>JASAUF010000053.1:107500-707500 GCA_030180095.1 Magnolia changhungtana | reverse complement strand
GGAGTTCCGTATATGGCTGATTTTTGGGATATCACATAATTTAAAGGGGACCCATCAAATGCACGGTGTTGATGTTTGACACACGTCATGGTGGGTCCCACACAGCTCGACCTCATGGGGAGTTTCCATGAGCTGGACGTTTTATATATATATATATATATATATATAGAGAGAGAGAGAGAGAGAGAGAAGCGCTCACTTGCGAACTAGTTCGTACGTAGTACGTACGAACTTTTTTGAGAACCTATCATACGTGATGAATCTCGCAAATCTGAACCGTTCATGTGAAGCAGCACCTAGTGAAACCCCCTAGGATCAAGTTTTACTTTTATCTAAAACTTTTATCCATACCGTCCATAGCAAAGAGAAATTCAAATCAAGGAAAGAAACTGTTTACATTTTTCACGGTCCACCAAAGTTTCGGATCAAAGTAAAATTTTATAATATGGGGTTTCACTAGGTGCTGCTTCACATGAACGGTTCAGATTTGCGAGATTCATCACGTATGATGGGTTCTCAAAAAAGTTCGTACGTACTACGTGCGAACTGGTTCGCAGGTGAGCATTTTCCTATATATATATATATATATATAATTTAAAAAAATATAAGAGCCTATGATATATTTGTTATATCCACACTGTACATCCATTCTGAGATATCATTCTAAGTCATTAGCCAAAGAATTAGACCGATAAAAATCTGTAGTGGACACCGTCATAGAAAACAATGGAGAGGATGATTCCCACCGTTGAAACTATCCTAAGGTCCATTGGAATGTTTATTTGAAATCCAACTGGTTTAAAAGTTTTTTTTTTTTTTTTAATGAAATAAGGGAATACACAAATATCGACTTGTTCAAAAACTTTTGTGGCCTTTAGAAGTTTTTAATGGTGGGCATTATTGTCCCATTGTTTTCTATGCTGCGGTCCACTGGAGCTTTGGATTTAATTCGTTCTTTGGACATTGCCCTAAAATGATCTCTCCAAATGGATGGAAGGTGTGGATACAAAACATACATCATGGTGGGGCCCAAATTTGAGAGGTATATGAAGATCATTTTATGACTTGATCCCAAAAATGAGAAGTATATAAAACGATATCTCAAGTGCACCACACCACATGAAAACAATAGTGATTGGATATCAATCGTTAAAATCTTCCTAAGGCCCACTGTACTGTTTATTTGACATCAAATATGTTGATTAGGTCATACATGGCCAGATGAAGGGGAAAAATAAAAATCAGCTTGATCCAAAACTTTTATGGCCTCAAAATTTTTTTTAATGGTTGACGCTCATTCAACACTGTTTCCTAGAATGTAGTCCACTTAAGATTTGGATATATCTCATTTTTGGTCTCATACTGTAAGATGATCTTTAAAAATAGATAGACGACATGGATTAAACACATACATCATGGTAGGGCTCACAAAGCACCAGCCACCAGCCATGGTGTTAGGGGGAGTAGTCAATCTGTTCCCTTATTTGTAGTGTGGTCCATTTAATCATTGAATATTATTCAATTTTGATTTAAACATCTGAAGTTATTTACTCTTCAATCTGGATTGATCAGATTGTCCAAAAATGGTTAAAGGTTGTTCATAATATCAAAAATATATTAATAATAGAAAACACAAACATCAACTTGATCCAAAATTTGTATGTTCTCCAAGAAATTTTAAATGGTAGAGGTTCAATCACACTATTTCCTGTGGTGTGGTCCACTTGAGCGTTGGATATGCTTCCTTTTTTTTTTCTTTGGACTTCAAATTATCTCTTAACAAGGATGAATAGAGTGGATAAAATAAATAAATAACAGTGGACCCCACAGAGTTTCCTCTAGTAAGGGTAACGAATAACTCACCTAAACGTAGCGGAGAAGCGTTTCCTTAAAACATTCATAATCATGTATTGGGTCTACCTAAATGTGATTCACATATCCAACCCACTCATTATGTGTGTCCCACTTGGATGAGGGGTCAAACCAAGTTTCAACTGCATCCAAAACTCATGTGGGCCCCACCAAGTGCTTTTATATTTTTTAGGATGTCTTTACATAGTTTTAAATGGTATGGCCCACTTGAGTTTCGTTTACCAATGATTTTTGAGATATCTCATAACCTAAAGGGGACACATCAAATCCACGGTGTTGATGTTCGACACACATCATGATGGGGCCCACAAAACTTCCTAACATCAATTCTTAGGTTCTCACGAGGTCAATAAGTTGGGTCACAATTTTAACCAGAATATTTGACCCATTTTACATGTCTAGTCTATTCACTCTATTTTACTATCAATATTCTCATTTTGAGTAGTTTTTTTTTTTTTTTTTTTTTTTTTAAAGGAGGGCAGCTGCCACGAATTCATTAACCACCGAAAAAATTTACAACCCTTCGGGTGGGCCCCCACAAAAAGCAGAAGGGCCACACCTATCATGTACTACGTGACTGAGCTAAAATTAAGGCTATACACTGCTCTGCAAAAGAAAAACTAACCCGCCCTCAAACAAAAAGAAAACGCACACGAAGCTGCCAGATGCGCCCCAAAGAGACAGGTCAGCCAGTCGGTCTAAGCACCCCTAGGCCGACCCTATCCAGAAAGATCATACCTCGGACTAGCGAAGGAAGAGACCTGGAATGAAGATGGATCGTATTCTGTTGAAGACGGCTGCCTTCCCGCGCTAACCCGTCCGCCGGACCATTGCCTTCTCTGAGAATGTGAGCATAAGCAAAATCGCCGAATTGGCGTAACCTGGAGATTCTATCCAGCCATGGTCTCCACCTCCATTGGGCAACGACATGGTTTTGAATGCAGTGAATTATAACTTTTGAGTCGGATTCGACAATAACCCTGTTCAATCCCTTTTGTAAGCATAGCATCATCCCGTCGTGAATAACACGAAGCTCCGCCATGTTGTTTGATCCAACCCCATAGCCCGCGGTGAACCCGAAAAGGAAATTTCTGTTTTCATTCCTACAGATGCCTCCCCCACCTGAAGGCCCTGGATTACCCAACGCCGATCCATCAGCATTTAATTTGACCCATCCAGGGGATGGTTGCATCCATTTGACCAGAGAGGGAGCCTTCCACCTTTGAACAACTGCTGCAATTGAGGGACTGAAACTATGATTCCTACCAACAACTTCCATAAAATCTGCGCCTAGTAGCAAATTTGCCCACCAGCGAATTCGGGCTTCTGACATCCCAATGTTCATCCCTGAGTTGTTTATTACAGCCTCGTTTCTGGACCGCCAAAGCTCCCAGAGAATGAGAATAGGCAGCAGGAAATGAACGGAGCTATGCGATGCTCCATCAGCCGACGCCAACCTCCAGTGGTTAATCTTGCCAGCAATGGAGCTGTGAAGCAGAGGAGGGATCCCGCACCTCGAGCCGAAGGAGCCCCAAAGGGCCTGCGCGTGCCAGCCAAAGAGAAACAAGTGGGGAATAGTTTCCATCTGGGGAGAAGCATTTGTACCTTGAAGACAACATCTGCACTTAGAGGCCATGGCGACGCCTCTATCTTGAACTCTACTATCGACGGGGGTCGCATTTTGCAGAAGCCTCCACATAAAGATGGAGAACCTTGGAGGGAGGGAACTTTGCCAGATCCAAGACACCCACTGGATAGGCGGAGAATGAGGACGCAGGAGCTGCCAAGCTGAACGAACAGAGAATCTGCCTGATTTTTCGAGTGGCCAGAAACAAGATGGAGAATCATCAGAAGTAGAGAATCCACCATTGATAATCTCGGCTGTTATCTGATGAGGAAGGAGGGAGAAGACTCGGGAAGGAGGGAAGGGGCCTGCACGCCCCAGAAAATCTCTCACTTTCGACCGACTCAAATTTCATGGGACGGGGCCAGCAAGCATACGATGGAGGGGGCCTCTGCCCGTCCAATTATCAGACCAGAAACTGAGATCTCCATTGCCGACTGTCCACTGAACTGACTCCGCAAGAGTAGGAAAAAGGGAGTGAATTTTCTTCCAAAGGGGCGAAGGGTTTGAAGCAGAGGGCCGCAAGACAAAGGCGTGAATATCCCTGGCATGTTTACATTTCATCAGCTGTGCCCATGGGCTGGGAGGATCCCCATACTTGACCGCCCAAGCCAGTTTGAGGTGCTGAGCTTCCATGACGTCTTTCAACCTTCTGATGCCCAGTCCACCTTCCTCAAATGGCCTGGTAACTTTTTTCCATGCCAACCAGTGGTGCTTCCTGTTTCCATCCGACCACCCCCAAAGGAAATTTGAAAAACTTCTTTCCAGTTTATCGATAACTTGGCACGGGATGTGCATTGCAGACATGATGTGGATGGGGAGGCTGCTTAACACATGTCGAATTAACGTTACTCTGCCTGCTTGCGATAGCAGTCTACCTGCCCAACCCGACATTCTCCTATCCACCCTTTCCAACAGGAACTGAAAGGTCGAAGGCCTGATTTTTCCAGTGCAGAGAGGGGCACCCAAGTAGATGATGTCGTCTCGGGCTTTCTGGAACCCAAGGATACGTTCTGTGGATCTGATCCTAGCTGGAGTTAGGGCTTTGGAACAGATGAATCGGCTCTTACGGCTGCTGATTTTTTGTCCTGTGACAGCCAGAAACTGATTGAGCTGAAGGAGAGATTCCCTCTTGCCATTGGTGAATAGTAGGATATCGTCGGCGAAGAGAAGATGGGATGAGGAGGGACATCCCCGACGAATGGCAAACTGCTGACATCCACTACTGGCGATCATAAGGTTGAGGTTTGCTGAGAAAGTCTCCATAGCAATGATGAAGAGAGCCGGGGATAGGGGATCCCCTTGTCTTAAGCCCCTATATGATTTGAAGTAGCCCGTCGGTTCTCCATTGAGGAGAATAGAGAACCAGTTGTTTCCCCAACAATGTTCCAATATTTGCACCCATCTCTGGCTGAAGCCAAATTTGAAGAGCACCTGTTTCAGGTAATTCCAACTCACCCTATCGTAAGCTTTTTCAAGATCGAGCTTGAGAATGAGGTTGCCTCCCCGAGTCTTTCTGTTGATATCACGCATCATTTCTTGGGCTAACGCTATATTTTCTGCAATTGATCTCCCCTTAATGAAGGCGCCCTGTTCATGAGAGATCATCTTAGGCAATAACAGGCTTAATCTGTTAGCTAATAGCTTAGCAAAAATCTTATAGATGACATTACACAAGCTAATGGGGCGATAATCAGCAAAACAAGCAGCTGAAGAGGATTTTGGGATAAGGCAGATGAGGTTTGAAGTAAAAGCTCTCGGCATGGCAGTCCCAGTAAAAAGGTCCTTAGCTGCTTGGAGAATGTCTCCACCTACGATATCCCAACATGAGGAATAGAAAGCCGATGAGAAGCCATCCGGACCCGCAGCCCCATCTCTAGGCACAGAAAAAGCCGCCGCTTTGACCTCTTCCATTGAAGGGGGAGCCAGCAAGGAGACGTTGTCCTGATGGGATATAACCTGTGGAATGGGTTGGAGGAAGTCTGCATCCAAACTAGTGGGCTCAACTTGAAAAAGCTTTTCGAAGAAATTGACCGCTGCATTTTTAATCTCCCGGGTGGAGGAGACCAAATCCCCCGCTTCGTTTTTGATAGAAGAGATGGTGGCTCTTCTGATTTTTTCATTGGCAGCTGAGTGAAAGTATTTTGTGTTTCTGTCTCCCTCTTGAAGCCACGAGTTTCTAGATTTCTGTTTCCAGAAAGTTTCCTCCATGTCCTGGAGCTGGTTAAGCTTGAGCTTTGCTGCTACATATTGACTGGAGAGATCTTCAGTAGGGGATGATTGCATACGGAAATCAATCCCTTCCAGCTCCTCTTCAGCAGTTTGAACCTGTTGGAAAATGTTCCCGAAAGTTTCCTTGTTCCACATTTTTAGAATTTGTTTAGTTTTTTTTTAACTTTAGCTGGACATTAATCATCGAATGAGGGGAGCAAACACCCTCCCATGCCTTATGAATTTGATGCAGAAAAGAATCATGCATGGTCCACATAGTAAGGAATTTAAATGGCCTGACCTTTGGGTTCTCCTGGGCTGGGAAGACGAGACGAAGTGGTGCATGATCTGAGTTAATTCGGGGGAGATGTTCGACTCGAAATAAAGGAAACTCCGACAACCAGGAAGCATTAAGAAGCACTCTGTCCAACCTTTCCCACACCCTAGCATTACCTTCACGATTGTTGCACCAAGTGAACCGATTTCCAACGTAACCTGCATCAATAAGGCCGGAGTTGTGAATCATATCAGCGAATTCGTCCATGCTAGGGCCATCACCTGCACGACGCCCTCTTCTTTCATCTGGATTAACCACCACATTGAAATCCCCTCCAATAGCCCAGACCCCTTGGGTCAGTCTGCCAATATTCTGAATTTCACTCCAAAGAGCTCTCCTCTGCGTTTTACAGCATTTAGCATATACTACTGAAAAGGAAACAGGGTCATTTCGCAAAGGGATAGAGACAGATAAGGTCAACATCTGATTTGAAGCCGCAATCGTCTGGACATTGAGCTGATTGCGGCAGAAAACCCAGATTTTCCCCCCCTGTTCACTGTTGGAAGCTGAACAATGGTAGCCTAGTTTCAGGCCCAGCGCTACCCTTCTCCCATCAGCCTGCATAGGTTCCAAGATTGCCAGGAGATAAGGATTGTATTTCTTAACCATCTGTTTAAGGGATTTAATCGTAAGCGTATTGCTGACCCCTCGCGCATTCCAAATAATTGCGTTATCCATCCGAAACACATCGAGAATTTACGGCCCGTTTCTTCAACCTGCGCAGCCTTGAGCTCCAGTTTCCTTTCGTGTATAGTATCCTGTTTCGTCTAGACAATCTTTCTTGTCTGTCCTTGGTCTGGCTAACCTTTTCTCCTTGGAGACCAGAATCGGCCCAGCCCTGAAGCCTGCTATCCCACTCTAAATCAGGATCCGGTTCCATATCTTGACTTTGCTTCTGTCCCACGCGTTGATTGGTAGCTGGGGTAGCACAACCATCTTCCGGAATTCCAACAGGAGCACTAACAGGTCTGATAACTGAGGCGAAATAAGGAGAGAGATCCACCTCTAGAGTCGCACTCTCCTCAACGGAGTGAATCCTTTCCAACGTTGAAGGAGGCGGGGGAGATCTGCCCTGGCTGTTCCCCACCCTGGCAGAAGTTTTCCTTTGCGAATCTAGTCTTTTTACTGCCTGCTCTACCATCACCATCTCGGGTTGTATTGCTAGAGCTGAAATATCTGGAGGACCATTTTCATTTCCATTTGCTTGCGGCGTCTCAAACGGATGGACTTGGTTATCTTGACGATTACAGAAACTATCATGAGTCCCTACTAAAACTTGCTGAAACTCATCAAGATAAAACATATTCAAGTGTCTGGCTGCATGGTCTTTATTTGGAATCTGCTGTACAACTCCCTGGTTTGTGGCCAGAAGGTAGGCCTCAGAGTTAGCCCTAAACTGGGTACCTGCATTAGCTGGAGGGAGTGGAGACGCCGGATGAGGATCACACTGCAGTTGGCTGCTGGAAACGCCCCTATCTTGCCCTGCCTGTTTACTAAGTTGAGCCTCCTCTCCCATATTTAAAATACCACAACTACTGATATTCTGAGCTGATGTTCTCTGCAGTAGGTTGATGATCTGGAACTCCGGTTCAGTAGAGAAATGATCAATAGCTCTTGAGGAGATGGAATTGGTATTGCTCTCGCCAGGCTCAGCATTTGGTTGAGGACCAGTAATGGGTGCATCATCCTCACACACGTTGGCTGTAAAACCTGCCTTAGCATTAGCAGTGGCAGTTAATTCCAGATTAATGTTTTGTCGAACACCTGTAATGGATGAAGCATTCACACAAAAATTCGTTGTGGAACCCGCATAAGCATTAGCAGTGGGCTGAGCATTTTGTCGAACAACTGTAATTGGTGGAGTATTCTCACACAAAGATGCTGAAACACCCACATTTGCATTAGCAAAACACGCATTAGCATTTGCATTGTCGGCTATTTCCAGATTAGCAGGGGTGATCAACAAAGGTGGTGCAACAACAGATTCTGTAGTGTTCCTATGGATTGCTGGTAATTGACCCCTGGTTAGCTGGAGAAAAGGATCCGTCCTAACTGGGGCATTACCTCGAGCAACTGAGGTGTGATCTAAATTTCCATGAAATCGGCGCAGCACCCACGCTCTAGTACCTTCTTTGATAGCGGGCCCAAGGCCCGGCGAACCGCCGATCTTGAAAAGGGATTCCATTTCAGCCATGATGGGATATACCTTCCCTAACACCTGGAGGCGCAAGACATCATTGAAGCTAATACCAGGTTTGGGGATCACCTTTACTCGGGCAAATGCCTGGAAATATCCAAATCGGGAATTGGAATCGATTTAAAGGATCTTCCCGAAGTAGCTAGCTAGGTCAAGGATGACCGATTCAATCCAGGCATGGGCCGGAATGCCGAACAGTCTCACCCAGACACCATCTCCTCCAATCACCTCCTCCTGAGACCATTTATCCACTGATTGAAGCCGCATTTCCGAATGTAAAGCAGAGTTGTTGGTGAAATTGGACATTTCCTCAACCGATCCAAAGGACATAAGGAACTTCGTTTCAGACAGTCGCACAATCCCCACCTCTAAATCTTTTAATGCTGAATTTTTCAAACAACTCTGTAGGCGATCAATGCGAACCTCGTAGTCCTCCGCTGTCCCCACCATAGATAGATGCAAACGTCGGAGTCGTGTCTCCACCGCTCGCGGATCAGCTACAGTAGTTAACCCTAACGATTCCTGCATCGCATTAGGTCTCAGCGAGGGTTTGAAGACCGCCTTCACGAACTGCCGTTCCGACTACGCTTATACAGCTGCGATGCGAATGGGGATAGTATTGACAAATTCTGTTCTTCCCTAGCACCGATTTTTCCTTTCGCCCAATCCACATGTGCCACCCTCCCATCAATTCTTCTACCATGGAGGCAATTAATAGCATTAAGAGCATCCTGCTCATAACAAAAGCGAATGAAAGCAAATCCACGCGATCGATTGAGGACTCGATTCCATGGAACGAAAGCTTCCCTAATTTTTCCAAAACGTCCAAAGATGCGGAGCAGATCATCCACCGTTGTATCAAACGTGAGGTTTGCCACAAAGAGGCAGAACAGGGATTTGGAGTGCCGAGCTGACCGGGAAGAGACCCTCTGCCAAGGGCCGTCTCGATCTCGATCTCGATCTAAATCGTCTCTCTCACGTTCCTCCATTTTTTTCCTCAGGTTGGCCGAGTCTTGTATTGATTTCCTCAAATCTTGGCCTTCAGTCCCCAGGTCTAGTGTCCATCGTCAGAGATCAGCCCATCACCACCGAATCCCTTCGGTCTCATTTTGACTAGTTACTCGCCTCAATCAGGCTACATATGAGAAACATATTGGGCATACAAGATTGATCAATAATTTCAGTGAAATTTGATTTAAACATCTGAAGTTATTTACTCTTCAATTTATACTGATTAGATTGTCCAAAAACGATTAAAGGTTCAATCAGTGGATGTGCCTAATAATTTAGTAATTTTATTTTTCACAAATAAATTTAACATTTTTTTTTCAAAATGTATATATTTTTTCCTCTTTTAACTAAATATCATTTTTATTATAAATAAATTTAACATTTTTTTTTACAAAATTTAGTTTTCTTTTTTAAAATATATATATTTTTACAATTTGTCGATTTTTTCACAATTTTGTTTAATTTTATAAATTTTCTTTTTCAAAACATCATTGTTTTATCGATTTTTTTTTTCAAAATTATCAATATTATTCGAAGTTCTTAATTTTTTTTTTATTTAAATTTTTATAAAATTATAGTTTTTTTTTTCAAAATTTAAAATTTTCTTAAACATTGTTAATCATTTTTCTAAGCTTCTAAACTATTTTTTTTTTAAATTCATAATTTTTTTGAGCTTTTTAATTTTTGACTTGAGCTTTAGAGACGGTTTAGAGCTTTAGAGAAAGTTTAGGACTGTCTCTAATAGAGACGGTCTTTGACAGTCTCTAATAGAGACAGTTTAGGACCGTCTCTAATAGAGACGGTCCTTGACCGTCTCTAATAAAGACGGTCCTTGATAGTCTCTACCAGAGACGGTTTTTGCGAGGGATATGAGACGGTTTAGGACCGTCTCTATTAGAGACGGTCTTTGACAGTCTCAGATTATAAGTAAAAGACGGTCAAGGACCGTCTCTAATGCGGACGGCCAATGACCGTCTCAAATAACTGGATATAAGACGGTCAGCGACCGTCCTAAACGATTTGTGGACATTCAGATTTTTAAGACAATATTAAGGACGGTCAGGGGCCGTCTAAAATGTTAGAGACAGTTTATGGCCGTCTCTAAAGCGTCTTTAAACCAAGCAATTTTAGAGACTGTCCAGAACTGTCTCGAAATCCGTCATTTTTTTTCCATTTTTCACGTAGTGGATTTTACGGCGAGGCTAGTCTTTATGTTTAGGTTATGTTGATAGTGGAAGGGTGTGGCAGCTTTATTGAGCGAAGCTATTTGATTTTTATCGAGTGGTGTTGATTAGAATCTTGGTAGCTTTTTGAAGCATGGGTCATATAAGTGATGATTTGATTTGTTGTTCTGTCCAGCTATGTTTCTGTTCTCCAAGGCTACTTCATGTCTCAGATCGCCATGTTCATTTTTCATTTTTTTAGATTATCATTATTTTTATTATCATATGTTGTGTTGATTAGGCGTGTATACAATAGGCAAGGCTTGATTTCTATTTGTGGAGCCCCCTTGAATTCATGTAAAGTTTCTTTGTCGATTCAATAAAATTATAGGTGGTGTGCGCCTACCTTTCTAAAAAATGTAATAAACAACTCCATAAATAAATAAATACTAATATTTATGTACAAATTTCACATTGTATTACTTGATAACATACTTCATCTTTATTGATGATTACTCATGATACTATCATGTGTACCTATTAAAAGAAAAGTCAGAGACCGTGAACGTTCCGTCATATTGTGGTGAAGTGACAAATCAACACTACTAAAAAACATGGCAACAACAAAAGTTAAAAAAACATAAGCGTTAGCTTTCCCCGACGGCCCTTTCGCCATCGGAAGGACCATCGAGGAAGATACATTGCTCGCTAACGGGTTATACCTGACAGATTTAACCATTAAAAATTCTGATGGATATATCCGATGATTATACCTGTTGGTAATGCCAATGACTAGAGCCATAAATTCCAATGGCTATTGCCGATGGTTATAGCCCTCAGCGTAAGCCCAACACCGATGGCTTTTAGCCGTCGGCATTTAAAAACAAAACAAAATTTTAAATATATTTTGAAAATATGTACTATATAGTTTATTTTTTATTTTAAAAGGAGAACCATTTCATTGAAAAGACAAATTTATAGATATGGATTTTTGGGCGGGGACCAGGGACAAAAGGAGCTGGCCCGCCTATCATGTCCTATACAAAGGAGATCAAATAATTTTTCTAATAGCTCCCAACCCCACTTTATCCAAAAGAAAATGACCCTGGACCAGATGGGGGAGAGTGAAAACTTCTTAGAAAGACCTGCTATCTTGGGTTATATTGCCTAACTTGGCTAAACCATCAGCCAACCCGTTAGCTTCTCTAGAGATGAGAGAGAAATGGAAGGAGCCTCTAAGAGTCAGCCTATGAATCCTAGAAAGCGAATACTTCCATTTCCAGGAGTTGGAGGGGACACCATTAATGCAATCCACAACCCATTTAGAGTCAGATTCTATGAGGACTCTGACCATCCCACGGTTGACACAAAGCTCCATGCCATCATACAGGGCCTGCAGCTCAGCCCTGTTGCATGTTGGAGGCAGAACTATAATCATTGGCGAAAGCGAAGATGAGGAGGCCCTTACTATTTCTGCAGATACCTCCGCCACCCGCTGGCCTAGGATTAGAAAGTGCAGATCCATCAACGGTAAGCTTAAACCAGCTCATTGTGGGCCTGGTCCATCTAACAACATAAAAAATCGGGTTTGGGCAGAGCAGACATGCTTGAGCAAAGGATGAATAATAGGCATGGGCAGTTGGAGATCGTCGAGCAGACCAATGACGAAGGGACAAGGATTCCATCCACCACTTAGCTTTCCTAAAGACTCCTTGAACCGAGAAGTTTCGGCCATCAAATCTAGCCTCGTTCCTGGCTTTCCAGATCTCCCAAAGCAAGAAGGCGGGGGCTAGACGGAGGATAATAGAGATATATTTGTGAGGGAAAGGATGCTACGACCACCAAATGAGGCACTCCCAGATACAAGAGTGGTGGTCCAGCTGGATCCCGATCGAGTCGGCTAGAAGCTTCCACACATTAACTACCAGGAACCCTTCCAAGAATAGGTGCAATTGAGTTTCAGGGAGAGGGATGGAGTTACGGCTAACACTGCAGCATTCACATTATGAGGCCAACTGAATCCCTTTTCTTTGGATCCTCCCGTCAACTTGAATCGAGCCCTGAATTAATCTCCATAAGAACATGGAAATCTTTGGAGGAACCAACGGATGCCATACCCATTTAGCCCAATACTTCTTCAGCCCAGCTTCCCTAACCACGCCCCAAGCCGATTTAATAGTAAAGAGGCCGGCAGGGACAAAAGGCTTGATACGCTTATCATCAGAGTCTGAGGTGTAGAGACCTCCATGCAGAATATGAGCCTTGATCCAGTTAGGAAGATTAAATGGAGCATCCTATTCAAACTGTTGTCACCAATAAAATTAGCAACACAGAGGTCCCTTGTATCCGCAGGGATATCGAGGGAAGGAAAGGAGTCTAAAGGGCCCAACCCAGTCCAGTTGTTGCGCCACATGCTGCAACTCCCACAGCCCATAGCCCATTGGATGTACTTGTCCAGAATGGGGAAAAGATGCAGCAGAATTTTTCAGATTGGAGAGGAGCAGCAGGCCTATCTACTAGCACTAGAGGAAGTAGTGGGTTGCAGATATTTGGAGGCCATGAATTTCGCCTCACTACCAAAAAAAAAAAAAGAAAAAAATCGAAAAAGGTTATGGACTTTGTAAGCTTTTAGCTACAAATATAAACCGTAGCTATTCTACGACAGATTTCATGCATAGCTAAAACCTACTTAATCCGTAACTAGATCCCACATTCCAGCATGATCTTATTAGAGATTGATGGTGCTTAAGGGGCTCCATGGAGCCCATTGGAATATATGTGATTTATTTAAGCCGTCCATAAATTCTGATATATAATTTCAATGGATGAGCCCAAAAAGTAGGTAGATTGAAGATCTAAGTGGACCACACCATAAGAAATAATAAAAAATAAATTTCTATCGTTAATATTTTATGTGGTCCGCTTACAGCTTCGATCTGACTCCTTTTTTGGATCAACCCTTAAAATGTCTTTTAAAATGAATGGACGGAGTAGATAAATAACATACATCACGGTGGGCCCCACAAGACCAAAAACTAAGCACTTAAAAAGTGTCATCCGTCACCCCCCACCCCAAAATACAATCCCGCGTGCGCCCATCTCCCACAACCCAAATCCCTCGATCTCTCTCGTGCGCCACACCCCCCCCCCCCCCCTCTCTCGCTAGGGTTTCGAAAACCCCCTTTCGCCACAAACCCACCTTATATCTGTGAGAGAGACTTGGAGAGCACTCGAAAGAAGGAGGAGAAGAGAGTAGCCTGGTAGCATTTACAGCAGAGAGAGGCCCAAACAAGGGTCAGAATGGCAGCAGCAACAGCTGTGATGATATGAAGAGAGATGGACGACTGATATTCAATAGATATCGATGTCATTGGAGGTATGCTCTTTTTCCCTCTTCTTCCTTTGTTTTCTTTTCCTTTCTTTTTACTTTTATTTTTCGAGGCTTACGTATTTTCTGAGGCGACGATTAGGGATGATTTGTGGTTTGATGTTTCAGATTTGATGGATTTTGGGGGTTTTGAGTGTGAGTTGAGGTTGGGGTGATTTGGATTTTTCCTTGGGTGGATGGGGTTGGGTCTTGAGTGGTGTGTCGGGTGGATTGAGATTGGTGGTGGTGGATTGGGTTTTGAGTTTGAATTGATGTTTATTGATTGGTTTTGGGGGCAATATATGGGATGTGAGATGGGTTTTAGACATTGATGATTTGGTTGTTGGGGAGGGTTTGGGTGTTTCATTTCGGTGGATGGGAGTTGGTTATTGAGTGGTGTGTCTTGAGTGGATTTGTGGATTTTGGAGGGAATTGAGATTGGTGATGGATTGGTTTTTGGAATTTGAATTGAGATTTTTTGATGGGTTTGGGGGTCATTAGAGGGGAATGGGAGATGGTTTTGGATGGCAACATTAGAGTTAATGATTTGGGGTTTGTCTTGTTTTAGATTTGATGAGTTTGGGGGTTTTGAGTGTGAGTTGAGGTCGTGGTGATTTGGGTTTTCTCATCGGGTGAATGGGTGATGGTCTTTGAGTGGTTTGTTGGGTAGATTTAGGAGAATTGATATTGGTGGTGGATTTTTCTTTGGGATTTGTATTGCAGTTTGTTGATGTGTTTGGAGGGTTATTAGAGGGGAATGGGAGATGGGTTTTGTATCAATGATGATTAGGTTTACTGGATTTGGTGCTTAATGTTTGAACTTGGAGGATTTCGGCCTTTGAGGGTTGAAATTGGTGGGGATTGGAGGTGATTTTGGGACTTTTGAGTTTTAGTTAATGTTTGTCGATGGGTCCTTACAATACAATATCCAAACTTTCATGTTTAAAAAAATAATTAAAAAAAAAAAAAAAAAAAATTATTTTCTACATTGAGTACTTTGAGTGTCGAATGCTGTCAAGATTTTTTTTCCTTCGTACATTAGTGGTCAACCTGATAAGTTATGACTGACTTTCGCATCAGGCCATCTAGTGGAGTCCACCTGATGTGCCTATATGGTAGCACATGGACTAAAAAAAAAGCTCTCAATTTAAATACAGGCTTATGGATCATTTTGATGGCATGAGAATGTTCAGATTTGCTTACATTGCAGATTTAGAAAGAAAAAACTTACCAACAGAATGTGGCTTAATTGGTATGCCAACAATTTATTTTATTCAAGGAGGAGGTTATTCCAACAGTGTTATTGCTTCTTATTCTTCTTTTTCTATTTTCAGACTGAGTGCTTTTGTGGTCAAGTTGGAATAAACAAGGTGTGATAATATTTCAGAAGCATGAATATTGGACATTGAAACAAATTTAAATGGACATACACGAAGAGATTGATGAGGCTTCGCTGTCCTGTCCAGCAGAGCCAGAGAAACATTTATTTTTAATTCATTTCCTTCAGCCACAGACACAAACTTTGCAAGGTTCAACTCTCTTTATTAAACCATTTTGGTTTGTACTTGAAAAGCAAGCTGCTTTTATTCTTGTCATGGATGATTTGTTTGGATGCACATAGTTGATTGCAAGAATATGATGTTATTACAAAAATCTCGTCTCTTGATTGAGCTGAATATTTACATTCATTTCTTGTGTGTGTGGAAAGCATTTGATATATGGGTGTTCAGTTGAACATAATTGCAATAATTCAATCTGTTGGGTCATCCATGTAATCGAAAATTACATCGAGTCCAGGACTCTAAATTGCAATAATTGCATTCTTCGGTCATAGCATTCACTTCTAATTCCATCCTTCCTCGCCTTGCCATTCATCTATCTCAACATCCTTGTTTAGCTACACTCATTATATAAACATTTTGTTGTCTAACATTCTGTTCTATAAAAGCATGGCTGATCTGACAGTTGTCCTGTAAAATCTCCCCTTCATTTTGATTGGTATGCAGGGATCGCATAAACTTCTGAAGCTCATCTCTCTTTCATCTACCTTCTCTAATTCAATGAGCAACATTTTATCTCTCTGTCGTCATGAATTATTGACCCAAGATATCAGAAATGGTCATTTTGGGTTACCTGGTGGCGATCAATCTTAATTAATTCCTCACTTTGCACTCATATCGTTACTAAAATTGATAAAATTGCATTCCACAAACTCTATTTTTATCCCATCATTTTTGAACCTTTAGATTCTGAAACATCCCTACATATTTCCAACTTTTAGGCATATATAGGACAAATTAGGATGGCACATTAAAATACCCATATTCATGCCCATATTTACAAAATGTTCCATTGGACCTAGATTCGTGTTAAGTTGAAATTTTTAAAAAATAACCCTAAAATGTTTGTCATGGTCTTCATTTTGGAGTTTTATGATTAGCTACTGGGATTGTATAATTTAGGATACCTTATTTAGAGAGGTTTGCTTAGCCCACGTGTATGTACAAGGTTCCCATCCACAAGCCACTACATGTCTTAGTTCAGCATAAGGGAACAAGATCCAAGCCGTCAATTAGATGGGTCTGGCCTTTTTGATGATCTGGTTCAACAAACGAGTTGGTTAGGCCACAATTTTAGAAATAGGCAGATGGCCAAGGAGAACCTTGCCTAGTTTTTGTAGCCATCAATTTGTCTTATAAACTGTGGCCTATTGCTTGCATAATAAGTGAATCGGCTGGATATTTTGGCCAAGGCATTGTCACAGTAGGAATCTTGCGCCAATATGCCATGATTTCATGTAGATGAGCTTCCTTGTACATGCCTACAGTCTTAGTGACCCTCTTATTTAGAAGGTCACATTTTCGTTGAAGGCAGACATAAAAAGCTTGAGATTGGTTCGTGCTGAAAAATGGATTTCACTTTCAAGGCTTAGTGACTTCTGCCATTACATCATTCCCATTACCTATTTATTTTTCAGATTGTGAAGGAGACTTAGGTACGGGCTGGATGGCGTCTTAGGGATTTCACTCTCTACACTGGCTCCCTTGGGGCAACATTCTTACTTTTCAAAGCATATGAAGTCACCAAGAACAAGAATGATCTCAATCTCTGCATTGAAATTGTGAGGGCTTGTGATACTGCTTCACAAGAATTAGGGTACTTGTGTTCTCCTTTTTCTTAGTTAATTTGGTATATCTTTCACCTATCTTACACTACGTCAAAATCGCTGTTTTGCGACGGACCAAATCCGTCGTAAAACCAAATAAACGACGGACTTCGTCCGTCGCTGGGTCCGTCGCTGTTTACTGGGTCGTTTTTGGTTTTACGACGGATTTTATCCGTCGTTTAATCTGCGACGGATAAGGTCCGTCGCATCATAGCGACGGATAAAATCCGTCGTAAAAAATAAAAAAATCCGTCGGTAATACTCAAAAAATTAGTCGTCACTAAAAACATTAGCGACGGATAAGGTCCGTCGCTAATATGAGTAAGCGACGGACCTCAAATCCGTCGTTTATTTTTTTACGTTCAGAAATCAGCGACGGATTTGGTCCGTCGCTAAAATATCTGTAAATTAAAAAAAAATACCAATAATTTATTATTAATATTTTTTTAATCTTGCACCTGATAGTCATTCAAAAAATAATTCACACTATTGTTTCATAAGAATCCAATTCACAAAATTGGTAACAACTCAATTCAATAAAAAAAGAGGAAATGACCCAAGTAGCCCACTCCAATCAGTAGTTTTCATTTTTTATTTTTTTTTTAAGTTCTAAATCCTTTAAAAAAAATTGTAATTTGCAGATGAACTACATTTTGTTCGTGAAATAGAAGAGAGAGGAAAGAAGAGACATACCTTCTCTGAAATTTGTAGTTAGTCTCTACATTTTTCTATTTGGTTTGTTGTGGATTTCAGTTGTTCTAGATCCAACATAGCTTCAATGGCGGAACACCGAAATGGCAATGCAAAACCTTCTGACAAAAATGCTATTGGGGCACCCAGTGCTTACACAATCAATCTTGATAACTTCCAGAAGCGGCTGAAAGTGTTTTACTCTCACTGGAAGGAACACAAAACCGAGTTATGGGGTGCTTCTGATGTGCTTGTAATTGCTAGTCCCCTAGCGTCTGATGATCTACATGAAATACGATCTAGCTTTAGTAAAGCATCATCATGCCAATGCGTGACCTTTTAAGCCTCGAATTCTCGCCATTTTGTAGCCTTTCTCCAACAACACTGTTCAAATTTTGTCATTACATCATAAGCAAATGGGGCCTTCTATCTTGCAATGTAAATCATGCCATGGTCATCTAGGACACCGGGCATGAGCCTGTCATGTTGACATGTGCAAAACAGAACTATCAAAAACTAATCTCCCACCTATAACCCAAATATAGAAAACAATCGACAGATATTCATTAAATTATGAAAGCTCACATGAAATATCGATGGCGCTTTCAAAAATCATGGCCGAGATGCGCATAACCTCACAAAGCTAAATGTTACTATGATGAAATCACATGGTAGCGATGATTGCAACAATGGTTGGAGATGTAACATTAGCACTTCCTAGAAATGTAGGATTATGAAAGTCGCCTGCAAAGATGGTGCCAAGATCTTGAAAGAGCCTCGTGTTCAGGGAGTGTCATATCGACCGTCACAGAGATCCAGACCACCGATGAAAGCAGTTATTTTCCTATTATTTACAGATGCTTGTGTGTCGAGAAGCACACACTTCGATGGTGCGTAAATAAGGTTCCTACAACGTAGATAAAGAGGATACATTCAGATCAAGAATAGTGATAGTAAAAATTTTACATGCTTCCTTTTACTCTAAAATCGAATGCAAAAGAATATAAGTTCAACAAATTGCATGTTTAATAGGAAGACGAAGATACCGACACTTATAATAGTCGAATGCAAATAGATGGCGCTTGTGCGAGAATCATAAAAAGAAAAATCTCTAATGCTTTTAGAGTTTTGGAATTTCTTGATGTAACAACAATACAAGTTTCACATAGTTCTCGTGAGAAAAAAAAAACCATCGTGTCGATTGATGGATGGCATAGTTTGAATCGAACTCCCGTTTTTCATTCATTATAATTATCGTGATCAATGTTGTCCTCTCGCACTTATAGCACTTCCATTTAAGTCACTTGAACTTTCCTGGATGCAAAAACCACATTCATTTTGGAGGAATGGATTATAATTCATGTCTTTCTCCTTCGACTATCTATGGGCATCACTCGCTTCCTTAAATACCGAAGCTCGACTATCATCATAACAAGTGCTCGCATTAATCTAAACTAGGGGTATGGCATGTGCTACTTATGTGGAGCAAGGAGGGAGAGAGAAAAGAGGGAGATTCATAGGGAGAGAAAAAAGGAGAGAGGCAAAGGAGAGATGGGGTCAAGCATGTGTGTGCTATACAAAGAGAGAGAAGGGAATGGTGGGAGACCCATCCTCACTATTTCCCTTGTTGTGGCCCCACTCAAATCCCCGATTCACCTAATTTTCAGGCTGATGTCCTAACATGCATCAAAGCAACAAGTGTACAAAGTGGATATCACAACAATCAAGGTGCACCCAATGAGCCTTTGTCTCACGATCTCCCTATGCCTCATGTGTCTAATTGATGAGAGCTACACGCATTAAAAGAAGTAAAAGGAAGCGGGTGCAATTTATGCTATCCCTTATGTGGTAAAATCTCAACCATTCCAAGCAGCTACATTTTGTGACAAATTTATCCTCTCTTAGCCATTGTTGTGAAGACTACTTGCAAGGACAAAAATGTGCAAAGTTATTGCCATTATATATGGTAGAGATTATCTTAACAGGACTACTTATCCAATATTGTCTTAATAATAATTGGAATCTCTAAAAATATTGTCGCATGAAAGTTTCCTCGCAATGGAATTCTTTAGCGTGATGTAAAACAGAATTGAAACAAACAGATGTATAATGCTTTATTATGCGTTATTTTTACATTGCTTGTGTGTTTTCTTTGGATTGTCAATGATAGTGAAATAATAACTCAAATGTGATAATATCAACAACAAGAGCCTCATATATAAACAATCTTACACACACAAGTAATTACCCACCTACACTTTGATTGGTCCACATGGGAGGTCAATCCAAAGTGTACCATACTTGGATGTGTAGGTTGTACCACTTTTGTGAACCAATCAAAGTACAAATAGGCAACTTTTTTTCTTACATATATTATTAGCATAACAACCTGTTGGAATCATGAATAAAAGCTCCATTTGACTAACGGCTCCTTTGGACCATCAATCAAATGAGACCCATTCAACCCATAAGTAAATAGAGCATGTAAACCACACTAGAAAAATTCATCTAAACAAATATATTTAGCAATCGTTTAGTTTCACCAAACAAAAGCACATTTGCCTAAAGGGTGCAGTATATGAAAATGGATGCATTTGGAAGAGCATACCAAAACCGTCAAGATCAGCATGTTTATTTGCCGAGTTGACTCGCCACCTTCAAGAATTTGTCGATGGAAACCTTTATGCATCGATACTATCACCGGGGCAATGAGTCCAAGCCATATACAGTAAGGACCCTCAATGAATCTTTTAAATCCAAGTTCTACCTTTTATTTACTCTCTGGTTCGCAAATTTGCACAAGCTTTTCAATTTGCAAGGTTGGCAAACCCGAATGCATGAGAAATGAAAGAATAATCAAAAGATGGAAAGGGGAAAGTAAATAGAGACTTCATTTATTTGTATATTTATTTATTTTATCTATGAGCCAAGGGCCTATTTGGGTGCCACTCAAATAATAGACCGAGTTTCAATTCCTCCTGCCCAAAAGTCAACCAATTTTAGATTCGAGATAAGAAAGGGCCTATTTGGGTGCCACTCAAAATAGAGTTCATCTCATTTTAGTATGATCTCTAATCCATAATTACAATTAACTAAAATGAGATAAATTCATTTTTAAGTGGCACCTAAACAGGCTTTAACATTTAAATTAAAGCATGATCCATTCAGAACTTACCCTCTAAGATCTTGTCAAGTTCTCTTGACCCTGAAGTTATTTGAATGGTTTCGAGCCTCTATGCATGGAGTTGGCTAGCACTGGTAAAACCCATAGGAACCAGCTCTGAGGTCATTCAATAGATCAAGTAAATCAGCCCATATATTTTGTTATTTATTGATAATGAGCAGTGTTGGTAAAGAAATTCAAAAGGAAATGAGTTTTTATCAGTTTTATGTGAATTTTAAAGTTTTTAAAGTTTGACAAAGAGCATCATCATTAGCCCCATGCAGCTGGGCTAACATGCATAAGTTACCTATCTTATTTGTGCATGAGGCTATGGTTATGCAACAGGCATGAATCACGTCAGTAGTTTCATGAGGGATTGATAAAGTTTCATGGGTTTAAGAAGCTCCTTGTTTTGGCAGTGTAAGAGTATTCTCATTAGGTGTAAAGTGCAGAGGGAGATGGTCGATGAGGCAGCTTGCAGATGGTGTCTTTGAAAGTGACCGTAGTGCAAGGAAAAAAACTTGTAGTCCGAGATTTCACAAGCAAATCCTTATGTCATTATTAAGCTTGGAAATCGAGTCTCGCTCATGTATCCTTTATCACTTTCTTAGACCTTTTGATCTCTGCATATTGTCACTCACTTACAAAAACAAAACTTCTTTCTATTGATCAAAAGTCTATAGCACTACGGCATTCAAATAATGTAATTATTATAGAAATTAAAATGGACTTGGATATGGAAGAAAGCAAGGAATACATACTCAAGGTTCTTTTATAGAAACTTGGGTTCTTATAGGATGGTGTTTGGTTGTACCAAAAAAATGAAGGACAAGTACAAATTCATTAAAAAAGGAGAGGGAGAGAATTCCTAAATCACAATGAAGGCCGCTCAAGCCCTGCTACAGCTAGAGGACCAGTAGAGACAATTGAGCCCAAATCCCTCTGAGGAAACGAAATGTTTAACCCTCTAGAATGGTACTAATCTCTCTTAGATTGTGAGCAAAAGATACGCATCACTGAAAACATTGGAAATCCACAATAAAACCGTCTGGAAGAATTTGCACCAAATTAGATTAATTAATCATGAAATTTGATGAAATCTTATGCGTCTAAGTGAACCTTAATTATCTCTTACTTTTTTATTATTAATATTAGTTATCATGCATTGGATGAATGAGAGACACTGAATATTGAAAAATACATGTTCTTAGTTCTTGAACTAAGAGAAAGTTGCAATGGGTTCATTTAATTTCTTTTCTCGATCTTTATTTGAGGAGATCTATATAGAGCTATGGCAATTCGAAAACTTACAGTAAGGAACAATTTGCCACATCTGATTAGGTCCGTTGTTCAGCTGCCAAAGCCCAACAACGGTGCCGCCCACTATTGTTCCCGTTCCAACTAAAGCATCCATGTTCAAGTTGTTGTTGTTTATCATCCTTATATATGTGAAGCCGTCACCTGCGCTCACGTTGTTCATCCACAGAATTGATTCATCAAGAACACGTAAGTTGTGTGAGTTGAGCTGAACCTGCAATGGTTTTTCAATCATAGGCAAGAAAGGGGAAAAAAGCTTAAGATGTGCATTGATTAAAGCTCTAATTATTGAAATATCAAGAAAAAACAGATACTCTCACCCTTTATTGAATCACAAAAAAAAAAAAAAAAAAAAAAAAAAGAAAAGAAACTTAAAAGGTAAGGATGGTGTTATTCATGAAATTTCTTAAAAATAGGTTTCTGATGTTTGAAATCTAAATCAATATATAATTTCAAGAAATAATAAGATTATATGTATGTATTCATGCATGTATAAGTGTCAAATTACTAAGAAAGCAAAAGATACATGATCCATCAAGGTAGAGGAACTGTCAGCTTCTCTCATCACATGCTTAAAAGGATACATCAAGAGATGATGCTAATGATCTAATCTTTAGAAACTATGAAAAAAGAACCAACTTCCAACACTACACCAGAAGCCCATATCTTGTCATTTCTTAATTCATCCACCATGAAAGGTTTAAAAAGAATTTCCTTGACAAGTTTCAATCCCACTTATTCACATTATTCAATAATTATATAGGATGGGAAAGCAAACCATTCTTTTGCGCTAAACTTTATCTTCTAAATAGAAGTATTAGCTTGAAAGGTTCTTTTGCTAGGAAAAAGGGCTAAAGAAGCAGATCACAACTTCTGAGGTTGGCATGGTTTGCTTCTTTTTATTTTTATTTTTTCTTTCTTTTTAAATGATGTTGGATTGCAGCTTTTTCGACCTAAATATAGATCAAGTCAGTAATTTGGTACATTAAAAGGAGGGCAAAGTAGATAGGAAAAATTTCCATCATTGATAGACTTTAATGCTACTGGTTTCTTCCTCACTGATAAGATCTTTAAATGCCTCGTAACCCAAAAAATTCCAATGAGTTACCCAATTTGACGTGTCAAATGGCAAATTATGCATGGTATATTTACATGGTATGCCAAAACAAGTACTAATCATTATGCGTTACAGGACCTAAATAGACATTACAAAAAAAACAAAAAAAAAAAAGGTCAAGAATGTACCTTGTAATGGGTTCGAAATAGATTTTTTAATAAAGGGAAAAAAGGGCACCGTAACAGCCTTTACAAGGTTGTCATAGCCTATAATCTAACAGTAACGGTGGTGGTTGTTATAGCCACCATCATTGTTATGGAATGTAGGGTGCAAGCGGATAGCGTTTCATGTTATATTTTATTATTGTTGTTATCATTATTATTATTATGGACTGAGTGACACAATTACTAAACAGCGTTGAAGATCCAAAAGATGGATCCCAATAGTCCACTCAAATCAACCACATGTGGGAAGACAAGCCAGTTTACCTCCTCAATCCAATGACGAAGATGGTATGTCAACAACACCATCCTAGACAAATGCGAGTGGACGACTCCAACTAACATGTCTCATCTCTTCTTTCTCTTACCTCTAAGTAAAAAAATAGAAAGGGCGAGCGCTCAGTCCACTAGGGGGTGAGTGTACAACCCACTAGACGGAGGGGGAATGATGCAAGTGGGTGGGTAACAGAGGGAGGTTGATGTCTGGTGTTTTTTTTTTTTTTTTAAAGAACCATAGAGTCATGTACAGTAGGCGTTTGCTTGTAGTAAATAAATGAAGTTCAGGAAAAAAGAAAAGAAAAAACAAAAGAAAACAGCGACCGGCATTACAAAGAGTTAAAAAGAAAGAAATACTTGCCAACAACAATCATCAAATGCAAATATACACAATTTATATTAAGTATTAGCTGCTAGAAAGAAAGGGATAAGAACAAAGAAACAAGATAAAAAAGTTTCATGGCAATGAATTCTCTTTGAAAACAGATGTCACTACATTTCTTAAATGCTGGATAAAAGTGTTCTTTTTTCTTCTCTCTCTGTTTTTTTTTTTTTTTTTTTTTTTTTAAGGTGGTTGGACAGAAGTTTGGTTTCAAAGAACTGAATTTTAGAAAATTGGCGCAAGATCTAAAAGCATTTGAAATGGTAAAATTGCACACATCTTCCACTTTACACACAATAACTTCTCTTGGTAAGAACATATAAACAAATGAGGATATATGGAAATTTGAAATTATCTTCCATTTTTATGTTAATTGAGGTCTCTTGATGAGAACAACAGAAAAACAAATGAGTGTATACATGAAAATTCCATAAGAAATTAGGAAGACCTAAAAAACATCAACTAAGTATTCCAACAATTCCAGACATTATATATGAAGACCTTAGCTCTGCGTCAACCTTCAGAACTTTTCCTTTTTGTTGCATCAAGATAGAGTTCTATTTAGGGAAGAGAAAAAGGGAAATCAAGTCATCATCGTCACAGCCTTCTCCCAATTACTTGGGTTGGCTGAAAACAAAAATGAAATACATGCTAAAATTCTTATATATTTGTTACAATTAAAAGTTTTCATAGCTGCTTTTTGGTCTGTGGCATTTTACAGAATTGAAAAAGCATAACTTAAGTACTCTAGTGGATGTTTTGAACTAAAATGAAGAAGGCTACATAGCAATATACTATCAATTGGTAAGTAGTGCATCTGTTCTCCATATCCTCTAACAATTTGCACTGGTATCAAATAAAAGACAACACACATCGCCATAAAAAAGCCTTTAATCATTTGTTATAATTTACAGAGTTCACCCTTTTGCATGACTTTTTTCAAATTAAGAAATTTGAAGCAAGTATTTTGCTTAATGAAATGCCTCCATACATCTGCTGTAACTCCTTTTCAATTTATCATGATCTTTAAATTTTATAAGGAATTTTAACACCGCTTTGTAATTTCTAATTATTTTAGTGTACCTGAAACTATAGGTTTTGCAAGAACCATGATAGTGTAACTCATGTAGGTACCTGACAGTAACCTCGCCTAGGTAACTCCCACTAACTAAGTGCCACATGTGTGGAACTTTCATGAGATCCACCCTGTCCATCAAGTACAATACCTCATTTTCACCCTGGAACCCAAAAATCAAGATGAATGAAAACTCAGACAGGCACCATAGGAAACAGTTGGGATGCGACATCCATCATTATTTGTATGTAGGGCCCCGTGTGATTTATTTATTTAAACATTGGAATTCATCTGGTGTGCCTCAGCAAGATAAAGTATTACCCAAAAATCCCAGTATTGGCCATGCCATGAGAATTTAGTGGTTTCTGACTTTCCATATAATTTTAAACAGGGTGGTTGTTGAATCAATTGATTTTTGGGATCAAGGCCAAACAAGGGATGGTCTACCTGAGTGATGGGATGGATGTTATGCATGTTAAATCGTTAAACCATGTAGAGAAAGCTACCCCCATTAGGTACCTATGTGAATTAGGCAAGAGTTTTCTGGTTTGCAACTTTATAAGCATAGAAAAACAATACCAATTTCAGAAACTTAAGGCCCTGTTTGGGCAACAGGATTAGAAGGGATTGGGTGGGATTGGAATCATCTGGTTCCGTGCCAATTCCACTCCATGTTTGGCAAAGCTTGGAATTAGATCGGATGGAATTACATTGGGGCCCGTGCCAATTTCACTCAATGCTAGCAAGTTGTGTAGGTCCCACCCTGATGTGCGGGCTATATCCACACTGTCCACCCATTTTTTGAGATTATTTTATAGCATGGGCCAAAAATCAGGTAATTCTAAAGCTCAAGTGGATCCACCACTGAAAGCAATGGGGATTAAATACTTACCGTTGAAAACTTCTTTGGGCCACATAAGTTTTGGATCTACCTCATTTTTCGGCCCATACCATAAAATGAGGTTACAAAACAAATGAACGGTTTAGATATAATACATGTGTTATTCTGGTAATTTCAAATGATGGTGGGTACATCCATTCAATGTACCACCGTATTACCAACAAAGCAGAGCATTAATATAATCCCATGGAATCAGGGGACAATCCCTGCCATGGGTAATAATGATGTTTTTTTGAATACAATCCCAGCTAATCCCTTCTAATCCAGTTGCCCAAACAGGGCCTAAGAAACAAAACATGCTTAAAGAAATGTTGATAAAAAATTCTTTGTAACAGTTGCCTTGATCCTAGAAGTTTCACATGGTATACATGTAGCATCTCTTACATATGAAACTATTGTAAAACATTAACTTCTAACTACCCCCATCTGATTGCCCTCAATTAGACAATTGGATTGTTATATCAGTGCGACCTTTAAGTTATGCTT
The DNA here is from genome assembly GCA_030180095.1 of Magnolia changhungtana. NCBI lineage: Eukaryota > Viridiplantae > Streptophyta > Magnoliopsida > Magnoliales > Magnoliaceae > Magnolia > Magnolia changhungtana. The sequence continues at coordinate 680,984 of JASAUF010000053.1, read as the reverse complement.
CATCCACAATGGGGCCCCCAATTTGGATGGTTTGGATTGATGTCCATATATTCTTCTGGTCCAGTGGATGTGTTACCATCATATAACATGTTATGGAAACCACACTCCAGATTCTAGCCCTTGGTTAAGGTGATGCACTCCTAAACAAATATGGTAGTAAAAACTAGAAGCCGCAGAACACATTCGCATTTGAAGTTTACCAGCCCTTTCCATTCTGCAAGTTCTTAGATTAAACAAAAAGAAAAAAGAAGTGGGAAACAGAGTGCAAGGAATGTATGCATACCTTGTCAAGGTAAGCTTGCAATTCCTTTATCCTTCCCATGTAGTCCTGGTCCTCTACACATAGACTTATGGTCTTGCTCTCTGAATCGGGTCCCTCGAACTGAATAGGCCCCGGATTCCGGTAAAGATCATTCATCAAGAGTTTTTTGGCATTACTAAGCAGGAATCTGTGAGCAACTCTAACGTTTTTGGAAATGTGTGAAATGACAATCAAAATTTACCAAAGTTTTAAATTAGTTATCAGATAAATCTGGAGATTTATTTTGAAGAGGATCTTTGCAGTACAGCTGCAAGATCTGGGCTTTTCATCAGGTGGTCGGACCACCATGAACAGGCCAATCCCTTCATCAGGTGGGTGGCACATTGATGAGAAAATGGATGGTTACAAAAAGAAAAAAAAAAAAAAAAAAAAAAAGAAAGAAAGAAAGATTGAAGATGACCATGCACCATGGCCCCTCCTGAAGAATGGACCAGCTTGATTTTTGGGGGTTGTTCATTGTGGGCCCAACCTGATGAATTTTCTGACATGTGCCATGTTGGCATATGTGCTTACTGAGATCCTCTTCATGTCAATCTCCTTAGCAGGGCTGTGATTGCTCTTCTCATCTTTGTTGGTGGTTCTGGTTCACTCCACAGTTTGTGATCCATAGTACTGATTCACTGTTTGGTAAGCTCTAACATGCAAGCCAAAGAATGTTAATACATGCTCTTCTGCTAGTTGAGAGTATTTTTTTAGCACCTTTTCTCTGTATTGTTAGCTCAAGAGTAACATAGTATAAAGTAATCTAATTCTTATCTATGTTCCCTTGGTAGGAAGAGATGGTAATTCTCTACGTCTACCATTCCGTGTATTTATATTGCACCTTGTGTCATTCATCGAAATTGTGTGACTAACAAGGTTTCTACCTCCATTGTTGAATAAGGTTGTGTTTGGATGCACGAGTGAATTGGATTATGAACATCTGGTTTAGTCAAAAGTAAATGAGAGAAATTGAAAATACTTCCTAGTACTCATAATGAGGCAGTCAGTAGCCCTCAAAACGTGTAACTTCATTCCTTTCAAGTCTAAGTTGAAAGAAACATAATTGCAATAAGACTGCCAAGGAAATCAGAATTTGGTTGGTTTACACTCTTTTTTTCAACTAATAATTGCAATTCAGTTCAGTAATGCATCCAAACGCACCCTAAATATGCAACAACCTGTCATACTGTATTGAAGAGTAATTTTGGAACAAATGAATATTAGGGAACTTTCAAGACTTAAACAGTAAGTTTTTGAAAGACTAAAAATGAAATGCTTACTGGTATGGTTTTCCTTTCAAATTGACAGCAGCCGGATGAATAGATGGTTTTCCAATTGGAGAGACCCCAGGACCATGCAGCAACCGATTAACCGTCATCATTGCCTGCCATAAACAATTGCATGTAAATCTGTAGTTATAACAAAAGGCATGGCCATTGGACGTCTTATAACAAAAGCTGATGCATCTTGAATAAAATCAGAACTCCAACAAGAACTGGTAGATTATCTGAAATTCCAGTCGTAGACTCCTTTGCTAGGGCCGATCAAACTCATAAAGTTTCACTTGAAAAGGATATGCAGAATCGCAGATGGAGAGAATCGAGCTCTCAGATTTTTGGGGCCGGGAAGCTCTGCGGCAAGAGAAAATAGGGTTTTTAGAACCCATTTCCTAAAGGCTTTAAAGGTTTTTTTTTTTTTTGAAAGAGAGAAATTCAATAGTTTCAGGGAATTTAAAAAACATTACATTTATGATTCCCCTCCTGAAAGATAATACGCTACGGCATCTCTCATATCTTCAAAACAATCTGCGATTTCGAGGAATTTCATCACCCTTTCGAGCTCTTGATCTCCAAGATCGTCGATGAATGGATTCACCCGCACTGCATTTCCCGGCTGAACACATAAGCGTTTGGATTATCACCTTTAGCTCTCCGGCGATCTTTGGTGGGTTTTGTGGGAGTTCTCTTGATGCTTTTGGAGACCATTTTGGGGAAATTTTTAGGGCACGAAACGGGTAGAGGTAAGAGCTATAAAGGCTTTAAAGTTATAAAGGTTATTATATCTTGCGAGTCTGCCACCATTTACAACAAACAAAGCTTCTCTAACCTTAAACTTTGATATCCAAAATCAAAGGGTTTGGATAATCAGATGGGTGTAAAAAAACTATATATCATCTATCCACGATTGGGAGCACAGTTTGGATGGTCCAGATTAGCCATATGGAAAGTCATTTATGTTCAATACAAGTCACCACTACTTTGAAATATGCATGCAACTTAATATATTAAAAACTTTAAAAAATGCTTTAATTGTTGGTAGAGAAATCTACCGAGAAATACGCCACATATGCTACATTGGTCGTGACATGTGTCAAACATCAACACCGTGCATTTGATGGGCCCCTTTAAATTATGTGATATCCCAAAAATCAGTCGTATAGGAAACTTAGGTGGGCCATACCATTTAAAATCATGTGAAGAAATGCCTAAAACATATAAAAGCACTTGGTGGGCCCCACCTGAAATTTTTATGCATTTGAAACTTGGTCTGACTCCTCATCCAAGTGGGACACACATAATGGATGGGCTAGATTTGTGAACCACATCTCAGTGGGCCTAAAAAGTGATTATGAATATTTTAATGGAGAGTAACCCCTCTCAACTTTTGTACGTGGTGTGGCCCAAAAAAGTCACGGATTGACTTGATTTTTAAGCCCAAGGCCCACCATGGAATGGTGCATCTGGGTGATGGAGTAGATGTGGGCCCACTTTGATTTATATATTGTATACAATATGATCCATTTATTTTGCCAACTCATTGTAGGATATTAGCCCAAAAATAAATCATAATCAAATATCAGGTGGACCACACCACATGAAAATAATAGTAATTGGTTATCCATAATTAAAATCATCATAAGGCCAACTGTACTGTTTTTTTTTTTTTTCCATGCAGACTATAATTCTTCCTCAAGACACAATGTTCAACAAGTTCAACTACTACTACAACAAGGGCAAATACTTCGTAACCACGATGAATGAATAAATCTTTATTTATTTATTTATTTTTATAGGAACAGGATTCCTTAAAATTTCACAAACAAAGGGAGAAATCCAAATTATAAAAGAGATTTCAACATCAAAGCTGGGAAAAAAAGAAGAAGAAGAAATGTGATACCCAAACACCCAAATCCAGATGGACAAAAATCATCAAATCTCAAAACAAAAAGATATAAATGAAGAGAAAACATAAACATCAACTTGATCCAAAACTTCTAACGGGCGGGTGGCAGAGGCGTAGCCAATCTGTTCCCATCCATGCTGGTATGTGTGGTGCGGTCCATTTAATCTTTGGATATGATTTATTTTTTGAATAATTCTCTAAAATGATCTAAAAAAATGGATGGATGGTGTGGGTTGATCCCAAATTTTCGGTAAATCCAAAACTCAAGTGGACCATGCCACACGAAACAATGTGGAATAATGATTTCCACCATCGATACCTTCCTTGGGCCCACAAGAAACGTTTATTTGCCATCCAACCTATTCATGATATTAAATATATATGAATGAAGAGAAAACACAAACATCAGCTTGATCCAAAACTTCTATGACCTCCAAGAATTTTTTAATGGTAGAGGTTCAATCACACTATTTCTTGTGGTGTGGTCCACTTGAGCTTTAGATATGCTTCCTTTTTGTTCTTTAGACCTCAAATTATCTGTTAACATAGATAAACGGAGTGGATAAAATAAATAAATAATGGTGGACCCCACAGAGTTTACTCTGGTAAGGGTAATGACTAACCTAAATGTAGAGGGGATTCCTTAAAACATTCATAATCATATATTAGGCTTGCCTTAATGTGATTCACATATCCAACCCACTCATTATGTGTGTCCCACTTGGATGAGGGGTCAGACGAAGTTTTAGCCGCATCCAAAACTCATGTGGGCCCCACCAGGTGCTTTTATATTTTAAAAGATGTCTTAACATGGTTTTAGATGGTATGGCTCACCTGAGTTTCATTTACGGATGATTTTTAAGATATCTCAAAACCTAAAGGGGACACATTAAATGCACGGTGTTGATGTTCGACACACATCATGATGGGGCCCACAAAACTTATTAACATCAATTCTTAGATTCTCGCGAGGTCAATAAGTTAGGGTCATAATTTTGACAACAATATTTAGCCCGTTTTATATGTCAAGTCCCTTCACTCTATTTTACTGATCAATACCCTCGAATTGACTAGTTACTCGCCTCAATCAAGCTAGCTACATATGAGAAAGAAATTGGGCATACAAGATTGATAAACAATTTGAGTGAAATTTGATTTAAACATACGAAGTTATTTACTCTTCAATTCGGACTAATTCAATTGTCCAAAAATGGTTAAATGTTCAATTAGTGGATGTGCCTAATAATTTATTACAAAATATATAATTTTTTTCATAGATAAATTTCAATTTCCATTTAAAAATAACATTTTTTTTTCAAAAGGTATAGTTTTTTACTCATAATTTTTCTTTGAAAACTTTTAACAAAAAATCATTTTTATTATAAAATATTTCAAAAAATAAATTAAAATACAAATTCTGAATTTTTATTTTCAAAATATCTAAAATTTTTCCCAAAAATTCCAAAATGCCGATTTTTTTTTCTTCAAAAGCATCATGTTATTTACAACTTTTCAAAATTTTTTTTTAAATATATATTTTTTCAAAATCTTAGTGTTTTTATAAATAATTTTTCTTTTAATTTCAAATTTTGAACATTTTCAATTACTTTCCAAAATCAGAAAAAATTTCAACTTATTTATTTTCGTTTCAAAATGTTTATTTTTGATAAAGTATTGATTTTTTAATATCATTTTATTTTAAAATTTTCAATTCTTTTTCACTTCTCCATTTTTTTAAAAGCATTTTATTCGAACTTGTCATTTTTTATTGAACTTCTCAATTTTATTTTATTTTTCAAATTTCAAACTCTAATTTTCTTTTTTAAAATATTTTCATTTTTCAACATTGTGAAATTTTTCACATTTTTTAAAATATTTTTAATTTTCTTTTTCAGGATATTATTTTTTCTCAAAATCAAATGCTTTTTTTTTTTTTTCAAATTTATCAACTTTATTCAATATTAATTCTTTTTTGTTCCCACAAAATAGATTTTTATTAAATCACGATTTTTATTTTTCAAAATCTATTTTTTTTTTCTCAAACATTGTTAAATTTTTTAAACTTCTCAATGTTCTTTTTCATGTGATATTACAAATCATTTAAATATTATTTTTAAATTAAAAATAAAAATAAAAATTTCACTCATTTGATATAAAAATAAAATAAATTTTCTTTTTGCATTCAATCAATTGTTAAAAAATAATCTTAGATACAAAGACGTACAATTAAACCACTGAAATTCTATTAAAAATCAATTATTAGACTACAAAAAATCTTAATTTTCCACCATATTCCTATAAAAATGAAAAAAAATTAATGTTAAGGCAAAAGTCCTTTTACGACGGATATGATCCGTCGCCAAAGTTCTTTTACGACGGACCATGATCCGTCGCAAAAGCAACTGAAAAGGGCGCCATTTGGTGTTTTGGGCGGGAATTTACGACGGTTACAAAATTAAATGTTGCGACGGATTTAGTCCGTCGCTTACTAACGACGGACCAAAATCCGTCGTAAATACGTCGTAAATTAGATTTTAGCGACGGATTTTGGTCCGTCGCTAAATTCAGCGACGTTTACACTACGGATTTTCCACAAACACGGGCTTAGCGACGGACCTTTTCCATTAGCGACGGATTAAATCCGTCGTTAAACCAAGAGATTTTAGCGACGGACGAAGTCCGTCGCAAAAATACGTCGCAATTTGCCCTTTTTGGCGTAGTGTTACTCATTGTTGTGAATCTTTGCATAGGTACAATATCCAGGCTATCTCTAAAATGATTCTGAGAATGTTTAGTATGAGAAATCATTGAAAAACTCTACATTGATCTTTCAAAATAAAATAAAAATAAAATAAAAAATCTGCATTGCCTGGGTGACTATATGGTGTAATAGCAAACGATCTTGGGATATGCTGTGGATTGTGCGTGAAAGGAGCCTCTAGAAGGAGCATTTTGTTTTTAAGGTGGACCTTGACGGGTATTGCACTATTATCATCTTGTTGCTTACTGTGTGCATCTTTGTATATGCAGACATGTGACATTCATCTGTGGTCGGGCTGGTGTGTGCGCCCTTGGTGCCCTGGCTGCAAAGAACGCTGGGGATCATGCACTGCTCAACCACTACCTATCCCAGTTCAAAGCGGTAATGCTTTGAAAAGCTGTTGGCTAGAAAGTTAGTAATAGTTGCTTTCTCGAGCCGAAAAAGATATTTATGCGGTAGTAAACCTTTGTTTCTTTGTTTGGAATTCTAAATCCTTATTAGTTACCCTTGTAATTCTCATGTACTATTCCATTTTTTGTTCCTCGTCAGATGTACTACCTCATTTAGGCATCACTTCTCTTGGGGGTTTATGGATTGTGTACGAATTGCCACTTCATAGGGTATGGTCGTGAAGGAAATCATCAAGGATGGAATATGATTAGCTAACAAAGGTAGTTGCCCATTGATGTACATAGCATTTATTTCGGTCCAATAAAGTCAATTCATCAGAATCCTTTGGGTTGTTTTTCTGAATCTTCATCTCTGTCTCATCAATGCCTCTTCTATTTATATTCCTATTTTTTATTTTTTTTATTTTTTTGTCCTTCCAGTTTCGTCCTTGGTATTTATTTAATTTCTTTTCTATGGAATTTTTTGATGTTGGTTTTCTTTTCTTTTCTTTTCCATCTTTGGGTCTATATTTCTCAGTTTATCTTATATGGAGGCTTTCTCAAACATATGTTGAGTTGCTGGAAATCCAAAACTCTATGACTGTGGAAGAGCACGATGTCTCATGTGAAGCTCCAATCCAAAATGAGTAAGTTGCAGGACAGTCCACAGAGTGTATAAGGTTATGAGAAGCTATCACCAAACTATCATACTATCATATCCATCTGATTTATGGGCTGCATATAGGTGGTTATACCAATGACCCTATAAAAATAGAGATATAAAAATAGCCAAGAATTCTTTTATTAGAGACAGTACTGTTATTACTCCTTGGTTGTTGTGATTAATGACCTTTTTATGTATAATACATTGTCAATGATGATGAGGAACTGGCGAGGGCCTCACAAGCATTGTTGTGTGAAAGTAACACAGTTTTGAAATAGTGATCGCTCAGTGGTCATCAAAGACTGGATAAAGCTCCACTGGTAAAATCTGAATCTTCTTCGATTGTTTCATTTGCTTCTATTAACTATTTAACTATGCATTGTTGAATTCTTCCAATGGGGTTAGAGGCCTTATAGTCAATCCTTGGTGTGGCATGTGGGTGTGTTTAACTTAGATGTAAATATTATCATGTAATTCAAAACGAGCAGAAAATAGGCATCAAACCTGTTTTTCTATAGGGTCGCTTGAAAATGGTGTTTTATTGTTATAGGTTGGCCTCAAGTACAATGAGTCAGTAGTAATAGTGGTAACTGGATGCCCCAATGGTTGTGCCAGGCCTTATATGGCTGAGCTTGGACTGGTTGGCGATGGACCCAACAACTACCGGGTATTTCACATGCCGATTTTGTCAGAAACTATGGATCAATGCTTGGGTTATAAAGAAGTGTTCTCGTAGCAGACATCAGAGTGCATCATGTGACAATTACCACTTTGTGGGCCCACTGGCATGGACATGCTACAGCAGGACATTGTCGCATCCAAATGCATCATGGCCCTTCCATTTTTTCCATCAAATGCTGTCCCTTTTTTGCCAATGGTAGGCCCTTAATGCAAATGGAAGATTTGAATCCAACAAATAAGATAGACATGAAGGATAATGATTTCTTCCAGTGAAATGTGGTTAGAGTTATAGCTAACAACTGTTACTCAGCTGCAATGTTAATATACACTGGTCTTAGTTTGCATTTGCTAGCCTTCCCAAACCACACCAATACCACTATCATACAAAAGTAATATCATTGTCTTTCAGGTCTCTGGGCAATTCTAAACCTTACATTCCTGCCCTGTTTCCCAACGGTCAAAAACTTGAAATGGATCTTTATCTCCTGCATGAAAGATCAAGATCAACGGTCTTGATCATCGAATTTGTGTACAGTAGCGGAGGTAAACTGGCCACCAGGATTAGATGGCTCTCTGCTTCTTCTCTTTCTTGTCATGTTTCCACCTGGTTCACAAAACTATATAAATTCAGAAAATCCACGAAGCTTCTATTAGAATTCTAGAAATTCTATGAATTCGGCTACATCAACATAGCGGTTGAATTCAACTACCCAATGAAGATGAAATTCTGTGAATTCCATCTTCATTGGGTAGACCAGTTTCAAGGGAACCTGAAGTCGTGGGTCCTCTGCCGCTGCTGGAAAATACTCCGACATGCCAGTATCTGTGTTCTTGTAATTAAAAAAATGTTAATAAAATCCTTGATGAAGACTTTTGTTCCATTTATGCCATATGGGGCAAAGATTGTGATTCAGTCCTTTTTGTTCTTGTTTTGTAGCTTAACAAGGAATACCAACAAATTTTATTTTATTTTTCTGATATAGATGATAGATATGGACAACCTACAATAATTGGATCATTTAGTAAAACTGGAGTACCCAACGCAGATGCTTGGATATTTGTGTACGGTATTCGCCATACAGAATTCTAATTCAGTTGGGGTTTTGAACTATATCTTCTTTATAGCTATTAACAAATAATAATCCTTGGGCATTAGCTTCAAGAATGATTGTCCAGAAGAATTGGATGCTAAGAAACAGTTCTATGGGGCAGCATCTGCACTGCACAGGTCATGCACCAAGCTAGCAAAGTTCCCTACTCATTGGGCCTTGATTCTCATGATCTATTACAGCTGGCAATGCAGAATTTCTAAGTTTGCTACTTGAGAGTCTTGTGTATGTTGCCAAATTGGATAAATCACGAGAAACACATGCAAGACCCAGTCATCGGAATCCGTAAGTTAGTCATGCACCAAGCTAGCAAAGTTCCTTTCTACTTGTTTAGCTTCATTTAGGTTTAGAAAATACTGATGTTTGTTGAAAGTTGAAACAATTGATTGAGATTCTTTAATACCATCCGTTGTTTCTTTGATGAATGGGCATCAGATGAAAAAAAAAAAAAGTCGGGTCCACAATGCATAATAAAGTACACAACATTGCAATGTTTTGGATGCTGGTTTATGCACTTCCACCTGTTTTGGCTTTGATGCACATACTCATGGGCAGTATAGGTGCATGCTGGATGACTTGGATTAGTTGGACTTGGATGGTTAGTCATATTTACTTGTGTTTGTGCTTGTTGCTTGATTCAAATTATTTTGTTTTCCAAGTTAGTGAACTTTATTTTATGAATAAAAGTTATAAGTTGTTGAGTATCTTTGGTTTTATAATTTTACTTGTACATTTCTGTATTGATTGCTCAAGCATGATGGTTATGCGCATTCTTTTAAGTGGATGTTGCATGTAGGAGGATTGGAGCTGTATATTTCAGATTCAAGCATATGTTGTTGTCGTACATGCAGAACAATTCTTCTATGTTTGGGTGCATGGCGATTGGATCTGAAAATTTGATATTTTCATTCATTTATTTCACGGCTTTCAGTGAGATCTTCTTTAATTGTTAGTTTATTTAATTTGAATGGAAGAAGGATTGATTATTCAATGCAAACTCAATTTATGGAGAGGTGTAGTTTTACTCTAAAAATACTTGAGCTTTCATTTGAAAAAAAAAAAAAAAAAAAGGAATTATACTTAATTTGATGTTTCATTTCTTGGCATATAGCTCAAAGAGGACTGCTGTGATAAGAGCATCTGATGATTTTTGGCCAAGAGTCCCAGCGTCACATACAATCCATATTGCATCTGTTGCCTACAACACCTTTTTCCTTGGAGAATTCATGCAGCCCACCTTTTTCCTTGGAGAATTCATGCAGCCTGATTGGGATATGTTTCATGTAAGCTACCATAATCCTGTTTCCTTGATAGCTTTACCTTTCAACATTTGCTAAGTTTTTGGGAAATCATGATTGGTTATTTGGTGATTGATGTCATTCCTCAGACGTTCACCTGATGGCTAAATACCATGGAGTGGAAATGTCCCAAGTGCAGCAAGCCCTGCTCTGTTAACAATATGGGTTTGGGAAATCATGATTGGTTATTTGGTGATTGATGTCATTCCTCAGACGTTCACCTGATGGCTAAATACCATGGAGTGGAAATGTCCCAAGTGCAGCAAGCCCTGCTCTGTTAACAATATGGGCGAATGAAACCCAATCTTAGTCTAATTGTGGTGCTTAAAGTCTAACTTCCTAAACAAAACATGTAAATTATAACCTGTGATTTTAGCATTGCAGGTTGCTAGTAATGAGAATAGCATCACTGCATTTCAGATAGAGTTAAAAGCTAAGACAAATCAAATCAACAGAACTCAGTTTCTTCAGGAGATGCTTTGTTTCTTGTGCATTGGAAAGACAGGTTTTTGAATGTTAAATGTTTTGTCATGTTGATTCATGGTTTTTGTCATGTTGATTCAAGTTTTTATTTTTATTTTTATTTTTATTCAGGTTTTTTGTCATGTTGAATGAAGGATTGTAATTGATTCATTATTGAATGAATGAATGAATGATTATAAATTATTATTTTTAATGTAGGCAATAGCTACGTTAATTCGGCATATTTGTACGGATCAACTCTACTTTTAGCTACAAATACTATCTGTAGCTGTAGATGATTTTGGCTACAGAAATAGTTGCTACGGATTATATTTGTAGATATTTATAACCTATAGCTACGGATTAAATCCGTAGCCATACCTAGTGATCGGCACCTACAACGACAGTCGTTCTGTGGACGAAAGCCATAGCCATAGATCTATGGCTTAAATCCATAGACGTTTCCCAGTTTTCTAGTAGTGCCCAAAGGCTATCCTCCGACCCAAATCTAACACCCCATGCTGATTTAAGATGCAGAGCACACAAAACATCTTTTGACTTTCTGATCCAAAGCCCTCCCTCTTCCTTAGGGGTGGATATGGAGCTCCAGCTCTTCTAGTGAAACTTCCTTTTGGCTTCCCGCCACCCCCAAAAGAAGTTAGCAAAGGATTTCTCAATGGAGTGCGGAACTTTAGTAGGATGAACAGTGGCAGCCATTGTGTAGACTGGGATGCTCCAGAGAACCGAAGAGATCAGCGTCAATCTCCCCGCTTGGGAGAGGTGCTTGCCATTCCTACCTTGAATCGTGGCAGCTATCTTATCAATCGAAGGGCTGAAGATGCTACTCTTAATCCTTCCTTGAACAATAGGGTCTCCCAGGTAAGTGAAGCCTCCTGAGGACCTCCCGAAACCAAGCGTTCTCTCAATGCTCCTGATTCGGCTGACGGGGAGCTTGGAAGAACAAAGGAAAGAGCTTTTTCTCATGTTAACTCTTTGACCCGATGCCTGCTGGTATCTAGAAAGGAATTCCCAGACTACATCCAACGATTTGAGAGGGCCATTAAGGAAAAAGACTATGTCATGGTCATATAGGAGATGGGAGATTAGATGGCAGCCGAGCTTCAACTTTTTTTTTTTTTTTAATCTGCATATATAACCAAATAAGGCTAATCGCGCCCTACACAAAATTCGGGCCCCCCGATCGAAAAGATAAAAGGAAGGGCCTATCGTAAGGAGTCACAGACGACTACCTGTACATTCAAGGGAAAAGAAAAAACAAAAGCATGACCAGAGCCTCTAACTGACTGTTCTGAGAGACCCTATCCCGACCCTATCTAAAAAGATTAGCCCTCGGATATGACGCGGAAGCATCGTTTGCTGGGAATGAATTCTGGTCTCCTGAAGAAAACTCCCTTCCCGGGCCAAACTGTCCGCAGGACTGTTGCCTTCAACTTAAATGGCTTACACAGCCCATTATGAACCAGCCTTGAGAAACCCTTGCTAAAAAGCTCAGCTGCAAGGATGAATAAACTGGGATATAGGGGGTCGCCTTGTCTTAAGCCTCTAGAGGATTTGAAGAAACCGCAACTTTTTCCGCTAACAAGAACTGAGAACCAATTGTCGATCCAGCAGACTTCAACCAACTTAACCCAACTAGGAATGAAACCAAATTTAAGAAGGACCAGCTTCGGGAAGCTCCAGTCCACCTTATCATTTGCCTTTTTCATGTCAAGCTTCAAGATTAAGTTCCCGCAATGGACCTTCCTATTTATATCTCTGAAAATATGTACTATATGGACCACTGCCCATCCGATATAAATACAAAATGTAGAAGACATTGTCACTATACTATTGGACTACTGTCCAAAAAGTGTAAAATGCAGAACATCGAGTTCCCAAATTGAGCTGAGAAATGGCCACAATGCATTTTTTAGGCCGTCTTGATCAAACGGTGACGAATGTCTAGTTTGTGTGATTTTCTGTCATAGCCCATCTGATGACTGGTCCAGATCTTGTCTATGTTCTGCAGAAAATCACGCACAACTATCATTCCACATGTAACATATCACTAGAAAGCATTAATTCTTGATTCTCTTTAATGATACTTTTTAATGACTTCTTCATCCTATTAATCTTAGCTTCCTGTTAAAACTCAAACTCACAAGAATGAAAGAAACTAAAGCTTGGCTTACCTTAAAAATTCTGTTTTCATTTTCTTCAAAATATAATTTGGCTAGCCTTTCATATTTAGGCAAACCTACAAAGAGTAGATATTCCAATTTTAACTAAAACATTACTTGGAACTAATGGCGACAAAATGAAATCTTCATAAGAGATTTTTTTTTTTTTCAAACCGGATGTACAGCTCGCATCGGAGTCGATGACTTGGGTTTACCCGTACTCATTCCTCAATCATCTATCCATACCACCTGCATGTACCACACCAATGTGAGTGAACTGATTGCAAATTAATACTATCTGTCAAGTTTCTGATGGAGATTCTTACTCCGATTTCTGGGCCTTATGTTGCTTCAATCTTCAGCCATCTGTTATTCCACCTAGACAATCTTTATCTCAATAAAAAAAATTTCTGTTGTATCCTGTAACTATTGAGATATATGTTCGTCTACTACTTGTGTCAATAAATCATCTGTAACTTTAACAACATCATTTGAACTAAGTCATGTCAGCTATTGTTTTGTTGTGGGAGTGTAAATGTTGATAAATCTGCATGTAGATATGCATGCACAGTATACATGATTACATAGCTGCGAAATATAACTTTCAGTTGTCTGCATTTCATTGATCCTAACAGTACTTTCAGGACAAGCATTGGAAATGAATATCCATTTACTTCTCGTGTTTAGGTTTGTTGCTTTTGGTCATGGTCATGCATTTATTTTTTTAGGGGAGTCAAGCAGGAATTTAAGTTGGGTGTGCAAGGCAATGGAAGTTCTTCCATTTCTTGTAGAGTAGTTGGATCTCTAGTGTTTTACTTAAACTAGTAGTTATAGAAAGCAAGGAAAGGTAAAAGAGATGCTTGGTGTAACTGCCTACATGATGGACGTACATCCAAAAGAGATGTTATCAAGTGTCAGTCACATGGTTCTGAGAAGAAAAACTCATATGAGCACTAAAGTCACAAAATTCGTGTAAAATGACTTTCAACGACTCCATCTAAATTGCTTTAAAAATAATAATAATAATAATAATAATATATAAAAAAAAATCGCGTAAAATGACTTTCAAGGACTCCCATCTAAATTGCTAAAAAAAGCTAATTCTCGTGTTTTTGTCTGAGCTAAATATTTTCTTAACCAAACTTAGATCTCATGGATCAGAGATGTCAGACCTTTCCTTTTTTCCTACTAAACCATGTTTTCCTTTCTAGTTAAAATTGGATTTTCCTGCTTGTATTAATTGGCTCCAATACCAGTTTTTGACTTAGTATAGAAAATTCCCTTTAATGGCATTGATTCTCTTTGGGATTGTTATTTGCGCGTGCAAAAGTGTACAAAGCAGGTAAGAACCTTACATGACAAAACAAAAGCCACATGGAGTTTTAGTATTCTTATCCAAACCTAATAATCTTCTTAATCTCTACAACTCAAGAGAATAGCTCATAAACTTGATCTTCAGTCGTGTGGAAGGACATATTCCCAGTATGAGCTTCAGTCGTGTAGAAAGACATTCTCAATATAAACAGTGGTTGAGGTTTGAAGCGCATGTTCAAATTCTTTCCGTGTTCAAGGAAAATCTTCTATCCCAATAAGCTGAAAGCTTATTTGGATCCTAACATTGAAGCAAGGTAAGTTACCAAAGATAGCAAACAGGAATGGGAGAAGAAACAAGTGAAATTAGCATTACTAGTTGGACAACAGTATCTGCGGCCAGCAACAGTATACTCAAACATCAAATGAAAATGCAAAAGAAAGTATTAGATTGATGCAAAGTCAAAATTAATGTGTTCAACCGACCCCAAGTAGTTGGGTTAAGGCTTAAATGATGATGATGTTGGATTCTACCTTTGCTGTCTGACCAGTTAAAACACAGTTCAAGGTGATATTCCTGATTAAATGTACACATGACCACATACAGTCCTACATGGAACCCATGCATGGAATTGAATCCCTTCATCAAGGCAGGCCCTGCTATGTATGCACCTAACCAAGAAGCTAGGCTAATCTGCTCTTCTTGGGCAAGATGCGTGTATCGAATTTTAACTATTGGTCTTTTTCAAACCACCCATCTCATTCGCACCTTTTTTTTTTTTTTTTTTTTTTTTTTTTTTTAAGACAACGTATCAATGTATTCATTAAACACCCCCAAAAAACCTATACACGATGGAGCTCCTTCATAAAAACAGGAGATCCAACCGAAAAATAGAGGAAATAATTACAAAACCACCCAACGGGAATCAGCCCCTCCTAATCGCACCCAAACCCACTTTGTCGAGAAAAAAATTACCTCGTACCTGACGAGGAAGATCTGCTGAGATTTGTGAAAAAACACGGGACCGAGACGCACTTCCCAAACGAAACGAGGCCAAAATCTGCCGGTATGTTTCTCTTCTCTTTGGACGTGCACCACATTGATCGTGTGCCCCTGCCTCATCACCGTGGCTAATTCTATATAGCCATGCCCTATAGCCATGCTCCATTTCCACTGCCTCGCCAGCAACAATCAGATCCACAACCAGTCTCGAATCTGACTTGATGACGATATGATGGAAGCCCCTGCGAATACCGCAAAACAGGCCATCATGCACTGCTCGTAGCTCGGCTACCGTGTTAGTCCCAAAACCATAAGCATTTAAAAAGGCAAAAATGAAATCCCCCTTCTCCCCCCTGCATATTCCCCCTCCACCCGAAGGTCCAGGATTCCCCCTCGCAGATCCATCAACATTAATTTTTACCCAACCAGGCATTGGTTTACTCCACCTAACCACCTCCGGTCTACAGACAGGATTAACATTAGTAGAGAAGACTGTCGACGTCAGCCTAGGCACACCTCCAGGGGAGAAAACAGTCGACGGTTCCAAGGGATGAAAACAGTCAACGCAAAGCCACGCGACCGATTCAGCTGACGGTTCCAAGGGATGAAGACGTCCCTGATTTTCCCAAATCGGCCGAAAATCCGGAGCAGATCATCTTCGGTGGTGTCAAAAGTGAGATTCGCTGCAAAAATAGAGAAGTAGGCTTTGGATGATTTTCGGGAAGAGACACGCTCCCAAGGAAACTCCAGATCCCGATCGCGATTTCCAACTTGCTCTTGCTCACGCTCCCGTTCTTCCATACCCTGCTTTCATGTAGCCCCACCTGATGAGCAGAATGGCCAGACTTCCTCACCTAATAGATAGTCTGGATCTCATACAAGTATGCCACATTGGCACACTCATGCAATGAGACCACTTCTCCATCCCTTCTTCTCTTTGCTTTTTTAATGAAATTTTACTATTATTATTATTTTGCTTAAATTTGTATTATTGGATAAATCTCCGACAATCCAAATTTCCTTTTTACTTTTTTTTTTTGCTAGAAGCTGGGAGCACACTTGTAACTATGTTGAATAAAAAATACGGTTTTACAAGATTTCAAGACGGACCTCACCTATCACATAATACTACCTTATTAGGCCTTTATAATTCTCAAAATCATGAATTCTTTTTTCATTGAATATTATGAGAAATCGAAATGCTACAGGTTTTACCATCCCAAACACAACACCAGGAAGATTCTTAGAAATGGTTAAAAGTGAGAGTAAGAAGGATGGTATTGATCGCATTATACGTGCCTTTTGGAAGTATATATGGTTGTTCCACGAGACATATCAAGCCACAATTGGGAAGAAGCAGGTTAATGACTAACAGACCACGAGACAGTGCAATCCTCAAATGCAGTCTGTTTCCTTCTATCCAGCAGACCACGAGACAGTGCAATCCTCAAATGCAGTCTGTTTCTAATCTTCGTGTGCAGAACAAGGGACAGAAAGAATTTCCTGTTTTTGCAACAGCCAACGTGGAGACTTTGGACCAGCTGTTCAGCAAGAGTGCAATTGCAACGCGTATTTGGAGCCATGTCATCCGTCTTCTCGATGTTGTAATCATCCCGAATCAGTCAATACGTCAGCGAATTCAGTTTTGGATGGCCAGAGCTAGTAAGAAATTCAGAATCTCTTATCTCATTGGCATCTCTCCTAGTATCATCATTTGGGAGATTTGGTTAAGCAGGAACCAGGCACGATTTGAGGGGCATCCTATGTCGGCGGAAAATATCATCTTCAAGGTAACCCGGTGGTTGCATGAGCTGGGTTCATGCATCCAGGCCCCGGACAGGAACTCCATGCTTGACTCCATCTCTCTTCACTCCCTTAAGATCAATACAGTCCCCTCTCCCCCAGAAAGGAAATGCATTAGGGTAGTTTGGTCTAGGCCCCCTCTGGGCTGGATGAAGATGAGCGTTGATGGATCATCTAGGGGCAACCCGGGTCTGAGTGGGGGAGGAGGAATTCATCTAGGGGCAACCCGGGTCCGAGTGGGGGAGGAGGAATTTGCCGGGACCACCTCGGCAAACTTATTTTCGCATTCCACAGATATTACAGTCATGCTTCAAACACCATTGCTGAGGCCCAAGCCATGGTAGATGGCATCATGATTTGCTCTCAAATGGGTCTTTCAAACATAGTGGTGGAATCTGACTCGATGACCATTATTAAAGCGGTACAAAATCCTTCCTGCCACAGATTTTGGAACATTTGGTACATGCTGGGGAAAATTCAGCACCTTTGGCGGTCTCTTGATCTTCAATTCAGCCACACGAACCGGGAAGGGAATTCTGTTGCTGATGGGCTGGCTAGAATGGCCAGCGAAGGATGCCCAAACACTCTGTATGACTCGAGCGCGGCCCTCTTGAGACTAGTGCGTGGATCCTTTCTCTTGGATAAAGCTGGAATGGGAAATATTAGGTTTGTGTAGCGGGGTTCCATCCGGGTAGCTAGGCTCTCTATGGTTTCTTCGTCCTTCTAGGGGAATTCTTTCCTTTTCGGGGAATCCTTTCCTTCTCGGGGAATTCTTATGTGCAGATAGTGGTATATGATAGGAGGGGTCCTCTCCTTTTTGTAAGGACCCTCCTAAATGGCGGTATATTTTCCCTTGGTAAATTAAAAAGAATTTCATGAAAAAAAAAAAAAAAGGTTAATGACTAACAAGTGGGCTTGTGATCACCAAACAATTTAGACCCATGCATATTTAGAGGCCTGATTAGACATTGGCCCATTCCCATTAGCTTGGCTAGAACCCAACCCAAGTAAAGCCCAAACTCAGACACATGTTTCCTCTCACTTATCTGGAATCATGCACAGATTTACCCTTTTTCTATCTGCATTGCATGTACCATGGCCTTCATGTCACGATGTGGGCCATCAATAATGGATGTGACATTTTGATAACGAAAGAGTCATTGTAATTAAATAAAAAAGGGTTTTTACCCCCAAGTACATCAACCATTTTATGTGAGTGCCGCAATAGCATTGTTTTCCAAAACATTATTCTATTTTACACCGAAAAGCATTGTACACTTTTATCACAAAGGAAAATGTCCATAATCCTTATAAAAATAAAAATAAATAAATAATAAAAAATTCTATAGACCTGTACTATCTTTTATCATTACTTTATGTAAAATTCTCAAGTGAAAATTCCCATTAAAAAAAAAAAGGTTCTATTTTTGTTTTCTTTTTATCTATTATGATAAATTGAGCTTATTTGAAAAGAATGTGAGAGTGAATTACGTGCAAAATAATTACAAATATTCCACTTTTAAAAGATAGGTTTTTCTTTCTTTTTTCTAAGATTTTGCTTAGATGGGTCTTTTGTCAAGAAACGGATAGATGGAAAGAAAATAGATTAAAAATAATAATA
This sequence comes from Magnolia changhungtana, assembly GCA_030180095.1. Lineage (NCBI taxonomy): Eukaryota > Viridiplantae > Streptophyta > Magnoliopsida > Magnoliales > Magnoliaceae > Magnolia > Magnolia changhungtana. The sequence continues at coordinate 662,215 of JASAUF010000053.1, read as the reverse complement.
ATAATAAATTTAAAAAAAAAAAAAAAAACCCTCAGCTTTTAAAAGATAGGTTCTCTTTTCTATAACGATTATGTTCAGATTGGTCTATTTCTTTCGAAACAGATATAAGGAAAAGAGAGATACATATGTTTTTTTTAAAAAAAAAAAAAAAAACAAAAATCCACTATTAAAAGATAAGTTCTTCTTCTTTGTTTAAAAGATTAGACTTCAATTAATGCTTTTATAAAAGTTGGACTTTGGGCCAACTTTAGAACGGTTAAATGGTATCTAAATGAGATGATTCTAGAGCAATTCGAAAATTTGTTGAATTATCTTTCTAATGAATCTAAGATTTTCCCTGCCCAAGTTATAATAAGAGAGTTATGATTGTTTTAATGGGACTGCGTGATTCATTGTTTAAACCATGATCACTATTTTGGACCCTCTTTTGGAAGGTCAAACTATCTCAAAATGAACTAATTCTAAAGCCATTTGAAAATTTGTCAAATTATCTTTCCAAAGATAATAAGATTAGTCCAATCAAATAGCTAATGGCTTGTAATATGGAAGATATATAAATCAAAGACCTGATATGATGGTTTTGAAAGAAATGACCAGTGGTTTATATTCGACACAAGTGTGTGGCCCACTCGATGTTGGACCGACCTAGACTTGGTTTGCCCATGTTGGCAATGGCACACATTGTGAATGTTAAAGTCCCTCGGTATACATTGATACACTATCCTCCAACGAATGTCAATCACTACTTTTTCTAAAAGCTCAAGCCGTTAGAAGATGGTATCAATGTATATTGATGGACTTTAACACTCCCCAAATGTGTAGGGTGAAACTTTGTATGGAAATATATTGGGCAAGAGTAAAAAAATACACACACCATAAATAGGCTGAGCTTTATTTTCCAATCTCCGGACCAGACTTGATTTTTCTAGCGCTGTGAAAGAATATATTACAAAGGAATATTTACTATCTCAAGAATTTGAACCATTGACCTTCGGCGCGGTACCAAGGCTAGAGCGAATAAATAGGATATTGCCCACGGTGTGTCATGTTGGCACGTGTATCATGAATAAGACCAACAATCTCACTCGAGGGAGCCCTCTGTTAATTCCAATGACACGTTGGGCAGCTTGCAAATTTACTCCTGAGATAGTAAAGTGAAATCCCAACCAATCACATCAGATACTTAGATGGTGCTGAGATGGTCCATGTGGGTGGGCCATGACTTCACCTCTGTCATTAACACTACCCTTCTTTTAAGTACAATTAAAAAGTTCTTATCTAAGTTCTAAGAATATTTAATGTCCAAATTTTGGCAGTTGGAATACAGACACTACACCAATGTGAGTCAGAAATAAAAGTTACCATTTTTCAAGGTTTTGGTTTATCGACCACCATAAACGTGGCATGTATGATGTTGCTCTACCAATCAATAATGTATTCTGTATACTCAAATTCAAAGTTACCGAAGTTTCTTAACCATCCAATCGGTGACCATCAGTCTGAGATGGTCCATGTAGTGCGGCTTCAATTGCAGCGATCAATGCCTTCCTCAACTCGTACCAACAAGCTTCGGGCCAGCGTATAAACTTTGCCAAGAGCCATTTCTTCTGTTCCTCCAAACTTCCCCCTGGGAGAGTCAGATAAATTGCTAGCAGACTGGAAAAAAGAAGCTCTATTGGATTAGTTGGAGGAAGATTGCCACTCCGTCAGATGAGGGAGGGACACGGATAAGAAGGCTTCGAGACATGATGGCAGCCTTGCGTCTAAAGATGGCTTGGGCTATCTCCTTTGGCAAGAGCAAGAGTCTCTGGGCGACCTTTATGAGGGCCAAATTTGGGGATACTTTGGTCCCGGATTTTCGACCTCGGACCACGCTTTCCTCTTCTACGTCCTCCCGATTTGGAGAAGCATTCAGACGCTGCTCCCTCTCCTGGCTGAGAATGCTCATTGGGAGTGGTGAGTGCAACATTTGGGATGTCGACTGGACAAGGATAGATCCCCTGTTGGACAGAGCCCCTGGCCAGCTCCCTGTCCACGTCAGGAACATGAAGGTGCGGGATTTCCTTGGCAGTCAAGGCCCGTTGCCCCACTCCTCCATGCTTTCCATCATGTCGCAGGATGTTCTCCTCCACATCTCTCAGAGTGGTCTGTGCATGACTGGTGACGAGGACATGTGGTTTTGGCCGCTAACCCCGTCCAGGATTTTCTCTGTGAAGTCGGCCTGGGATACCATCTGTTTGTGTGGGCTGAAACGATGCTGGTCGAGGTGGGTGTGGCATCCTCAAATTCCACCCAAGCTATCCGTCTTCATGTGGAGATTGTTGGCAGCTGCAATTCCAATGGATGGTAGGGTGCAAAACAAGGGAGTTTGTTTAGTGTCTCGATGTGAGTACTGCCCCACGAATAACACGAGTCCGCATCCAAAATCTCTTTCCCACCTCTTCATCTCGAGGCAGCTAGCTAAGATAGTTTGGGGCAATTTCAGCAACATTTTTGGAATCAGTCTGGCCGCTCATAACTCTCCTCTAGAAAGGTTCACCCAATGGTGGGGAACATCATTTGGTGCTTCCTTGCTCTAGGTTCAGGCCTTAACCCCAGTTTTCCTGTGTTGGGAAATTTGGAAGGAGCAGAATGCAGCGAGATTTGAGGGCAGGAAGCTGAGCATAGGGGGGGTGATCAAACACATCAACTGGTGGCTGGGAAGGGTCTATAGTGGGGGTCGTCCTTCCTCCTGGGTGGCTCGTCTTCATTTGCGAAATCTTCATATCCCGGTGGCCCTCCAACTAGTCAAAAAGGTTGAGATCGTAAAGTGGGTTAGACCAGAGTGTGGTTGAGTCAAGTTAAATGTGGACGACTCAGCCTTAAACAACCCGGGCAGGCCTGGAGGTGGTGGCATTTGTAGAAGAGATGATGGGAATTTCGTTTTTGCATTTTTCGCATGGATATGGGTTAGAAACCAATAACAATGCTGAATTCACGGCGGTCTTTGATGGCCTTTCAATTTGCGTTCAAAGGGCCCTGAGGAAGGTTATGGTGGAATCAGATTCCAAGTTTGTTGTTGATGCACTCAACCATGTTTCTCAGGTAGGTTGGCGTTGGGCCCACTAGATGGCCCGAATTACAACCCTTAACTGCAAAGGGTCTTTTCATTTCACCCACACCCTTAGAGAAGGTAACGGCCTGGCTGATGGCCTTGCTCGTCTAGGCAGCATTTCTCAAGAAAACAGGTTGTTCCACTCCCTTAGGGAGCTTCCTCATGATATAAGAGGGAGGGTGGTCATAGATAGCACAGGGTTGGGTGCCGTCAAAGTGACGGATCATGTATAGTTCTCTCTTATTCCCTCACGTCGGGTTCCCCCAGTCCCCTTTTTGTGCCTTGGGGTGGCCTGTTATACATGTACAATCCCATTTTGAAATGAAATGAAATTTTTCGTAAAAAAAAAATAATAATAATAAATAAATAAAATTGGAGTCAAAAATAAAATGGCCGATGGATGGCTCTATATACAAGCCGTTTGACATATCTACTAATAAAAGCTTATTCGCTTATTCTAAGAAAAAAAAAACTCTAATTTTGAAAATAGACTATTTGATAAAGATGTAATTTTATAGTTTAACTTTTTTAGAAACTAGCCAAAAAACTCTTAAAAAATAAGTGATAGGGAGGTCACTTTTTTCATTCCAAGCTTATTTGGCTTAAGCACATAGACATTTATTATTATTATTTTGACAATTTTATCCTTGAACTTTTTAAGAAATTCCAATCCTACCCTCATCTCTTCTCTTTACAATCTCTCCAAGCTAAACCCACATGATGAGCAACTTATATTGAAGGTGAGGCTCCACACGATGAATGGTCCACATCAAGGTGGACCCACATAATGCACAGTGGGCCCTACATGATGGATGCCCCACAACAAAGTGTGGCCCCACGTGATGGAGGACCCATAGCAAAGGTGGGACCCACATAATGGATGATAGACATTGAAGGCGGGACTACATGATAGAATGTTGACATTAAAGGTGGGCCCACATGATGAATGACCCATATTGAAGGTTGGGCCCCACATGATGGATGGTCCATTGTAAAAGTGGGAGCCACAAGATGGATGGTGAACATCAAAGGTGGGTCTCACATGATGGATGGCTTACATCAAAATGTGGCCTCACATGATGAACTATCCACATCAAGTGGGTCCCACATGATGGACATTTTGTAACAAAAGTGAGACACATGATGGATAGTGGACATCAAAGGTGGGCCTGCATGATGAACCGTCTATATTGAAGATGTCCCCCATATGATGATTAGTTTACATCAAGGTGGGCCCACATAATGCACGATTCACATCAAAGGTGGGCCCCAAATGATGGATGACCCACATCAAAGTGGGGCCTAATGTGATGGACCATCCATGTTAAGTGGGCTCCACTTGATGGACAGACCACATCAAAGGTAGGACCCACATAATGGATGATAGACATCAAAGGTGGGCCCACGTGATGGACGGTTGACATCAAAGGTGGGCCACATGATGAACGACCTATATTGAAGGTGGAGTCCACATAATGAATGGTCCACATCAAGGTGGCCCACATAATGGACGGAGTGGGCCTCACATGATGGGTGGCCCATGTCAAAGTGTGGCCCTCACAATGGACAATCCACATTAAGCGGGCCCCACCTAATGAACGTCCCACCTCAAAGGTCTCGGATGATGAACGACACATATTCAAGTTGGCCCAACATGATGGATGATCCACATAGAAGGTGCACTCCACAAAAAGGATGATGGATATCAAAAGTGGGCCCCATATGATAGACAACCCACTTTGAAAATGAGGCCCACACAATGGACACATCAAATGTGGATTCCACATGATGAGTAGTGGACATTAAGGGGCCCACATAAAGGATAATTAGCATTGATGGTGGGTCCTACATAATAGATGACTTATATTAAGGTGGGCCCTGCATAATGGATGATCCACATCAAAGGTCAACCCATAGTGATAAATGGTCCACATGAAGGACAAGCATCACATGATGGACATCTCACTTTGAAGTTTTGGCTCATATGATTGATGATTCACATCAAAGGTGGGCTCCATACGATGGAGGATCTACATCTAATGCCCAATATAATAGATGACCTAAATGTCTTAAAATATGAAGTTCATAGCCATTCATTTTTTTGCCATTTGGGGTAGAGTCATGTTGGGGGCCTTGCACAAAACCTTAGGATCTAGCCCTCCAGAACAAACCAAAATTATGGATAATAAAGCAATGAAAACAATCAATGCATCAATCACACACCACACAAGAGATTTTTACGTGGAAAACCCTCAAAGAGGTAAAAACCACGGGACCTCGTCCAGATCAACAATCCACTATGAAGTAGAACGTTACAACCTTCTTCACTCACGCAGGAGTGGATAAACAATAAGAGAAGCAAAAAAAACGGAGAGATCTCACCGATTACGAGACATAGAAGGGCTGAGATATAGATTACACAATAGATAACCTCCACGAGCATAACCTCCCTTCTATAAGCTTCCTCTCTCTCTTTTCCTCTCTCTCACCTTTGATAGCCCTAAACCCTTTAGCAAATCCCTTGTAAAGCTTTAGGAAACCCTCTTGTCGTACCTAGAAAGCCCTAGAAACTCCTATTTAAAGTTTTAGGAAACTCCTTTCCGCATCCCAGTTGCGAAAGGACTTGCAACACGAAATCTGCACAAAATTGCGGAACGAATCCGCGTAACTTCGACTGGTCGAATCGAGTCCACGACCGGTCAAGATCCAGCTACAACCGGTCGAACACCTCCTTCGACTGGTCGAACACTCCGGAGAAAAATAGTCCATAGTCGCTAAACTTTGAGTCGTGCCACAACTCGTCTTCCACAACTGGTCGACCGCCAGCCTTCGACCGGTCGAGCGAGGCTCATGACCGGTCGATGACGGGTCAAAAAAATCCATCAAATCTCTCCCTTTTTGACCCAGGAGGGATCCACCTTCTTCAAACCAGCCAAGTTTTTACAAACCTCAAACTTGCCCTTGAGCAAAGCCATGGTCATCATGTCTGACCCATTATCATCCATGTGGACCTTCTCAAGCTGTAACACCTTCTGTTTCAAAGTATCCTTGATCCAGTGATACCGAATCTCTATATGCTTTGACTTGGAATGTTGACTTGGATTCTTGCTCAAGTGTGTAGCACTTTGACTATCGCAATAGACCACGTGCTCCTCCTGCTTCATACTAAGTTCCTGTAGGAACCTCTTCATCCCACTACGTGAAAAATGGAAAAAAATGACTGATTTAGAGACGGTTCTGGACCGTCTCTAAAATTGCTTGGTTTAAAGACGCTTTAGAGACAGTCGTAAACCGTCTTTAAACTTTTAGACGACCCTTGACCATCCTTAATATTGTCTTAAAAATTTTGATGTCCACAAATCATTTAAGACAGTCAAAAACCGTCCTTAACTGTGGATAAAAGACAGCCATTGACCGTCTGAAAAAGAGAGTCTCTGACCGTCTAATATGCTTCCATTTGAGACGGTCAGAGACCGTCCGTATTAGAGATGGTCATTGGCCGTCTCTTACTGGTAATTTGAGACCGTCAAGGACCGTCTCAATTAGAGATGGTCATTGGCCGTCTTTTCCTGTGAGCTGAGACCGTTAAAATAGTTTGTATTAGGGACCGTCCTTAGCAGTCTCCATTTGAGACTGTCAAAGACCGTCTCTATTAGAGACGGTCGTTAGCCGTCTTATAGTGGTCATTTGATACTGTCAACGACCATCTATATTAGAGACGGTCCTAAACCGTCTCTAACGCTCAAGTCAAAATTTAAGAACAAAAAAATTTATGAATTTTGAACAAAAAAAAGTTAGAAGGCTTAGAAAAATAACTAACAACGTTTAAGAAAAAAATTTAGATTTGGAAAAAAGAAAAAATGTAATTTTATAAAAATCTAGATTTTGAAAAAAAAACATTAAGAACTTTGAATAATTTTGAAAAAAAAAATATTTCGATAAGAAAATGATGTTTTGAAAGAGAAAATTAAAAAAATTAAACAAAATTGTGAAAAAATTGACAAATTGTAAAAAAATATATTTTTTAAAAAAGAAAACTAGATTTTGTATTTTGATGAGAAAAATTAAAAAGTTATATAACAAAAGTGATATTTAAAAAGTGATATTTTCAAAAAGAAAATTTAAAAAATTAAACAAAATTGTGAAAAAATTGACAAATTGTAAAAAATATATATTTTTTAAAAAAGAAAACTAGATTTTGTATTTTGATAAGAAAAATTAAAAAGTTATATAACAAAAGTGGTATTAAAAAAATGATATTTTGAAAAAGAAATTTTAAAAAATTAAACAAAATTGTGAAAAAATTGACAAATTGAAAATATATATATATATATATATATATATATATATATATATATATATATAAAAGAAAACTAGATTTTTATTTTGACAAGAAAAATTAAAAAGTTATATAACAAAAGTGAGATCTAAAAAATGATATTTTGAAAAAGAAAATTTTAAAAAATAAACAAAATTTTGAAAAAATTGACAAATTGTAAAAAAATATATTTTTAGAAAAGAAAACTAGATTTTTTATTTTGACAAGAAAAATTAAAAAGTTATATAACAAAAGTGAGATTTAAAAAATGATATTTTGAAAAAGAAAATTTGAAAAATTAAACAAAATTATGAAAAATTTGACAAATTGTAAAAATATATACTTTTTAAAAAAGAAAACTTAATTTTGTATTTTGACAAGAAAAATTGAAAAGTTAGATAACAAAAGTGAGATTTTGATGATGTGTTGTATATCCTTGTAGCTCTTATGTTTCTCCCACCCATTTTTGGGCCGGGTATAAAAAATTATGTAGATTTAAATCTTAAGTGGACCACACCACTAGAAAGAATAATAATATAGTACCTCGCCATTAAAAATTATAAAGAGCCCATCATAAGGTTTTAGTTATGTGTTTTTGCAATCCCACGTGTTGATAATGTAAAGAAGATCTAGATGAAGGTAAACTACAAATTAAGATCAAATTGATCCAAAACTTTTGTGGCCTTCAAAAGGTTTTTAATAGTTATTCATCATTGTTTTGATTGGTATGACCCACCTGAGATTATTGAGTTCTTATGATTTGAAATCACATCCTAAAATATGATAGAAAAATATATGGACGGTGTCGATATACATAAAATATATTAAGGTGGGCCCTATACGGTTAGAGTAACACCCATGAAGGAGTTACCTAAATAGTGAAATGGTACTATATGGTCACCTCATGGGAACTTCCCATGAGGTTAATCTGTGTGCGCCCCGCCATGATGTATGTAGAACATCAACACCATGCATTTTGATGTTTCCCCTTTAAGTCCAAAAATCAGTCGTATACGAAACTCAGGTGGGCCATAGCATCTAAAACTATGTGAAGACATCCCTAAAACATATAAAAGCATTTAATTGGTGGGGCCCACATGATTTTTGGATGTGTATGAAACTTAGGCTGACTCCTCATCCAAGTGGGACACACATAATGAATGGGCTAGATCTATGAACCACATCTAGGTGGGCCCAATAAATGACTATGAATGTTTTAATGGGAGGGTAACCCTCTCAACTATAGTATGTGGTGTGGCCCACCCAAGTCATGGATTGACTTTATTTTTAAGCTCGTGGCCCAAAGTCATGGTTTATCCACACCGTCAATCCATTTTTCCAGATCATTTTAGTCTTTGAGTCCATAATTAAAGCATATCCAAAACTCAAGTGGACCATACCATAGGAAACAGTGGGAATAATGATTTCTACCATTGAAATCTTCCTATGGCCTACAGTGATTTTTATTTGTCATCCAACCTGTTCAATAGATTACAAATACATGGATGAAGGGAAAACTAAAATATCAACTTGATCCAAAACTTCAGTGGCCTCCCAAAATTTTTCAATGGTAGACGTTCAATTTATATTGTTTCTTATGATGTGGTCCACTTCAAATTTTTATAGGCTTCATTTTTGAGCTTACATAATAAAATTATATGTTAAAATGAATGGATGGAGTGGATAAAATGAATAAATCATGGTGGGTCCCACAAGATTTAGTTAGTATGCTTGGGAACGGATTGGATACTCCCCTGACACCAACAAATGGTTGGTGGTCGGTGCTCAGTGGCCCCCACCATGATGTATGTGTTTCATCCATGCCGTCCATATATTTTTACAAATAATTTTACAATATGAGACCAAAAATGAGATATATCCAAATCTTAAGTGGACCACATTCCAGGAAACAGTGTTGAATGAGCATCAACCATTAAAAAACATTTTGGAGCCATAAAAGTTTTGGATCAAACTGATTTTTGTTTTTCCCCTTCATCTGGCCCTATATGACCTAATCAACATATTGTTTTCATGTGGTGTGGTGCACCTGAGATATCGATTTATATACTTTTCAATTTTGAGATCAAGTCATAAAATGATCTTTATATACCTCTCAATTTAGGACCACACCACATTTTGGATGAAGTTAATATTTGTTTTTTTTTATTATTATTTTTTATTTTCCTTTATGTCTGGCCTAATCAACAGGTCGAATAAAAATAAATATTACAGTGGGCACTAAGGTGGGCCCATAAAGTTTTTAATGGTGGGTGTTCAATTACCATTATTTTTTATGTTGTAGTCTACTTAAGATTTGAATATGAATCATTTTTGGGCTCATATCCTACAATGAATTGGCAAAACAAATGGACCATATGGATATACAATATATAAATCAAAGTAGGCCCAAGGTCAAGTCTGGAATCCGGTTGGCTGAGGTTAGGCCAAACGAGCTGGGCAACAAAGAGCTCTATTGGGGCCTGTATGACCTAATAAACAGATTGGATGTCAAATAAACAGTAAAGTGGGCCTTAGGAGGATTTTAATGATGGATATCCAATCACTATTGTTTTCATGTGGTGTGGTCCACCTGAGATTTATATACCTCTCATTTTTGGGCCCCACCATGATGTATGTTTTGTATCGACACCTTCCATCCATTTGGAGAGATCATTTTAGGGCAATGTCCAGAGAACGAGTTAAATCCAAAGTTCCAGTGGACCCCAGCATAGAAAATAGATTGGCTACTCCCCCTACCACCAGCCATCTGTGGGCCCCACCATGATGTATGTATTTCATCCATTCTGTTCATCCATTTTTACTGATAATTTAGGGCTTGATCCAAAAAATTAGAGGGATAGAAATCTCAGGTGGACCACACCACATGAAAACAATAGTGATTGGATATCCACCATTAAAATCCTCCTAAGGCGCATTGTACAGTTTATTTGACATCCAATCTGTTGATTAGGTCATACAAGCCTAGATTAAGGGGAAAAACAAAAATCAGCTTGATCTAAAACTTCCATGGACCCCAAAATGTTTTTAATAGTTGACGCTCAATAGTATTTTCTGATTGTGTGGTCCACCCAAGATTTATTTCAGGCTCATTTTTTGTGATTGTACACAAAATGATGTTATGAAATGTATGGACGGCGTGGATGAAACAAATCGATCATGGTGGGGCCCATAGAGCGATTCCAGGTCCAAAGTTCAAGTTAACGTTTTCAATCTACTGGTTTTTCTTTGTGAGTCTTGCATTTTATGTAAAATGGTGTTGACTCATCCATAACAATAGTGGCTAAGATATAGAGTTATCCAGACCATCGAAATAATCGGTCTAGTTGTAAATAGTAAATATTTATAATTTTATTTTGTAAAACGATCTTAACCATCCAGAAAATGGTCCCATGCATGTACGACCGTTAATAGAGTTGGTGTTATAAATAATGGTAAACTTACAGTATACGGATTTCAAATTTTTATCTCCTTTAGAAGACAAAAACCATCAAACGCCCGCTCCTCTTTTCCTCCTCTTCCATCGATGAGAAACCCTCTCTCTCTCTCTCTCTCTCTCTCTCTCTCTCTGCTGTGAAAAGCCATGGCAGCAGCAGCAGTAGTAGCAACAGCTACAGCAGAAGCTTCTTCAGGATCTAGAGGTGGAGGAGGATTCGCAGATTCCTACATCGGCAGCGTGATTAGCTTGACATCCAAATGCGAAATCAGATACGAAGGCGTCCTCTACAACATCAACACCGATGAATCTAGCATCGGTTTGCGGAACGGTACTCTCTCTCCCTCCCCATTTTTTCTCCAGATTGGGGTTTTTAGGGTCTGGAAGGGTTTTTATGGGATTTTGGTATATAGGTTTTGATTTTTGTTGGATTTAGGGGTATGGGTCTTGTTAAATCTGACGTGAGATTTGTTGGGTTTTTAGGAATTTTTTTTTTGTTTTTTTTTTTTCATTTTATACGGGTTTTAAGTGTATATTAGAAAAATTAGGCCACTCAAAATTTTCTTTAGCTCTAAGGAATTTTCAACAGTAGATGTCAAATTCTCCCTGTTTCCTATGATGTAGTCTACTTGTATTTGACTCATTTTTTTAATCATGCCTTAAAATGATCTAGAAAAATGGATGAACGGTGTGGATCTAACGCATATATCATTCCACGCATCAAAACATTCAGCTTTGCTTCTCTCTATATTAGGTGTGGCCTGGCCTCAGCTAAGACGGTATGGCCCTTACCTGGGGCTTATCTTAATGTATGTATTGTATATCTACTCAGATATATGTTTTTACATATCATTTCAGTGCATCACCCTAAAAATGAAGATGATCCAAATCTCAGGTAGACCATATTATAAGAAACAGTGGTAGTTGAACATTCAGCCATTAAAAACTTCCTAAGCCTACAGTAATGTTTCCATAATGTTTATCGTAAGCCGAAACTTTTATGGGCCACAAGAAGATTTTAAAGGTAAATCACAGCAGTTTCCTGAGGTATGGTCCACCTTAGATTTTTATCTGCTTTACTTTTGGGCTCATACCTTAAAATAATCTAGAAAACAGATGAACGGCATGGATATATAATATATACATCAAGGTGGGGCCCACGGTAAGAGCCACACCATCTTGGGTGAGGCGGGGCCACACCTAATTCGCTCCCACTGGTAACTCAATTTTAGGCATCCATTTTGGGCGCGGTTTGGGTGGTGATCATACTGCTGTCAAAGCAACGTGGCCCCACCATGATATACATGTTTTATCCATGCTGTCCATCTATTTTGGCAGCTCCATTTAAGACATGAGCCCAAAAATAAGGCAGATCTAAATCTCAGGTGGACCACTCCAGCTGGAAACAATAATGATTTAACTCCCGCCATTAAAAACTTCCTAGGGCCTATTGTAATGTTTGTTTACCATCCAACCTATTGATTAGGTCAGATAACCCAAGATAAAGGGAAAACATGAATATTAGCTTGATTCAAAACTTATGTGACTGGCAAAAAGATTTCAACTTTAAACAATTCGATGCCGTTTGTTTCGTGTGGTGTGGTCCACTTGGTTTTTAATCTTCATCATTTTGATGAGCTCATGTAGGCATGGATAAGATACATCATGATGGAGATCAAAGAGCTTTGATACCGGCTAGCTAGACTGGGACCCACCTTGTTGTAAGTAATTTGCCATACTGACTTATCACTTGGTTTAAGAGCTCTTTGAGATCTACCATGATGCATGTATTTTATCAACACTATCCATCCATTCTGCGAACTCATTTTAAGTTATTATCTCAAAATTAAATGATATCCAAAGCTCAAGTGAACCCCACCACAGAAAGCAGTGGGGATTGAATGCCTATTATTGAAAACTTCTTGGACAAAAGGTTTTTTTTTTTTTTTTTTCACATGCACACACAGCCCACACACTCACACTAGTGCAATTTCACCACCTATAGATACTCAAACCCTTGACCGGGTGTTGAAACTCCTGTGAGCCTACCACCCGAGTAAGAGTAAGGATCCATGGCAGGTTGGATAGGAAATAAACAGCATGGCAGGCCCCCACTGCTTTCTTTAGTGTGGTCCACTTGAACTTTGGCCTCTAAAATGTTCTTGCAAAATGGATGGTATGGATATAGCACATATCATGGTGAGCCCACAGGTCTACCACGTCAGCACGTGTTACTATGTTCTATATTACTCAATCGGGGCGGATTGCCTGTTTTGAAAGATTACAGAGGATTGTGGTCCACAGAGTCCAAAGAGATGTCTGTGACTCTACTCTGTGCATCTGTTTTGAAATACCACAATACTAAAAATCAGGAAGATCTAATATTCAGGTGGGCCACACCAACAAAACAATGGGAACAGCAACGTCAACTTGTAAAATCTTCCTGGAGCTGACCATGATGCTTATATGCCATCCAAACCGTTCATAAGATTATTACCACTTATAAAAAGTGTAGGAAACAATATCATCCTGATACCAAACTTCTGTCACCGTCAGGCATTCAATCCCCACTGTTTCGCGTGGCATGGCCCATATAAGTTTTGTACGACGTGGCTGATTTTTAAAATCCCACTGTGGTCTTTCAATACAGATGGATGGAGTGAATTTGTCATATACAACTCCGTGGAATCCACGCAGCTCTGAGTCACAGGCAACCATGGTTTGGGCAAACAGTTGAGGAACCATTCAATGAAAATTCATACCTAATTTCGTTTTTATCATTAATCAGGTTATTTTGAATTTATTAGGAATTATTCCTACTTTTATCGCTCTTGAATTCGAGGAAGCTCTGTGAGGATTCCAGAGACCTACGTGGATTCGGAGTAGTTATTCCCCGGTGAAGATGGTGATCCACCTCATCACATCCCTCCCAGTGCGTCTTAATGAAATTAATGGGAGTGAATGCCACAACTACCAAATTCAACTCATGCATATGTTGAGGGAAATGGATTGTGTCCTGCCCTTGAAGATAATTTGTCGGCAGGGCTGTGTGGCCACTGTGATGTATGGGTTTTCTCTACATTGTCCGTCTATTTTTCCATATCATTTTAGGATATAAACAGTCCTTTTGGTGTGGAAGGTCATATTTCTGGAGATTCACTTCATTCACTATTATTTGGGAGGTTAGTTGGAAAGAAATAGAAGGATCTTTCAAGAGTACACATTGTACTCTTCTGTCAAGGATAGCACAATATTTTTTTATTTTTATTTTTTAACCATCCACCGCAGCAAGGACTGGCAGCTCCCATTTTGCTAAGCTGTGGCAATTAAAGTTAGATTAAATCTTTTCTCCGGTTCTTCTAGGCCTTCTTTTTCTATTTCTTTTTCTTTTTTTTTCTTTCTTTCTTTCTTTCTTTCTTCTTCTTCTTCTTCTTCTTCTTTTGAGAAGATAATAAAGTAGTTTATCAAGATAGTACGGGGAACGAGTTCCCAATGGCCAATACCCTCTTTGGCCAGTGCATCAGCTAAACAATTTGCCTCTCTACCAAAATGGGTAAATGAAATGTTTAGCCTAAAGACGAGGGCTCTAATTCATGAAACACAGAGCCATAATACCACGGCTTGGTCCCACTTTTTTTCCCAGTCTATGAAGAAGTCTGTGTCACCTTCGACTATGACCTCCCCAGAAATTTAAGGATGAAACGCAAATAGCATCTATTAAAGAGAATGCCTCAGTGGTGTTTGCAGTACCCATTAGGATTGGGCCTGAAACAGCCATGCAATAAGGCCATTGCCATTTCTAAATAATACCCCTCAAATTCCTTAGGGACTGGAGTACCCTGTGTAAACAAATGCCATCAAATTTCAGCTTCCAAACACCTCCCAGGGGAAGGGAAGAAGCATCTGTCAGGAAAACAATATGTGGGTCACTCGATATAACAAACTACCATTCCTTCCAGAATTATGAGAGGGAATAATCTCTGTAACTAGTAAGATGTGTATTGATGGCCCACATTTCAATATTACCCTGATTTCTTGACTTACAACTTCAACTCGCATATCATCGCATCATCGACTCATAGGAAAGATGACCATACCTTTCCAAATTTTGCAACGCTACATAAGGAAGAAATCATCGAAGAACATTCCCCTTCTCTAAAAGCCCCTTGACCCGACTGCTAAAGACTTTGCCTAGCTTATCCCTAAACATCCACACTACCTGATGAGATTAAAAGAAAATTTCATACCAATCTAGCCACTGTGCAGTGAATAAAAACATAGTGAATGATCTCCTCCTCCCGCACATCAGGCACGTGTTAGGGAGGTTGATCCCACTACTCTTTAAATGATAGAGAGTCAGAGTTTTATCAACTGCCATTGCCCAAGAAAATGCAACAACTCTAGGGGGCACAGAAGAATCTAAAACCAACCCACAAGACAGAGCTTCCTACGGAAAAAACGTTCAAGACAACCAAAAAAAAAAAAAAAAAGACCTTTGCAGAGGATGTTACTTGAAGCATTTTGTTTCAAAATTTTAAGATCTCCCCCTTCCAAAGGGAGATACGCTACCTGAAAATTGTCACACAATTTGCAAAGGCTTCACTTCATTGTCCTTGAGATATCTTTAAAGAGACCAATTTCACGAGTTTTAAGTTTTTTTATTGGAATACTGCTCTTTACAAATACCGGATTTTATTTGGGGTTTGTTGAAGAAAAGCAACCTTGATTTTTTTTTTTTTTCTGTGTAATTGTGAAAGAAGTGTTTTTGTTAAACAATCATCATCATCATCATAGCTTGAAAGAAGTCTTTTGGATGCATGTTAATGGTTTAGGTTATAAATGTATCAGGTGGACCACACCATGGAAATTTTTTTGATTGAATGTCCACTGTTAAAAACCTCCTAGGGCCCACTGTAATGGTTATTTGACATCTAACCTATTGATATATTAGGTGTAAAAAATTGGATGAAGTGAAAAAATATATATCAGCTTGATCCAAAACTTTTGTGAGCCCTACCATGATGTATATGTTTAATCCATGTCGTCTATCTATTTTTAAAGATCATCTTATGGTATGAAACCAAAAATGAGATATATCCAAATCTTAAGTGGACCACATTCCAGGAAATAGTGTTGAATGAGCGTCAACCATTAAAAAACATTTTGGGGCCATAAAAGTTTTGGATCAAACTGATTTTTGTTTTTCCCCTTCATCTGGCCTTGTATGACCTAATCAACATATTGGATGTCAAATAAACAGTACAGTGGGTCTTAGGAGGATTTTTATGTGGTTCACAAATCCAGCCCATCCATTATGTGTGTCCCACTTGGATCAAAATGATTATTTCTATTTCATTTCAACACGCATTATTTGCATCTGATGTATTTTATTTATTAGATTGTTGAAATTTGTTGGGGTATTTTGTGAATTTGTTTAGATTATCTATATACATTAGTGTTTTTTTGTGTATTTGTTGTTACATTTGGGCTTGCTTTGCATGTTATTGTTGCTGTTTACAATTACTGAGTGTTAGAGAATTTTCACTAACTGAATGCTCACGGATGAAATAGAAGTAAAGTCAGTTCAAGAGTTCTTTTTGTTTATGAGTTATGACAATGGGGCATTGTTTTCTTCCTGGAGCTATTTACAGGCGTGGAATTCTTACTGGGAAAGTTATTCGATACTCTTGTGAGTGATGGTTCATATGCAGGAACTTACATGTGGCATACATAAACTCAAATTCAACCATCCGAATTGTGGGTCCTCCTGTAGATCTGTTATCATCAAAAGGTCGAGATTGAGTTCACAAACTGATAGTTCTCTGAGCCCATGGAGCGATCCGAAACTCTGATTACTGGGCATTTGTTTTTTGTTGAATGCAGACCATTGACTATTTTTTATTTTGACCGCCCATTAAAATGTCTACCAATCAGCAAATCAGGAAATCAAATTAGTGTGATTTTCTTGCACAAGCCATCTAGATTGGGACCCATGATTTGGATGGTTTAACCTGCATGCCATGTGTATCTAGATTGGGACCCATGATTTTAAAATCTGAACTATCCATTGATTGAGAATTAAGTTCTGTTTTCTCCCTCACTGTTGATATGATTTTCCGTATGGGTTCTTGGCCTAATGCCTTCAAGTGAAAGATGGTATGAGAAAACATCTGTTTAATCCTTTAATGAAAATGTTTAAGCTAACATCTTTACAAAATAACTTGTTCAGACCCAAAGAAATTCTCTATATATTTGTTTTATCGTGTGGCTAGAAAAAGCTTTTGAATGTTGTCGCAAGAAAAAGGAATTTATGTTTTATGAATGTCATTTCCCCGACTTCCCTTCAACCTCCAATCACTTAAGCTATTTACTCCCATTGTGACAGTTCATGCATTTACTCTTGATGGAAAGTGATAACAACCAATTAGATTTTTGAATACGAGCAGAATGACAAGATGCTTCAAGTTCAAATGATGTTCAAGAAAGAGGATTACTTCCAATCGATTAAGCTACAACAACATTACCTTTTTTTAAATTTCAGTTTAAGCTACTTTTTAACTTTTGGACTCCAAAGGAACCCAACTGCAATTTGAGGATTACTTCCTCATTTTAATTACAACAACATTACCTTTTTTATTTTTTCATTTCCAATCGATTAAAAGACTCACTTGTGCATCCAAATGCAATCTGTCCTTTTTGCATTTGGTCCATACAGTTATAGAGATACAGAATTTAGAATAATCCAGGACATTCCCAAATGGGACCATTGCATGCACCAAGTTCTCCAATATGAATATTCAAATTTCAAGTCATTTAACTGCTTATTTATTTTCAACCATGTGTAGCACTATCATGCATCTGATTATTGTTCAGATATTTTCTCATTTTCTCATTTAATGATGAAAGGAAAATATCTTTGTAAAGAAATCCCCAGAACATGTATTTTAAACTGTGATCAAGACTAGAAGTAAATCATGATTGCAATAGTGATTGCAATTGTGTTGGCTAGTAGTTGCTAATATTTTCTCTCAATAGTGATTGCAATAGTGATATTATCTTTGTAAAGAAATCCCCAAAACATGTATTTTAAACTGTGATCAAGACTAAAAGTAAATCATGATTGCAATTGTGATTGCAATAGTCAGTCTGATATTATCTCTAAGAAATTTTCCAATGATATCCTGGGATCCATATAATGGGTTTTACTGCCAATTGATTATATTTTGGAAATTTGGGTGATTGGATGATATTAAATGTCTGATTGATGGACATTTGCTAGATAACTTTGAATTGTTGACTGTATTTCCGTTTTAAGGTGTCTGTATGATGGCCGCTGAACAGTTGGTTAGGATGGTCTGTGAAGTGTTGTTTCTAGGTTAAGCACTATCTGCAGTGTGGCTCATAATTCCAATGGTTTGGATTCAAGTACATGCATTCCATGTATTTGTGTGCATGTAATGCATGAGCATGGTTCAATTACTTTATTATTGTTGTTGCTATGATGGGATCTAGTCCTACCAGATGGATATAACCCACTAACAGAAGGGAAAGGGGTTCCTCCTATGTGTACACAAGTTAATGGCATAATGCAATACATTTCTATTCATCAGAAAACTAAACACATAGCAAATCTCTAAATTCACTTCACCAATCTTGGTGACGTTGACCTACTAATTGGGAAACTGAATTATTCTTCTAATATCAATGAATCCATAACTACTTGTAGAGTAACAATGAGGATAGTGCATTCTCATTGTAGAGTAACAATTTGGGTTGATGGGGCTGCCAACTTCATGGCTAGGTGCATTCTTGCAAACCCAAAATCTAAGGTATGGGAATTCTATTTTCTTTTGCTTTATCTTTTATTTATTTGAGTATCTATCATTAATTGGTTATCATTAAATTGCAGAGCTTAACACCAAAGAAACTGCAGAAAAGTAAGTCTACACATACATTTCTCCCTATAATTGAGATGGATGGTAAGATATGGTCCAACCATTTGCAATTGAGATGTCCTCTTATTTTTATATATCCCCCCCCCCCCCCCCCAAAAAAAAAAAAAAAAAAAAGACGTATAAATAACATTATTATTCCAAGTTGTCACAAAAAAATAAAATCCTAAAGTGCCACAAATATGGATCTAAATCTCTACCTTTCTTTGTTTTTCTTATGCTTTTATCTTTCTTATGTGATATATCCTATTAAAAATCCCTCAAGGCACGGATCTCCCAAAATAGAAGACTACTAATGACTTGCACATGACTAATTGCAACATATCTTGTCAAAAAGCTTTTGTCACCAAGCATTTAATGGTAGGTAGTATAGATTATTTAAATATTAGTCTTGAGTCGTGTCCACTGTTGTCAAGCATGTGGAGTTTGGACACAGACTCCATGTTGGCACAACTCAATGTCTTCGTCCATAAATAACGCCTGTTTATGATTTGACCAACTTTCAAATATGTATGTCCTTTTGAACCTTCCCTGATTGCATAAGTGGTTGAACCATCTCTGTATGTTACACATAATTTGTCATCCGCTAGTTTCTGTAAATGATCCATGTTGTATGTATTGACCTTCTCTTCAAATGTGATCTTTTCAGCAATTTCTAATGGTAAACCGATTTCATGAATCCTTTTATATGCATCCCTAGTAATCACACTACGAGAAGAGAACCCTGATCCCCAGCAGTTTGATAATTTTAGAGTCCTTCTTGGTTAGGGTTTGGGCTGAAAGTACGAGTGCTGGAGCCGACGCTTTCAGAGTCTCATTCTTTTGAAAAATAGAAAAATGAGAATATTAGTAAATATGGATTTTCTTGTTAAGAAGAAAATGGAAGATGGATTAACAAAACATAAAAGAGATTTTTTTTTCCTTCTTTTTTGCTTCAAGAGAGAGAGACAGAGAGGTGAGATTGGGGAAATCGAGGGAGAGTGGGGGAATGAAGTGGCCGCGTGAGATTTGAAAATGGTGAGTGTAGTTTGGTTTGAAAATGACGTTTCACATGGTGGCGTGAGTGTCTATGAGAGGTTTCTACGGACGCGGATTAGCTAATGAACGCAAAAGTAGCGAGTTTGATCAATATATATGATGAAACCCTTCTCTCTTACAACAATGTGAGAATAACAGTACTTCAGATATGCATATCCTTTTTCTTTCGTGTATGTAGTTACAGGTCGAATTTCTTCGTTCTTTGATTCATTACACTCAATTCAGGTATGGTTTGCACCAATTCAAGAGACTGTACATTAGGCATTCAATATATAAGACTGGAGTGAGACTGATTAGGCATTTAAATGTGTTGCAGGATGTTGTTTGAATTGCTTGTCCTAATAGGTGCACAAGTTGGGATGGATTGGACATCTATCTTGAGAAAACACTATGATTTCAGGTAGTTATTATTGTAATGGAAAGTTAAAAAATTAAAAGAGAGAATGAATTCATGGAAAGAAATGTTCTTTATCATTAGGGCTGCTTTCGTCGGGTTAGATGGAGAAATCGTCACCAACTTCACAGAAAGACAAATAGCATCAGTGGCTACAGATTGCAACCTGGATTTAAATAAGGTTCGAGGTGCCGTCAACAATGCTAACAGAATCCTCCAGGTCAGATTGTTGATTGGACCTGATTTTATTTAAATGAGTAGACCCGGATGTGCGTCGGAGCTAACCGGATGTTGAGCGGGGGTCCCTGTAAGGTGGGAACCGCTGTTATTACCATGATGAAGTTGTCCATTTCTTATGGACAACATTGGAGGGGCCTGGCCATTTGGACAGGCCGTGTTTATGTATTTGCTCAAAATTAATGGAGCAGACTCGGATGTGCGTCAGAGCTATCCGGATGAGTGGGGGTCCCTGGAAAGGGGGAACCGTTATTATGACCATGATGAAGCTGTCCATTTTCTATAGACAGCATTAGAAGGGCTTGACCATTTAGACAGGCCGTGTTTATATCTATTTTTGCAGGGACCACACCCTTAACCTAAACCTAAAACCTAAATGTATTCTCAAATCCCTAAACATAAACCTACACCTAATCCTAGTCTCAACTCCCTAACCTAAACCTAAACCTAAACTTGAAAACCCAAACCTAAACCCGATCCCGAACCCGAACCCAATTCCCTAAACCTAAACCTTAACCTATTTTCAATTCCCTAAACCTATAGCTTATAACCTAAACCTAAACCTTAACCTAAACCTATAACCTTAACCTAAACCAAAACCTATGACCTAAAACCTAAATGTATTCTCAAATCTCTAAACCTAAACCTACACCTAATCCTAATCTCAACTCCCTAACCTAAACCTAAACCTAAACTTGAAAACCCAAACCTAAAACTCGATCCCGAACCCAAACCCGATTTCATAAACCTAAACCTTAACCTATTCTCAAACCCCTAAACTTAAACTTACACCTAATCCTAATCTAAACTCCCTAACCTAAATTACCTAAACCTAAACTTGAAAACCCACACCTAAACCCAATCCCGAACCCGAACCCGAATTCCTAAACATAAACCTATAGCTTATAACCTAAACCTAAACCAAAACCTATGACCTAAAACCTAAATGTATTCTCAAATCTCTAAACCTAAACCTGCACCTAATCCTAATCTCAAGTCCCTAACCTAAACCTAAACCTAAACTTGAAAACCCAAACCGAAAACCCGATCCCAAACCCGAACCCGATTTCATAAACCTAAACCTTAACCTATTATCAAATTCTAAACTTACACCTGACCTAATCAAAATCTAAACTCCCTAACCTAAACTTAAACCTAAACTTGAAAACCCAAAGCTAAACCCGATCCCGAACCCGAACCCGATTTCCTAAACCTAAACCTTAACCTATTCTCAAATCCCTAAACCTAAACCTATACCTAATCCTAATCTAAACTCCCTAACCTAAACCTAAACCTAAACTTGAAAACCCAAACCTAAACCCAATCCCAAACCCAAACCCGGTTTCCTAAACCTAAACCTAAACCTAAACTTCAAAACCCAAACCTAAACCCGATCCTCGAACTCAAACCCACTTCCCTAAACCTAAACCTTAACCTATTCTCAATTCCCTAAACCTATAGCTTATAACCTAAACCTAAACCTAAACCTAAACCTTAACCTAAACCTATAACCTTAACCTAAACCAAAACCTATGACCTAAAACCTAAATGTATTCCCAAATCTCTAAACCTAAACCTACACCTAATCCTAATCTCAACTCCTCCCTAAACCTAAACCTAAACTTGAAAACCCAAACCTAAAACCCGATCCTGAACTCGAACCCGGTTTCCTAAAGCTAAACCATAACCTATTCTCAAAATCCCTAAACCTAAACCTACACCTAATCCTAATCTAAACTCCCTAACCTAAACCTAAACCTAAACTTGAAAACCCAAACCTAAACCTAAGCCCAAACCCGAACCCGAATTCTTAAACCTAAACCTTAACCTATTTACAAATCCCTAAACCTAAACCTACACCTAATCCTAATCTCAACTTCCTAACTTAAACCTAAACCTAAACTTGAAAACGTAAACGTAAACCCGATCCCGAACCCGAACCCGATTTCCTAAACCTAAACCTTAACCTATTCTCAATTCCCTAAACATATAGCTTATAACCTAAACCTAAACCTTAACCTTAACCTTAACCTAAACTCGAACCTATAACCTAAACCTAAAACCTAAATATATTCTCAAATCCCTTAACCTAAACCTACACCTAATCCTAATATAAACTCCCTAACCTAAACCTAAACCTAAACTTGAAAACCCAAACATAAACCCGATCCCGAAACCAAACCCTGTTTCCCAAACCTAAACCTAAACCTAAACTTGAAAACCCAAACCTAAACCCGATCCCGAACCCGAACCCAATTCCTAAACCTAAACCTTAACCTATTCTCAATTCCCTAAACCTATAGCTTATAACCTAAACCTTAACCTAAACCTAAACCTTAACCTAAACCTATAACCTTAACCTAAACCAAAACCTATGACCTAAAACCTAAATGTATTCTCAAATCTCTAAACCTAAACCTACACCTAATCCTAATCTCAACTCCCCCTAAACCTAAACCTAAACTTAAAAACCCAAACCTAAAACCCGATCCCGAACCCGAACCCGATTTCCTAAACCTAAACCTTAACCTATTGTCGAATCCCTAAACCTAAACTTACACCTAATCCTAATCTAAACTCCCTAACCTAAACCTAAATCTAAACTTGAAAACCCAAGCCTAAACCCGATTCCGAACCCGAACCCAGTTTCCTAAACCTAAACCTTAACCTATTCTCAAATCCCCAAACCTAAACCTACACCTAATCCTAATCTAAACTCCCTAACCTAAACCTAAACCTAAACTTGAAAACCCAAACCTAAACCTAAGCCCAAACCCGAACCCGAATTCCTAAACCTAAACCTTAACCTATTTTCAAATCCCTAAACCTATACCTATACCTAATACTAATCTTAACTCCCTAACCTAAACCTAAACTGTAACGCCCCGACTTTTCAAGACCCGAGTATATGACTCGTTTCCCAAAAACCCGAGTGTTAACCTTAAAGGATGGCCAAATTTGAGTGTAATTTTTTTTTCTTTATCAAAGTAAGCAGATGAGCATAGAATGGACAAATCAACATAAAGGAAAATTTTCATTTAATTCAGAATATACAAGTGGTTACCCATAATGACTTATACAAACCAATGTCTCAACATTAATGATTACGAAATTTGTATACATAACAAATAACAGAAAGCATATAAATGTAAGTCGCATGACCACGCAGCTCCTCTTAGTAATGTATCCATGGCACCTGCACAGCTCCTCATCAAGTCTGATCATATACATCATTTGGGCCACCTGTTCTACCTGTATAGTTGTATATTTGATGGATGAGTGGCCAGCTCAGTGTGAATTCCCCACAAGATTACACACCGCCGCATTAGGTAAGCATAGTTATAAACAACAAGACAATCAAAACAATATATGATGCAGTCTTTTTAAATGCATGGATGCATGAATGCAGTCATGGTCCCGGGTAACACATCCAGACGGACAGCGCCCCGGGTAACACATCCAGACAGGTGAATACATCGACCCGAGAAACACATCCAGACGGTCTATGCCCCGGGTAACACATCCAGACAGGTAAATATGTACGATAACAACAGATGGTGGTTGGCGCCTCGGGTAAAACATCCAGACAGGCGAATCTGTATGTTAATACGTCGACCCGGGAAAAACATCCAGACGGTCTGTGCCTCGGGTAAAACATCCAGACAGGCAAATGCGTACGATGACAATAGATGGTGGTTTGTGCCTCGGACAAAACATCCAGTCAGGCGAATCCGTATGTCATGTATAACAGCAATAGATGCTAGTCTGTGCTATGCATGCATGGTTAGCCAACCCGTTATTAGTCCAGTTACAACCAGCCAATTTAAGTAAGCTCAAGGTCACTACGGGGAGCCCAGAACCCAGCATAGGCCGACAGCTCGGGCATAGTGTCCCATACCACCATCCCCGACTCATGAGACTATCACCTTATGAGGTTTAATGGAAAGCCGTCGACTAGTGGTCAATCATATTACAACATATGGGGCTTACCGTCGCGTGGTTGCACGATATAAAACATCGAACCATATAGGAAAAATATCAAAACAAAACCACGTAGAGCGAGTATTAAAACGAGTCACATAGGGCGAATATCAAAATCATGCGATAAAAGACCATCCTTGAAAACCATTGGACACAACAACCTTGGATGGTAGGCCCACATCAATGATCTATCTAGACCATTACTCAATAACCACCAAGTCGAAGGTCCATTACAATCACAACTAGTCAAGTTACATCCCAAGTATGGGTGTACATTCATATGTGAGAATTTTCACTAATGTACCAGTTTAAGTTCCATAAGCAATCCACAAATATTCCACAAGCATGAACAATTATATAGGATAATCATAAAGCATGTAAGACAACAATTTAATTTCCACCAACTAACACATGTGATTATAAAGGGAGATATCAATTATGAATTTAAATAAAAACTATAACTTAAGCTAATGAGAAGATGGAAAGCTCAAGGGGAAGAATCATCACCTGATGTGTCGAATCCGCCAACTGACGTTGCTAGGAAGCACGTGCATCCTTAGAATTGAACCCTAACATGAATCGTGGCGTTGCATGTGAGATCAATGTCCTACCAAGCATCTATGGTCAAGATTTATACGACCTATGGTTTGGATTACTTTTAGGGTTTTAGTATAGGATTTGGATGTTAGTCCATGTAAAATTTATTATCATGATAGTTTATAACTATAGCATAATTATTAATATTAATGATAGGATTACTATTAGCTAATCGTGGCAATAATGACTATCATAATGGTAGAAATCAATATACTTCTACCACCAATGACAATATCTAAGAATGGTGAGTAAAATCCTAATAACTACAGTTATGGTTTTATCTATACTAACTAATACTAGTATATATATGAGTAATCTATTTAATGGTTAATGAAGTCTCTAGTAAAAATTATGATATTAATAAGGATGGAAATTGTAAATCTAGATCCTTCTAGTTTAGTGTACCATTAATTGCCATATAAACTTACTAATTATAAAATCGTTATTAACATTAGTGTTATGATTTATATTAGCTACCATGGTAATAAAAATCACTACGATGGAAATTAATAATTAGAGTTATGATTGGTGATAATTTTATCCATGACACTAATTTGTATATTATAGTACTAATTATTACTCCTACTCAATATCATTAAAATAACATTAGTTGTTACAACAGGTAGGAAATAATAGTGATTTATTAATAACAAAATAATTGATAACGAATATGAAAAGAAACATAAATTCTCACCTATATGACTCGGTTGAGTCGAGTTGACTCGGCTAAGCACCCATCTCTCTCTTTTCCTCCTCTTCTCCTTTCCTTTTGTTCTAACTCAGCTAAGGCTCAACTCAACTCGTCAGTGAGTTGAGACAGAGCAGCACGGCATCCCACAAGTCAGCTGAGTCGACTTGGTTCGACTCGACATACAGTGCAATGCCACCACCACTCTCTTCCATCATTCCTTCTCTTTCCTTCCTTGCTTCTTCCTCTTTCCTTCGAGCTGGAACATCTAGCCAGGGATGTCAAACTCGACCCATGACTCGCTGAGTCGAGCGGGTGCACTCTTTCTCTCTCTCTCTCTCTCTCTCTCTCTCTCTCTCTCTCTCTCTCTCTCTCTCTCTCTCTCTCTCGCTCTCTATCTCTCTGTCTCTCCTCTTCCTTGCTGAAAACCCAAACAGACTAGGTCCACGCCTAGTTCGACTCAGTCAGGCTCGGTCTGAACCGAGTCAACTCGGCTCCAACAAAACAGCAGCCCCACGCTGCCTTTCTCCCTCTCCCTTTTTCTCCCATTTTTTTCCTTCTTCTTCCTTTCTTCTCTCTACCTTCTCTCCACTTTCTTCTCCTTCCTCTCTGGACAGGGAAAGCCTCCTGACTTGACCCGTGACTTGACCTGACTCGGACGGGTGCGGCAGCACGGCCGCACCACCCTCTCTCTCTCATCCTCTTCTCTCTCTCACTGCTTCTTTCTTTCTTCCCTTCTCTTCTTTTCTTTTCTTCTTCTTATTTTTCCTGCTGCAGGGTCCAGTCATCTTCGGACACAACGCCATGGCCAGACGCGCCCAGAAATGCACCAGCGGCGATGGGGAAGAAAGCCACTGTTAATGGCAGATCGTGAACGGTCGAGACTCTCTCCAAAATGAAGCCTCTGGGTGGTTCGAATGGGTCTAAGGGAGCTTGGGGATGTGGATTTTCGAAGCTTCTAAGAAGTTTAGGTGGTGGGTTCAGTAGGAGAAGAAAACGGCCGGTTAGTTGGCTGCAGCTGCAAAAATGAAGGATGAGCTTCAGTTTTTTGGATTCTAACACCCTTATAACGAGCCCTAGATCTCCCCATGACCATCGGATTTGAATGAAGGGCTGAGATGTAATCCTGCTACCGGTTTTCTGAAAAACTGTTGGCGGAAGGGAGGTTTTGGGCGTCGGTTTCCCACAAAGAACCCTAACACGTGAGCTGAAATGGATGGTTAGGATTTTCTCTCAGTGAACGGCTGAGATGAGAGGAGGAACCCCTCACGCGGATCGCCCTGCTGTCGCACGGAACAAAACTTCCATTTTCGGAAACTTGGTTTACTACAGTCCGTTTGCGACTGGATTGTGGTCACGTACATGTACATCTTCGGGTGGGTTTTGGTCGGACTTTAGTTGTGAACACGATGGACGGTTCTGATCTCCCGTCTGGGCAGTGTAGGTGGGCCACTGATCATCACACGGATGGTGTCTGTTTTCAAATGAAATGAGCGGGAGAGAGAGAGTTGTCTCTCTGTTTATAGAAATATCGGGTCAGCCGCAGCTGACCGTTCTGGCTTGTCTGGTGCACAGCGGGTGTGCACCAGCTATGTACACGCACCCCACCACATGGGGTCTACCGTGATGTCTGTGATAAATCTACTCCGTCTATTTTTCTTGTTGGTCCCTATTAGGATATTAGGCCATGGATGAGGCAGATCCTAAGCTTAGGTGGGGCCCACAACCTGATTTGGGCTCTATTCACGGATTCTTGGCGATCTGATGGTAGGACAGTCCCGAATTCGAATGCCAACGGTTAAAAGACCTAAATGGACCATTTTTGAGGCTTTCATCCTGTATTACTAGCTAATTAATATAAAATTTATTACTATAGTACATTACTTATAGTTACACTAATTAAAACAATTTACACCTATATAAATATAATTTTACATGCTATTGGCCACACATTTACTAGTGCATAATTCATGCTGCACAAGGTCATACTATACATATATACGAATTAGAATTTATACCACACATTTAAAACTGCATTGTTAAATAATATACAACTTTATTAAAATGTCTAATAATTTATGTATATGTATTTATAAAAGATTTTTAATGCTACACAAATATTTATAATTCAATCGTATGTTGTAAAGTTATTATTCATTATGTTTACTTATCATAATATTATTTTCATGATATTTTACATTCATTCAGTACATACACATCACTTTATTTTAATACATTTTCACACACTATTTAATTGAAAATTAAATTATCAAAATATATCCATAATCCTTTTGATCTGTGCTTGTATAAAATTTATAATATAATAAATAATAAAAATTACTATATTTATTAAATATAATACTGGATGGTTCGATTCGTCTATCGAGGTGATCGAAGTCTTAGCAATGGGTTGCGTTAATAGCATGATGGTTCATTTTTGAAGATTAACGGTTGGATGGCTTGGTACATAGGTACGGACTGTTTTTCAACGGTCAAATTTAAACTAGGTTAAACGTAAGTGTTTACTTAGGCCTCACTTGTATTTATGCTAAGTTTGATTATACAGTAACACCCGAGTACTGGGAAGTACGGGGTGTTACAATCTACCCCCCTTAAAGAAAATCTCGTCCCCGAGATTTGTTAAAATGTATTTCGATTACTGGCACTATGAGTGATCTGCATACCCTATATCGCATACGTCTAAGCGTGTTATCAAAACTTGGGTTTAAACGAACCATCGGTAAGATTTTCTAACTTTCATACCTCCATTCTAATAAGTTGGACGATGTATATGCCTAGGCGTGAAACCCAACAAGCTATGTACAATCTACCCCCCCCCCCCCCCCGTTAAAGGAGATTTACCATTGGGATTTAATAGAGCTCGTTCTGACCATTAAAGTTACAAGCGGTTCGATTTTCGTAAAGGCGTATCCTATCTTGTACATACCTGAGTGGTGAAATCCTATCTCTTGTAATCTTAACAAGCTATGTCAAATTTTGCCACAACCATTAAGTCTATAGTTTAGTAGGTCAACGTGTGTGTTTAGGTTCTGCTAACGGTTAGAAATTATTCTAGTATTAATGGGGACCTAGGGGATTATCCCATAGCTTGTTAACTTTTGAACTTCTTATAGTATTGTCTTAGACTATAACTTCATCTAGGCGGTTACTAATAATATTTTATCTCTCTTTTTTTTTTTTTTTCTCCCTTTACTCTTAATGTTAGTTCCCATCCAAAGTACAATACAATTTCCCCCCCCCCCCCCCTCTTTTTCGGTAACATGAATAGATGGTTGTAG
Source organism: Magnolia changhungtana (assembly GCA_030180095.1). Lineage (NCBI taxonomy): Eukaryota > Viridiplantae > Streptophyta > Magnoliopsida > Magnoliales > Magnoliaceae > Magnolia > Magnolia changhungtana. The sequence goes on along the minus strand of JASAUF010000053.1, from coordinate 633,163 downwards.
TGGGTTTGAGCCCGATACATCGATCATCTGCCTGCAGAACAGAGGATTTTGGTATCAATCCCTAATCCTGGCAAATCTCGATCTTCTGCCTGATCAGGGCATTGAGATCATTGGAATCTACTAGGATATGGGGTTCGGATCAAACAACGCAACTCCGCTTAAATGTAGTTCCATCAATCCGTGATCCCGATTATTCTAGACTCATAGGAAATATCATGTGATCCTCTACCTCCATAACAGATAAGACCATGTGGCCCAGTACGCTTCCAATGCGCACTCTGATCCCTAATACACTAAAAATTTACAACCAAAATTTCTACATGAAACTCAAAGTTTGAAACTTTATTCAGACTCCCAATCCTAGTCTTTATAAGTTCACCCTAGGGTTGAAAATTTTCCTAAAGTTATATAACTCTTCTTCTAAATAAATTTCACGTACTAGGATTTGCAGGAAGCATTATTTGTAAGTAAGGAGACCTACTAGGAAGTTAAAATTTTAATTCTTCGTACAATTTCTCAGGTCGAGGAGTGCTTATGTGCAACCTAATGACAATCATGATAGTCAAAGGAAATTACTACGATGCCTAAGTCTCATTTACTTGTCAAATGTTATGACAGCGCAGATTAGGAAAATTCAAAGTCTGGTTTACTAAGAGTTGTTCATTGCATGTCAAGTTCAGGGAACGTTCATAATAATCCCTATTTGCAACATGCGGGCACTTGTTTCCCTCAACGCCTAAGCTTAGTTTCTGAGTCCAGACAACTATCCTGGTAGTTCACAAGAGAACCAAAGTTTCCATTTCCAAGTTCAATTGATTAATCCCAAAACGTTTAAAGAGGGCCTAAATTCATTTCTAAGTCCTTTTTTTTTTCTTTTTTTTTTGTCATCCAAACAAGTTTCTAGGGGCCCAATGTTTTGAGTACCTATACTCCCAGTTCCTCCTAACTATAAGGGACATTCACATAAATCCAAGTGGTTATTCAAATCGTCTCTAAGGAGTTTCTACATAAGCTTAAGGTCTAATTGCCTAGCTTAAAATTTTCAAGGGAATCTAGAGTTTGAATTTTCAATCTTTCACATTTTCTCTTATTCTAAGGGAATCCCGCGTATATTCAAATGACTAATTTAAAAATTCTCAGGGGAATCTAAGTTCACTTCTAAGTTCTATGATTATCCAAAAATTATCTGGGGGCCTAACATCGTGTATCTATATCTTCAAGGGGATTTAAGATTGTTTCTAAGTTCTGTAGTAGTCTAAACAATCTTTTAGGGAGCCTAAGATTTTGAGTTCCTATATTCTCAACTTCTCCTAACCACAGGGAAAGTTCACATATGTTCAAATGGATACTCTAATAATCTCTAAAGGGACCTAAGTTTTGGTTTCTACATTCTCAAAACTCTTCTAAGTCTAAGGGAAAATTTTTCCAAGTTCAAATTTCAAATTTCAAATATTCTAACTTGAGACATTTCAAAGTTTGTATAAGATCATTTCCCAAGGCCAAGTTTGTCCAAACTATGCTCTGATACCAACTGTAACGCCTCGACTTTTCAGGACCCGAGTATATGACTCGTTTTCCAAAAACCCGAGTGTTAACCTTAAAGGATGGCTAAATTTGAGTGTAATTTTTTTTTTCTTTATCAGAGTAAGCAGATGAGCGTAGAATGGACAAATCAACATAAAGAGAAATTTTCATTTCATTCAAAATATATAAGTGGTTGCCCATAATGACTTATACAAACCAATGTCTCAACATTAATGATTACCAAATTTGTATACATAACAAATAACAGAAAGCATATAAATGTAAGTCGCATGACCACGCAGCTCCTCTTAGTAATGTATCCATGGCACCTGCACAGCTCCTCATCAAGTCTGATCATATACATCATTTGGGCCACCTGTTCTACCTGTATAGTTGTATATTTGATGGATGAGTGGCCAGCTAAGTGTGAATTCCCCTCAAGATTACACACCGCCGCATTAGGTAAGCATAGTTATAAACAACAAGACAATCAAAACAATATATGATGCAGTCTTTTTAAATGCATGGATGCATGAATGCAGTCATGGTCCCGGGTAACACATCCAGACGGACCGCGCCCCGGGTAACACATCCAGACAGGTGAATACATCGACCCGGGAAACACATCCAGACGGTCTATGCCCCGGGTAACACATCCAGACAGGCAAATATGTACGATAACAACAGATGGTGGTTGGTGCCTCGGGTAAAACATCCAGACAGGCGAATTTGTATGTTAATACGTCGACCCGGGAAAAACATCCAGACGGTCTGTGCCTCAGGTAAAACATCCAGACAGGAAAATGCATATGATGACAATAGATGGTGGTTTGTGCCCCGAGCAAAACATCCAGTCAGGTGAATCCGTATGTCACGTATAACAGCAATAGATGCTGGTCTGTACTATGCATGCATGGTTAGGCAACCCGTTATTAGTCCAGTTACAACCAGCCAATTTAAGTAAGCTCAAGGTCACTACGGGGAGCTCAGAACCCAGCATAAGCCGACAGCTCGGGCATAGTGTCCCATACCACCATCCCCGGCTCATGAAACTACCACCTTAGGATGTTTAATGGAAAGCCGTTGACTAGTGGTCAATCATATTACAACATATGGGGCTTACCGTCGCGTGGTTGCACGATATAAAACATCGAACCATATAGGAAAAATATCAAAACAAAACCACGCAGAGCGAGTATTAAAACAAGCCACATAGGGCGAATATCAAAATCATGCGATAAAAGACCATCCTTGAAAACCATTGGACACAACAACCTTGGATGGTAGGCCCACATCAATGATCTATCTAGACAACCACTCAATAACCACCAAGTCGAAGGTCCATTACAATCACAACTAGTCAAGTTACATCCCAAGTATGGGTGTACATTCATATGTGGGAATTTTTCACTAATGTACCAGTTTAAGTTCCATAAGCAATCCACAAATAGTCCACATGCATGAACAATTATATAGGATAATCATAAAGCATGTAAGACAACAATTTAATTTCCACCAGCTAACACATGTGATTATAAAGGGAGATATCAATTATGAATTTAAATAAAAACTATAACTTAAGCTAATGAGAAGATGGAAAGCTCAAGGGGAAGAATCATCACCTGATGTGTCAAATCTGCCAACTGACGTTGCTAGGAAGCACGTGCATCCTTAGAATTGAACCCTACCATGAATCGTGGCGTTGCATGTGAGATCAATGTCCTACCAAGCATCTATGGTCAAGATTTATACGACCTATGGTTTGGATTACTTTTAGGGTTTTAGTATAGGATTTAGATTCTAGGATTTGGATGTTAGTCCATGTAAAATTTATTATCATGATAGTTTATAACTATAGCATAATTATTAATATTAATGATAGGATTACTATTAGCTAATCGTGGCAATAATGACTATCATAATGGTAAAAATCAATATACTTCTACCACCAATGACAATATTTAAGAATGGTGAGTAAAATCCTAATAACTACAGTTATGGTTTTATCTATACTAACTAATACTAGTATATATATGAGTAATCTATTTAATGGTTAATGAAGTCTCCAGTAAAAATTACGATATTAATAAGGATGGAAATTGTAAGTGTACCATTAATTGCCATATAAACTTACTAATTATAAAATCATTATTAACATTAGTGTTATGATTTATATTAGCTACTATGGTAATAAAAATCACTACGATGGAAATTAATAATTAGAGTTATGATTGATGATAATTTTATCCATGACACTAATTTGTATATTATAGTACTAATTATTACTCCTACTCAATATCATTAAAATAACATTAGTTGTTACAACAGGTAGGAAATAATAGTGATTTATTAATAACAAAATAATTGATAACGAATATGAAAAGAAACATAAATTCTCACCTATATGACTCGGTTGAGACGAGTTGACTCGGCTAAGCACCCATCTCTCTCTTTTCCTCCTCTTCTCCTTTCCTTTTGTTCTAACTCAGCTAAGGCTCAACTCAACTCGTCAGCGAGTTGAGACAGAGCAGCACGGCACCCCACAAGTCAGCTGAGTCGACTTGGTTCGACTCGATGTACGGTGCAATGCCACCACCACTCTCTTCCATCATTCCTTCTCTTTCCTTCCTTGCTTCTTCCTCTTTCCTTCGAGCTGGAACGTCCAGCCAGGGATGTCAAACTCAACCCATGACTCGCTGAGTCGAGCGGGTGCACCCCGACTCCTCCTCTCTCTCTCTCTCTCTCTCTCTCTCTCCTCTTCCTTGCTGAAAACCCAAACAGACTAGGTCCACGCCTAGTTCGACTCAGTCAGGCTCGGTCTGAACCGAGTCAACTCGGCTCCAACAAAACAGCAGCCCCACGCTGCCTTTCTCCCTCTCCCTTTTTCTCCCATTTTTTTTCCTTCTTCTTCCTTTCCTTCTCTCTACCTTCTCTCCATTTTCTTCTCCTTCCTCTCTGGACAGGGAAAGCCTCCCGACTCGACCAGCGACTTGACCTGACTCGGACGGGTGCGGCAGCACAGCTGCACCACCCTCTCTCTCTCATCCTCTTCTCTCTCTCACTGCTTCTTTCTTTCTTCCCTTCTCTTCTTTTCTTTTCTTCTTCTTATTTTTCCTGCTGCAGGGTCCAGTCATCTTCGGACACAACGCCATGGCCGGACGCGCCCAGAAATGCACCAGCGGCGATGGGGAAGAAAGCCACTGTTAATGGCAGATGGTGAACGGTCGAGACTCTCTCCAAAATGAAGCCTCTGGGTGGTTCGAATGGGTCTAAGGGAGCTTGGGGATGTGGATTTTCGAAGCTTCTAAGAAGTTTAGGTGGTGGGTTCAGTAGGAGAAGAAAACGGCCGGTTAGTTGGCTGCAGCTGCAAAAATGGAGGATGAGCTTCAGTTTTCTAGATTCTAACACCCTTATAACGAGCCCTAAATCTGCCTATAACCATCGGATTCGAATGAAGGGCTGAGATGTAATCCTGCTACCGGTTTTCTGAAAAACTGTTGGCGGAAGGGAGGTTTTGGGCGTCGATTTCCCACAAAGAACCCTAACACGTGAGCTGAAATGGATGGTTAGGATTTTCTCTCAGTGAACGGCTGAGATGAGAGGAGGAACCCCTCACGCGGATCGCCCTGCTGTCGCACGGAACAAAACTTCCATTTTCGTAAACTTGGTTTACTACAGTCCGTTTGCGACTGGATTGTGGTCACGTACATGTACATCTCCGCGTAAAATGACACGGGTTTTGGTCAAAATTTAGTTGTGAACACGATGGACGGTTCTGATCTCCCGTCTGAGCAGTGTAGGTGGGCCACTGATCATCACACGGATGGTGTCCGTTTTCAAATGAAATGAGCGGGAGAGAGAGTGTTGTCTCTCTGTTTATAGAAATATCGGGTCAGCCGCAGCTGACCGTTCTGGCTTGTCTGGTGCACAGCGGGTGTGCACCAGCTATGTACACGCACCCCACCACATGGGATCCACCGTGATGTCTGTGATAAATCTACTCCGTCTATTTTTCTTGTTGGTCCCTATTAGGATATTAGGCCATGGATGAGGCAGATCCTAAGCTTAGGTGGGGCCCACAACCTGATTTGGGCTCTATTCACGGATTCTTGGCGATCTGATGGTCAGACCGTCCTGAATTCGAATGCCAACGGTTAAAAGACCTAAATGGACCATTTGTGAGGCTTTCATCCTGTATTACTAGCTAATTAATATAAAATTTATTACTATAGTACATTACTTATAGTTACACTAATTAAAACAATTTACACCTATATAAATATAATTTTAATATTAACATACCACTATTTACATGCTATTGGCCACACATTTACTAGTGCATAATTCATGCTGCACAAGGTCATACTATACATATATACGAATTAGAATTTATACGACACATTTCAAACTGCATTGTTAAATAATATACAACTTTATTAAAATGTTTAATAATTTATGTATATGTATTTATAAAAGATTTTTAATGCTACACTAATATTTATAATTCAATCGTATGTTGTAAAGTTATTATTCATTATGTTTACTTATCATAATATTTTACATCCATTCAGTACATACACATCACTTTATTTCAATACATTTTCACACACTATTTAATTGAAAATTAAATTATCAAAATATATCCATAATCCTTTTGATCTGTGCTTGTATAAAATTTATAATATAATAAATAATAAAAATTACTATATTTATTAAATATATTACTGGATGGTTCGATTTGTCTATCGAGGTGATCGAAGTCTTTGCAATGGGTTGCGTTAATAGCATGATGGTTCATTTTTGAAGATTAACAGTTAGATGGCTTGGTACATAGGTACGGACTGTTTTTCAACGGTCAGATTTAAACTAGGATAAATGTAAGTGTTTACTTAGGCCTCACTGGTATTTATGCTAAGTTTGATTATACAGTAACACCCGAGTACTGGGAAGTACGGGGTGTTACATAAACCTAAACCTAAACTTGAAAACCCAAACCTAAACCTGATCCCGAACCCGAACTCGATTTCCTAAACCTAAACCTTAACCTATTCTCAATTCCCTAAACCTATAGCTTTTAACCTAAACCTAAACCTTAACCTTAACCTTAACCTAAACCTGAACCTATAACCTAAACCTAAAACCTAATATATTCTCAAATCCCTTAACCTACACCTACACCTAATCCTAATCTCAACTCTCTAACCTAAACCTAAACCTAAACTTGAAAACCCAAACCTAAACCCGATCCCGAACCCAAACCCGATTTCCTAAACCTAAACCTTAACCTATTCTCAATTCCATAAACCTATAGCTTATAACCTAAACTTAAACCTTAACCTAAACCTAAACTTAAACCTTAACCTATTCTCAAATTCCTAAACCTACACCTACACCTAATCCTAATCTAGACTCCCTAACCTAAACCTAAACCTAAACTTGAAAATCTAAAGCTAAACCCGATCCCGAACCCAAACCCGATTTCCTAAACCTAAACCTTAACCTATTCTCAAATCCCTAAACCTAAACCTACACCTAATCCTAATCTAAACTCCCTAACCTAAACCTAAACCTAAACTTGAAAACCCAAACCTAAACCCGATCCCGAACTCCAAACCCTAAGCTTTCCTAAACCTAAACTTGAAAACCCAAACCTAAACCCTATCCCGAACCCGAACCCACTCCCTAAACCTAAACCTTAACCTATTCTCAATTCCCTAAACCTATAGCTTATAACCTAAACCTAAACCTAAACCTAAACCTTAACCTAAACCTATAACCTTAACCTAAACCAAAACCTATGACCTAAAACCTAAATGTATTTTCAAATCTCTAAACCTAAACCTACACCTAATCCTAATCTCAACTCCTCCCTAAACTTAAACCTAAACTTGAAAACCCAAACCTAAAACCCGATCCCGAACCCGAACCCGAACCCACTTTCCTAAACCTAAACGTTAACCTATTCTCAAATCCCTAAACCTAAACCTACACCTAATCCTAATTTAAACTCCCTAACCTAAACCTAAACCTAAACTTGAAAACCCAAACATAAACCCGATCCCGAACCCGAACCCTATTTCCTAAACCTAAACCTTAACCTATTCTCAAATACCTAAACCTAAACCTACACCTAATCCTAATTTAAACTCTCTTACCTAAACCTAAACTTGAAAACTCAAACCTAAACTTGAAAACCCAAGCCTAAACCTAATCTCGAACCCGAACCCGAATTCTTAAACCTAAACCTTAACCTATTTTCAAATCCCTAAACCTAAACCTACACCTAATCCTAATCTCAACTCCTTAACCTAAACCTAAACCTAAACTTGAAAACCCAAACTTGAAAACCCAAACCTAAACCCGATCCCGAACCCGAACCTGATTTCCTAAACCTAAACTTTAACCTATTCTCAATTCCCTAAACCTATACTTATAACCTAAACCTAAACCTAAACCTTAACCTTAACCTAAACCTAAACTCCGAACCAACAACCTAAACCTAAAACCTAAATATATTCTCAAATCCCTTAACCTACACCTACACCTAATCCTAATCCTAATCTCAACTCTCTAACCTAAACCTAAACCTAAACCCGATCCTAACCCAAACCCGATTTCCTAAACCTAAACCTTAACCTATTCTAAATTCCCTAAACCTATAACTTATAACCTAAACCTAAACCTTAACCTAAACCTAAAACCTAAACATTAACTATTCTCAAATTCCTAAACCTACACCTACACCTAATCATAATCTAAGCTCCCTAACCTAAACCTAAGCCTAAACTTGAAAACCCAAAGCTAAACCCGATCCCGAACCCGAACCCTATTTCCTAAACCTAAACCTTAACCTATTCTCAAATCCCTAAACCTAAACCTACACCTAATCCTAATCTAAACTCCCTAACCTAAACCTAAACCTAAACCCAATCCCGAACCCGAACCCGAATTCTTAAACATATACCTTAACCTATTTTCAAATCCCTAAACCTAAACCTACACCTAATCCTAATTTCAACTCCCTAACCTAAACCTAAACCTAAACTTGAAAACCCAAACCTAAACCCGATCCCGAACCCGAACCCGATTTCCTAAACCTGAACCTTAGCTTATTCTCAATTCCTTAAACCTAAACCTGAACTTATAACCTGTAACCTACATATATTCTCAAATCCCTAAACTTACACCTACACCTAATCCTAATCTCAACTCCCTAACCTAAACCTAAACTTAAACTTGAAAACCCAAACTAAAACCCGATCTTGAACCCGAACCCAATTTCCTAAACCTAAACCTTAACCTATTCTCAATTCCCTAAACCTATAGCTTATAACCTAAACCTTAACCTATTCTCAAATTCATAAACCTACACCTACACCTACACCTAATCCTAATCTAAACTCCCTAACCTAAACCTAAACCTAAACTTGAAAACCCAAACCTAAACTCCGATCCCGAACCCGAACCCGATTTCCTAAACCTAAACCTATTCTCAAATCCCTTAACCTAAACCTACACCTAATCCTAATCTAAACTCCCTAACCTAAACCTAAACCTAAACTTGAAAACCCAAACCTAAACCCAATCCCGAACCCGACTTAAACCTAAACCTTAACCTATTCTCAAATCCCTAAACCTACACCTACACCTAATCCTAATCTAAACTCCCTAACCTAAACCTAAACCTAAACTTGAAAACCCAAACCTAAATCCGATCCCGAACCCGAACCCGATTTCCTATACCTAAACCTATAACTTATAACTGAAAAGGCCTAGCTATATGTCCTAGAGGGGGGGGGGAGGGTGAATAGGACTATGCCAAATAAATGTTATAACAGCGGAATTAAAAACAATATGATAGCCAGAATAAATCACAATGCAGGAAAGTAAAACAACCTCAAAAATCTGATCTTGAGGGATTGATACAAATGTTATTCTAAGGACAACCTTTCACCAAAACCGAGTTTATGGTAGACAACCTTATTTCTAGAAAGATCTTTGTATCAAATCTCAAACCAAAGAGGAATACGTAATTAAGCACAAATTGAAACAAAGTGTAATCACAAATGTATTGTTCTAGGGATGTACCATACACCATAAAAATGGCAGTAAACTTTGTCTTTGAACAACTTTAAAGAAAATTTAAATTCAAGCAGATAAAGGAATAGGAGAAAGTAAATTCTAAATTATTACAAAATTCCCACAATGCTTGAATTAAATAATTACAACATTCACCACCACACATACATCCCACAAATGAATATTAAAGATTAGAAATGTAAATCATTCAACCACAACACAAGGGATTATAGTGGTTCGCCTGTGTGTTCACCAACTGTTAAACAACAGCCACACAGAATGCTACTCCACTCTTAATATCCTCACACAGGGGATATTAGCGTTCACTCACAAAAATAGGTTTTCACAAGTTCACCCAAAACCTTTACAATTGTGTCTTTGTCTGTGGGCTTACACAATAAAAAAACCCCACTTCTGAGTTTTCCTGGCTCTCCTCAGATAACCAATACAACAAGATTTTTCTGGCAAATCTTGAAAGAAACCAAAACAGATGTGAATTTACAATTAAACGTAAAATACCCGATTAACTCCTTCATAGAAAATTTCTAGAGAACCAAATCGAGTAAATGATTGAATGTTCAAGTTCAATGTCCAATACTAATTACAATGGTTCTAGTTCTAATAGATTTTAAATTAGACCAACTAGGGCTTGTCTTAATTGATTTTGATTCCAAAGAAAGGGAATAACAATTCCTCTTATCAAATTAGATTGGAATAGCGTAAACAAAATCAATTAAATAAAGCTAAAGAAAGAGAGTATAAAATAAGCACACTTAGCTTAGATGGAGCACAAAATTATCTCTCGAAGTTTGACGAAGATAGGCTTGAATGCATTAATTAAATTGCTTGAATTCTTCGAGTTTCAGGCTTTATTTATAGGTGAGCAGATCGCATCTTCGACCGGTCTAAGGAGCTCTTCGACTAGTTAAAGAAATAACAGATTTGAAAAAATCGGCGCGATAAGCTTTGACGTTCTACGACGTCGAAGGCCTCCTTCGACTGGTCGTAGGTCACCTTCGACGAGGTCGAAGACCTTGTAAATTATCGCTGGACTTTGAATCGAAGATTTACGACTGGTCGTAGAAGCAGTCGACACTGTTCCTTCGACTGGTCGAAGACCTCCTTCGACTGGTCGAAGCCTAACAGAATTTATATGAATTTTGTAACAAACTTACGACCGATCGAGGAATTTCTTGGACTGGTCGAAACAAAGCTAGGACTAGTCGAAGAAAGCCTAGGACAAGTCCCCGAACTACCCAAACACAAGTGTCATATACATATGACTTATGTATCCAAAATGGCCTACTTCTAAGGTCAACCTATGGTCATTCAAACCCCAATCAAGAAGTAAGGACATTGAAAACATTAGGAACAAGTGACCTTGAAGTTTAAGCCTTGAAGTTTTGATGTAGCTCAACCTTGAAAGTGTCTTGAGTTCTTTACGAACTGCCTTGTACTCTTCTTGAAGTCTTACATGCTTAAGTCTTGTCTTGAGAGCAATACTTGAAGTCAAGGTTGATCTTTGTACTTGTAATCTTTGCTTGTTGTGAGCTTTGCTTGTTTATGAGTGTTGATCTTTAGAGAGAGCTTCACTTATACAAGTTATATAACAGTGATTTTGTCAACATAAATTTGACAACCGACAGGGATATAAACTATAGCACTTACAATAACCTAACCTAAACCTAAACTTATTTATATGTATTATGCGTGGATGAATGTAATGTGGATAAGATTGTTTGTGTTTGGATGGATGTAGTTTATGTTTGGATGGATTTACGTAGTTTGGGTTTAGATGGATGTGAATGTGATGAAATGTGGATAAGATTGTTTTTTTACTTATGAAGTTAAACTTATATGTATTATGCGTGGATGAATGTAATGTGAGATTGTTTGTGTTTGGATGGATTTACGTAGTTTGGGTTTAGATGGATGTGAATGTGATGAAATATATTGTATAACAGGTGTATATCAGGAAGAATACTATAACAGGTCGAATTTGAAACTGTCCTTTAAGGGGCATAAGAGACGGTCCATGACAGTCCATTTTAAGGATGGCCATAACTGTCTTTTTTTAGGACGACCATGACCGTTTTTTTTCGTCAATAAGAATGACGGTTTTCAACCGTCCTTTAAGTAATAGGACACGTCAAAATTTGACTGCCTATGCGACGGTCCATGACCGTCCTTTTTGGTCATTTGAGACGGTTTTGGACCGTCCTTTTTTCGTTGTTTTGACGTAGTGTCTAAAGCATCTCTTTACATGCCTCTGTGACTGCAATGTATTCGGCCTCTATCGTCGATAATGCAACCACCTTCTTTAGCTTGCTCTGCAAAGAAACTGTCCCCCTGCAAACATGAACCCCGATGTAGACTTCCTGGGGTCTATGTCACCTGCCATATTTGCATCTGTGTAGCCCTCTAACACAGGTTTACCGTCACCATAGTATAGGCTCAACCTGGATGAGCCTCTTAGATACCGTAGTATCCATTTCACCGCTGCCCAATGCTCTTTGCCAGGATTGGCAAGATACCGGCTGACAACACCAACCGCATATGCTATGTTTGGGCGTGTACACACCATAGCATACACCAAACTTCCTACAGCTGACGCGTAGGGTATCTTCTGCATCTCTTCCACCTCTGCCTTCGTCGTAGGACACTACCTGTCACTCAATCTGAAGTGACTATCCAGTGGAGTACTGACCGGCTTTGCTACATTCATATTGAACCGCTCTAGGACTTTCTCAATATACCGCTCATGTGACAGCCAAAGCTTCCTGCTGCTTCTGTCACGGGTTATCTCATTTCCTAGGATCTGTCTAGCTGGGCCTAAGTCTTTCATCGCAAAAGACTTACCCAACTCCTGTTTCAGCCTGTCGATCTTCTTGATGTCTTTTCCCATGATTAGCATGTCATCAATATATAACAGCAGAACTAAGAAATCATCATCTGAGAACTTGCGCGTGAACACACAGTGGTCCGACTCTATTCTGTCATACCCATGTTTCAACATAAATGAGTCGAACTTCTTGTACCATTGTTGTGGAGCTGATTTCAGCCCATACAAGCTCTTCCTCAGCCTACACACTCTATGCTCTTTGCCTTTGACTTCGAACCCCTCTGATTGGTGCATGTAGATCTCTTCATCCAAGTCACCATGGAGAAAGGCAGTTTTAACATTTAACTGCTCTATCTCCAGATCCATGCTAGCCGCCAACCCAAGCAACATCCGTATAGATGTCATCTTCACCACTGGTGAGAATATCTCCTCAAAGTCTATACCTTTCCTCTGACCAAAACCTTTCACCACAAGTCTGGCCTTGAACCTCATCTGTGAATTCTTCTACTCAATTTTCTTTCTAAACACCCACTTGTTGCTCAAAGCTTTCTTGCCCTTAGGAAATTTCACCATATCATAGGTGTGGTTCTTATGCAAGGATTCCATCTTCTCTTGCATAACTTTCAACCACTCCTCCTTATGCTCGTCGGCTAGGGCCTCAGAATTATCTTCTAGCTCTCCTCCATCAGTCAGCATAATGTACTCATGCGGCAAGTACCTCTTGGACGGTTATCTGTCCCTAAATGACCTCCTCACTTATGGCTCAACAGGTGGATCAAGTGGGGGCTGCTCCCCTGGTCCATCTTCTGTAAGAACTCCCTCATCTTCTGCACCTTGTTGTACTCCCCCGTCATCAGGCACCACGGGAGGAATAATCGGATCCATGTCCTCTAGCTCACCTGAACTAGGCTGGTTCTTCTCTGGCTTACCAATCTCTTCTATACACTTATCTTCAAAGAAAACCACGTCTCTGCTCCTGACGAGCTTCCTCTCAGTCGGATCCTATAATTTGTAACCGAACTTTTCATCACCATACCCTAAGAACACACACTGTCTAATCTTCATATCGAGCTTGGACCTTTTGTCTTTTGGTACGTGAACGGATGCCCTGCATCCAAACACCCTGAGATGACTGTACGATGGATCATGTCCAGTCCACACCTTCTCAGGCACTTCTCTATTCAATGGGGCTGATGGAGACCTGTTTATCAAATACACTGCCGTGTGCATTGCTTCTCCCCAGAATGTCTTGGGCAATTTCACATGGGATAACATACATCTGATTCTCTTTACAATGGTGCGATTCATTTACTCAGCTTCACCATTATGCTGGGGGGTCTTGGGAACCGTTTGTTCATGCCGTATACCCAGAGATTTGCAGTACTCATGGAAGTCGCCAATGTATTCACCACCATTGTCAATACAGATGCACTTCAATGATTTACCTCTCTCTCTCTCGACTATAACATGAAACAATTTAAACACACCAAAGACCTCGTCCTTAGATTTCAAAGCATAAACCCAAACCCTCCAAGATGCATCATCTATAAAAGTGACAAAGTACAATGCACCACCCAAGGTTTTTATCCTCATAGGACCACAAATATCAGAATAAACCAAATCTAATGCATGCACTTTATTAACATGAGAAGCAGATTTAATAAATGAAACTTTATACTGTTTCCTGATAAACAATCAAGACAGGTTTTGAGAGGTATACCTGTCACGTCTGGAATGAGCTGCTTCTTTGCTAATACTTGAAGTCATTTTTCACTCATGTGGCCTAGACGCTTGTGCCACATGTCAATAGCTGAATCTTCCGATGTGTTCAACCCATTCTTGCACATACTGACACTTGCCTTGTAAAGGGTGCAATACATCTTTCCTCTGGCCACGATCAACGAACCCTTGATGAGCTTCCATCGCCCACTAGCAAACCGACTTTCATAGCCATCATCATCCAACCTTCCCGTTGACATCAAGTTGAGGCGAAGGTCTGGGATATGCCTCACATCCTTGAGAACCAATGTGCAGCCCACTCGGTCTTCACACAAATATCACCGACTCCCATGATTTTTGATACGCAAGAATTTATCATCTTCACAGTCTCATAGTCACTTGACTTGTAGCTTGTGAAGAAGTCTCTACGTGGAGTCGTATGAAAAGAAGCTCCTGAGTCAATCACCCAGTCGGTGTCCTAACTCGTAGCCGTGAGACATACATCGTGATCTGCTGAAAAAATAACTACAACGTCGCCATCTGAAGCGACCGCAGTGGAATCTGATTCATCTTCCTTCTCTTTTCTTTTCTTGTCGTTTTTCTTACCATGACATTCATGCTTGTAGTGGCCCTTCTTACCACAGTTCCAGCAATCAACATCCTTTCTGTTACTCGATTTGCTTCTTTATTTATCTCGGGCCTTCCTGCCCTTCCTGTTCTTTCCTCTTTCCCGTTCCTGTGTCACAAGGGCCTATTTCTAAGTAGACCCCTAAGACTTCCTTCTTGTCTCTTCATTGAAGAGACAGCTAGTTACCTGTTCCATGGATATCTTTTCGCCTGGCACGGAGTTACTTAGAGACACCACCAATGTCTCCCAACTGTCAGGCAATAAACTAAGCAAAAGTAAAGCTGCAATTCATCATCCAGGACCATCTTTATAGAGGAGAGTTGGTTCACTATATTGCTAACCTTATTCATGTGCTCGGCCACAGAACCACCATCCTTGAACTTGAGATTCACAAGTCGCCTTATCAGAAAATTTTATTACCGGCTTCCTTCCTCTCATACAGCCCTTCTAATTTCAACCATAGGTTAGCGGCTGAGCTCTCCGTAGACACATGGTGGAACACAGAATCATCCACCCATTATCTAATAAACCCCACCGCCTTTTGGTCCATCTTCTTCCAATCAGCATCAGACATATCCTTGGATTTTGCTGATATGCCTAATATTGGAGAATATAGGTCCTTGCAATAAAGCAAGTCCTCCATCTTAGCCTTCCATATGGTCTAGTTAGAACCATTGAGGCTGATCATCCTTGATGAGCCACCTTCCATAATTCAAAACCGATCCTACCCGTTCAATGAACTTAGCTCTGATACCACTTTATTGGGGGCCTTGCACAAAACCTTAGGATCTAGCCTCCAGAACAAACTAGAATTATGGATAATAAAGCAATGAAAACAATCAATGCATCAATCACACACCACACAAGAGATTTTTACGTGGAAAACCCTCAAAGAGGTAAAAACCACGGGACCTCGTTCAGATCAACAATCCACTATGAAGTAGAACGTTACAACCTTCTTCACGCATGAGTGGATAAACAATAAGAGAAGCAAAGAAAACGGAGAGATCTCACCGATTACGAGGACATAGAAGCGCTGAGATATAGATTGCACAATAGATAACCTCCACAAGCATAACCTCCCTTCTATAAGCTTCCTCTATCTCTTTTCCTCTCTCTCTCTCTCACCTTTGATAGCCCTAAACCCTTTAGCAAATCCCTTATAAAGCTTTAAGAAACCTAGAAAGCCCTAGGAACTCCTATTTAAAGTTTTAGAAAACTCTTTTCCGCATCTCAGTTGCGAAAGGACTTGTGACACGAAATCCGCACAAAATCGCGAAACGAATCTGCGTAACTTCGATTGGTCGAACCGAGTCCACGACCGGTCGAGAGCCACTTACGACCGGTCGAACACCTCCTTCGACTGGTCGAACACCCCGAAGAAAAATAATCCACATGTAGTCGCTGGACTTTGAATTGTGCCACGACTCGTCTTCCACGACTGGTCGACCACCAGCCTTCGACCGGTCGAGCGAGGCTCACAACGGGTCAAAAAAACCCATCAAGTCATTCTATGATTAGGTCTATCAAAATAACAGTCAAGATTGTTCTAGTTGTTATAATCTTAAAAAATGACATCTACCCTTAAAAAAGCTCTTATTTGTATTGTATTAGAGCTTTTAATTTTTTGGTTTTTGAAAACCTAATTTTACCAAACAAGCTAACTTAAAATAAGAGGTAAAATTAAAAAAATAAAAGCTTATTACAATATCTCTTACTTAAAAAGATTTTATAAGATTAGAGTAGAGATTAGCAACCCCTAAGTTACTGAAAAGATGGTGGTGATCAATCGTAAGTTTTGGCTATTAGACAAATCTGCTGTCTTTTTTTTCTTCTAATATTTTGCACCTACAGTATAGCAATTGTTTATGTCAACGAAGTTGCCGGTGGTGCACTCACCTTTATGCTAAAAAAGAAAATAAAACCACTGTTTGGGATTTAACGGAAGGGACATGACAAAACCGTAACTATTATAATTAATGTGGGGCCATCCTTTCACCTTCCACGTTAATCATTAATCATGACCGTCCAACTATTATCAATGATTTAGCATGATAAAAATTTTAAAAATAAAAATAAAAAATTCAGCTTAAGTGTCACAGTAATTAAAATCCGATTGATGACCTTCAAATTGCAAATAACAACAACAACAACAACAACAACAATAATAATAATGCAAGAGTAAAAAGGATTATAATTTTTGTCCTGTTGTGATAGTTTTTTGAAAAAAGACTTACAGTTAGGTGGATGGTCCTTATCGACAGTTAAGCTTTCCACGTGGAAGGTGGACACACCTTCGTATCATGTAATTAATTTCCTAGTGACATAACGTGACTTGAAGTGTTCGGATGGTGCTCACAGTACACAACGTCATACATGTGCACCATGTTTCTGTACATGTTATTCATGAGTTGGAGCTGTTTTGCAACGTCACTGTCTCTTTCCTATTTTCTCGTGCAGCAGGGTTGATTTTGGTGTTGCCCGGTTTTAGATTGTGCTTTATCCTCCATGCGGTACTAGTTTCACGTGTGTGTCTATATATTTGAGTCCGGATCCTCTGTTTGTCAAAACCAGGACTTTCCTGTTTTTTTCCACCTTTGCTATATAAGTGATAGGTCCGTCTCAGTCAGCGATGCAAATTCAATGCATTCCACTATCACACGGTCCAGTTAGATTCTTGATGCAAGAGGAGGATCGGTATTCTTCCCATATATGTGTCCGCCAAATGCTCAGCTGCGCACCCGTTGTCATGTAACTCATGCAAAAATTTTGAGAATTCATCATCCATGATGTGAGTCTAAAATCTGAACGGTCCACATGATAGAGCATCCCACGAAACCCCCAAGGCCCAAATTTTATTTTGATAAAAAACTTTGGTCGGCCATGGAAAAAGAAAACAGTTTCCTCCCTTGATTTGCATCTCTCTTTTTCGTGGTCCACCAGAGTTTTAGATCATGGTAAAAATTGGTCCATTGAGGTTTCACCGTTCGGATTAGACACCCATGACACGTGTGCAAAGGTACGCACCTGCACAGATGAGCATGCCTATATATATATATATATATAAAAAAAACGGGTGAGCTGTTTTTTTTTTGGGCAAACACTTATCAAATGTGGATTCCACATTATGGGTAGTGGACATTAAGGGGCCCACATAAAGGATAATTAGCATTGATGGTAGGTCCTACATGATAGATGACTAATATTAAGGTGGGCCCTGCATAATGGATGATCTACATCAAAGGTCAACCCATAGTGATGAATGGTCCACATGAAGGACAAGCATCACATGATGGACATCTCACTTTAAAGTTTTGGCTCACATGATTGATGATTCAGGTCAAAGGTAGGCTCCATATGATGGAGGATCCACATGTATATAATAGATGACCCAAATGTCTTAAAATATGAAGTTCATAGCCATGCATTTTTTTGCCATTTGGGGTAGAGCCCATCTATGATGAGGTCTATCAAAATAACACTCAAGATTGTTCTAGTTGTTATAATCTTTAAAAATGATATTTTCTTTTAAAAAACCTCTTATTTTTTTTGTACCAAGCTTTTAATTTTTTGGTTTTTGAAAACCTAGTTTTACCAAACAAACTAATTTAAAATAAGAGGTAAAATTAAAATAATAAAAGCTCATTACAATATCTCTTATTTAAAAAGCTTTTATTAGATTAGAGTAGAGATGCCTAACCCCTATAATTACTTAAAAGATGGTGGTGATGATCAATCGAAGTTTTGCCTATTAGACAAATACGCTGTATTTTTTCCCCCCTAATATTTTGCACCCACGGTAATAAATTGCAATTGTTCATATCAACGAAGTTGTCGGTGGTGCACTCACCTTTATGCCAAAAAAGAAAATAAAACCACTGTTTAGGATTTAATGGAAGGGACATGACAGAACCGTAACTATTATAATTAATGTGGGCCCACCCTTTCACCTTCCACGTTAACCATTAATCATGACCGTCCAACTATTACCAATGATTTAGCATGATTAAAAATAAATAATAATAATAATAATAATAATAATAATAATAATAATAATTCGGCTTAAGTGTCACAGTAAAGATCCGATTGATGACCTTCAAATTACAAATAATAATAATAATAATAATGCAAAAGTTAAAAAGGATTATAATTTTTCTCCTGTTGTGATAGTTTTTCAAAAAAAGACTGACAGTTAGGTGGGATGCGGATTGCGTCCTACCCTCGCCCGGACAGTAAACCGTCCGGGCAGGGCTATGTGGGGCCCGTGGAGCCCACCGTAATGTAAGTGTTACGCCATTAATCGTTTTTCACATATCATTTTAAGTTATTAGCCAAAATAGGAGATAGGAAAAGGGATTAAATGGACCACAAAGTAGGGATTTAACTTCTACCATTAAAAACTTCTTGGGAGCCGGAGAAGTTTGGGATAAGCTTACATTTGTTTTTTCACTTCATCCACGTCACATGACCTTATTAATACATTGGATGGTAAAAATAAAAATAAAAAATCATGGTGGCCCTAGAAGGGTTTCAACGGTGGGTGTCATTATCACTGCAGCTTCCTTTGGTGTGGTCCACTGGAGCTGTGGACCTGCCTCATTTTCTGACATATATATTAAAATGATCTGAGAAAAACGTTGAACGGAATGGATGAAATACTTACATCACGGTGGGCCCCACATAGCCCTGCCCAGACAGATTACCGTCCCGGGGTAGGACGCAATCCGCGTCCCAGTTAGGTGGATGGTACTGATCGACAGTTAAGCTTTCCACGTGTTGCTAATTGTACACAAAATCCCGAGTTTTTGGCTTTTACAGCTTATACGTCAGCGAGAAAATATATAGAAGAGGAATGCTAATTCAACAAGCTATAACAGCGCGTCATGCCTGTTATTCATGAGTTGGAGCTGTTTTGCAATGTCACTGTCCGTCTCTTTCCTGTTTTCTCGTGCAGCAGGGTTGATTTTGGTGTTGCCCGGTTTTCGATTGTCTTTTGTCCTCAATGCCGTACTAGTTTCACCAATGCTTTTTGGGATATCCTGTAATTTAAAGGGGACTCATCAAATGCACGGTATTTATGTTTGACACACATCATGGGCCCACACAGCTCGACCTCGCATAGAACCTGTAGTCTTTTATTTTTTTGGCAAACACTTAATAGCTGTACAATCATTTTTTCATAAAAATAAAAATGTGAGTATAATAGTTATGTTAGGACCTGTTTGGAAACAGTAATGTTGTGTCATAAGCAGGGTTGTCGTTTTTGGCCTGCCTCCTGCCTTACACACACATACACATCTTCTCTTCCCTATCAAGGGATAGGTTTTCTAATCTACCATATGCTAAAATATCTTGTGATCTTCATCTTCTCCATCCCTGTTTGTTCCAGCTCAATTATTATTATTTTGAGTGTAAAACAACATTGCTAATCTGTTCTAAACTGCAGAACCAGTTGGGTTCTACATCATGCGACCGCCATTAATATAACGCCAGGAGAAGTGCACCTTCTTTCCCTTGTGATACGTCGTTGATACTGTTTGACGCTGATATATATGTTGTAATGTTATCTTCTTACTGCTTTCATCCGGTGATGTGAGTGTCCAAAATCAGTTGTAAGGGAGGATTATTGAGTGGTGCATATTACGTGCATTGATGTGGGCCAATCCGATCACCCATTGCTCCCCATATCCATGCAGGCCGGATCCAGACTGCCCCATTCCATGCTGTCTTGATTGTCACATGCTCCCCATATCCATGCAGGCCGGATCCAGACTGCCCCATTCCATGCTGTCTTGTTTGTCACTTTTTGGCCTTTGCCGCCCACATTCCATGTCTGCTGTGTACCTCTTGTGTATTGTGGGCCATCGATTTCTAGACTTTGATCAGGGATAATATTTGTTGCATGTATCACCTTTTTCCTTTCCATCAAACGTGTTGGACTGTGTCTATGATTGCTTGTGACCGTTGATCACTGATTGGACTATTGGCCTGTAGTGCTGCCCGTGATCGTTGATTATTGCATATTGTTGCTGGACGTCTTTCTGCCGCTGATTCATCTACCCATCATCATCAGACGTGATTCACATGCATCCAACTTGCTAATATTCTTTATTTGACCTTTTAATTGTGCTTTCTGTTCAATTAATTAATAGAGAATAATTTTACATCACAATCATTAGAAAGAATGACTGCCCAAATGATAGATGTGAAAATTGGCATTCAACAAATATTCTATGTAAAATTACAAGGGTGAGCAATTACCTCCCACGAGCTAGATCAGTTGAAATCTTCCTGTTCTCCGAAAGAAAAGGTATCTAAATGAGAGTGCACCTTCAATGACTCAAATTTCCATTCCAAATGGAAGGAAGATGACCATCCGGTGATGAACGGATTCTTCTATATCGTGGAAGAGCATATTTATCACATTGTTATGTATGGGCCCACATGATGAATGAGCCATATTGAAGGTTGGGCCCCACATGATGGACGGTCCACTGTAAAAGTGGGAGCCACTTGATGGCGGTGAACATCAAAGTTAGTTCTCACATGATGGATGGCCCACATCAAAATGGTGCTTCGCATGGTGAACTATCTACATCAAGTAGGCCCCACATGATGAACGTTTTGTAACAAAAGTGGGAACCACATGATGGATAGTGCACATCAAAGGTGAGCGCATGATGAACAATGTATATTGAAGATGTCCCCCACATGATGATTAGTCCACCTCAAGGTGGGCCCACATAATGCATGGTTCACATCAAAGGTGGGCCTCACATGATGGATGACCCACATCAAAGTGTGGCCCAATATGATGGACCATTCACGTTAAGTGGGCCCCACTTGATGGACAGTCCACATCATAGGTAGGACCTACATAATGGATGATGGACATCAAAAGTTGGCCAACGTGATGGACAATTGACATCAAAGGTAGGCGCACATGATGAACGACCTATATTAAAGGTGGCGTCCTACATAATGAATGGTCCACATCAAGGTGTGGCTAAGTGCATCAGCCACCTTGTTCTACAGCATTGACTTATGCTTGAGAACGAATGTGAATTCTTAAAAAAATGAAACCCATCTAGCATACACACAATTCACGTTAGCTTGACTATTAATAAACTTTAATGTTATATAGACCGAATGACATGATTAGTCACTCATACCACCCTTCATTGATGTTAAATGTTGTTTTCCACTCATCACCTGACCGAATACGAATCTGATAGTATCTGCTTCTCAGATCTAGTTTAGAGAACACATTAGTACCTTCTAGCATATCGAGTATGTCGTCTAACCATAGTATTGGTAACCGATATTTAATGGTTGCTAATTGCTCGACTGTCGACACACATGTGCCGGCTCATAGCTTTCTAACGCGTTAATAATGTTGGCACGACACATGAGCTCATTCTCTCTCTCAAAAGATCCTTACAGATTAATTCTTTCACCCGCCCTTAAAGTATATCACACTCTTTCGGATTCATTTGATAGTGAGGGTGGCTGGGCAAACTAGCCCTAGGGACGAGGTCTATATGATGTTAGATGTCATGCATGGGCAACAATCCATCGAGTAAATTTTGGGCCCAGATTTCTTTGAATTCGTTCGGCAATAACCTTAAACTTGGAGGACTGTCTAAGGGCTCCAATTCCTCGTTATTTACCACTACAGCGTATACATTGCTGGTTTCTTTGGATTCCTCCACAAAACATCGAATGGTCAAGAGGGGAGCCCCCTACACTTTAGAAGCTTCGGGGTAGTTCTCTTGTGCTGTAGGGCCAAGGATCATCTTTCGACTATCCTTGATGAAACATAAATGTTGTCTCATCCTCGATGGGTCACATCACGGTTCGTTGTCATGGTCGACTGAGTAATATATGATATACTTCCATGTCAACCACATCACAAAAGTACTCGATCATTATAATTCCTACCAATTGATCAAAATGAGACAATGTATTGTTCAGTTACCTTAGTCATGTTCACATTCTTTATCTAGTTAGTCAAGTACGAGGAATGATGCTTTGTTGTAAGTAGCCACAACTTCTCCACCATCACCTTCGTGACGATGTTCTCACTACTGTCATTATCTATGATTACGTCATAGACCTTTCCGTTGAGGATACCCCGCGTATGGAATATATTGTGCCTTTACAGGTGCACCTCCTTCCTTAGACTATACAATAATCACCTCATGAACAAGGATTCGCCATGATCATCGGCCAACCATTCTTTGTCACCAGCTCATTCCTCAATGGCTTGTTCATCTTCATCAAATTCAAGGCATTTTGCCACTGCATTACCTTTACTGCCCCCTTCATTAATGGCCGAGTGAATTACGCGGCGTTGTGAGCAAGTGTTTAATAAGTGGCCAGGTTAGCCACAACGGTAACAATTGTTCGGCCGTGGTCAACCATAAGGATTTTGAATCCTACTTGGATTGGTTGTTGTGGGTGTTTCATGTTGAGTCTTAGATGGACCACTCCCTGTGTTATAGTTTACGGTTGCAAGAGGTTGATGACATCTTCTTACTGGTTCATTTCCTTTTACCAACGTTGAATCATACATGGGATACGTCATGGGTGGTCGAGTCGAAGGTAAGGCCGAGTAGGGAATCTTATAAACTGCATTTCCACCCTACCTGCCAACTGAATCGCCTCATCCATAGTCCTAACCAGGTGCATCTGAACTGGGTCCTGAATTATCGATCATAAAGCGCCTATGAACCATGCTACCTTCTGTGATTTAGTATCCTAGAAGTCATTCCGCGTTGCCAACCTCTAAATTCTTCAATGTATTCTGTGACAGTTTAATTCCCATGTTCGCAATTTTAGTATTGTTAGAGCAATACCTATTTGTAATTACTGGTGAGGAATCATGATCGAAGAAGGCATCTCATATGTGGCAATGATTTAATGGGTACCTTGTTGTATCTGGCACGTGAGATTTATAATTGTTCCCACAATGCAGAAGCACCGTATTTTAATTTTTTATTATTATTATTTTACAGTAAAAAATAAACTATAAAAGGTAACACAGCATAAAAACACAAAAT
The DNA here is from genome assembly GCA_030180095.1 of Magnolia changhungtana. Taxonomy (NCBI): domain Eukaryota; kingdom Viridiplantae; phylum Streptophyta; class Magnoliopsida; order Magnoliales; family Magnoliaceae; genus Magnolia; species Magnolia changhungtana. The sequence continues at coordinate 609,309 of JASAUF010000053.1, read as the reverse complement.
CAAGAGTTGGGGTGTATCATCATTTTAATCGATTTTCACGCTCTAATGACCGTTCTTGCAAAAGAGTTAGCAGCAAAAATTGCACTCATCAAAACCTCTCTCTACCCAACAGAGAAACCCCTAATAAAAAACCGTCATTTAAATCTCTATCAATAAAAAGACATACAGGCTTGACTCATTGTAACGTCTTGGAAAAATCCATACAAAGACCCGAGTACTACCTCAGGCAGAAATCACCCAGGACCGAAACCTTTAGAAATTATACGAGGATTAACTCAGTGTTAAACTATATTGCCTCTGAAATTAGCACTGATCGTTTTAAATACAATCTGTAAGACCCAAAACGAGTAAAACAGTCAGTGCTACATTACCTTAAAACTTAGGATCCATCTCTAAACCCGGTTGCTCTCAAGAGCACCTTGAAACTCCGTATCGAACTTGGAACGCACGTCGAAAGTCCAATAACCGTGAAACTATACCGTTATGACCACCTTACTGGGCTTGACAATCATCTCCGAAATCAAGTCCTAACTGTGTCCAGAAACGTACAACTTGAGCCCGGAGTGAAGTGTGTGAGAAACGCGAATATCTTTAGGAAATGAACTGGGACTTAAGTAAATTGAGTTGTTTCACTTGCAGGCCAAATCTAAGGATTCAGACCATCAGAATCCAACCCAATTACACCCTCGGATCAGGAAAAATTTTCAACCCATGTCAGTGTACTTGTGGCCCTGATCGAGTACCGGTGATCGTTGAACTGAAACTCGTCCGCCACGGTCAATCTGTAAATCCAATCGAACCGAAAACTCAGCTTGACCTAGATCCAATGTCAGGGAGCTTAAGTCCGACCGCACACAGAAAAAGGGCCTCCAGAAGTGCTCTGTTGGATCGAAACGGACGCTCTTTGGATATAACCTAAGTATACCTTGGCCCTGAGGTCATTCCCATCAGTCCTGTGCCTATATAAGGGCCTTAAACCCTCTCTCTCATCTCATACAAATTTGAAAAATCCTAGGAGAGAGAAGAGAGAAAAGAGAAGGAAAGAGAGATGAAGTGAGAGAGTATACTGGCGTTTGTTCTTGGGATTTAATCCTACCTCTCCACACGCTTATCTATCGCGTCTGTAGTGATATTCCGGTATTTTCGACAACGTACTTGGGTAAGAAAACCTAACCCTAATCTGTTTTAGGGTATCATATAGTATAAGTGGTAAAATAGCTAACATAATTCATGTTATAGGTTGTCATTCTGCCATTGACAAAGACTAAGTGTCTAAAATGAATCCGTTACGTGTTTCCGGCGTAAGGTGCAGACTATATACGTTTAGGTTATGGTTTTCAAGACTTTCAATGTCGGTTAATGATTTATTACTGACATGGGTGTCATTTCACATGCCAAACATGATGTTTGTTTCGTTTTACGAATATGTATGAACTATGTCAAGTATAGTGTATTCTATGTATTTGTTGAAATAATGGAATACGTATGGTTTTTGGATTCACGGTTGACATGATTATCTGTCGTGCATATATGCTTGTTGTATATACGACAACTCCTTGGCGAAAGGTTTTGCCCTAATACATATTATAACCAACATACGTCATGTATGTTGGAATGTGTAGACTAAGTGTTTGTAAGAATGTCTACATGAACTAGTAGTTAGTTAATTGTACTTTGTATGAGTGTTGAGATATGATTCTCAACTACCTTAACTATGTGTATGATTTTCTCCATGTAATTTATACTATAGTGTCTGTTTAGGCATGGAATGCATATGTGTGAATTCATGTTTAAGTTGTATTCCATAAAATGCTCAAATGATTGTATGATTTGAATTATTGATCCATTACTACTTTGACTTTCTCATATGATTACTCGTTGTAATTGAATGCGATTGGGACTATTATATAGTCCAGGCAATCGGTAACAGGTTCTGACCAGTTGGCTGAAGTTGTTTCGTCATACAGGATGTGGTCAATGAATCCGAGCTGTACTTGGGATGTCGACAGTGGTTAGGCCACACGGAGTGCTTACGCACTTTATGTCGATCAACTCTACGTACGCTTGTACTAGTCGAGCTCGTCAAGTAACCCGATTGACCTGATGTATGTTCACCATGTTTGAATGCTACTGCTTGAACCTAAGGTACCAAACTCACCAGTGAAAACCCCGTTAACCTTGGTGCCTCGATCCGCTAAGACTCATGATCTGGACATGGTGGTATGGGACACCGTGGTCGAGCTGTCAGCCTATGCTAGGGCGACGAGCCTCCCCGTAGTGTTTAATGAGCAACACAGCCTCGTGAACTAAATACGGTGGTATGGGACACTGTATTCGAGCTGCCGGCCTACACTGATAAGGTGACGAGCCCTTTGTAGTGACCTCGAGCATACTCTGAGCCTGCGTTGAGGTGACGAGCCTTTCCGTAGCAACAAGAGTACAAATTAGGCCTACACTGATTAGGTGATGAGCCCTTTGTAGTGACCTAGAACCATAACATCGTATGAGATTTACTAGGACTAACAACCTTAGAATGGATCATTGTTTGGGAAATGATATAAGGGAGGTACCTTAGTTTCCCAATCCTGCTGTATAAAAAATAACTAATAAGAACTTGGTAATCACGCTTATGCACCGCATTACATGTGCCGTTGGCGTCAGAGTAGAGCACTGAGGAAGTGACTGACATGCCGCGACCGTGAGATGAAGATCGCAGAGGGAGTGTAGGTGAGGGCATGTATCATTTATACATATCATTCTTGCATTAACCAGAGTACTTAGGAATGCTTATTGTATTACCTTATCATTACTGCTTGACTGAATTGATAACATGTTAACCTTTGCTTTATAGTTTCACTAAGTTGATCACTCACTCCCACGTTACGGGACGGTGTTGTACACACCAACTAGACTCTGTCTTAGTTGCAGGTGGTGGCGATGCCTACTAGGCAGAGCCAAACTTCGAGGATGACGAGGAGGCATTCTCTTACATGCAGTTTTCAGGTGGGTTCATCTGAGCCGTGTCCTAATCAATGGGGATTTCTGGGATATTGACTAGATAACATTACACTTTTTGTATATTTTGGAATTGTACATGTAATTATTTAACCTGGTAACATTATCACACTCTGGAGACTTACAACAGTTTATATATTTTATATATCTATCATAGTCTTCTGCTTGCAATTTCACTTGTCTCTGGAGTATGATATGATGTTTTGGTATAATCTCATTCATGTTTCATGCACTAATACGGACAACATTTAATCATCATTTTCTATGTTACATAAGTGATGCGTTGGAACTCGGCAGTTGGGCTCCTGCTCGACCCCTGATTTTCAGGGCGTTACACTCATTAGCTTTTTATCTTGCTCATTGATCACCTGGAATGCTCTTAATGATATCCAAATCACCTAGATCACTAATGCTGAGGCAGCAGACCCGATAATATTTGCCACAAGCAGTGCCTAAATCAACATTGTTTCCATTAAAATGGACTCCAACCTTTGCCAACATTGCATATAGTACTCGATCTCGGACTTTCTAAGCGGGGGGCAGTTGTTTGTAATGATTATCAACTTCCCTTTGGAGCTCCTGAGGGATCTGAGGACGGTCTTGTATCCCAAAGTGTATTTCCCTCTATTCATCATGAGAGCGAGACGGTTGTTGATGCTCTTATGACTCTTTTTAGTCTTCTTAGTGGCCACCATTGCAGAGCTGAAGAGAGCTACACAAACCCTAGAATTCAAATGGCCGCCGAGCACCATATTTTAATTTGAATACTACTATTCTCACTTTATTATTTTTTGGCACGTCCATGTAATCAAATTTTATTCTACTACGGTTAACCAATCGAGAAAATCTTCTATACGCAATAAGCCATTAAAAATGAGAAGTGTCGTCTCTATGGACCAGGCAACGCCGCCACTGATGCCCTCGTTGTTGAAGCTCGACTCATCTGGGGTAGCCCTACGATTCACCTACAGAAGTACTTTAAGGAAATCAGGGTTGTACCTAGAGCTGGGTAGAAACGGGACCAATCCGATGGATCCGACCCGATCCGATCTTGTAACACTCCGTGTTTTCAGGACCTGATTATATGACTCGTTTCCCAAAAACCTGAGTGTTAACCTTAAAGGATGGTCAAATTTGAGTATATTTTTTTCTTCTAATATTATCAGAATAAGCAGATGAGCATAGAGTGGACAAATCAACATACAGGAAATCTCATTATCATTCAAATATACAAGCAACCCATAATGACTTATACAAACCAATGTCTCAACATTAACAATTACAAGATTTGCATACATAAGAAATAACAGAAAGCATATAAATGTAAGCCGCTTGACCATGCAACTCCTCTTAGCAATACCTCTGTGTATCCATGGCACCTGTGCACAACTCCTCATCAAGTCTGAACATATACATCATCTGGGCCACCTGTTCTACTTATACGGTTGTATATTTGATGGATGAGTGGCCAACTCAGTGTGAATTCCTCTCAAGATTACACACCGCCACATTAGGTAAGCATAGTTATAAAACAACAAGGCAATCAAAACAATACATGATGCAGTCTTTTTAAATGCATGGATGCCTGAATGCACATTGACCTGGAGATGCACATCCAGTCGGACTTGGGCTCGTCGCCCATGCAAATCATCGACTTGGGAATATCATCTTATCGGACATGGGTCGATAGTCAATGGTCAAGGAGCTAGCGAAACGATACCCCTAACAACTCTGGGCACGTGCTACAGCATCCAGAATTAGTCATCTGTCATCGCCAATATGCTATGAATGCGTGATTAGCCAGCCGTTATTAGTCTGATTACAATCAGTCAATTTAAGCAGCTCAATGGTCACTACGGGGAGCTCAGCGCCCAGCGTAGGCCGACAGCTCGGGCATAGTGTCACATTATCACCATTCCCAGCTCATGAGGTCCTCCACCTTAGGATGTTTAATAGAAAACCTCGACTAGTGGTCAATCATATTACAACATATGGGGCTCACCATCACATGGTTGCACAGTATAAAATACCAAAATAAAGTCACATAGGGCGATATCGAAACAAGCCACATAGACAGATATTAAAATAAGCCGTATAGGGCGAGTATCAAAACCATGCGATAAAAGACCATCCTTGAAAACCATTAGACACAACAACCCTGAAGGTAGGCCCACATCAATGGTTAATTTAAATCATCATTCAATAACCACTAAGCCGAAGGTTCATTACTATCACAACCAGTTGAGTTACATCCCAATTATGGGTGTACACATATAGGTGGGGGTTCCCCACTAGTGTACCAATTTAAGTTCCATAAGCAATCCACAAATAATTCACAAGCATGAATAAATATGCAGAATAAACATTAAGCATGTAATATAGCAATTTAATTCCAACAATTAACACATGTGACTATGAAATGGAGATATCAATTACAAGTTAAAATAAAAACTATGACTTAAGCTAATGGAAAAATGGAAAGCTCAAGGGGAAGAATCATCACCTTATACTTTGAATCGTCTTCTAGTGTCGCTAAGTGCTTTCACCCTTAGAATCATATCCTAACACAAATCATGAACTTGTATAATTAGATCCAAGTTCTACACACTACCTAAGTTTAAGATCATGGCCTAGGGTTTTAATTACTTATATTTTAGTTTTTGGTGTAGATTTAGGGTTTTATCCTAGAGCTTAGTTAAACACTTAGGTTCTAGGATTTGAGTCCTAGATCATTGTTAACGTCATCCTTATTATCATCATTGTACCATGGGCCGAATAATATTCATGATAGGAGTATTAATCCATCCGAATTAATGATGAGGGTGCCCAAGTCCATATCTAAATACACCGATACTATCCACTATTCTTGCAATGACTAATGGTGCAAGTACTAATAATAAGATTTCTTTACTAACACTAATATAATAAGAATTTACACTATAATCATATCAACAAGGATTATACTAATCCTACAAGGAGAACAGTCAATATTTTCTAATGATAATAATAGTAATAATAGTTATCCATAGTAGATTTAGTCATGATGATATGTATTATGATCTACCATTATTATGAATTTCTACAATTAGATTTATACTTTAACTTACCATTTAGGTCTTAAGTAGAGGCCTAGGGTTTTGGTTACTTAGGTCTAGAATTTTATCTTAGAGTCTAGGTCTAGGTTAGACTATAGGATTCAATATGCCAATTGATTGTACGATTAATCACAATTCTACTAATATTAATATTCACAAAGACCGCCATTGATACTAGCGATATATGATCATTATTAGCTAACATGATGCCAATAACTATTGTGATGAAAATACGTAGTATGCTCTTATCATCAAGGCTAATCTTTAATAACGATAACATGAAATGCAATGCTAATATCTAACAATTGTAATTTGTTTGTACTAACTAACGTTTGCATAGGTAATTTACTAATTGCTAATTATACCTATTTTTAATAACCCTAAAAATGACAATAATAACATAAATGATTATTTAAATCAAAACAAAAATGTGGGCTCACTCAGTGGACTCAGTTCGAGCCGAGTTGACTCGGATTCTTCCTTCCTTTCTCTCTTCTTTCTCTTCTTCCTTCTTTTTCTCTTTTCTTTCTCTTCCCTTCTCTCTGTTAAAAAATTACCGAAATTGAAACTTGATCAAGCTCCAGTAGGTGCTGACTCAGTCGAGTGAGTTGGGTTGTTGAGTCAACTCAACGCAACAACTTGCCTCCACTCTTCTCTAGCTTCTTCCTGTCCTCTCTCATGTCACCTTTCTTACTTTTCTTTTTCCTCTGCTCCTTTTCTCTCCTTTTTCCCTTCAACTCTAGTCAGCAAGAATGCCAACCCAACCCGAACTATGTCGAGTCAGCAAAATGTGGCAGCCATCAACTCGGTGCGGTGCAACAGCCGCACCTCTTCATCTCCTTCTTCTTTTCTTTCTTCTCTATACTTCTTCTTTCTCTCTTCTTGGGCTTGTACAGGATCTGGAATGGATCATACTCCATACAGCAGCAGCATTTTGTCCAGGACAAGACCGAACTCGGTTTGGCCTCAACGAGGAAGATGATCTACCTCTAATGGCGGAACGCGATTCAAGCCTTTCTTCTTCATTTCGATTCTTCCGGAGTCTTTGTATATGTCTAGGAGAGCTTCATGGATACAAAAATTAGAGGTCTGAGATGGTTTGGGAGGTGGGTTCGGAGATGGAAGGTGACAGCCGATTTTCGAAGATATGGCTGCCAGAATGGAGGACGAGCTCCTGTTGCTCGATCCAACTCCTTATATTCACTAAACCTAGCATCCCAGAGCCATCTGTTTAATGGTGAACGAACCAGATCTGATCTGGTGGAAAACGTCCCCCAAAACAGTGGGTAGGGAATGAAACTGCCCTGGTTTTGTTTGGGGAAAACCCTAAGCCAGTGGATGGCTGAGATGTTTTGCATCTGATGGTTGTAAATGAAGGAAAGTAATGTACTTGCATTGTTAGGTTGGCAATCGTAGGATGAGGTTTCCATTTTTGGGAAAATCCATACTCACACGACTCCGTTGAGCCCATCACTGTGTCCTCACACATGTGCACTTCCGTGTGAAAGAGCAGAGGTTTTGGTAGGTCGAGGTCTCTCCATCAGATGGACGGTTTGGATCGTCCAGATGGCCAGTGTAGGTGGGCCTTTGATCAAGGAAACGGACAGTCGTCCGTCTGTTGGTGGAAGCCGAAGAGAGAGAGAGAGAGAGAGAGAGAGAGAGAGAGAGAGAGAGAGAGAGAGAGAGAGAGAGAGAGGTGTCTCTTCATTTTAAGTAAAATGCGGGTCAGCCGCTGCTGACCAAGTTGGCATGCCTGGTGCACGGCGAGCACAAGTGCACTAGGTGCACTCGCACCTCATGTGGGGTCCACCGTGCTATTTGGAAGAAATTCACACCATCCACTCTATTTGGTGAGTCCTGTCATAGCCCTTTACCAAAGATGGGGCAAATCCAAGGTCCGGGTGGCCCATACGGTTCAATTCCTAGCTCTAACGGTGGATTCTCGTCGATCTAATGAGTATATTGTTCCTAAATTGAATTTCAACGGCTAGAAAAAATAGACGGGGTCCACCTGTGATAAACTTCTAGAAGATCCACTACATTCACCATCTTTGGCACGCCGTGCAAACCCATGGTCCCAAATTTGAAGTAGACCCGAACTTCAGGTGGGCTGCACGATCTACTAATGCATTGAATATATAGTATCCAACATTAAAACTTTAATTGTAACTCTTCGTCAACAGTGCCATACATGTGGTGTTAACATATTTACAATTCTACCCCTTTTCTTTTCAAACCTTCTGCCGTCTGTAACTCAAAAGTCTACCGTCTAAATGTGATAAAATTTGACAGGTGATCTTTATTTTTCACGCTCTTTCCGTCGCCCAAATTTGAGCTATGATCTCTCAAGGATGACTAAGATTCTCCTTTAATGGCTAATATATTTTAAAATTCTAAAATAATATTTGCACTCCCCTGATTGACAAGTTACCAGGCAGTTGGAACCTAAACCCTAATATCTTCATGATGATCAGTTTGCGATGATGTTTACATGGCCCGTTTGGCGGATCCAAACATGATGGGTAGTCAGATGACTTGTTAATAATAAGGTGACTTGATGGTTAGCACTTTAGCCATGTATGTCAGTGGATGTACGGTCAATTTCGTAAATGGATGGTCATAAGGTGTGTTTCTGGAGTGATTATGGGTATGACACATATACTGTTGGATTCGAGTGACTTGTTTACATATGTAAGTTCCTCGGATTGAAATTCTAATGGTAGGTTAAGCATATCCATATGGGGTGAACAAGATTGATGGGTTAAAATCTTGATCTGATAAGTGTATGAACGGATGTAGAGGTCAAGTAGCTTATTTACTATGATCTAAGGGATGGAATTTGATGTGTACGGTTAATTTCTGATAATTAGGCATGATATAAAATTTCACATGAAATGGATCATGAGGACTGTGTGAATTGGAATTTAAGGGCCTAGGTCAATGGCGTTTTCATAATTATTACTAATATGAGGGTTTTGTGAAATCTAATGGCTCCACATGGTTTTAAGCGTGCTTCTAAGCAATTCTTAGAAAAGAATATATATCTAAATTGTTATGGATAGGGAATTATTCGTCAATTCCTTTAAGGGAAGACACGTACGTTAGATCTCATAACGGAGAGTCTTACCTTGAAGTCTACGGTCAGATGGCTTGATCTATGAATGAAGATCATCCCTAATGGTTCAATTCTTGTTGGGGAATGGATGTAAGGTTAGGATAGCTAAGTTAGTGTCGTACACATGTACGTATCAAGTTAAACTTCATAGTAACACTCGAGGACTTTCAATACTCGGGTATTGAAAAGTTTAGGGTGTTACAGATCAGAACCAAAGGCCTGAATTGGGTCGGATCGAGTTGACCCAGTCAGATCCGATCGTAAATCGGATCGAGTTCGGATTAATGGTCAATCCGAACCGATCCGATTTGGAATCCGATCTGATCTGATTCGATTCGCACAATGTTTATTCAACACTGTTTCTTGTAATGTTGTCCACTTGAGATTAGGATATACCTCATTTTTTGTTTAATACCATAAAATGATCAAGAAAAAATAGATGGACGACATGGATGAAATAAATACATCATGGTGGGGTGCACATAGCACCGACTACCAGCCATTGGCTGGTGGCAGGGGGAGTAGCCAATCTATCTTCTCACCCGTGGCTCAAGGTGCATCGAGCACCGAGCTCTTTGACGAACGTGGATTTCAAGCGAAAGCCTTTCACATGAAATTCATGCGTGGGATGTTAGGTGGGTCTCACCGTGATGTTTGTGATAAATCCACACCATCCATTCGTTTCGGGTGCTCATTTTAGGACATGCGATAAAAAAATGAAGTGTATCCAAAACTCAAGTGGCCCTTACGAGAGGAAACAGTTTAGATTCAATGACCACCTTCCTCGGTTTTCCCTCTCGTCCGACTCACTTAAGCTTTGGATCCACCTATTTTTTGGTATCATGTCCTAAAATGAGCTCTCACAACTGATGGACGGTGTGGATTTCTTACAAATATCACTTTGGGCCCACATAGCATCCTAATGCAGCCATGCAGGAAATCCTCATCCTAAGAAAAAAATCTAGACGCAGATTGGCAAGTGTACCACGAACCGGGCCAGACATTAGCAAGTTTTGTGGGTCCCATCATGAGGTATGTGTTACATCTAAACCATACATCCATTCAGCAGGCTCGTCTTAAGGCTTGAGCTGAAAAGTAAGACAGATCGAAAGATCAAGTGGACCACACTGCAAAAAGCAGTGGGGGTTGAACGTCTACCATTGAAACTCTTTTAGGGGTCAAGAAGATTCAATTTGAACCATACCTAATCTGATCCGACTCTATTTCCCTAACCGAGTCAGACTCAGTTCAGGTCAGGTCAACAGTGCAATGGATTGGATTGAGTCAGAGGACCCAGACTTGGTCCCGGATCGGATCGAGTTCGGGTCAGGCATTGAAAATTTTGGACCCAGTTGAGTTAGGCCCAATCCGGTCCGACTCGACTTGATGCCCACCTCTAGTTGTGCCATACAACAATCATGGGCGGCTGACCATCGCCTTGGGCTCAGGGCGGAATTAGTGCATCCGCAATATGGTTGAGGGTTGCTTTCATTCCTTAAATTGTTAACTGACTCTCCCAATGGAAAGCTTTCATTCTTCCTAATAGATAGTAAATCCTTGAATCACTGTCCATATGATTTTGATCCATTTCGTCGTTAGTTGCCATCAGTTTCAGGGGAGTCATTTCTCTGATACCAATTGACGCTGGGAAAAACATGATGAGGTTGATCATCGTCTTCATCAGGGATAACTACTCCAAATCCATGGAGCTTCTCTAGACTCCTTATAAAGATTCATCGAATCCACGAGAGATGAAAACAGAAATAACTTTGAATTATTTAAAATAAATTGATTGATGATATATAAAAAAAAAAAATGAAATTATAATCCTTTAAATAGTAAAATCAAACATAGGAAGAAGTTTTAGGCTCAAACTCCTTGAAAATGTCACTTACTATAAATAATAAACTTACTATTTATAGACGCTCATGATTCCTACTAGACTTCATGGTTCTCGGCCAAAAATAATAAGTGTCAAATTTGGCCTAACCACATTATTCTCCTAATTTTTCTAAGCCCTTTTCATGTTAGGTTTGATCATAAAACTCAAAGGATCAAAAGTTATGAACCAATATTTAAAACTTATTATTAGTGAAAATGAAAATAAAATGGACTTTTAACCGTCCACCTGATGGAATCTCACAAATCCAATGTGAGCAACCTAGTGTAGTGGGTTGGTTGGCTAAAGTAGCTTCTCCTACCACAAAATCATACGTGGTAGGTCGAATAACTCATTCGGTTTGTGAGATATGTCTGTTTTAAGGTTTTGACGGTCCTGATCACTTCCGCTTTTGGTTGGGCTTTCTCTGGTCCGTCCTTGCTACGAAAGTGTCCACGACCCACTCTACATCAAGATTGGACTGCACAAAATGCCTTCAATGCACATGATTCGAATTTTATTGCAAATGGTTCCTATGATTATACTATAAAATGTCCAATCTTTGGTTTGTGGTATCTAATACCTCCTTCCAAAATATTTGCCAATTTTGCAAATAGGTCCAAAAAAAAAATCTAAGAAATAATCAAGAAACTCAAAAAAAAAAAAAAAAAAAAAGTCATTTTTAAAATAACACGGAACTACTTGGTATACGTAAACTGCTGATTGAACCCACACGTACAGTTGAGAAGCCATGCACCACAATCCAAAATTTCCATGTGGCATACGTATGTTCTACTAATAAAGTGTGGTTCAATGTATGAAACAGGGAGACAGTTGAACAATGCCAGGCCGCAATTGCAATTAATGTGAATGTGGGCCTCACTTGGAAGGTCATCTGACTGAGATGGACCAATCACTGTACAGCTAAGCAGGAAAAACAGCAGGAGAGTCGTGATTTTCGCAAACAGAGGATCCGGACTCATGTATTAGGACAGTGCGTTCATCTTAGGTTAGCCCGAGAAACACATGGGAGTTGGTTATACTTGTCTCGTGCTGTCAGATTGTGTAAAATACACATGGTGCATGTGGATGATGACCCATCATCCAAATCATCATGGAAGCAGACGTGAATCAACTTTTAACCTAAATCATTATCATGGTGCATGTGGATAATGACACACCTTTAGTGTCCGTTCGTATGCCGTCATGTGATGCTCCTGACTTCTCTAACCAACGCTATTTTCATGCGCCCATTCACTCCTGGAAGCACGAAATGGATAGTTTCTATTCATGTAATGGCATGCGTGTTTGGTTTTTCAATCTCCTCGAGTAATGCCATGTAAATGAATCATCGTTATCATTTTAATATATTTGTTGAAACAAGAAGTAGAGAAAAAAGTAAAGAAATTTATCATTAGAAAACCATTACAAATGTAGTTGATGGCACTATACAGTTAATTACTTGAGTAAGTAATCATTACCCATTTCAAGTTATTCAGTATTAAAATTGGAAAACCAAACCGGCCCTAAGAGAGTGGTCATGATTGCCCAAAAAGAGCAAGATTCATGGAAGAGTATCTCTTAGATGGGTGTAAAGAAAGTTCTATTCCTTGGATAGAAACAAGAGTTTGCAATGCTTTTGAAGTCCATTTGATTGACCCAAGTTCGCTGGTGAGATGATGCATTGAGAATGGCTGGAAAAGCTTTGCTGATAGAGTAGATGGCTGAAAATCCTCACGTCACCGGTTCAAATTTGATTGTGCTAGCCTGACTATGCAAAGTCACACGTATGGAGGGTGTGATCACTAATTATAAGAAACACTTGGGAGGAACATGCATCTGATCCACCATGGAATCTAAAACTCGCTCCAATCCAAAACTTAATTAGGTGAGCCATATCATAGGGAATGGTTTCGGTGGATCATCCCAAAAACCTCTAAATTCATGTTTTGTGGTCACATGAGTGTTGAAATGTGCTATTTCCGGGGCTTCCTTTCATCCTAGTGTAGTGCACTAGATGGCATATATACACCACAACGGACCCCATCACAATTTCGTTGGTTTATTTTTAGGCATACCAAAGTCAATTGTTCCCCACGATGAAATCACCTGAGTTTTGAATGGCCATGATCTTGGCCCAATCAAACGTTTTTTTCTTCGGTTTGCATATGTGACCAACTAGACTATTGATATAACATATGTCCAATCCTACAATTCATCTCCAATTTGGGACGAATTAGACCATTGATCTTCAATATCAAATTTATTGGATTGTAAACCTTCAATTAAAATAAAATAAAATAAAATAAACAACCATTTAACTTCAACATTGCTCAAATCAGTGTAACACCTGAATTTTAGGAGTTGAGCACGTACTTGATCTTCAATATTCTAGGTGTCACTTATCACTACAACAGCTCGGAATTTTAGCGGCGCTTGAAAGCGCCGCCAAAAAGACCACAAAGCACCACTGAACATTTTATCGGCGCCACTCAAGCGCCGATTAATGGGTATGTCGCTAAAAGCTTTAGTGGCGCTAATATACTTTTAGTGGCGCTTGTCTGAGCGCCACAAATACACCTTTTTTGCGACGCTAATAAGCGCTACTAATTCGAGCGCCGCTAAAAATGAAAAAAGTGCCACAAGATTTCTACACAAGTGCCACTGGTAGCCTTTCTATGGATTTGAGAGGCCCTGGCATGCCAGTAATTTTTTTATTATTATAATTCAATCAAAACCTGTATTTTTTAAATATTTGAAACATAAAAATGATGCATACAACTGAATATGAAACAAAATTTATATTACTAGACAATTAAAAATATATATATTTATTACAATAAATAAAAACAAATTCATCTATCAAACAAAGTTCTTGCCCTCTCCTGGACTTTCAAACTCCTATTGCCTGCCAAGGAGATGTTTGACAGTTTCCACAATTCCTGAAGCTCTCATCAAGAGGCAGCTTCTCAAGTGCCACCACTGCACTTGGAGCCATTGGTTGAGAAACCTATGCCCGTCTAACTGAAGAAAATGATTAAGGCGACCATTCTTCTCTGTTGCTGATAAGGTACTTGCTACAATTGACCATTGTTAGGATGCATTACCAACATTCTTCATAATATTTTCTCTCACCTCGCATAACAAAGAACTTGCTCTTTGACTTTAGCAAGGTTTGTGAGTCCATCTTTCATCTCGCTTGGGGTGAGGAAATCTTCTAACGTCATATTGCCTTCATGCAAAGACTAGATACTTTCAACACGCTAATACTCTCATCATCTCATTGCTTCAAATACACATCTTAAATTTTGATGAGTTGGCTAAAAAATATTAATGTTAATTGATAACTAATACCAAATAATCCCGAAAGCAATGGATAAGGTGAGGTGAGCAACAAGTTTAGTGAACAACAAGCACTGATTATTTTAGAATTCATGTTGTTATTACCTGCTTTGGTTGGCCATTTCTACCCCCAATAGTTGTCACGATTATATGACCCATCTCTCATGCCATTTCCATTGACCACAACTAGTTTCCATTTCCTAGAAGAAAAATTCACATTTCATAGAAAAGGCTAATATGCTATCAAGCAAGCAGAGATAATATTATATTAAAACCTACCTTGTCATCCCTATCTTCATATCATTCATTTCTTCAGGCAACCTATCCATGCTGATAGCATTTCCACTTGTGTAGCTTTTGGTAACCTTTTGACAGACTGCTGATTCAACCTCCAAGCTTTTGGTAACCTTTCAAATTATAAAAAAAAAAAAAAAAAAAAAAAGAAAGAAAGAATCTCCAGGCATCTGAATGTATGCTAATGAGGGTGTAAACCAGATATCCCTTCTCGTAGGGAACTCCATCCTTGCTTCTTGATGTAGGCTTCTAAAGGTCATACAGTTAAATAAAGAGTTACTTTTTTCTTACAATTTCAAAAAAAAAAAAAAAAAAAAATCTTGTTTCTTTATTTTCCTTGGATAACAAGTGGTTGGAATGGATAGGGCTCTTATCAATAGAAGTATGCTAAAGTCCTTTAAAAAAAAATCTTGGTAGGACTTCTAGATCTTGTATTTAAAAACAAAAAAAAAAAAAAAAAAAAAAAAAAAAAAAAAGCAACCACAAGATAAGCAGAATCATCGCTCAAAAGAACCCCGAGGAGCCGAGAATCGACCAAGAGAATAGCATGAAAAGGCTCCAGAAACAACAAATTCACCATAAATTTACACAGAGGGCCAACATGACAACAAATTTCAAAGCTCCCGAACTATAAGTGTTGTTTCAAGCACCTGCTTTCCCATCTCGTGGAGAAATAATTGCATAATTTTGGTTACTTGAATATCAAATGATTAAGACATTTTCATTATATCAATATCAAGCTTACATGGAATATGATGATAATATAGAAGAATGAAAATGAAAGAAAGAAAGTGGAAACTAATTCTTACAAACCTTCTCACAGCTTCCAAAATACTCAAGGAAAACTAGATTATCTAAAGCAAAATTCCCCACCAAGTCATTTCATGGACGTGGAAAACCCAGCGCAGATTGCCTGCAAGGCCATGATAATGTATGTGTTATGTCCACTTTGTTCATTTGTTTAGCCAACTCTTAAGAAACGAGTTGAAACATGAGGCAGATCCAAAGCTCAAGTGGGCCACATCATAGAAAACACTGGAGATAAAAGACACCCGCATATGAAACCTTCCTAACTCCCAGCATGATGTTTATATGTCATCCAAACCCTTTATAAGGTGAGTCCAACTTATATAAAGCGAAAACACAAGTATTAACTGAGAAGTTTTCAACCAACGGTGGACATTCAATCCTCACTGTTTCTTTCTTGTAGTGTGGTTCACTTGAATGCTGTTTCTACCTCATGTTTCTCCTGAAAAAGGATGAATAAAGTAGATATGACACGTACATCTAGGTGGTTCTTAGGGTTTCAGGCAATCCACATCTTAGAAAATCAACATAGAATCCTTAGGAAATGAAAAGCCAATTGTTCAAACAATAATTTTGCTATTTGATTTAAAGTGTGTGTGTGTGTGTGTGTGTGTGTGTATTATAAATGTTAAAAGGTAAAACGTTCAATGATAAGAGTTGTTTCTGGTGGCTTTGAAATCAGGAGGGGAACTTCCAGGAAACCATAGAGGTCTATCAGGGGGAAGGGGTTGACACACACTAGACACACCTTTGGTTGCCTGGACACGTGTTCTTGGTCGTGGCCCACTCGTGATGATCAATGGTGAGGATCTTCGGGCTATATCCCTATTTTTTGCCAGATAATACTAAGTTATTGTATAAGAAAGATGAGAAATATTTGATTATTCATCTAAGAATGTTGAATCCATAGTACAAGCATTTGAATGACACTAAAAAAGAGTTTTAACCCATTTTTCTCTTAACCCATTTGAATGACACTACAAATGTTTATCCTATTAGTGATAAATAAACTCAACTACCTAAAAAGACGCAGCAACAGGGTAAGAATTCATCAACATGCCGGATTATAGAAAAGAGGTGATACTTTTCATTGCATGGACCCCAAGAGCCATAAAGAATCTGATGTGGGAAAAACGTCTACTTTGCCACTACATATTTCATTGAATAGATAATAGAGACTCACCAAAATGCCCTAAGGAACAGCAGAATGTTGAGAAATTGCAAACTGACTTTGAGAAGGCAAATCTCCATACACTGTAAAAGAAGGCAAATCTCCCAACCCATTTTTTCAAAGCTTTTAAAAGAACCCAGAGACCCAGATGCATTTCTTCTTTGTATACTATACCTTGGCAGGTGGCTCTACATGCATGGGCTCGGATGAGAAGAGAGAGAAAAGGAAGATATACATTTACCATTCTAAGGATCTTATGCATTTGCAGCGCTTGCCATCGAAAACAGAAAAAATGAAAAGAGAGACAGAGGTAAAGCAAAGAAACAGAAAATCTTGGATGTCCATGGTGGAAACCTACCAAGGCCCAACAGTGGGGATAATGACAGACCCAAAATTAAAGCATATCCAGCTCAAGTAGACCACACAGAAACAAGTGGGGATAATGATGTCAAGCGTGGAAACCTACCAAGGCCCCACAATGATGTTTTTTGTCATCCATTTGCTACTTCATCAACCCATTCCAAAAACTGCAAGATGAAGTTCAGGTATAAGCATAAAATAAGACTACCAAACAAAAACAAATAGATGGAGAGGAACCTGCTAACTAAATCTAATTGTCTTCTCCTGTGACAGTCGAACAAGCCGTCTTACTCTTGAACCCTGACCAGCAAAAAAATCTCTAACCTGTAAAAACATATGTAGTTGTAAGTGTCTAACCTGCAAATATCATTTCACAAACAACTTAACAGAAGCATCAGAGCTTTTTTTGCAGAAACACAAGGAACAGTGATATCTTTTACCTCTGCCATGTTGCCTGTGATAATCAAACATCAGAGTCTCTGCTACACGCTTCCCTTCATCATAGCAACTCCTAACTCCTGCAATACATGCAACATCATTCAACACGAGAGTGTTACATCCCAAATTCTAATAATTAATCATTAAAGAATCAACAAGGAAAGGCATCCACACGGAAAAAAAAAACCCAGAAAATTGATTGCTAGAAAGAAGAGTAAAGATACCAATTGGGTTAACATTTCCCCAATACTCCTCCTTTTGGGGATGTTCAAGAGGATCACCATACACCTCTGAAGTAGATGTCAGCAAAATCTGTTGAAATTAAAAGTTTTTTCATAAGAAACAAGCATACTTAAAAACAATGCAAACAAATTTTCCGCGCAAGACTTCATGGTTCCCCGACATTAATGACATTGTTTGAGAAGGGTTCCACAGATTCCTTGCTCGCATGTGCAAGCATTTTGGTTTATCTCAACCGGGTTTCAAGTGTCCAACTTCACGGCTTCAATCTGTAAAGGCCGATACTAGGAAAAAAAAAGAATCTCGAGGGAAACCGAACCTCACCCATTCAAGGAAAAGCAGAACAAAAAAAACATGAGAAGGTTGTTGACCGCATAATTAAGAAACCATGAGAACAATCAATCGATATAAACAAAGGCAACAAGAGGGGGAAATCCAAAAACTTCGATGACACAAATTAACAGACAAACTTTCAAAGAGAAATGAAATAAAATCACTAAAAGGCCCATCAACTAATAGCCATAAACCATCACACAAAATTCTTGAAATAAATAATAAAAAAAACAAAGATCCATGTATAGAGCCGCTTCACAGAAATAGAAATAAAATAAAATAAGAAAAGAAAAGGAAATCCTTCACAACAAAGAACAACAATAATGATGATAATGACCACATAAAGCAAGGTGCTTTAAAAGCAGGACAGGATTCACCCATTTTTTATGGGCAGTTCAGTCCAACGAATGGTCAATGAGTCAGACCTGGTTTGACTCATTTCAACCCCACTTGGGTCAAGCTCAACCCAAACCAAACAATTCCCTTTAGTTTTAATAAAGTTGCAGTATCAATTAGAAAAGAATAAATAAAAAATAAAAACAAAGAGCACCACTAACTCATTTAGTAAACATCCAACTCTTGTTGTTACCTCGCTTCAAAAGGTTCCGTGTCAATGCTAGCCAACTGCTCAAACAGACACGAGACAGTAAATGATACTTCTCATAACAAACATAGACAGTGGCTCTACATGCATGGGAAGATATTCAAAGTAGAGGCCTCGATTCTGAGTTCTCTGCTTATATTGATCGAAGAAGAAGAAGAAGGAAATTTATTACATCTACAAAGAAGACATGGAAAGTGATGGATGTACATGCCGTCTTTGTGAAAGAGTTGCATATTCATTCCCTTTATATATATATATATATATATATATATGATATATATATATATATATATATATATATATACACACACACACACACACACACACACACACACCACAAGTAAGAATCATTAAATAATTCAATAAGAAAGCACAAGCACAAAATGGATCAGTATGCTTCAGAGTTCATGTTCTAAATAAAATGCATAATGCAACAAAAGAAATTACAAACCTGTATACATTCATTCAATGAATCCAACATGCTCACACAAATCTCAGTCTCGGGCTCCGGCAGAGTTCTCCCCCTTTGATCTTCTCTCTTCAACTATAGCTTTCACTGTAGAAGATATTCTTGCTCTAGCCTGCATACACACACACATAGAGTCAGTCAAAAGTTCAGGTTAGAAAGTGTAAGACCCGTATCGTAGACCGTACTGTTCCGTCAGTTTTCGCGATCCTTCCGGTCGAATTCCGGCAACCCTCGACCCATTTCCGATGTTGCGCTCGATCCTAAGCCGAGTCCCGCATGCCGAAGGCGGCTCGATCCGAAACTCGTACCTTGGCGACCGCGCCGTCGCCGCGGTTCTAACGCCGCGACTCACGCACCGACCCGATACCCAGGCTAGAAGATGTCGGTCAGCGTTCGGTTCGAAGAAACGCCGCACGTTGCGAATCTCGAGGGAATCTCTACGAGATGTCCCATCAATCAAATCAATCACTCAAGTCAAGTCACACCTACCCAAGTACAAGCAACCCATGCCTCCTTTACTCAAAGTCAAATCTCTCTCCCTTTTTTTCAAAGCCACCCTTACCCATGACATCATCACACCACTCCCTCCATCCCTCCTTTCTTTAATTTATGTCTTTCTCGCTCTCATTCTCTCATTCCCTCTCTCACACGTCCAAGCCTCTCTAAGCAACTCAATCTCCCAAAACTTCTAAGTGTGGCCCACCTCCTCATCTTCCATCTCAACCGTTCGATCATCATCCGCACCGTTAAAACTCGATCAACGTCCATAAGAACCGTAGGTGAGGAGTTTCCAAGCCAAGGGAGCAAGGTGGAGTGCAATAGGTGGGTGATCCACCGTTAAATATCTTTTCTTAGGGCCACTTATTGGTGGGACCCATTTTTTTTATGTTTGCATGTATGAAATGGAGGGCCCATAGTGGCGGGGTCCCTCCTCTATCTCACCGTGTATCTCTTTTTCTCTCTCTCTTTCTCCTTCTCCCTTCCTTAGAATGTAGTGGGCCTCACCAAATATTGTAAAATCTACCCTATCCATCGGATAGAGTGGCCCACCACATTTTAGGGAGATCTCATCTCTTAAATAATAATGTGTGTAATATATTATATTATATTATATATATATATAATACATTATGGTGGGCCACGACTATGTGGGACCCACCTTGATGGACGTGGGCCGGGTACACGTGGGCCCCAGCCATGATGCGTGTGTTATATCCATGCCGTCCAGCGTCCAGGGACGCTGGACGTGCGGCTATATGGAGTGGTGTACTGACAGGGCATGTAGCAAAAAAAAAAAAAAGTAACTTTTGGGGTGGGCTGCTCATGCAGGCCCCACCATGATGTAGGAGGATGATCCACGCCGTCCATTTTCTTCTCCATCTCATTTTAGGCGTTGAGCCAAGATCTTGAGGTGATCTGATTACCAGGTGGGCCATACCCTCTAAAACCATATAAAGACACGCTAAACAAATAAAAGTACTTGGTGGGACCTACACTGAGCTTGGATGCATCGAAATTTGGTCCGGACGGGCAGACAAGTGGGACACACGTAATGTGCGGGACCGGATTGTGAATCACATCTTGGTGGACCACACAACAAAAAAAAAAAAAAAAAAAAATACAAAGGCAAATTGCTGCTCGCAGACGACGCAGCGGCCCGTGCTGCGCCAGGGGCGGCCATCTGGGGCCGACCCACGGCTCTTGGTCAGGGCCCCACCATGGTGTGTTTCGACCATCAGAACCGTGCATTTGATGGTCCCCCTTTAAATTATGGGGTATGCTAAAAATCAGCCGTATAACGTATCTCAGGTGGCCCGTACCATCTAAATCATGTGAAGACATGCCTAAACCATATAGAAACACCTGGTGGGGCCTACCTGAATTTCTGATGCGGATGAGACTTGGTCTGACGGTCAATATGGGGAAACACACATAATGTATGGGGCTGGATTTGTGAACCACCTCACGGTGGGACCCTGCTAATGTGACCTTACCAAAGGTCGGTTGGCAAATAAACATTACAGTGGCCCCCGTTCGGTTGGCTCCCTGGCCGTGAGCCCAGGTCACATGTGACCTGTCACGTGTGACCTTATAAACATGTTTGATGGCAAATGAATATCACGGTGGGCCCTAGTCTCGTAGCCTTATGAATGGGTTGGATTTCAAGTAAACATTATGGTGGGCTTCACATGTGGCCCACTTGGATGCATATGGGCCCATGTACTTGGGCCCATCCTGATATATTTTTTTTTGGGCCCATTATTAAGGCCCACTTGGATAATTATAGGCCTATTATTGAGGCCCACTTTGGTATATATGGGCCATGCATGTAGGCCCATCTTGGCAGGTATATGGGCCCAATATTGAGGCCCATTTTGATATATATAAAGCCTATGTGATTAGGCCCATTTGATACACATAGAGCTTATGTGATTGGGCTCGTTTTAACGCATTCTCAGGCCCATGGATGATGGCCCATTGCAATGTACCTAAGGCCCATTGGTGAGGTTCATTGAGGTGGCCCACTTGATGATTATAAGGCCTATGAGATACGGCCCATTTGATGTATTTAGGGCCCAGTGGGATGTACCTAAGGCATATTGCAATGTGTGATTCCAACAGGATTTACTTAATGGTATTTGAGGTGAGCCGAGTCTTGGGGACAATGTTGGTTTGACGTCCACATTGTACGAGTAATGTTGGTTCGATGTCCACATTTTAACTCTCCCTAAGGCTACTGACAGGCCCGTATCTGTTTCATGTAGACCATATAGGCCCATCTTCATTTAAAGGATAGTTTATTGCTTTAGAACATGTTTAAGCACGTACAGTCCCATGATTCATGATCATACGCATCATATGTATGCTTGAGATGAGGAGTGTCGATCACAAAGACGTGCCTTCGAGCAGACTGATTACGGTCTCCCGATATGCGGAGTTGCCCTACATGAGTGCATGTACGCACATGATTGATGCATGTCTGGCAGTATGATTCATGCACTTACATCTGTATGATTGAGTTATGCTCTAGCGACATCAGGGCTATAGCCTCCACAGATATATCGTGGGTGGCTGGTTGGATACCGGAAAATCTTGTTTCAAGCAATTGGGGCGCCATAGATGTCCCTGGGTGAGAGTCCCTGAACCCGATGGTGGTACCGAGGATGACTCCAACGTCGAGACCGAGTGGATATACGAGCGCACGAGGGCCGAATACCATGAGGCCGCGTCTCCCACTGTGTCGTGGTCGGTTGGAAAGGAGTGGTGGCCTTACTCGCCCGAGAGCAGGGGGCATTACTAGGCTGAGTTTGACCAGCTCGGAAATGGGTTCGCTATCGATGTGCCGGATAGGTATTGGCTGACTATTGGCCAGGCGGATAGTGAGGTTTCTTACGCTCACTTGGACTGTGCTGCTTGGAGAGAGACAGTGCCACTTGGAGTGTATTGAACCCCGGTGATTATCCATACTGAGAACTGTACTGATTTGATGCTCTTGTGAGGAGTTGCATTGGTATGAGGATTGACATGCTTGACTTACATATTGCATCGCATGGCCTTGGTATGGCCGATAGCATTCACATCTTGTACTGCATAGCCTTGGTACGGCTAGTTGCATTTCGTACTCATCGGCATGATTTTGCATTACTCCGGCATTGCATTCTGAGCACGTTCGCACACACTTACACCGCCCTCTAAGCTTTCTATAAGCTTATGCACGATTGATGCGTGCAGGTGACGCCAGGACGCAGCTGTAGTCTCGCCGTTGTTGGAGCGTGCCGCCGAGCTTTTGGAGTTTTTGTTATTTGTACTATCTTGTATTTCCCTTTCTACGCACTGTATTCAAAGTTTTTGTTCATAGTGGATTTTGTGATGGTGTTCTTGTGGTTATTGTTCGTGGGTTATGCTTGGTTATGCTCATTACGAATCAAATGGATTATTAGAAATCCTCCTTGTAGCATCCCAGAATCGGAACCTGGCGTATGGGCGCTGGGAGCCGAGAATGGGGTTCTACGGAGGCTGTCGGTGCCGGATTCGGCGATCGGGAATTTTGTGAGCCCGGTCTCCGAGTTCGGGGCGTGACAGAAAGTAAAAGGAGCAAATATCTAATTTGAAATGACACCAATGGTGGTAGTTCACTAACAGTCACAAAAAGGTGGTGATCCATGCACCCTACACATGTGATGCATGTATCAGAATCAGGATATTTCAAATTAAGTGGCTGCATCACCAACATTGAAAGAAAAAAAAACTGCATCAGCCTCAAACAGCCACAACACCTGTAGCTTGACAAAGGGAAGACCCAGTAGCCAACATAGAGATTCACCATAGCAGCCAGATCTTGAAACAGAGCCGCCATCGATCGAATGCAACCGAATTCAAACCCCATCACGGGCTGAGAGACAAATCACATCTACCAACCTATCAGTGGCTAATGCAATCACTCGCACTTGCAAAAGATGACAGCATATGGATGTATCAAAACAAACCCTTAGCCACCAAATAGATAACCATTTCTAGGATTCTGAAGAAAAAAAAAAAAAACCTTGAATTTGCTCCAATTGATCCCAGATGTGCAACAAACAACCACTAGTCTACTCACCTGCTAGACGCGTAGATGTTGCTTTGGAATACATGGTTCGAATTTGTGCCGCAAGCCATGTGTACTATAGGGGTGCAAAGAACCATCACCACAGTTGTAGATTATGATATTGTTGCCAAGAGTGCAACTTTAAAAATGTGAATTGAATTGCGAACATTCAGTTTTAAAAAATGGAGTGCAACTTTAAAATTTTCAAAGAAAAGCAAAGGTTTCCTTTATTATTATTATTTTTCAGCAAACTTGGCAAATAATCTATATGCAAAAAGTTTCTTGACAGGAGGCAGCTAAGTTCCATGCCAGATACAAAGTGCTTCCACATAAAAAGGTTCACTACATTAGCCAAAGTCTTTAGTTAAGAATATTTTGGAGTTGATTTCCAAGAGATTTGGCACCAAAGGTTCACTACATTAGCCAAAGATTCCAGTTTTGCATGGAACTTTCAGACTTCTGGGCTTTGCAAGGTTTCCCTGCAAAACAGCAGGGTGAGTATTGGTTGATGTGGCAAGCATTCATCCTGCCAAATATTGATTCTTGATAATCTTTATAGTTCAGAATCCTCATCATTGAAGTGCAAAATAAAGGTGCAAGAACGGTTTTCTTATGAGGTGCATGAGTGCAAATACAAGTGGAGGAGCCCATGAGCTTAGGGGTGAGATATTTCCATGAACATTGAACCAATCTCTAGAGTTCTGATGTATGCTCAAATGCAAGATAAACAAATACGTTTCAACCCACTATCTTGTGACCATGCTAATAAGTTTACCAATAAACATTGGATTATGAAATGCGTACTTTTGATTCTCAGATGCTCTAAATTAACATTGGATTACCGATAAACAAATTGTTGAAATGTTCAAAGAATTTGGAGAGGATGACCTGTTTGATGTGGATAACGAACTTGTAGAGGTTGTTTGCTTTGGGATAATCTTGC
The DNA here is from genome assembly GCA_030180095.1 of Magnolia changhungtana. Lineage (NCBI taxonomy): Eukaryota > Viridiplantae > Streptophyta > Magnoliopsida > Magnoliales > Magnoliaceae > Magnolia > Magnolia changhungtana. Next base: position 584,616 of record JASAUF010000053.1, on the reverse strand, counting down.
AATGCTGCAAGGCTTGCTTGTATGTATTCTGTCAGCAAACAGAGAATATCAATCAATATTAAAAAGACTGTAAACAATTCTGACATTGTTAAATTGAAGGACCAGTAAAACACAAACATCAAACACATGGAAAAAGTTGCATCATGTAGTAAATGGCTGAAAGACAAGGCAAAATCAGTTACCTTCACAACAAGCAAGGGATAAGTCACAACAGTCGCCCCAAGTTTAGCAACAGCTCCAAGTTTTTATTTAAAAAATGCACTACAGAACTATTCCAATCACATAAGATCTTAATAGGCTATGAGCAATACATTTCCATGGTTCTTTCTAAGATCTAGGAACTCAAAGACATCTGCTCAAGCCTTGATACAAACTCACCTTGATACAAACTCACCTTGATGTTCAAGCCTTTCTCCCTCCTCCTTTACCTGGGCTTGGAAAGAACAAGAGTTGCATTGAGTTATAAAGAAAATTGATAAGAACAAGAGTAAATCATGTTGGCTAACTTTCTGCAAAAGACATGAGGCCCAATCAAAATATTCATCCTGTGAGTGTTGCACCCAAATTTTCTGTTAAACATGTGCCAATGAAATGCTATTACTAGCTATATGATGCAGATAGCTCTCATAACTCTTAGAAACATGCATGTTGTTTCAACATTGAGGTCTCTGGTTCGAGCTGAGATTACCTGTTTAAAAAATAAAAATAAAAAAAAAGAACTCTTAGAAACATGCATTTTGAAAGTGCTGGCGAAGATTTCATTTCATTGTTTGAGATAGGAATTTCTTTGATGGGGAAGAAATAATAATAAAATATTTGGAAGTTCCCATAAAAAAAAATTAGAATAAATAAAATAAATTAGAAAATCTTCACGTATGTGTGAGCATGCATGTTCATGTATGCATCTGTGTGAATTCAGGTTGTTTCACTCCTTAAAATAAACTGATTGTTAAACCAATTTTCTAGCCATCCATCTATTTAAAGCTCTGATCAGGCACACATTTACCAAAGAGAACTGCTGATTGTAAGCAACATTAGCGTGAGGTAATCCCAACTGCAAAAACTAAGATATTAACTCGAAAAGAAAAGCTGAGAGGAATAAGATGAATCACATCCTGAAAATCCCTTCATGAAGTCAAAGATAAGCTCTTGCAGTGTTGCATTGAACACCAGAATGGTAAGGAGTAGGGGGATTCGTTTGTTTTTAGAAGAAATGTTGGCATTTCTAGTATAGTTCATATAGTCAAAGGTTTTAGAAAAGTTTTTGATGTTTTGATTCAACTGATTGCTTAAAGGGATCTTCTTTCACATAACACCACAGTCGAGCCTATCAGAAATCCAACTGGCACAATCATAACACCACAGGTTGGAATTTTGTGCCTGGTAATTTCAATCAGAATCGGTCCGATAAATAAAAAGCACTCGAGATAACATTTATTTCTCAACTCCAAAACAATCATCACCCATACAAGGTGGACATGAATACGGAGAAAGAAGATTAGGATGGTGGACACTTGATTAAAAGGTCAAATGCAAGCAACTTGGCAAGTGCCATGCTTTTTTCATGCATTGGTACTATTTGGATAACAAAGCAGGCATGAACTACAAGCAAAGAACTACAAGTGAAGAAAAAGTAAAGTCTATGTTGTTTTTCACTTGGGGACTCTATAACCCTACATTCTAAAAAATGGTATCTAGCTTTGAAGGAAAGAAGATTAATACATACGAGACAGACAGACAGACATAAATGTAAAGAGGCAAAATCAGTTACCTTCACAACAAGTAGAAGATAAGTCACAACAGATCGCCCCAAGTTTAACAACGACTCGGAAATCTTACTCAAGGTGAGTCTTTCCTTCAATTGCTTCAACATGGTCGCATACAACATGAATTGTATGGAAGGGTTGCTCACCCGCGAACAACCAAAAATCCTCCGCTTGAGCATCAGTATAACATTATACAATGGCCTACAATCCTCCGCTTGAGCATCAGTACAACATTTTGCAAAACATGAGAATGGCCATGTGATTGGTGCCCACGGATTGACTTACATTTCTCATTTATTTTTGGAAAGCATTACACGCTGCACATCTGTGTAAATTTAGTCATATGCAATTACAAACAAAAGAGAAGTGCAATTAGAAAAACCTCTAGCTGCAATTCTACACAATCAAGAAAATCCTTTTGCTCAAGCCTAATACTACTTTTCCCCCTTTCTACCAAAGACACGAGTCATTTCCTGATAGGAAGTGTACCATATAAAAAATTAGAGAGAACTTAATTTTAAAAAATTAAGACATGAGCTGTTCAATTTAAGAGTTGAGATTGTGATTATGATTACCGAATTCCCATGAGTCGATCTTTTGGCCCTTTGAGAGAATGTACTGCATGAAAGCACGAGTGTTTGATGGGTTCCAATTGCCTATGTAAAGAGTATCTTTTCGATCTTGATTTGCCTTCTTTCTCCCAATGAGTGCATTCAATCCAAATGTTAGCACAGCTCTGCACCCATTCAAACAGAATTGCTTAGTGGCATCATAAAGCAACTGCCTTAAGAACTCTCTACTTAGTTGCATTTTAAAGGTGTGTGTTTAGATGCACTATTGAATTGAATTGCAAAATAAGAAAATGCACTAAAACTACTTTTTGGTCATTTTGCTTTTAATTAAACTGTATTCGTCACTTGTGCATCCAAAAATGACCAAACACTACTTAAAAAACATCATAACTATACACTCCAATTGAATTGAATTGCCATTATCATTCTAAATAATCTGGATATGATGAATTTGTTGTTTTTGTTAGCACTACATTGAGGTTCTGTTTTAGGAGAATTCCTTGTGAGTATTTACATACTAATCAATCCAGCTGGATCACTCAGCGAGTGAGAATGGGAAAACTCAAAATTAGGTGATCCAATCATCAGGTGAGTCACCTTTTGAATTTGATGATTTTGGAGGTTATTCATTGTTTTCTATGGTGTGGCCCATATGATGCTTGGATTGGCTTGATTTTTGTGTTGCCCCATTTTCATGGTAGGTGAACCTGCTGGATGATTGGATTCCATACAAACAGTATGGTGGGGCCCATATGTAGCTAGTTGTAAGAATTTTTTTATGATTATTGTAGAGGAACCTGCCTCCAGACTTTGATGGAACATAATAGGCTACTTCCTCACTTGAATGCTAGTAAACATCACTAATCTTCATTCTTACTCCTGATTAGATGGGACACATCGAGTTTGCAATTCATTAATTTGTGCATTTAGATACATCATTTCAGATCAGTAAATGATCTCTATTCTAATCCGTTTGAGAGACAAACACAACCAGACATCATTTAAGGCCCATTTGGGAGACCCAAAATTTAATTCTCGGTTCTTTTTGTTTTTTCCAGCACAACCAATCCACCTTGTAAGTAGAATCTAAATCACAACAAAGGAAAGAAAGGAAAGGAGCCCTTGTTGTCATGCCCTAGATTGAGCTTGCAAAACGGTGGTGTTGGATCGATGTTGTGGGGACCCCATGATAAGCAGGGGACTTGATTTGATGTATGTTTTTATCCCCACTATCCATCCATTTTGCCAGTTCATTTTAGGGCATGATAGGGTATGATCCTCAAAATGTGGTAGAAACATTTCTTAAACCTTTTTAGGGCTTTAAATCATGCTTTGATATTTGAGTCTTACTCATGGCTCAATTGAAATGAACCTTGGGCAATTTTTGTAAACAAGTGTCATAAAAGGCCGAGTCATAGAGCCTATAAAGGATTCTTTTCAGATTGGACAGAGAAAATGAAGAAACAAGAAACAAGATGTCAATGTACCTAATCAGATGGAAATGGAAGCACCTGTACAAGATCTCAATGATGAGTCCCTTGTGAATAGATTGAATTATTGCTGGAGCAATTCCATCAATTACTTTGGGGCCATCTTTTGGGTGTGAAACGATGTCCGGCTGAGGAATTCAAAAAAAAAAAATCCCATTTGAAAGCATTTTGAGTTAGGATTAAAATGATTCCTTGATAATGTGATCACTCCATGATTCTAGGAAGTTATTGCCAAAGTATAGCGGGTACAAGAATACAATGGGATTATAGTTTTGAGGTTTTTAACTGGCCTTCTAATTTGTTTAGAATTTGGTTAGGTCTTATTTTTATTTTATGCAAAAGTAGAAAAATGTGAGGACTTGCTTAGGTGAATTTTTTTAATGACTACAATTAGATTGTATGGATGGTTGGAATTTTTCCATACTTATACATGCTTGTAGAGCCTCCTTTGATGATAGTCAAACATAGAATTAGGCTACTTTTTTTTTTTTCTATTCTTATGAGGGATTCTCTCCCTTTTGGAAGAGTGAATCTCAATTCTTGGTTGTGATGCTTAAGCAAATTAGGTGTGTGCTAATGCGCATCATGGTATGGATCTGCATAAAAAATAATAAAAATAATAAAAATTATATGATCCAATGGTTTCATCCAAATGTGGAAGTTTGCATGATGAATGTGATCATTGCTCTGTTTTCAAAATGTTTGTAGATGCACAACTAACAAATGGGTGGAGCTATCAAACCATGAAAATGCACATATGGATGTGTAAAAGATATTCAACATGCTTCAATACAAAGTTCATGCGAAAAGTCGAGTTTGTCCGACAAGTGTCCCTGATTGTGCATGTGCATGACCGAAGATTAATGTTGTTTGATGTTGGCCACACTTGTAATGAAAGAGGAATCGTAATGCACAAAATTATATTGCTTCATGATAGTTGAAGGTTGACCTGGATTTTGATTTTGAAATTTTGATTTGGTGCCAGGCCCAACCCATTGCCAAGCTTTGCTAAAAGGAGAATATTACATAGGATAGATGCCATTCACATATGAAAACTATCTTAATATGCTTTAACCCAAAAATCACAAGCTACTTATTGAGAAGTCATGAATTACAAATAAAATCAATGTCAAACAGATTACTGATCGAAACTATCCTTAAGAGAAAAAGCAAACTGCCTAAAACAATGGAAGATCTACCATACCTCAATTCCAAAGATTATGCAAGGCTTTCGCCATTTGTTAGAACTAGCATAGCGGCTCATTGGAGCAAAGAAATTTATGGTAGAATAACCCCATGAATTGATCTTGGAGATTATAGTGTTCCAGAAAAATCAAAACAACAACAAATTTCTCAAATAAGCAAAGAGGCCCTTTAGATCAAAAGTTCCTAAGTTTTTCACTAATGTGCTAAGACTGCTCAAAGGGAGAGAAAAAAAAAAAGGAAGAAGAAGAAGAAAATTCAACAAAACCAGTACACTTATTTAAGGCAACATCAGGCCATGTGATTTTCAGCCAACAACCATACAATGGTGTGTGCTAACTAGTGAATGAGTTGGATTCATGAATGAATGGCATTTCTAAATTAGCATGCTTGTGAAATTTGGTGATTAGAATTTCTCCAAGGCTATCTTCCTACAATGGGCCCACATACAAGTCTCCTATTCATATTCTCCATTTAACAGAAGAGAGTGAGTTTCTTGCAACCCTTGTAACAGGGCTCCAAGAAATCAAACAAGCACCAAGAAATGCACTAAACAGAGACATATATAATCTCTCCTTAAATAGCACTGGAAAAGTACTGCTCCAAATACAAGTAAGAAATGTAGAAAACAAAATGAATTGCAATTTAAGCAATCACATGGGAATACAAAATATGGACAAGTCTGAAAAAAAAAATAATAATAAATCAACCAGATCCAATAGAAAAACGGGAAAAAAAAAAAAAAAAGCCCTCAATAATAACAGAGCTTGAATCAATGATTGAACATAGATCCAAATGAGCAATGAATCATGCATGATAAACAGAAGTCGAGGAGTTTACAATGGCTTCATACCATACAGATGGTTAACTGCTAAGTTCTATAGTCCTTATAAATTGAAACAAGAAAAAAAAGCTCTAGAAAAACCCAAACAAAATAGTGGCTTATCATCTCCTTCACCTTGTCTGCGAAGGTATCAGCTGTGAGGGCTCTAATAATAAAAACACTGAAAAAGCCCTAATAATAAGTCCCAAAACAGAAAAACCCTAATCGAAAGCCTAACCTAAAAGTCGATCCATCAGAAAACTCAAAACAAAAATCCATAATAAAAAATAATAATTAAAAAAAAAAATCCCTACCAATCAGAACTGATGGTGGACGATTGCAGGTGGAGATGTGTTTGGTTGTTGATGATGAGGGACGGGCGGCCTCTTATGATGGTAGCGGCTTTCGATGGAGGTTGGGCGGCCGTGCACTGACACAGCCAAAACACCTCAAAGACCCTAAACCTGCCCCAATCAAGCCCTAAACCCCCAAAACCCAGCAAAATCGAGCAAAAAACCGATGAATCCACAGCCGAGATATAACAAAAGATGAGAAAAACCCGACCTCGGTCCTCATTCTCGAGGTGGTTGAGCTCGACCCTGACAGGGTCGGAGCCATGGAGGAGGATGATAAGATCATCAACGTGCACGTGCGATTGAGGAACCCTTCCTACGGCCCTTGAAGGAATCAGACGATAGCAGAATCGACGGCCGGGTTGCGTCGCATGAGGAGGACGAGGTGAAGACGGGATGGCGAGGAGATGGAGTCGTGGCGTCTGCATTGCTGTGCTTGAATCCACCATCAGAGATCCGATCTGGTTTCTGTACTTCAATGAAAGATCAAAACCCTACAAATCGAGAGAGAGAGAGAGAGAGAGAGTCGGGACAGCCGGACAGGTACAAGGAGAGAGTAGGGGGCTGGGAACGAAACGAGGGAGTGGTTTTTTTTTTCTTTTAAATGCAGTGAAATGCGTGGCAGTGTTTGACATAGCGCCGCTGAAAGATATACCGAGAGTGCCGCGTAAGCACGTTTTTGTTGTAGTGTATGCTACTTTTGTCTGGGTACAACTGTCCGATGATCAGACATGTCGACCAAAAGATATGACCATAAACCGGTTCGACGGTCACCGCTCATGGACCGGGGTGGTGGCTATACAGACATGGAAATGTCTTAAGTTGGCGCTGAGTTCAACCATGATCCAACTATCCAAAAGTCACAACTTCATCAAATAGCGCCATGATGTCAGCACCCACGCTGGTGGCACTCCACGCTTTAAGACATCCTCTGAAAAAGAAAATAAAAAATGCAATACATACGGTAGCTCTATCATAAGTCATGTTTCATCAGTCAACCTATTCGAACAAAAGGCAGGCCACCATGTGGCGTGGTCCAGTTGAACATTGGATCTACCTTAATATTGGTATTCTGTTATAGAATGATAGCAAAAAATAAATGAACAGTGCAGATATAAAACATACATCATGATGGTACTCACAGAACTTCTGCCCCAATAAATCCATCACCAAAGTCACGCAACATGACGGGCTGTCAAGTGAAAAAGCAGTAATTGACCGGACTTTTCTCCCTCGAGCCAAACACGAGGGACACGGTTTGGCTAATGGTCGATACTCTCTGGGCCCATCATGATGTATGTGTTTTTATCTTCGCCCGTCCAGTTATTTTTCTAAAGTATTTTAAGGATTGATAAAAAATAAATACGAAATTGATCAAAATTTTAAGTGGACCACACCGTAGGAAAATAATAATTAATGATCAAATATCCACCATTAAAAACCTGTTACGGCCCACGGTAATGCTTATTTGATATCAAAACCAATATCAGCTTCATCTCAATGAAATTCAGGATATATATATATATATATATATATATATATATATATATATATAGAGAGAGAGAGAGAGGCATGCTCACTGTGCGCCTACGCACGCGTGCACCTTTGCACACGTGTCATAGGTGTCTAATCCGAACGATTCATGTAATGCAGAATCCCATGAAACCCTAAGGGATAAATTTTCACCCTAATCTAAATTTTTGGTGGGCCATAGCAAAGAGAAATGCAAATCAAGAGAGGAAACTGTTTTCATTTTTCATGGCCCACCAAAGTTGTGGATCAAGGTAAAAAATTGAGCCCGGGAGCAGCATGTGGACCGTTCAAATTTCGGAATCACATCATGTATGATGAATTCTCAAAAAAAGTTCACACGAGTTCTGTGCAAACTGGTGCGCAGCTAAGCATTCGGGGATATATATATATATATATATATATATATATATATATATATATATATATATATATATATATATATATATATATATATATAGGGTGAGGCCCGTTGTGATTGTAGGAGGCTCGTTGTGATGGTATGAGGCCCATTGTGAGTGTATAAGGCCCATCGTGCAAGGCCAGTTGTGATTGCATTTACTGCAGGTTATGGGGTCGGATCTAACACAGTTGCAGAATTGCGTGCAGTGTATGACGGCCTTACTTTCAGGATTCAAAGAGGTTATCGCCAGATTATTTTAGAATCGGATTCCAGGCTAGTGGTTGATTGGCTCAATGGAGAGGCAAAGCCGGGTTGGAAATGGAAGATGTGGATATATAGAATTAATCAGTTGCAGCGAAGGGGTCGCTTCAGATTTGTGCATGTGGTGCGGGAGGGGAAATCGCCAGCGGATTGTATGGCCCGGATAGGGAGTGCTTCTCAGTCTTATGCTTGCTTCGATTGTTAGGCTAGGCTTCCTAAGCAGGTTAGAGGCTCTATCTTTCTGGACAAGGTCGGTTTAGGATCTATCAGGATGATTTAATCCTCCTGCTGTTAATTTTGTAATTATCATGTGCTTGTCAGGGATGGTCCCCTATTTTATGTAAAGGGGTACATCTGATGCATAGGCGATGTTTTTTTTGGGAAATGAAAATCTAATTTTTTTTTTTAAAAAAAAGGCCAGTTGTGATTGTTTGACGCCCATTGCGATGTGTGAGGCCCATTGTGATTGTGTCAGGCTGATCATTGTTATGATTGATAATCATGCATGACATACACCATGATTCATGCCCATACGCATCATTTGCATGCTTGTTATGAGGAGTGATTGATCATAACATATGCCATTGGGCTGATTGTTTTCGGGACTCCCTGAGAGACAAAGTTGCCCCACATGAGCACGTGGTATGCACAGGACTGATGCATAACTAGATTGTATGACTCATGCATCTTGTATTTGTGTGATATGATTTATGTTCGCCCTAGCGACATCAGGGCTGAGGCCTCCACAGGCATATCATGGATGGCAGGATTGGACACCAGAAATGTTTTGGTTCTACATGGGGCGCCATAGATGTCCCTGGGTGAAAGTCTCTAAACCCTTATGGTACCAAGAGGATACACAATTGTCGAAATCGAGGGGATGCACGAGCGCACTAGTGCCGAATACCATTAGACCATGTCTCCCACTGTGTCGTGGTTGGTTAGAAGGGGGTGTGGTCATACCCGCCCGAGGGTAGGGGGCAATGTTAGGCTGAGTCTGATCAGCTCGTAAATGGGCGACATGTCGGATAGGTATTGACAGACTATTGGCCATGCGGATAGTGAGGTCTCCTACGCTCACTTGGACTGTGTGCCTGGGGGAGGGGCAGTGTCATTTGAAGCGTACTAGACCCCGATAATTGTCTAGAGAGGAACTGTACTGATATGTGGATTCAGATGAGGACGAACATGACTTGTGATTGCACCTTGCATATGACATTGGCCACATAGGCCTTGCATTGCATAGCCTTGGAGTGGCTGACAACATTGTACTAAACTCCGGTGATGATCCTAGAGATGTACAGTACTGATATGTGGACTTATTGAGCAGGAGTTACGTACTCAACATTTGACTCATTCATTTATTCATTCACTATCCACTCGGGTTGGTGGTGCGCAACCAAATCATTATATATACCTTCGCAATGGCCAGGATTTCGGTTGGGGCACGCAACCAACCTGAGATCAGAAGTTTACCACATTGAGTTTAGCTATCCAAATTTAGGTATATGACTGATTTAGATAAGTCCCTTGTGATGAACTCCACAGCTTGCGATACCACCTACTATCATCCCGACTACACACTCCAACCTTATCATTTCTTTTACATTACATACTGCATTACATCCTCTGCATATGAGATATTGTGATGCCCTGTCACAGTGGTCATATGTAGGCGGGCACATGTAGGCGGATGCTGATGTGGACGGGGCCTAGTCGGCCTGGGTGAGCTACCAGTGGTTGGCAGGCTACTGTGCTGGCAAGCTACTGTACACATAGTGAAGGCAGGACCTTGTCCCACATATTCGTGGATTCGTTAGGATTTGCATATTGCATTGCATCCTCAGCATATGACATTTAGTTTATTATTTCCTTGTACTCGAACGATTACATGCCAGCCTTGCCATTGCTTTTCCATCGTATGTCATATAATAGAAAATGAAATTTGATTATCTTGTTATAACGGTTGGATATTTTAATGATTCATGGTCGCTTGTTGAGTGACATGCGTATTATGGATGTCATGTTCATGATAATTTGTATAGTTATATGACATGCTTAATTAATAACCTACTCACCTATGATAACATGATTGGTTGATAACATGTCTATGGTTGTTTTGGATGTCTTTACGGGGAGCGCCTTAATAAGACGTGTTTTACTCCCGGCACGCAGTAGACTCACGAGCTATGGTTTTCTCATACGTATGACTTACAAATTTCAGGTGCATTTAAGAGCTATTGGAGTTTGTTATTGTTTCCTTAATTACTGTTGAGCTGGTGCATCATATCATGGGTGACGTGTTGAACAGGTTCGTCTCTTCGATATGCGTTGATACCATGTACAAAATGGGTAACTGCCTAAACAGATTAATCGTTCAAAAAAATTTCATATTGAAAAATCCTCTTTGTAGGATCCCAGGCTTGAAATCTGGCATATGGGTGTCGGGAGCCAAAAATGGGATACTACGGAGGCTGTCAACGCTGGATTCGGCGATCGGAAATTTTGTGAGCCCGATTTTCGAGTTTGGAGCGTGATAATATCTGCATATACCTTCTGGCTAAATTTTTCTATCTCCACGTAGATCGGGTACTTGGACTCCATAACCTGCAGATTTAGAACTTGGCTCAAGTTAACTCCAAGGCGAAGAATAACCTTCACTCTTGCATACATTTGAAAGAGCCCGAATCTGCTATTGGTATCAAGTTGTTCCACCTTACCGAAGTAATTTCCTAGATCCATAATCATTGCTTCAAACCACGCATGTGGAGGAATGTCGAAAATCCTGATCCAACTACCATCCCTTCCCTCCATAGCGTTCATGGACGACGGGGCAACCGAGCCCATTTCCTTGTGCAGATGTCCATCCTCTAGAAACTCATCGAACTCCTCCAATTTCAACATGATTAAGAACTGGTAATGAGAAGTTCTTATAACATCAATAGCTGAAGCATCGAACCTCGAGCATCCGATGGCATCAACCAGTCGTAGAATCGAGGTAGCTCTATTAGAAACTCTACCTACCAAACCCCATTTGAGTTCTTCCCGAGTCTGCCATCGAGCTAAACGCATATGATTCAGTATGTCCTCCTGGCTTCCTTACCAATTTTGACTGTGTCAGCAAATGATCTTGCCTCAACTGTTGGAGGATTTATGGTTGGGACGAGTCTCTGTTCCTGCAAATTCATGGATCTAGTTTGGCCAGGTTGAAGCACCTTGGCAGATCTAGGTCTGGCTACCTGAACGTCAACCTCTCTCCCGTCGATTCTTTTCCCATTAAGAACCCCCATTACCGCCCTACCATCAGTCTCATAGTGAAATCTGATGAATGTGAAGCCTTTAAGGGATTTGCTATCACAGAACCTTGGTATAAACACATCATTAACTTTCCCATACCTCTGAAAAATCTTGAGTAGATCATCTGAAGAGCAATCAAAGGGCAGATTTCCAACTAGAGCTGGGCATGTCTGACCCGATCCGGTGGATCTGACCTGGTCAAACCCAATCCGACCCGTTCCGAACCGAACCGACATCCTAGATCGATTCGGATCGAGTAGGCCATTCAGATTCGACGGGTTTTTCGGATCGATCCGATCCGAAAACTCAATCCGAATGGATCCAGATCGATCTGATCCTACTCGATCCAAAATTATTCTTATCAATACTTTTACATTTTTCCTATGATATGGTCCACTTGAGCTTTAGATATGCATTAATTTTGGGTTCAACCACTAAAATGATCTGAAAAAAAAAATGAATGAACGGCGTGGATAAACCACATGCATTTACGATGGGCCCCAACAGAATTTACTCAGTACGATAAGAAGCGCATTCACGGTGTACCACACACTAGCTATATAGTTGTAGCTCGTAACTAACGTGTCGTGCGAACAGTACAAGAAATATAGTTTTTACCGACGAAATTTTTTTCGTAGGTAAAGGGTGTTTTGAATTTTTGAAAAAATAAAAAATTGAAAAGTTTACTTTCTTTCGTAGGTAAAAGCCATCTTTACATACGAAAATTTTCGTAGGTAAAGGTTGTTTTGAATTTTTGAAAAAACAAAAAATCGAAAAGTTTACTTTTACCTACGAAATCTAATTTCGAAGGTAAAAGCCATCTTTACCAACGAAAATTTTCGTAGGTAAAGGGTGTTTTGAATTTTTTGAAAAAACAAAAAATTGAAAAGTTTACTTTTACCGATGAAATGTAATTTCGTAGGTAAAAGCCATCTTTACCTACGAAACGTTTCGTAGGTAAAAGGTGTTTTGAATTTTTGAAAAAACAAAAAATCGAAAAGTTTACTTTTACCTACGAAATATAATTTTGTTGGTAAAAGCCATCTTTACCGACGAAAATTTTTGTAGGTAAAGGGTGTTTTGAATTTTTAAAAAACAAAAAATCAAAAAGTTTACTTTTACCGACAAAATGTAATTTCGTAGGTAAAAGCCATCTTTACCTATGCAAATTTTCGTAGGAGAAGGGTGTTTTGAATTTCTGAAAAAACAAAAAATTGAAAAGTTTACTTTTACCAACGAAATATAATTTCGTAGGTAAAAGCCACTTTCACCGACGTAAAATTTCATAGGTAAAGGGTGTTTTGAATTTTTGAAAAAATAAAAAATTGGAAAGTCTACTTTTACCTACGAAATATAATTTCGTAGGTAAAAGCTATCTTTACCGACGAAAATGTTCGTAAGTAAAGGGTGTTTTGAATTTTTGAAAAAACAAAAATTGAAATGTTTACTTTTACCTACGAAATATAATTCGTAGGTAAAAGCCATCTTTACCAACGAAAAGTCTCATAGGTAAAGGGTGTTTTGAATTTTTGGAAAAACAAAAAATTGAAAACTTTACTTTTACCTACGAAATATAATTTCGTAGGTAAAAGCCATCTTTACCAACAAACAGGTTCGTAGGTAAAGGGTGGTTTGAATTTTTGAAAAAACAAAAAATTGAAAATTTTACATTTACCTACGAAATATAAATTCGTAGGTAAAAGCCATCTTTACTGACGAAATGTTTCATAGGTAAAGGGTGTTTTGAATTTTTTAAAAAATAAAAAATCGAAAACTTTACTTTTACATACGAACTATTATTTCGTAGGTAAAAGCCATCTTTACCGACGAAACATTGCGTAGGTAAAGGGTGTTTTGAATTTTTCAAAAAACAAAAAATCAAAAAGTTTACTCACTACAAGAAATAGCATTTTTAGCGACGAAATTTTTACCGACGAAAAAAATTTCATCGGTAAAACATTTTTTTTCGTCGGCAAACCAACACTTTTACCGACAAAATTTTTTTCGCCGGAAATAATTTTTTTACCGACGAAAATTTTCATCGGTAAAAGTAATTTTCCCGTTATTTTAAAAATTTTCACGCTAAGAGCTTTACCGACGAATATTTTCGTTAGTAAAAAGCAGAGAACCACTTTTACCGATGAAAATTTTCGTTGGCAAAAGTGTTGTGTATTTAAGTTACAAAATTTTTGCCCTGACTTTTACCAACGAATCAAAACCATCGGGAATAATATTTTTACCGACGAAAATTTTCGTTGGTAAAAGTTGTATTTTCAACTTAGAAAATTCTCCACTAAGAGTTTTACCGACGAATATTTTCCTCGATAAAAATCAGAGAGACTTTTACCGATGAAATTTTTCGTCGACAAAAGTGGTGTATTTAAGTTAGAAAATTTTCGCCCGGACTTTTACCGACGAACCAAAACCATCGGGAATAATATTTTTACCAACGAAAATGATCGTCGGTAAAAGTATTGTATTTTTAACTTAGAAAATTTTCCACTAGGAGTTTTACTGACAAATATTTTCGTCGGTAAAAATCACCGACTTTTACCGACGAAAGTTTTCGTCGGCAAAGTGTTGTGTATTTAAGAAAATTTTCGCCCTAACTTTTACCTACGAACCAAAACCGTCGGGAATAATGTTTTGTACCAACAAATACTTTCATCGGTAAGTGTTCTGTTGTTCGCTTAAAAAATTTTCGCCCCGAGTTTACTGACGAACTAAAACCGTCGGGAATAATGTTTTTACCGATGAAAATTTTCATCAGTAAAAGTGTGATAATTTTAAGATAGAAAATTTCGAACTAAGACTTGTACTGACGAAAACTTTCGTTTGGGAATAATGACATAATTTTTAACTTAAAAATTTTCCCGCTGCCTTGAAAAGTTTCCCACTAAGACTTCTACTGACGAACGAAAGCCGTCGGGAATAATACTTTTACCGACGTCAATTTTCGTCATTAAAAGTATGATATTTTTATGTTAGAAAATTTCGCACTATGACTTTTACTGACGAAAACGTTCGTCGAGAATAATGACATAATTTTTAACTTAAGAAAATTTTTCCGCTGCCATGAAAAGTTTCCCACTAAGAGTTTTATCGATGCATGGAAGCCGTCGGGAATAATGTTTTTACTGACAAAAATATTCGTCGGTAAAAGTGTTCAGTTGTTCACTTAAAAAATTTTCACCCTGAGTTTTACCGACAAACTAAAACCGTCGGGAATAATGGTTATTGACGAAACATGTCGTTGGTAAAAGTGTTATATTTTAAAGATGGAAAAGTTTCCACTGGGAGTTTTACCGATGAATAGTTTCATCGGGAATAATGTTCTAATTTTCAACTTAGAAAATTTTCCCGCCGTCTTGAAAAAGTTTCGCGGTAAGAGTTTTACCAACGAACCAAAACCGTTGGGAATAATATTTTTATAGACGAAAATGTTCATCGGTAAGTGTTGTCTATTTAACTTCCAAAATTTTCACCCCGACTTTTACTGACGAACCAAAACCGTCAAGAATAATATTTTTACCAACGAATAATTTCGTCGGTAAAAGTGGTCTATTTATTTTCACCAACTTTTGCCGACTAACCAAAACCGTTGGGAATACTCTTTTAACCGACGGAAAGCTTTGTCGGTATAAGTGTTATATTTTGAAGCTAATATTGAATTGATTTGTGTGTGTGTGTGTGTGTGTGTGTGTGTGTGTGTGTGTGTGTGTGTGTATATATATATATATATATATATAAATTTCCACTCATATGATATAAAAACTATATATATATATATAATTAAAAGGTAATATTTAAATGATTTGTAATATCCCATGAAAAAGAATATTGAAAAGTTTAGAAATTTTAAATATGTTTGAGAAAAATTTTGAGAACAAAATAATGCTTTTGAAGAAAAAAATCAGCATTTTGAAATTTTTGAGATTTTGAAAATAAAAATTCCGAATTTGTATTTTAAATATTTTTTGAAATATTTTTTAATAAAAGTGATATTTTGTTAAAAGAGAAAATATAGATTTTGAAAAAAAAAATGTTATTTTTAAAAGGAATTTGAAATTTATCTGTGAAAAATAAAATTACTAAATTATTAGACACATCCACTAATTGAACCTTTAACTGTTTTTGGACAATCCGATAAGTCTAGATTGAAGAGTAAATAACTTCAGATGTTTAAATAAAAATTCACTCAAATTGTTGATCAATCTTATTTGCCCAATATCTTTCTCATATGTACCACGATCGAGGCAAGTAACTAGTCAAATTGAGGGTAATGATCAGTAAAATAGAGTGAATGGACCTTACATGTAAAATGGGCCAAATATTCTAGTCAAAATTGTGACCCAACTTATTGATCTCGTGAGAACCTAAGAATTGATGTTAGTAAGTTTTGTGGGCCCCATCATGATGTGTGTCGAACATCAACACCGTGGATTTGATGTGTCCCCTTTAGGTTATGAGATATCTCAAAAATCATCAGTAAACGAAACTCAAGTGGGCCATACCATCTAAGACTATGTGAAGACATCCTAAAAATATAAAAGCACTTGGTAGGGCCCACATGAGCTTTGGATGCGGTTGAAACTTGGTCTGACCCCTCATCCAAGTGGGACACACATAATGAGTGGGTTGGATATGTGAATCACATTTAGGCAGGCCCAATATATGATTATGAATGTTTTAAGAAAACCCTTCTCCACTACATTTAGGTGAGTTGCTCGTTACCCTTACCAGAGTAAACTTTGTGGGGTCCACCGTTATTTATTTATTTTATCCACTCCATTCATCCATGTTAACAGATAATTTGAGGTCTAAAGAACAAAAAGGAAGCATATCCAAAGCTCAAGTGGACCACACCACAGGAAATAGTGTGATTGAACCTCTACCATTTAAAGTTTCTTGGAAGTCATAGAAGTTTTGGATCAAGCCGATGTTTGCATTTTCTATTCATTCATATATTTTTGATATTATGAACAACCTTTAACTATTTTTGGACAATCTAATCAGTCCAAATTGAAGAGTAAATAACTTCATATGTTTTAATCAAAATTCACTCAAATTGTTGATCAATCTTATTTGCCCAATATCTTTCTCATATGTAGCATGATCGGGGCGAGTATCTAGTCAAATTGAGGGTAATGATCAGTAAAATATAGTGAATGGACCGGACATGTAAAATGGGTCAAATATTCTGGTCAAAATTATGACCCAACTTATTGACACCCTGAGAACCTAAGAATTAATGTTAGTAAGTTTTGTGGGGCCCATCATGATGTGTGTCGAACATCAACACCGTGGATTTGATGTGTACCCTTTAGCTTATGAGATATCTTAAAAATCATCCGCATATGAAACTCAGGTGGGCCATACCATCTAAAACTATGTGAAGACATCTAAAAAGATAGAAAAGCACTTGGTGGGGCCAGCATGAGTTTTGAATGCGGTTGAAACTGGGTCTGACCCCTCATCCAAGTGGGACACACATAATGAGTGGGTTAAATATGTGAATCACATTTAGACAGGCCCAATATATGATTATGAAAGTTTTAAGGAAACCCCTCTCCACTATATTATGTGATGTGATGAGTGTCGAATATTGCATATCAGACCTCAATTATTACCTAATTTTACCAACATGATAATGCTTAACAAGATATTTTAATTATGTTTTTATTGCAGAATGTAATTAGGAGCGTTAACCGAAAAAGAGTACTACAAGTATGGATTTGACATTCTGAAGTCACCAGAGCAAGGAACGAACTCCAGAGGACCAATATTGAAGAATTTACATGCCAGGGATCCGAGAAAATCAAGCAGTTCACGTTAAAAGAGGCCCGAAATTGGTCTAAAATGCAAGATCACATGGTTCTCGCCATCTAATCAGTTCGAAACTTCATACATGTGATGAGGGCCATAAATTAACCATTCACATCGAAAATCAGCCATTGGATCCATATGAAAGTGGTCCAACGGTCAGATCATCCCAATAATTATCGATTTGGGACCCACTTGCAATCTGGATATGCCTCAGTTTTAGTCCTAACTGCTAAATTGATATGAGAAAAGATATGGACGGAACAGATTTTTCACGACCATCACGATGGTGGCCCATGAACATCGCATGTATAAAAGTATATGTGCATCAGCGTGCACTGGATGGAGTCGCACCGTCAAAGTCGGTGTTGACCGACTACAACGCAAAACGGCAGTTGCCGTTTTCGGCTGCAGCGAACGGATGAACGTTATCCGTTTTGCGAACAGTTGTGGGCCCCACCCATGGCCCGGACGGCCAATCTGACCACCGTGTAGAGGGCTTCGAGAGATACAAAATCATGTTGTCACTTTGCAAATATACATACACACGTGTGCGATACAGAGGCAACAAACGGACTACCCTACAATATTCAAAACTGATCTTTTTGTGATTTCTTCTCTGGGCCGCGTCAATGGATATTTAAAACCACCTATTTTTGACTGAAATTTTATCTTGAATCCAATGAACAGGGTTGATTTCCCAGAAAATACTTCTGTGGGGCCCACCGATCACGACAGCGAAAGGGTGCGAAAGGTTTCGCACATATTAGGAAATCCAGTTTTCCAGGCAGTTGTGGGCCAGCATATTTGATCATATGGTAGATCTAAACCGTCCATCATGTAGAGGACCCAAGAAAGTCCTAAGGGATAGTATTTTTTTTTTTGGAATTTAAGCGAGGAAAGTGTCATGTTTCGAGGCCCCGAACTTGGCTGCGAAAAGGCTTTCGCTGCGCGTGCGACAGCTTTCCAAATTCGATTTCCACCAGTCCAGCCATTCCATCAACTATAAAAAAGAGTTGCATAACGTGGATGGAGGGATCCAGAGCTGAGGGAGAGAGATCCAAAGCTTGGAGAGAATGCCAGAAAGAAAGATCCAGAGAGGGAGGAGAGTTTGGAAGAGAGAGAGTTTATTTTTATTTCCTTTATTTTTATGTTTTTCCTAGCTTAATCATGTTTATGCTAGGCTAAATTCATTAGCTAGGGCTGAGATGAAGCCCCTAATTTGAATAACTCTGGTTATATGTTGATTTTACCTTGATTTGATTGGTTTGTTTCTTTCTCTAGTGTGCTTGATTGGTTTAAATTATGTACTTCTCCATCTATGAACTTGACCAGAGTCTATATATGGATGTTGTCTGGATACTTATTCTAGGTACTTGTGTCTGAACATGAACAGTTTCCTATAGAGGAAGAAACAGGGTGCTTTAAGAATTACACACCCTATGTGCCCGACTAAGGACATGGGATGTGTTATTCATTGCATTGCTTTAGGAGATTAGACATTCTGTATGCCCGACTAAGGACACAGATTGTGCTTTCTTTATATAAGTTGTATTAATCTAGATTAGGGTGAATCAACAGATAAAACAAGGGATAGGATAATTAGGGGTGGATTCGAAAGTCCTAGTGCTCTCTCTGATTGAATTTTCTTCCCTGTTCTCAATTGTTTTTCATAGAATTGTGCTTAGTAACTCGCTCCATTATTTGTTGGATTAGTTAAGGAGAATCATAGATTTGAATTGTGACGACCAGTCCTCGTGGGAACGATCTCGTAATTCGTACTGTATCTACATTTGATTCATATACTTGCGAGTTTAAAAATCATTTAAATCATGTTGGTTTAAATAAAACATCATGGTGTGGCCCACCCAAGTCATGGATTGACATTCTTCATACCATTCAACACTTTTCTCGGATCATTTTAAAATATTAACTAAAAAATGGGGCGGGTCCAACGCTTAAGTGGACTACAAAGTGGGGATTGAACATCCACCATTAAAAATAACATTCATAGAAGTTTTGGATCAAGCTGATGTTTGTGTTTTCCCTTCATTCATATCTTTTTGATATTATGAACATGTTGGACAAATAAACATTACTGTGGTCCCAAGGAAGGTATCAACGGTGGAAATCATTATTCTACACTGTTTTGTGTGGCATGGTCCACTTGAGTTTTGGATTTACCGAAAATTTGGGATCAACCCACACCGTTCATCCATTTTTCGAGATCATTTTATAGAATTATCCAAAAAATGAATCATATCCAAAGATTAAATGGACTACACTACAAATAAGGGGAACGGATTGGCTACTCCCCCTACACCATCCAATGGCAGGTGGTTGGTGTTGTGTGGGCCCCACCATGATGTATGTGTTTAATCCATGCCGTCCATCTATTTTTAAAGTTCATCTTATGGCATGAGACCAAAAATGAGGCATATCATAATCTGAAATGGACCACATTACAGGAAATAGTGTTGAATGAGTGTCAACCATTTAAAACATTTTGGGGGCCATAAAAGTTTTGGATCGAGATTATTTTTGTTTTTCCCCTTCATCTAGGCCTGTATGACCTAATAAATAGATTGGATGCCAAATAAATAGTACAATGGGCCTTACGAGGATTTTAATGATGGATATCCAATCACTATTGTTTTCATGTGGTGTGGTCCACCTGATTTTTATATACCTCTCATTTTTGGGCCCCACCATGATGTATGTTTTATATCCACACCTTCCATCCATTTGGAGAGATCATTTTAGGGCAATATCCAAAGAACGAGTTAAATCCAAAGCTCTAGTGGACCCCAGCACAGAAAACAGTGGGACGGTGACGCCCACCATTAAAAACTTCTAAAGGCAACAAAAGTTGTTGGGCCCACTATGAATTCATGTGGTATATCCACGTCGTCCATCCGTTTTTGCAGATCATTTTAAGGGTTGAGCCCAAAATTGAAGTATATCAAAATCTCAAGTAGACCATACTAAAGCAAACAGTGGAAGGATTGATCTCCACCGTTGGAAACCTTTCTAAGGCACCCAGTGATGTTCATTTGTCATCCAAACTGTTCATAAGATCACACTTCGAATGGATGAAGGGGAAATACAAATATCATCTTAATCTAAAACTTTTGTGGGCCCCGAGAACTTTCAACGGTAGACTTCAATTCACATTGTTTCAAGTGGTGTGGTCTGCTTGAACTTTGAATATGATTAATTTTTTGTTTAAAGCCCTAAAATGATGTGATAAAACAGATGAACGGAGTTGATATAATGCATGAATGATGGTGGGCCCCACAGAGTTTACTCAATACACTAACGTACTGAGTTACTCAGTACGCAATCCGCTTCCGTCCAAGAGGCCCTACGCCTCTCTCTCTCTCTCTCTCTCTCTCTCTCTCTCTCTCTCTCTCTCTCTCTCCTCTCCCTCCCTCTCTCTGTCTCTCTCTTCCTCTCTCTCTCTAATCTCTCCACCGTCCTCTCTCGGTCTCTCTCATTGCAAGAAACATTGTTATCAGGGCTTTTTGCCTCCCCCATCCCCAAATCGCGCACGCCAATATTTCTCCCCAAACCCTTTTTTCCCTCTTCTCTCCCAAATTGCGCCATCCCCAAATCGCACACCCCATCCCCAAATCCAGGAAGAGTCTCTCTCTCCAACGTCTCTCGATCTCCCTAAAAATGGAACTTACTATAAATAGTAAACTCACTATTTATAGATGCTCATGATTCCTACTAGACTTCATGGTTTTCGGCTAAAAATAATAAGCGTCCAATTTGGCCTAGCCACATTACTCTCCTAATTTTTCTAAGCCCTTTTCATGTTGGGTGTGATTTCCAAAACTCAAAGGATCAAAAGTTATCAACCAATTAAAACTTATTATTAGTAAAAATGAAAATAAAATGGACTAATTTTAACCGTCCATCCATCTGATGGAATCTCACAAATCCAGTGAGAGCAACCTAGTGTAATGGGTTGGTTGGCTAAAGTAGCTTCTCCTACCAAAAAACCATACGTGGTAGGTCGAAAAACTCATTTCGGTTTGTGAGATATGACTGTTTTAAGGTTCTGACGGTCGTGATCACTTCCACCTTTGATTGGGCTTTCTCTGGTCCATCTTTTCTACGAAAGTGTCCGCGCAACCCACTCTACATCAGGATTGGACTGCACAAAGTGCCTTCAATGCACATGATTCGAATTTTATTGCAAATGGTTCCTATGATTATACTATAAAATGTCCAATCTTTGGTTTGTGGTATCTAATACCTCCTTCCAAAATATTTGCCAATTTTGCAAATAGGTCCAAAAAAAAAAAAAATCTAAGAAATAATCAAGAAACTCAAAAAAAAAAAAAAAAAAAAAAAAAAAAAAAAAAAATCATTTTTAAAATAACACGGAACTACTTGGTATACGTAAACTGCTGATTGAACCCACACATACAGTTGAGAAGCCATGCACCACAATCCAAATTTTCCATGTGGCATACGTATGTTCTACTAATAAAGTGTGGTTCAGTGTATGAAACAGGGAGACAGTTGAACAATGCCAGGCCGCAATTGCAATTAATGTGAACGTGGGCCTCACTTGGCAGGTCACATGACTGAGATGGACCAATCACTGTATAGCAAAGCAGGAAAAAAGCAGGAGAGTCGTGATTTTCTCAAACAGAGGATCCGGACTCATGTATCAGGACAGTGCGTTCATCTTAGGTTAGCCCGAGAAACACATGGGAGTTGGTTATACTCGTCTCGTGCTGTCAGATTGTGTAAAATACACATGGAGCATGTGGATGATGACCCATCATCCAAATCATCATGGAAGCAGCCGTGAATCGACTTTGAACCTAAATATATATTTTCTTCCAACTGAACAATGGGTCTTTCCTCAATGTGAACCACAGGTGGTTTGTCTGTAGTGTCCGTTCGTATGCCATCATGTGATGTTCTTGACTTCTCTAACCAACGCTAGCTATTTTCATACGCCCATTCACTACTAGAAGCACGAAATGGATAGTTTCTATTCATGTACGTCATAGCATGCGTGTTTGGTTATTCAATCTCCCAAGTAATGCCAAGTAAATGAACCATCGTTATCATTTTAAGATATTTGTTGAAACAGTAAAGAAATTTAATTTTCATAGAAAACCTTTACAAATGTAGTTGATGGCACTATACAGCTAATTACTTGAGTAAGTAATCATTACCCATTTCAAGCTATTCAGTATTAAAATTAGAAAACCAAACCGGCCCTAAGAAAATGGTGAAGATTGCCTAAAAAGAGCAAGATTCATGGAAGAGTATCTCTCAGCTGGGTGTAAAAAAAAAAAAAAAAAAAGTTCAATTCCTTGGATAGAAACAAGAGTTTGCAATGCTTTTGAAGTCCATTTGATTGACCCAAGTTCCCTGGTGGGATGATGCATTGGGAATGGCTGGAAAAGCTTAGCTGATAGAGTAGATGGCTGAAAATCCTTAAGTCACCGGTTCAAATTTGATTGTGCTAGCCTGACTATGCAAAGTCACACGTACGGAGGGTGTGACTAGTACTAATTAAGAAACACTTGGGAGGAACATGCATATGATCCACCATGGATTCTAAAACTCCCTACAATCCAAAACTTAGGTGAGCCATATCATAAGGAATGGTGTCGGTGGATCATCCCAAAAATCTCTAAATTCATGTTTTGTGGTCACATGAGTGTTGAAATGTGCTATTTCCGGGGCTTCCTTCCATCCTGGTGTGGTGCACTAGATGAATAGCTTAGATGGCATATATACACCACAATGGGCCCCATCACAATTTCAATATTGGTTTATTTTTAGGAATACCAAAGTCAATTGTTCCCCATGATGAAATCACCTGAGTTTTGAATGGCTATGATCTTGGCCCAATCAAATGTTTTTTTTTTTTTTTTTTCTTTTTTGCTTTTGTATGTGACCAACTAGACTATTGATATAACACACCCAGATCCATAGCTCAAGTGGTAGACGGAATGAAAGATGCCTGGTTTTTAGACTGAGGTCTTGGCATAGATTCCCTAGTGGGGGTGGCTATAACAGTGAAGTGTGATATGACAGTGGGTGTACTAACAAGCTAAGGGCCTGTTTGGCCGAGCAGATTGGAAGGGATTGGAAGGTAGATCTCGGGATTGGCTAGGCGTGCCGCCCAAACCGACACGGGATCCTGATCCCGGGATATAGCAATCCCATGGATCTTAAGACAATCCACTGACATCACCATCATTACCTTTAAATCTCATCCAATCCACTCTAATCCCTTCAAAATTGCCTGGGACATGTTTGGTTCAAGGGATTGAAAGGGATTGGAAGGTTTAATCCCGAGATTGGCCAGGCGTGCCAAACAGACCCGATATAGCAATCCCATAGATCTTGCACCAATCCACTGATGCAGCTATCATTACCTTGAAATCCATGCCATTCACTCTAATACCATCCAATCCCATCCTATCTGCCTAGCCAAACAGGCCCTAACAAAAAAAAAAAAAAAGACTATTGATATAACATATGTCCAATCCGCCAATTCATCTCCAATTTGGGACTAATTAGACCTTGATCTTTGATATCAAATCTATTGGACGGTAAACCTTCGATATAAAATAAATTTTTTTTTCTTGAAAAAAAAAAAAAAACTATTTAACTTCAACATTGCTCAAATCAGTGTAACGTCCCAAATTTCAGGAGTTGAGCACGTACTCCATCTCCAATATCTTAGGTGTCACTTACGTTTGGGTACAACGGTCCGATGATCAAACGATGATCAAACAGATATGACCCTAAACCGATTCGACGGTCACAGCTCATCGACGTGGCTATACGGACACGTGTAAAGGTCTTAAGTTGGAGCGTTGAGTTTGACTATGATCCAACTATCCAAAAGTCTCAACTCCATCAAATAGCGCCGTGATGCCAGCACCCACGCTGGTGGCACTCCACGCTTTAAGACATCCTCTGAAAAATAATTAATAATAATAATAATAATGCAATACATACCGTAGCTCTATCATACGTCATGTTTCATCAGTCACCCTATTCGAACGAAAGGCGCGCCACACACTTACGATATCTTAGAAAGCGGCGCGGCTGCGGTGGATACTCGACTTGGGTGGGAAACGGTTTGGCTACTCCCCTGCCACGAGCCCAGTGGCTGGTGGACGGTGCTCTGTGGCCCCATCAGTGTTTCATTCATTCCGTTCATCCATTTTTACAGATCATTTTATAACCTGAGCCAAAACATTAGAGGTATATAAATATCAGGTGGACCACACCACAGGAAAACAATAATGATTGGATATCCACCATTAAAATCCTCCTAAGGCCCACTGTACTGTTTATTTGACATCAAATATGTTGATTAGGTCATACAGACTCAGATGAAGGGAAAAAACAAAGATCAGCTTTATCCAAAACTTTTATGGCCCCCCAAAAAGGTTTTAATGGTCAACGTTCATTCAACACCGTTTCCTGTAATGTGGTCCGATTGAGATTGGGATATACCTCACTTTTTGTCTCATATCATAAAATGATTTAGAAAAATAGATGGACGGCATGGATGAAGCACATACATCATGGTGCAGCCCACGGAGCACCCACCATCAGCCATTGGCAGGTGGCACGGGGAGTAGCCAATCCGTTTCCACTTGGGTGGAATCTGTGACAGTGGAATCCACCGTGATTAGCTGGTGTACCACGTACCACGGGCGCCGATTAGATACTGACAAGGTCAGTGACCAAATTGCTACTAAAGTGACGTCACCAAGCTCCGTGGACTCCACCATAATGGATGTGTTTTATCTGTACAGTCCAAACATTTGTAGAGATAGTTTTATGGCATTACAAAAGAATAATATAGATCTAAAGTTCAAGTAGACCCACCACAGAGACAGAGACCGTGATGTATTTTTGAGATCCAATATATTCATAAGTTAACATAGAGAAAGATGAAGTTAAAACAAAAATATCAGCTTGGTTGGAAACTATTGTGGCCCTATGAAGTTTTGAACAGTTGATGTCACTATCCCCACGGCTTGATATTTTGATTGGAAACAAAATATCAACTATTTTCTATGGTGGGGTCCACTTAAACTTTCGATCTATCTCATTCTTTTTGTGATGCGATAAAACGATCTCTCCAAATGTATGGACGGTATGGATACAACACACACATCATGGTGGGGCCCATAGAGCTTGGTGACATCACTTCAGTAGCATTTGGCTAATCCGCGCCCACATACCACCAACTTTGATGGTGTGCGTACGTGTCGCTCCAAGAGGAGCGTGCCAACTACTCAACCTCGGGAACGTGCAAACGGTTGGAAGGAGATCAAAGTTGAGCCATGTGGCCCTGTGACGATGTATTTATTATATCTACACTGCCCATAGATTTACTGCATGATCCCAAAAATGAGTTATATCCGTAGCTTATGAATCACATCACAAATAACAATGAAGACTATGATTCCCACTCTCAAAATATTCGTAGGGCCCACAATAATATTTATTTTTCATCCAACATGTTCATAAGGTCATACAGATGCAGATGAAAAGTAAAAACAAATGTTAGATTGATCCAAAACTTATGTAACCTTAAGAATGTTTTAATGGTAGAAATTCAATTCTTGCTGCTTTTTATAGTGTGCTCCACTTGATCTTTGGATTTGTCTTATTTTTGGGCTCATACCTTACGATGAGCTCGCCAAATGGACGGATGATTTTGAAGTAACATAAACTTCATGGTTGGCCCCACCTAACTTAGTGTTGCCAACACATGAGTGAGGTTGGTGGTGTGTGGTACACCGGCTAATGGGCTTTCCCGTGATGTATGTGACTTATATCCATGCGGTCCATTTTAGGGCATGATCCCAAAAATAAAAAAGATCCAAATCACAAGTGGACCATTATATAGGAAAAAGTGGTAATCAACTATTAAAAACCTTTTATAGGGGCACAAAAGTTTTGGATCAAGATGATATTTGAGTGGTATCTTCGTTGGGTTTTTTGTGATCTTCACAACTGATTGGATGGCAAATAACATTCTAGGGTCTCCAGTTAAGTTTTTAATGGTGGATTCATTCACCCTAATTTCCTGTGGTATGGTCCACCTAAGATTTGGATCTGCTACAATTTGTTAACATGCCCTAAAATGAGCTGTCAAAATGAATGAATGGTGTGGATGTAAAGAAAATGCATCACGGTGGGCCCCACAGTTAAGTATTCATGACCCAAAAACGGTGTGTTTGTTTTGGTGGTTCGTTGACTTGGCAAGCTTTTGTGGGACTCACGATGATTCTTCTTGGTCATCCAAAAAGTTCATAAGGTCAAGCAGACTGACTGAATGATGTAAAAAAATAAAAATAAAAAAATAAAAAAATAAATACAAACAAACAAATATCAGCTTCATCCAAATTCATCAGAACCCTAAAAGGTTTTCAATGATAAGCATTCAAACGCCACGTTTTTTTCTGTGGTGTGGTCCAGTTGAACATTGGATCTGCCTCAATATTGGTATTCTGTTCTAAAATGATAGATAAAAATAAATGAACAGTGCAGATATAAAACATACGTCACGATGGTACCCACAGAACTTCTGCCCCGATAAATCCATCACCAAAGTCACGCAACATGACAGGCTGTCAAGTGAAAAAGCAGCAATTGACCGGACTTTTCTCCCTCGAGCCAAACACGAGGGACACGGTTTGGCTAATGGTTGATGCTCTCTGGGCCCATCATGATGTATGTGTTTTTATCTTCGCCGGTCCAGTTATTTTGGTAAAGTACTTTAAGGATTGATAAAATAAATGAAACAGATCAAAATTTTAAGTGGACCACACCTTTTACGGCCCACTGTAATGTTTATTTGATATCAAAATAAATATCAGCTTCATCTCAATGAAATTCAGGATATATATAGAGAGAGGCAACACTGAAGTGTGGGTGTACTAACCAGCTAACCAAAAAAAAAAAAAAAAAAAGGCATGCTCGTTGTGCCCTTTTGCACATGTTTCATGGGCGTCTAATCTGAACAGTCCATGTGATGCGGAATCCCATGAAACCCTAACGGACAAATTTTCACCCTGATCTAAATTTTTGGTGGGCCATAGAAAAGAGAAATGCAAATCAAGGGAGGAAACTGTTTTCATTTTTCATGGCTTACTAAAGTTTTGGATCAAAGTAAAAAATTGAGCCTGTGATGTTTCATGAGGTGCTACTTCACGTGGATCGTTCAGATTTTGGAATCGCATTCCGTATGATGAGCTCTCAAAAAAGGTTTACAAAAGTTCCGTGAAAACTGGTGCATATATATATATATATATATATATATATATATATATATGTGTGTGTGTGTGTGTGTGTGTGTGTGTGTGTGTGTGTGTGTGTGTGTGTGGAAAAGGTTCTATGCCATCAAGGTCATGGGAACTTCCCATGAGGTCGAGTTGTGTGGGCCCCACGGTGATGCATGTCGAACATCTATCCCATCAGTCAGATGCTCAGATGCACCATTCCATGGTGGACCTGGGGCTTTAAAAAAAAAAAAAAAAAAAAAAAAAAAAAAAAAAAGACTAATCCATTCATGAAAACCAATTACAACCATTCAGGAGGGCTCTAACAAAACAAACGGACCTCTCCTATCGTATAAGGTTATCTACACAATATGAAACTAAAGAAAAGGGAATTATAAAAATAAAAAATAAATAAATAAAAAAAAAAAAAAAAAAAGGAACCCCATTTACATAAACCGAATATTCCCCATGCGAGTTTTATCAATCACGAGATTTCCACGTACCTGTCTTGGAAGAGCAGCCCGGGAATTATACAATCTATTTGGACAGCCATCAGTAGCCATTCTAGCTAAGGAATCAGCAATCGAGTTCCCTTCTCGATAGGTGTGGCGGAAGATGAGATTAAGGGGACACCGGTGCTATTGGATTTCACCCACCTTGTACCAAATCCGCCAAGAGCATGAGCCTTGAGGATGTTCAACCCAACTGTAGATAGTCCTGGAGTCTGTTTCGACTATAATGTTTGAAAGACCCAGGTTAGAGCTGATCTTTATTCCGTCTAACATGGCTTGGGCCTCAGCCATAGTGTTTGTGCCATTGTCATAGCTTCTGTGAAAGACAAAAATTAGATTGCCATGATGGTCCCGGCAGATCCCCCCCCCCCTGGATTACCCCTCGAGGAGCCATCAATGTTCAACTTTAACCAGCCATGAGGGGGCGAAGTCCAAATAACTTTGATGAATTTTCTGGCTGGGATGGTTGGAGGATTGTTGATCCTGAGAGCTTGAAGGGTGATTGATTCCGAGAAGGAGTCTCTATCCGCCGTCAAAATAGAACTTCCGAGTTCATTCAACCAGCGATATACCTTGAAGTGGATGTAATTAGCTGTCATTGCTTGACCCTCATATCTTGCCCGGTTTCGGCTTGCCCAAATCTCCCAAAGAATGATTATAGGGGTAAGACCAAGAAGGTATGAAAAGCAGGATTTCTTACTTGCCTTTGAAGTCCAAGCTTGTATGCGTAACTTGTGTGGGAAACACTAAAAATAAAGTCAATCCGTAACTTGTGTGGGTCACACCACATACAAAAGTTGAAAGGGGCTACCCTCCATTAAAACATTCATAATCATTTGTTCGGCCCACCGAGATGTGGTTCACAAATTCAGCCCATCTATTATGTGTGTCCCACTTGGATGAAGGGTCAAACCAAGTTTTAAATGCATCCAAATTTCAGGTGAGTTCTACCAAGTGCTTTTATATGTTTTAGGCACTATGATTTTGATATCCATTGGTTCTTCATGTTCTCCGTGTTTTCTTCAAAAATTTCTTTCAACCAACTATCAATTGAGACTAATATCAAAATATTTAAAAGTATTTGATGAAATGACCATTATATATACTTTATTTTTGAAATTTGAGTGTAGGTGGTTTGATTTGGAGAAATTTTTTATAAAAAAAAATTCAAAATTTTCCCAATTTCTCCCAAATTGCTTTGCAATGTTGCACTCCAAACGTGAAATCCATGATTTTAGATGGTATGACCCACCTAAGTTCCATATACGGCTGATTTTTGGGATATCCTATAATTTAAAGGGGACCCGTCAAATGCACGGTGTTGATGGTCAATACGCATCACAGTGGGGCCCACACAGCTCGACCTCATGGGAAGTTCCCATGAGCTCGACCGCATAGAACCATTTCGCTTGAGATTTGGATTATTTCATCTTTGGGTATATAACATAAGGAAGTTTTTAATGATGGGAGTTAAATCAACACTATTTCACTTGAGATTTGGATTATTTCATCTTTGGGTATTTAACATAAAATGATATATGAAAATGGATGGTTGACATGGATGAAACACTTTCATCATTGTAGGGCCCACAAAGCACCCTGCCTATATTGGGGCATTAGGTGAGTATTAAAGTGTATCTTCAATACTACAATCAAGGATTCTCCAATCAATCAAGGACTACAATCAAGGATTCTCCAATCAATCAAGGACTACGATCAAAGATTCTCCAATCAATCAAGGACTGCAATCAAGGACGACAATCAAGGATTCTTTCATGTGTAATCTTTTATATACGTTTATATATAGGGATGAAAATAATAACAATTAGCAAGCTTTCTCCCAACCTTCTTTCTTCCTTTCTCTATCTCTCTCTTCCTTAGTTTTATCTCGGTATTAGATCAAGGTTAGTATTTTTTTTCTCTTTTTATTTCTTCTTTCCCAGGGTTGATAATCTGGATTGAATCAACGCCTAGTGATATGATTTGATTTTTTTTTCTTCGGTGCCAAGATCTAGTTGTTATTTGTTTGTTTTTGGTGATTTTTTTTTTCAATAGAGGATGACGGATCGTCCGTCGGAAAAACTGTTGTTACACCTCTATCTTCTACGCAGCCCCTCGTAATTGAGAAAGAGAGTCCAACTCTTTAGATTACCACCATCAAATTCGATGGAACCAATTACTTAACATGGGCAAGATCTGCGAAGCTCTATATTTCTATACGTGGTAAAATAACATATATTATAGGGACAGTTAATGCACCAGATATATCAGACTTGGCAGCCGTTGAACGATGACAATCAGATAATTCAATTGTTATGTCCTGATTACTTCATTCTATGAAGCTGGAGATAGGGAATACATATATATTTCTGCAGACTACAAAACAAATCTGGGATCTTGTGCAGCGGACATATTCTCAGAAGAAGAACGCTTCCCGCATCTATCAGTTGGATGTGGAGACCTCCCAACTTAAGTAGGGAAAAAGACCTTATCGGAGTATTATAATACTCTTCGACAAAGATGGGAAGAACTTGATCAATATCAGACCTTCGATTGGGAAAGCCCCAAAGACGGAGAGATTTTTTCAAAGTTTATTGAAGAGAAGCGCGTATATCAGTTCCTTGCAGGTTTGAACCCGGAATATGAGACTGCTCGTGTGCAGATTTTGAGCAGAAAAGATGATTTTTCACTTTTAGGCGATGTGTATACTTATATTTATTCTAAGGAAAATAGGCGTTACTCTATGGGCCATGAAATGATCTAGCCTGGAGATAAAGCGGCAATGGCTGTAAACAGACAGGGTTGGCGAGCATTGGTGACACCTATAGTATCTTCG
Source organism: Magnolia changhungtana (assembly GCA_030180095.1). Classification (NCBI taxonomy): domain Eukaryota; kingdom Viridiplantae; phylum Streptophyta; class Magnoliopsida; order Magnoliales; family Magnoliaceae; genus Magnolia; species Magnolia changhungtana. The sequence continues at coordinate 553,455 of JASAUF010000053.1, read as the reverse complement.
CCACCTGTGTTTCATTCTCGCCCAAGCAAGAATCAGAAGAACTCCCAGCGTTTTAGTGACCATTATAAGAAATATGGACATACCAAACAGTTCTACTATTTTCTTAATGGGTTTCCATAGAAAGAGTCATTTCCACAGAAAGGGCCTACCTTGCCACAAGCAAATTAGAGTGCATCCTCACCGTCTGCTCAAGCTATCTCTACTGCTGAGATTTCGATGCAGAATCATGCCCCTCCTACCGCACCATCTGATCGTGTTACTATATCTCGAGAAGATCTGGATCAATTCCAGGTCCTAATGGCACAGTTTAACAAAAAGACAGCTACCTCCACTTTTGCACAGTCAGGTACATTTGCTTCAACAAACACTGTCTCCATTATTCCTTCCCCATCCTAGATCATTGATTCAGGAGCATCTGATAATATGAGCGGTATGCCTTCTCTTTTCCGTGTATATTTTCTTTGTTCCGGTAGAGATAAAGTTCAGTTAGAGAATGGATCTCTTTCTTCTGTTGTAGGGAAAGGACTCATAAAAATTACTCCCTCGCTACCACTCTCTGATATGTTACATATTCCTCAACTCACTACCAATCTTTTATCTATCAGTAGCATTACACGGTCGTTGAATTGTAGTGATACATTAATTTTTCCATCTTATTGTCTTTTTCAGGATCTGGTAACAATACTAAAAAAAATGACTAAAGGATATAAACCGTAGCTCTATTGCTATGGCTTAAAACCGTAGCTAAAAATAATAAAACCGTAGCTAAAAGCAAATTCCACCACCCATCCCTACACCATGTGATAGCCCCATAAGGAACTCTATGAGGCCCATTAAAATCTGTATGCTCCATCTAATACGTCTATACATTTTGAAAGATCATTTTAGGGCAAGATCCTAAAAAAGGAAGTAGATCAAAGGCTCAAGTGGACCACACAGTAGGAAACAATGGAGATTATATACGTACCATTGATTGATGGTGTGGTTCAATTAGCCCTTTGATTTTTCTAGATTTTTGGGCCATTATCCATAAAAAAAAATTTACAAAATTAATGGATGGAGTAGATTTATCAAATGCATCATGATGGACCCCACAAAGCTCCTGATTGGATTGTCTGTCCAGAACCCGTCAAACGTGCAAATGTGGAGGAGCTGTGAAGGATGCAGCAACAGCTACAGCTAATGGGATTTTAGCTACGGTCTAAAACTGTAGCAAAAAAATGCGGAAACTCAACCCACGCGCTGTCCTTTTTCTCCTTCCCCCTCAAATGAAACATTCTAAAATTTCACTCCCTCCACTCGAGGGAAAAAAACCCAAGTTCGCGCATCCCTTTTCTCTCTCGTGCACTCTCTCTCTCGCTCCACTCTCCCTCTCTCACTCCCTCTCCCTCTACCTCTCCCTCTCGACTCTAACCCCTACCTCTCTCTGTCGCTCCCTCTCCCTCTCCCTCTCGACTACAACCCTTGAGCGACGCACCCCCTTCACCCGGGCGAAAATCGACCCCTGCGGCCCCCACCCTTTACCTCTTCTCCGTCTCTCCTCTCTGACCAGGTACGTATTTCTCTCACCATATATTCTAAGTTTGATTTTGAGTTTTTATTTCTAAATCTTCAAATACACAGATTAGGGTTTCGTTTCTTATAAAATTTCTAACAGGAAAAGGATTTAGGGTTCTGTAAAATCTGTAATAGGAGAAAATGGGAAAGTTTTTTTTGGCAAGGTATTTAAGGATCTTTTTTTTTGTACACTTAGGGCTTTCGATCTTCCTCTATTCAATTGATCCAGTGTCGATTAACATTTACAAGTCTCTCTCTCTCTCTCTATTTCTATCAATTGATCCAGTGTCGATTGACATTTATAGGTCTCTCTCTCTCTCTCTCTATTTCTATCAATTGATCCAGTGTCGATTGACATTTAAGGATTTTCGTTTCCTGTAAAATCTGTACACCAGCCATTTACTTTGTGTCTATCAATATTTATGATGATGGTTATTATTATTTTTGTAGCCACTTCTTAGAACAGTCAGCATTATGTTTTATACATAAGGGTACAAAAAAAAAAAAACAATTTATAGTTATAAAGGATACAAAGAAGAAGAACGATGGCGCTCTTCAACTTTATTAGGCATCCCTTGTTTTAGAGGCTTAAGATTCTTTGTTTTTATTAGGCATCCCCTGATTTTCAATTGACTGATTCTTTGTTTTTATGTTGCAGAGTCCTCTAGTGGTTACCGGTATAGCTGTCGGATGTGCAGGTAGACTATTGATACTCGCATCCATTTTCTATCTATGGTGGATGAAGGATGCACCTGGCCATATGCGAGTGCACACTGACTCACCAAGACTTGTATTTTTAGCATTATTGTAATTGTAATTGAACTGAATTAATGATTGTAATTGAACTGAATGGATGATAATTGATTCATTATTGAATGAATGATTGTAATTGACCAAATGAATGAATGAATGTAATTGACTAAATGAATGAATGAATGATTGTAATTGACTGAATGAATGAATGATTATGCAGGTGGTAATTGAATGAATAAATGATTATAGTAGCTTTTAAATGTATGCAATAGCTACGGATATTGACCGTAGCTGGTAACCTTACGACCGTAGCTATTATTAAATTATAGATAATGCTACAGATACGGGACCACTTTTAGCTACAAATACTATCCGTAGCTATAGGCACTTTTGGCTATAGAAATAATTGGTACGGATTATATCTGTAGCTATTTTAATCTATGGCTACGGATTAAATCCGTAGCCATAGGTTTTAGACCTATTATTACGACACCTACGACTACGGACGTGCTACGGATTTAATCCGTAGCCATAGGTTTATGGTTGCGGATTAAATCTGTAGCCTTTGCCTATTTTTCTGGTAGTGTAACGAAGAAAACGATTGGCAGTGGACGTGAAGCTAATGGTTTGTGCATCCTCAATGATCCGCAAACTCCAAGTGTACTTCAACCATATGCATTGTGTTATGGCATAACTAGCTAGGTCACATTTCCTTTTCATTTATGAAACATTTGCTTCCAGCTTTATTTTCTAGTCAATCGGTTTCCGACTTTCAATGTGAAATTTGTCAATTGTCCAAACATTGTAGAACTACTTATCCCTTGAGTTCTAATAAAGTTAGTAGTTCTCCTTTTTCACTTGTTCATTCTGATGTTTGGGGACCCGCTCCTGTACCATCTCTTTTGGGCTTTAGATACTTTGAGTTATTTATTGATGATTTCAGTCGCTGTACCTGGCTCTTTCTTATGAAACGTAAAGATAAAGTTTATTACATCTTAAAAAATTTTATTACCATGGTTCAAACTCAATTTGATATAAAGATTCGTGTGTTTTGTTCTGATAATGGAACTAAATATGCGAATTCTAGAATCCAAAAGTTATGTAAAGATCATGGTATTGAGCATCAAACATCTTGTGTTAGAACTCCACAACAAAAAGGTCATTCAGAACGGAAGAATAGGCATATCCTTAATTTGGTTCGTTCTATCCCCATTGCGAGGAACGTTCCCAAATTTTTTTAGTCTGAAGCTGTCTTGACAGCTTGCTACATTATTAACCGCACACCTTCTAGTGTGCTGAATTTTCAAACTCCTTATTCTGTTCTTCGTCCTCGTGACACGAAATTTATTCTTCCACCCAAGATTTTTTTGTTGTGTTTGTTTCATGCAAGATTTGGGTTAGGAACGTTCCAAACTTGACCCAAAATCTTTAAAATGTATATTTTTGTGTTACTCTAACACACAAAAAGGATACAAATGCTATCATCCACCCAGTCGACGGAGTTTATTTCCAAAAATGTTTCCTTTTTTGAAAATCAGCCCTACTATTCAGGTCCAGTTTCTTTACAGGGGATGTGGTTTGCCACTTGTCATGACCGTGATGTCCAACCATCACATGTCCCTCTTCCTGTTGTCATCCCAGTTCCGCCTGTATCCTCTCTAAAGTCTTTCATGTCACCTATGTCAGTTATACATCATGAACATACTACTGGTGACTCAGTTGTACATGCAGGACCACATAAGGACTTGCAGTTTTTGGAAGGAAGTCCTGCTTCACAACACTGCAACGTTTCTCAGACCAATCCATGCCTTTCCCACCTAGTGAGTTAGCATCTTCTGATGTTCCTCCTCTTGCTTCAGACCTTGAGATTCTCATTGCTTTACGAAAGGGTAAAAGACAAATTTCTACTAAATATCCTTTATCTGATTATGTCACATATCATGTTATGTCACCATCTTATCGTGCGTTCTTAACTTTTGTGTCTTCTGTCACAATTCCCTCTACTGTCCGTGAAGCAATGTCTGATCCTAAGTGGAAGGCTGCAATGGAGGAAGAAATGAGAGCTTTGGCTCATAATGATACGTATCATTACCCAGAGGGAAGAAGGCAGTTGGGTGCCATTGGGTGTTTACAGTTAAGCATAATCCAGATGGTACCGTGGATCGATACAATGCACGGCTGGTTACAAAGGGATACGCAAAAACATATGGGATTGATTATTATGAGACCTTTGCTCCTGTTGCAAAGATGAATTCCATTCGTGTCTTACTATCCTTGGCTGCAAATAGTGATTGGGAACTTCATTAATTGGATGTTAAAAATGCATTCTTTCACGGGGATCTTCAAGAAGAGGTGTATATGACTCCTCCACCTGGTATCTCATTTCCTGACCATGAAGGGCAAGTTTGTTTCTTAAAGAAATTCCTATATGGACTTTGCCAATCTCCTCGGGCTTGGTTTGACCGATTCAGTGGGTGGTTATTAGTTTTAGATATCGACAAAGTGCAGCAGATTATACTCTTTTTATTAGATACATTGATGATAGTTTTACTGCTCTTATTGTCTATGTCGATGATATAGTTATCACCGGAAATGATCCAATCGCCATTCAGGAGTTAAAGTCTCATCTTCGACATCGCTTCGAGATTAAGGACCTTAGCCCTCTGTAGTATTTTCTTGGCATTGAAGTTATAAGATCAAAGTTCTCACTTTCTCTGGTTTGCCAGGTTCTCTTTCTCTAAACTTACAATATATTCTTACTTTCTTATTAAAGGCAAACATTTGAGCTTTAGCTTGCTTCAAAAAAAAAAAAAAAAAGTTGCAAGATCAAAGTTAGGTATTTTTATCTCGCAATGTAAATATGTCTTGGATCTATTGAGCAAAACCATAAGTTGGGTGATTTGGAAGGAGAGCCCCTTGTAAATGTCTCACAATATTAGCGTCTAGTTGGGAAGCTAATTTATCTCTCCCTTACTAGACTTGATATTACTTATGTTGTAGGAGTTGTCAGCTGTTTTTTGCATGCTCCTCACTCAATTCATCTTGAAGCAACCTTTCATATTCTTCGATATTTAAAGGGTTGTCCTGGAAAAGGTCTAATCTTTCGTAAACATGGTCACAATCAGATTGAATGTTGGACGGATGTTGACTGCGCCGGATCAGTTACCGATAGACGTTCTACATCCAGATATTGCACTATGTTGGGTGGTAATCTTATTTCCTGGAGAAGCAAAAAGCAGAGTGTGGTTGCTCACTCTAGTGTCAAGGCCGAGTTCTGTGCCATGACATATGGTATTTGCGAGATGATCTAGCTACAGAAACTGTTGCAAGAATTAGGAGTTGATGTTCCAACTCCAACAACTCTGTACTATGATAATAAAGCGACGATTAGCATTGCTCATAACCCAGTACACCATGACTGCACAAAACATATTGAAATTGATCGTCATTTTATTCGTGAGAAGCTACTTTCTGGGCAGATTTGTATGGTGTTTGTTCCTACGACCAAGCAACATGCGGATATTCTCACCAAAGCAATTGGCACCATTCAGTTTCAGTTTGCGCTATACAAGCTCGGTATGCTCGATATCTTCCAACCGGCTTGAGGGGGAGTATTAAAGTGTATCTTCAATACTACAATCAAGGATTCTCCAATCAATCAAAGACTACAATCAAGGACTACAATCAAGGATTCTTTCATGTGTAATCTTTTATATACGTGTATACATAGGGATGAAAATAATAACAATTAGCAAGCTTTCTCCCAACTCTCTCTCTCTCTCTCTCTCTCTCTCTCTCTTTCTCTCTCTCTCTCTCTCTTCCTTAGTTTTATCTATGGGCTACGTGTATAAGAAAGATCATCAGGTGGGCTACGTGTACACTTGACAAATTAAGGACTGACTGATGAGTAGCTCTGATATCTCACAACTGTGTTGTTATGCCCCGTGTGAGGCAAGTGTTTTTTTTTTTTTAAAAGAAAAAAATGAAAAATAAATAAAAATAAATAAAAAAGAAAGCACTAACCTACACCTACATGGGTCGCACCCTGCCTATGTTGGGGCATTAACATGTGGTATATATACAAAGCAACTAAAGATGGATGATGACATATATGGTACATAATCATATGTAGGGCGCAAAAAAATAAAAGATGTGGTACATTAGTACATGTGGGGGGAATGAGAGTATGTTCAGAAGCACATGCATCACAGTGGACACCCCACTCAACATGTAGTGATTGACCACACTAGTATTAAATTGTGAACCTCGTGACTTGAAACCTTCGAACTTGGAACCCAAAAACATTGACTTAAAATTCAAAAAATCTTATCCAAACCTGACGTAGGGAAGGACATGATGGGGTTGATCACTGCCTTCGTTAAAGAATAATTACTCCGAATCCACTAAGTTCTCTATATTCTTCATAGATATTACTCAAATCTAAAAGGGAAAAAAAAAATCTAATAAAATCAAAAATAAATTGATTGATAATTGTCTAATGTGTGTTTCCACATTACACTATTAATAAGGAAAAAAACTAAATCAAAATTCGTAATTACCAAAAATAGCAAAATTATAACTCTAATAAAAATCTTAATTCTAATAAAACTCTTTTAAAGGCTAATTTCTAAAAATAAAATTTTCAAATAAACTTTTACTAGAATAGCCCCAGCATGATTATAAGTTATCTCTATAAAAAATAAAAAAATCTAAAAATCTCAAAAATAATGAAATATAAAAATTAAAATTACTAAAAATAGTATTTCTTTTCCTTAAAATTTCATTTTTGAGCTGAAAACACATATTTGTGGACGAAACGGACATACATGACCCACTTTGTGGGTTGGTTCACTTCTAATGACCTGTTATAGTAAAGATTGATAAGTTATGCGCCCTGTAACGATACTCGCATCAAAAATTATTTTCAATTTACGATTCACCTTCTTTTGGTCCAACCATGCTAAGAATGTATCGGTGACATGTCATACATCAAAACCCATATATGTCTACCCTAAAGCACCTAAAATCTGATCCACACTAGCCCCAGACCCATTCTTCACCATCCTAACCTCACCACAAGGCCGGATTAATGGAAAAAAGAGCAATCGAAATCCAATTTCTCATTGGCCTCATCCTACAACGGGAAGCTGACACATCCATGGCACTAGGGACAATCTTGAGTCTATTGTGCCCCGAAATTAGGGTCAAAGAAGGTAACACAAATTCAATTTTCGCGGTGATGTTGAATCTAATTATGTGATGATGGTCACATGACCACAAGGAGTAATGTCTTAGGGTATCGGTCTAACATACTCACTACTGGAAATTAAATTTCCTCTAATAATGACTCACTCTTTTAGTTGATTATTTTCTATTGTCTTTCATCCGAATTATAAAATTTACATCCTAGGAGTTAATGAAAGGAGACCATGTATCACATGGGGTCTTAAAAATCAATCTTTTTTTTTTTTAAAGAAACTTTTCCTTTCATTACTCAAGAAAATGTACAAACATTCAGAAGTGTCCCGACAAAAAGGGTGGACTACTCCTATCGTATAACTCGATCTGCTGAAAAGCTACCTGAAAAAGGAAAAGGAAAAGAACAGAAAAGGAAAGGAGCCCCAACTACATGGGCCGAATGTTCTCAATGCCAATTTTATCAATGACGAGGTTAACAGAAAAATCAATCACTTTAAGCCATGTGATATTTCACTTTTCACTTACCCATTTATTACAAAAATGTCATTGGCTTCAACTATGAAAATCTTAAAGTCTCCTTATTTTTTAAATAACATTATCTATCTCCATGTTGAGAGAGAGAGAGAGAGAGAGAGAGAGAGAGACCCAAAATCCTAAAAATCCTAGCCATCCAAGCATAGGTAATTGGCATCCGAGGAGAAAATCAAGAAATTCTTGTAGGTTGAGGTCACAGGAAAAGTGTGTTTCGTTGAGAAGTTCCTGTATGTCAGGGTCACGGAAAATTCATGTTGGTAGAGAAGTTCCTGTAGGTTTGTGGTCACAAGATATTTGTGATTATTGAGTTCATGTATACAAGCACAGGCAATTTGCACTAGGTGGGAGGGTGTCAGCCTCACAAGGCCCATAAAGATACAGGACTAGTTATCTACATAATGTCATGCCTTACATCATGTGTTATGCTAAGCATATATATGAGCTGTGCAAGAGATGTGAAACACGAGTTGTTGCTCTAGACATGCATTCAACGGTAGTGATTTGCACGTACATCACGTTCCAGCCCTCTATATTGACCGGACTCCACTGTATACGTAGTACCTGTTTCACACCGCACATTGAACCCCAAGCTCTTTGGGGTCCACTATGTTACCGTCCTTCAAGTGCACCTCGATGCTAAGCACTGGAGCCAAAACTCAGGTGGGCCCCACCACTGGGAATAATGTGGATGGGATGCTAATCATAGGTTTGTAAGTGGGGCACCATGATTGTATCTTTCATCAAATCCACTCTCTTATGTCTTAAATTCACTTCCTTTAATTAAAAGTCATCACATCAGGGTTGCAGGGGCCCTGTAAAAAGGGTCACTTTCTACCGTTGATCATTCAAAACCCAGTGGCTATAAATACGGACCATTCCCTCATTGCTTAGATAGAACACCAGCTCTTGTGTTGGTGAAGATTTCTCTTCTTTTTCTTCTTCATCTTTTTTATTTTATTTTTTCTTTTCTATGGAATCCATTGAGGGTCTTGTTAAGGAGATCAAGGAAGAGATTTTCTCACCGGTTGATGTCTACTCCTTTGTATTGCCTTCTGCTTATGACACAGCCTGGATGGCCATGATCCCTCACCCTCAACATCCTAACCGTCCAATGTTCCACAAATGTTTGGACTGGATTCTCAGTAATCAGAGGGAGGAAGGGTTTTGGGGAGAGCCAGGACAGTCCAATGCCCCCACCATACAGTGTCTGTCTGCCGCCCTGGCTTGCATGGTTGCACTCAAGAGATGGAATGTGGGGTCCACCAACATTGTGTTAGGTATTATTTATGGTTTTGATATGAACTCTCTTGTATCCACATAAAATGCAAACTTTTCATTATCTCCCTGAGAGCACACGTGAGGACTGAAAAACAGGTTTTCATCCTTATGGGTTGGAACTTGGGAAACCAAAAGTTACTGGCCTTGCATTTGGAAATAAGGAAATTGGTTATTATATCTAAACCCCTCATCAGGCTATCTGATTGCTTAGGTTCCTTCTGTCAAAAATGAGGCCGACTTGTGCTTCATTTTCCCGCAGAATTTAGACCAATGGTTAATTCTTTTTAACTGTTCATTTGTTGGGTGGCCCACCTAATTATCATATTAGCCCGATTCTTCGACATGACAATGATTTTCATTTTCCCGCAGAATTTAGACCAATGCTTAATTCTCTTTAACCGTTCATTTGTTGGGTGGCCCACCTAATTATCATATTAGCCTGATGCTTCGACATGACATTGTCCCTAATATGAGTTCTGCTTCCAAACAGGCAATCAGAAATTGCAAGCATGGGAACCGAATTTTAGAATCGTTTTCGTTGAGTCAGTCCCAAATTTAGATTGGTTGAACCGTCTTAACCATCAATTGTCCAGGATTTGTTTAAATATAACCATCATTTTCATTTTTAACCACCCAATTAATGTCTGCAAATCTAGAAGTCATTTGACTTCATTATTATTATTATTATTATTATCATTTGGGAAAGGTGGGAGCACGCCCGCAATAATTTTATTGATACAAAAAGACAGTATATATAATCGTTTGGGTGGGCCCAACAAAAAGAAATCAGGCCTCACCAATTATTTGGCTTGCTTCTATTTTGCGCATGAAATTTTCAAGTGCCTGCGTATAATCCATCAGACCCCATGAGAGTATCCAAAAATTTCTTCTAAATTTATGTTGTCGGTCACATTAATAATTTTTTTTTTTCTACTACTTTTATTCTCGAACTACCCATAGATAAATAATCATAATCTCCTATACGAGCCAACCATATACTGCGGGAAATTTCAGTTGGTTTTTTTGGGAGGACCACACGTGTACAACGATTGTAAGTTGATAAGCTCATATTCTTTGGAAATTTCAGGATTGCAATTTATTCATGCAAACACAGAGAAGCTACTTAGAGAGGAAGATGGTTGCTATCCTCGTCAGTTTGCCATTGTTTTCCCCGCCATGATTGAGCTTGCGCAAGCTGCAGCCTTAGATGTGTTTCCTGATGGCTTCGTGGAAGTGGTGGACGATATCTTCTGCGAGAGACGAAGAATTCTTGAAATGTATTGCTTCTTGACGCAATCCAATCTCTGCTTCTGATATTCATCTCTGTAGATCTTAGTCAGTCTGGCCCAGATCTCCGGTCCCATCCATCATGGTCCGAGCTTTGGATGCTGAGCTTTTGGCCTTGTGCAGATCTTGATTTGATGCTCATGCTAGGGCTCGGCCACATACCAGGCCCATTTGTGATTGATATTGGTTGAACCCAGGCTTAAATTTCAAGCCTAGGCCAGTCAACGGGCTGATCATCGCTTTGCCAGAGCGGCCACCTTTGTCATGTGTTTGTGAGTATGCTAACAGACATTTAAATGCAGGGTAAAATGCATTGATCAAGCTTATTATCCTCCACTCTCATCATATATGGAAGCATTGCCTGAAACTTACGTAAGTCCCGAGCACATACTCGAACATCAGAGCGAAGATGGTTCCTTGTTTCAGTCACCTTCTGCCACTGCGCATGCTTTTATGGCTACAAGAGATAAAAATTGTATGGTGTACTTGGAATCTGTGGTCCAAAGATGTAAGGATGGAGGTGAGGAAAACTATAACACTTGTTTCGGTTACATGGCTCTCTTTTTCTTTTTCTTATTTGTGATTTTTGTTTCTGTCACTCTCTAAAATCGTGCTGTTGACTTCTAACCATTGCACTTTCGTACAGTTCCACCAGTGTATCCCATCGATGAAGAACTCATAAAGCTTTGCATGGTTGATCGATTGGAGAGATTAGGTTTGGCGGAGTACTTTCAGGAGGAAATTGAAGAGGTTTTGTATGGCGTTTATAGGTAATGTAATAGAAGTCATTAGTGGAAAGAGTGCACCTTTTTAACTGAAGGTAGGGCGAAGCATCGCCCCGTCAAGATGCTTAACACTGCTACCAACCAAAAACTACGATACTCTTCTAAAAAAATTTAAAAAAAATAAATAAAAACACACACACAAGCTCACAATAAAGGGAGCAGATTAGATGCGGCCCCGGCCTCACCCAAGACGGTGCGGCCCACCTAGATGTATTTATTCTATATCCGCGCAGTCCAGCTGTTTTTCGACATTACTTTAGGGCATGAGCCCAAAAATGAAGCAGATTCAATTCTCGGGTGGATCATACCATTGGAAAGATTGGTGATTGACTATTAATGGCAACATAAGAATTGGATTAAGTTTTTTTTTTTTTTTTTTTTTCAAAAAAAAGGGGACTAGCCCCCTGTATCTTTGTTAATTTGAAACAAGCATGTACAGACTGGACTTTCGGGTGGGCTCCACAATAACATTGGGCCTCACCTATCATTTCACCTAATTGGCAAACGGAAAATAGGAGAAAAAGGAATAGAAGAAACTAGAGGAGAGGGAACTGCTTCAGGCGACGAGACGGAGGAACAGAAGAATTGGATTAAGTTGATATTTGGTTGGGTTCATGTCCTTACCTCAGTGGTAGACTCCGAGGAGTTTCAACACGAGGTCTTGGGTTTGATAGCCATAGGTGGTGAAATCCCTTCGGCATGTGTCGGGTGGGTGCTTAAATTTTTTTAAAAATAAATTAAATAAATTAAAAGTTGATATTTGCCTTTTCTCTTCATGGAGGTTTATGTGACCTTATCAACTGGTTGGAAAATAAACATTACAAAAACACTATGGTGGTTACTAGAGAGCTTTTAATGGTAGAGCTTCCAATCACCGCTTCTTCTTATGTTATGGTCCACATGAGATTTGGATCTTCTTCATTTTTGGGATTATTGATGTAGAGCGGGTCGTAGAAATTTTCATGGCTAAGATGGATCAGAAAAGACTCGGTTAGTGACAGAAGTGATCCCGACTGTCAGAACCTTAAAACGGACATATCTCGCAAACCGGAATGAGTTACTAGACATGACATATATGATTTTGGGGTAGGAGAAGCTACTTCAGCCACCCAACCCTACTTCAACAGTTGAATTTTCATTTTATTTTCATTTTTACTATTTATAGTAAGTTTTAGTTTGATTATAACTCTTCATCCGTTGGGCCTTAGGAGTTGCGTCGAACATGAAAAATGCTTAGAATAATTAGGAGAATAGTATGGTTGAGCCAAATAGGACACTTACTATTTTTGGCCAAAAATCATGAGGTCTAATGGAAATCATGATCGTCTATAAATAGTAAGTTTACCATTTATACCTCGCAAGCTCGAACTTGGTTCGAAGTTTTTTCATGCTCAAAAAATCAGCTCGACTCATCTCGAACTCAGTTTCGAACTGAGCCAAATCGGGCTTTTTTGAGTTGAGTCGAGCGAGCTAACCGAGCTAACTCGGTTCGTGTACAGCCCTATGCAACCCATGTAATATGGTTGAAGATTCAGCAACCTTTTTTTTTTCTTCTTTTTTTCTTTTTCCAACAAGATTCAGCAACCTTGTTGGAAGGGTATTCATGACTTTTGTGAAATGCAAAGATCCTCTCAATGGCCCATCCGCATTCAATTTGACACTGTCTGAATCATTTATGGGCACACCACCAAATTCTTCTGCGGCTTCAGATCCTCCACCACACCCATAACTTCCATGGATAAGTTTAGGTCCACGTATCCTCATCTGTGCATTGAATTTTCTTTTAACCCATGCACCATAAATATATATATATATATTTCGCAATTAATGGATTCGTGGCTCTAGCCCACTTCTTTTATATATATATATATATATATATATATATATATATATATATATATATATATATATATATATATATATATATATTCATTCCTTTTTATTTTCACTTAGTAATCATCTATTTAGTAATAGTTAAAGTTTGATTCAACGAAACATTTTTTGTTCTGATCCAATAATTAAAACATTGATCACAAAAGACTAGGAATCATACCAATGGACGAGTACAGTAGTTTCCTCTCTTTCATGCTACTACTATTTGGTTGCCACAGTCGCATTAGATATTGATAAAAAATTTGTTGCCTCGAATGACATAGAATCTTGGTCTCTAGAGTGGGTAAGAAACTTTTAAATTGGACTAACTCTCAGAAATGCTTGCGATAATTTTTCAAATAAATGTGTAGGAATTGGAGAAAGCAAGAATCAGAAGCAATGATAGAGTCCATAGCCCCACAACAGATATTCAAGGACTCATTATCATTTCAAAAGTTGCGAATGAATGGCTACCGTGTATCTCCAAGTAAGTTATTTATTTATCTCATGTCTTCATCGTTCGGTTGTCCAAACAATTTCAGGATGTTCATATGCATTCATTTACCACTTGTAGAGGTATCCCAGTCCCGAAATCAGATAACTGATAATGAAAATTTTCTGTTTTAAGTTCAAATAGTTGGTTGCTTTTTGTCTTGTTAGAGAATACATTTGCATTGATATCTATTTTTACTCCTCCCTTGGGATGCCATATATATTCATATACTAACCCTATTTAATTAAGATAACCCAATACAGAAAAATTATCTCCCAAGGGAGCATTGAAATAGATACCAACACAAATATATTCTCTAATATGTCTTAGCTGTCCACTAAATGTCCCCTGGACTATATGCGTAATTTTCAGGTAATTCGAACCTGTTGTTTGACTTATATGCATGCCATTGAGTGGGTGTATGTGAACCATAATGCTTTGCCAAAGTATCAATTTTTGTTCGGCCGTCTTCTTGACGCCGCTTGGATTTTTGTTTGCAGGGAGGTTTTGTTGGTTCTTGCAAAATGAGGATATTATAAGGCACATCGAGGAAAACTACGAATACTTCTCGACTGCGATGTTAAATGTTTACAAAGCAACAGAATTATGTTTATAGGTGAAAATGAACTTGAGGATGCTAGAACATTCTCAAGAAAGTTACTAGAGAGGGGAATGGCCATGAGAAATGTAAAGAATAGTGTTGCTACGTCCAATAATCAGGAAGAGGTAATTAAACCCTTTTTAATGGGCTGGGCTTGGGCCAGTTACCAATACTCATGCATAATTTTATAGTGGACCACACTTTTGATGGGCCCAACTTTTTTAAAAGCATATGCCCACATAAGCAAAACTATTAAAGCCCAGGTTGCCCCGCCTTCGTCTATAAAGTTTTTCGAAATACGAGGAGGTGTAAAGTTCTTGAAATTTTATAGATTTTAATATCTCTTAAAGGATCTCCATTTAGATATAATCAAATTCTACAAACAAAAACAACTATAAGTGGACATTTTACCTTATATACTTTGATCATTGACACCCATCGTCCACGTAGGAGTTCTCTCTTTGATTCATCCAAACAATAAAGATGTAGGAAAAGATATTCCTCACACCCCACTATAGGGCTGGGGAGTGGGCATGTGAGAATCATCCAAGGTTGGACCACGCATTTATGTGCACATGATGATGGGAGGGAAAAGAGAAAGAGGAACCTCTTTTCTATTTTATCTACTATTTTCTTTTTCTCTCTTTTTTGTCTCCAAATGTCCAAGCTCTCATCTCTATCCCTTGGAATATGATTTATTTATAAGGACTCAGGATCATAGAGTTGGACTAGTTATGGTGCTCCTGATATGAAAGGATTTCAAGTCCCTACACATGCGGAGGAAGTCACGTGAGGCTCCTCACAAATAAGTTCCATTCATAGATTTATAGCATCCATCTTGTGGGCTCTAAAGTTGTTGGCAAAGATGCAAAGTGATAAAAATGGGTTGTTTTTGTGTTTTTAGTTAATGATACTTCTTTCTCAAATAAAAAACAAAGAAAAATCTAATTAATTTTCAACAAAAATGTCCTAACTATTTCTCAAGAAAAAAAATTCCAGCCATGCTTTACATGCACCAAAATAGATACCATTGCCTTGGATAAAGTCGGTATAGGGAACATTAGGCTTTCTTAGATGGGGTGCCTTGCGATCTCCGTTTTTTCTTTCTTCCTCAGCTGTTTTTGTTTTTTTTTTTTTTTTTTTGTGCAGTTAGGCTTATATGATAGGAGGGGTCCGCGCCTTTTTTTGTATGGACCCTCCTGAATGTCTGTATTTTTGTCTCGAGAAATGAAATCTTCGTCTTTAAAAAAATATATATATATTGATTCATTCATTGTTACTAGTGCATCATACAATTCTGAGTCATGAGGCTCTTTGTTTACATAAAATGATGATGTCGGGGATGACGTGATGAGGTCAATCACCATCTTCCTCAATGGATAACTGCCTTGAAACCATAAGGCTCTCTTGAATCAACAAGAGAAAATCTTGAATCCACAAGAAGAAAGAAGAAAACTTCTAAGAAATTGAATTATTTTAGCTAATGAATCTATAGTAAAAAGTAAGTTTAACATCTTTAAATAACTCTAAAAACGTAACTGAAGAGTTGTAATCAAATAAAGAAAAAAAAATCTAAAAAATGCATAAATTTCTGCTATCTGTCAACCTATCGAGTTGACAGGTTGAAACAACTAGATATTTTGTGATTTATGACCTATCAACTTGATTTATCGACTTGTTTGGATTTCAACCTATTAGCAAGATTTGTCAACCTGTCTAAAGTGGCAGAAATCAGCCAGCAAGCAATTTAGAACAGTACTATTTTGACTTGTCAAACAGTATTTCAACCTGTCAAAACTGGCAGAAATCATCCAGCAAGCAATTTGAAATTTCAGGCAGAATTTCGACCTGTTGACCACAAAGATCGACTTGTCAAAAGTTGGCTGAATTTTGTCGATTTCTCATTGGGCTTTTTCAGGTTCATGTGTGTTAGGAATGTCTTTGATCCACATACTACATCAAATGAGATATAAAGATTTTAATAACATGATATTTGGATAATTGAAATAGAAATAAGGACCTGTTTGTTTCACCATTTACCACCATAATGTAAAGAAAATGTGCAATGGTGACAAATTACTTTACTAGTCTCTTAACACCATCTGCATTCCATTTGACCGCCAATTTTTATGTTTGGTTTACAAGTAATAAAATAGTAATAATGAAAATTTTACATTCCTTCAACATCAAATCATTATGAAAATACATTGATGTCATTGTTTGGAAATCCTGGTAATGCCATAAAAAATTCCAATGATTATGAGGTCCTTTACCCATCTCGAGAATACATGCGCATTTCACCGATGATTCCTGTGGTTGGTTTGACTATTATAAAATCATAATGATAACACATTTCCTTTTCATTACCGGTGTAATTCGCAAAACAAACTGGACTAAACAACTATGGAAACTAACAATTGTCAATTTATATAAATGTGTGATGACAGATTGAACATGAACTAATGCTTCCATGGCTTGCTCGATTGGATCATCTCGAGCACAGAGTGACCATTGAAAGAACCAAAACAAACTATCTATGGATGGAAAAGGCCTCATATTATAGGTATGGACGTCCAAGTGTCATCAATTCATCATAATTGCACATCCTATTTTTTCAAGATCAAATGACAGAGCTTTATAGCAGGTTATCATTCCTAAACAACAGTTTGCTACTGCAACTAGCAAAGGACAACTACACACAACGTCAATTGATTTTCATGAACGAACTGGAGGAGTTGACAAGGTGGTAAACTCATTTTCTAGTAAATCTATTTGATCTTCTCCATTAATTAGATCCATTGCAAACATTTTTACTGCAATTATAGTGCAAATAGTTGCCATGGGACCCGACTATGATGTTCTAATTATAATAACATCCACATCGATCATTTTACATGTCATCCTTCATTTGCCATGGGCCAAAAAGAAGTCTAGCCAATCCATGACTCAGGTGTATACATACAAGTAGGAACGCTTTTGGGGTTGGACTGGCTGCCCCACCATTAATTTGTGTTGGGCAATACCCATGTTTCAGAATGGCCTCATTTTTTAGGTGTGTCCCACCTGAGTCAAGGATCAGCGTCATTTTTAGGCCCATGACCAGACAATGGATGGCCTGAGTGGATGTCAACACCACATTTGCGCTAGCTATAATATATTGAATATACATTTGCACTAGATATTTTATCTTACAAAAACAGTAACAATAACAACCACCCGGCCAGGCTATCTATTGTACGTGTAAACTACTACATGGAATTCATTGCTTGATTTAAATGCAACCATTTCACTTCTCAAATCAAACATTGTGGGTGTAGCGATCGAGCAAGGTGTCTCATGCCATTATTTATAGATAATGGAAAAGGTAATTTATTGTATTTTCATATAGTGGTGCTTATACATTGTATCATGATTCGTGATATTCATAGGTGGTCAAAGGAATCAGGTCTACGTGACATAGGATTTGGTCGAGAGAAGACCACTTACTGTTACTTAGCCATTGCAGCCGTTGCGTACAGTCCTTCACTTTCTGATCTACGGATGGTGGCTGCTAAAAGTGCAATCCTTGTTACAGTGATTGACGATTTCTTTGATATGGAAGGTTCGATGGATGAGTTAAATCAACTCACAGAAGCAATCCGAAGGTACTTGCCGGCCATCTATATTAGGGTTATTTAAACTGCATGTTTTATATGATTTTATTGTCTTTGTTCTTAAAATCACTTATTGTTTAATGGCACAAGATGGGATGTGGAGGGATTAAGTGACCACAGCAAGATCATCTTTGATGCACTTAACAATCTCATTAATGATATCGCGGAAAAATCGTTGGATAAACAAGGGCGTGATGTTACAGATAATCTTCGGGGAGTGGTAATTTTATTAAGCTTTAACCATTTTCATATTATTTTGTTATTGTGAGTCCCTACTCGTGGCTCTATAATAGACCCTGTAAGTTTCAACACTGAGGTCATGAGTTCGAGTGCCCATTACGGAGTGTGTGGGTGTGAGTGTGTCTATAAAAAAACATTCTGTCATTGAAAAATGCTAAGGTGGTTCATTTGTGAGGGATTGAAGAGGCAGTTCCTGCACAAGGGCCAAGGCATGATACCTATTTGTGATCTAGACCGTTCAACAACATGGAGCCCACCATAAAATTTGCCTGGCCAGATGTCTGGCTGCTCATTTCATTAGCTGAAAAACACATGTTTGCACTGAATAAAGATTCTACGCCATCACTCTTTTTCTTCTCTTGCTGTCCAACTTTTTTTTTTGCAAAGTGGCCTAACTAGTGAATGGGCAGCAGGGAATGTTCATGATTAGTGCAACATGACGTGTGCCACATTGGGAAACAGTGAATTGGCTCATCCTTCTCCCAATAAAATGGCCTCAGCGTTTCTCTCTCGTTCATATGGGCAAATTAAAAGCCAGTTATGCTAAGCCACACACCCATGCAAGCCACCTAATCCACAGGTGATAACCTATGCCAACATGGCAGTAGGTAAAAATCCTAGCCATCCATCAGGAGGACCTCACAATTTAGATGTTACTGCCCAAATACAAAGGTGGTCCATTTAGTAGGTGAGCCATCATATTGACAACCGTACATTTGTTCAGTTAATTGTGATTCACATGAATAGTGGTCCGACCTAATTGTTGGCATAGGAACTCTAAACGGTACCCTTCTAATGGATGGCTTGGATATTGTCGATATTCGCCAGGCTGGCATAAGTGGTGGCATGTGTACTGGCTGACTTAACTACATGTGTGGTCTAATTAGGAGAGCTCTATGAAAGTTTTAACAAAAATGCTAAGTTTTTTTTTTTTTTTTTTTTTTTTTTCCTTGTGGAAGTGGTACGAAACATTTGTTTCATGGCTAAAGGAAGCTGAATGGAGCAGAATGCTAATTGCACCATCCATAGACGAGTATATCCAGACCGGCATGATCTCCATTGCTGCACATACTATTACGCTTCCAGCAATTTATTTGATAGGCCCAAGGTTATCAAAATGCCTGATAAGGCCATCGCACACTGAAATTATTACAAAACTTCTCATGGTTATAACACGACTACTGAATGACATACAAAGCTACCAGGTAAACAAGCATTTTCATTGAACTTGTTACAAGTAAAAGGCGCATGTGATATATAAAGTGATAACTGATTCACAAGATTAGATTATTTAAATTTTGCAGCTTTTTTTTTTTGGTGCGGCCCAGATGGAAGGGTCCACCAGCTTCATATATGGCAAAAAACTTATTACAACCTAAGGCTATTTCGGGCGGGGCAGCAATACCAGCAGGCCCGCCTATCATATCCTATACAAATGATTGACTATTTCAGCTTCCTAACAGATGGGAAGATGAATCATTATGAAAATCTAGTTGTGTTTCTATCAATCATTATGAAAATCTCATGTCCAATCTCACTTTCAGAAGGAAGAAGCAGATGGGAAGATGAATATTGTACTGCTATACATGAAGGAGAATCCAGGAGCACATATCAAAGACTCGATTGCTGGTATAAGAAAGATTCTAGATGTGAAGAAGAAAGAGTTGCTTGAACTTGTTCTAATGGATGACTCCAGCAACATGCCCAAAGCATGCAAACAACTCCATTTATCTTGCTTAAAAGTATTTCAGATGTTCTTCAACTCCAACAATGGGTATGACTCTCCCACTGAGATGCAGGACTACATCAACAAAGCAATCTATGACCCTTTAATGGTCCAAGTTCAACACTCACTCCAGCAAGAAATTATCCAAGCTCACTACGGATTAAGGAAGGAAAATGCAAGTCTCAAACCTCAAATTGCCAGAAGTTTTCAAGATCATTGTAGCGAAATATCGACCCTACGAAAAATAACCCGCCTGAGTCCAGAAAATTGGTGCAAAATATCTCATGATTATACGTCGCCACGTCATACAGGCATCATACCATTTGGAGTCAGACAATTGAACCTTGGTGGTCAAGTCCATTTGAAATTTCGATTAAGATCCTACCCTAGCATATTAACACCTCATAGGGTGGCTAAACCTTTATTTTGGTTATAAGAAATTGTGTAGTTTTAGGCTTGTTACAGTGGGATTGTACTGTTGGGTGCTCTTGTAGTATGGCATTAGCTCTATTTCAAATATCCTCTTGTAATACTAAAGAGTTCAATCTTTTTAATTACAGTGAGAGTTTATAGTTTACATGCTGATGGTTTGGTTGTTGATGTTGCTGTGGAGCATTTGTTTTATTCAATATAAAAAGGTACTTTCGAATTGTCTGTGATGCTTCATGTTCACCCTACTCCCCGTATATCTTCTTAATATAAGCTTTCAACCCTAAATAAATGGAAACATTGAATATTTCACATGAATCTAGCGGTCAGACTGCTTGATGGGAGACCCGTCTGTGACACATGTGATAATAACAAAAACTAAAAACCAAATAAATAAATAAATTGTTAAATAACCACTCTGGGAGGCAAACCTCTTCTTCTTCTCTTGGTCATTTTTCAACTTTCTTATTTATAACAAATGATGCTCCTTTTTTTCTTTTTCTTTTTGAAACGTGGGAGCTCACCACCAGTAACAAATGATGCTTTAAAAATAAAAAAAATAAAAATAAAAATATGTATTTCAAAGGGGAGAAAATTACAGATTTCAGGTGGGCCCAACAAAAAGAGAGGCAGTCACACCTGTCATATACCACCTACAAACTGGACATAAAAAAAACAACGTAGCTGACATGGACAAAATAAGAAACTGCACAAAAAGCCAGACATGGGGGAGAGCCACCATCAGATGCGTCTCAGAGCTCCCACCCCTGCGTTATCCAAAAGGAAAGCCCCTCTAGCTAACATCGGAAGATGGGAACGAAGAAAGAAAATTCTGTTTGGTTGCCCCTCACTAGCAGCCCTCGCTAGCGCATCGGCAACCGCGTTCCCTTCTCTAAAGGTGTGACTAATTACCAGATTAAGGCTCCTTACCTTGGCTCTGATCTTCCCCAAAATGTACCAGAGATTCCAAAGATTAGACGAAGAAGAGTCCTGAAGTTCATCCACGATGACTTTAGAATCAGTCTCAAGAATAATGTTCACAAGACCCAGGTTAGAACAAATATTGAGACCATCCAAGATGGGCCTAGCTTCTGCTTGGTTGTTGGAAGAGGACCCGTAATATCTATGGAAAGCAAAGATGAGGTGACCAAGATGGTCCTGATAGACACCTCCTCCTCCACTCTCGCCAGGGTTCCCTCTCGAGGAACCATCGATGTTAAGCTTCAGCTAGAGCTTAGGAGGCTTCGCCCACTTAATAGTAGTAGGGTTGGGGGAAGGGACTTTGGAGCTATTAGCTGGAGAAAGGTCGATGATCTGAGCAATCGACCCTTCAGCCATGGAGAAGCTATCCATGGCCGGAATGAGGGAGCCGATATCGCAAAGCCAGCGAAAGACCTTAAAAATGATAGCAGGGACAAACATGGTGCGGCCCTCAAAACGGGCAGCGTTACGCCCGATCCGCAGCTCCCAAATAATAAAAGAGGGGAGGAAACCAATAAGAATCTTAATCCGAGATCGATCGTTAGCCAAGAGGGAGCAATGGTCGATCCGCTGCTAAATAGACGTGTTATGGATCCGGGAAATGTCAAACAAGGATTGAAAAAAGGTCCACACTTGAAACGCGGTTCTGCCCGTGCTAAACAGGTGGTCGAGCGTCTCAACAAATGATGCTTAAAACAGTTAAGTCTAATCACATATCTCGGTGTCTATCTTACATTAAATAGTTTTCTATTTCAAATCAGTAGCATCTACCTAATGAGATATCCAATGCACCATCCCTCTAATTAACTGAAAGTTGAAAATCAAAATTTTAAAACAATCTAAAATTAATTAGAAATAATCAAATATCCTATATAAAAAACTGTTGAGATGTGTAGCCACATCTGAGTGCTGCTCGACCGGTCGTGGCCCATGCTCGACCGGTCGAGTGCCCCACTCGACCAGCCATGGGCAGTCGTGGACTGGCTCAACTCAAAGTCGAGTGAGCATCAATTTTTGGGTTCTGAGGTTCTCGACCAATCGTGGCCCATGCTCGACCAGTTGAGGGGTCCGCTCGACCAGTCATGAGCAGTCATGGACTGACTCGACTTAAAGTCCAGCGAGCATCAATTTTTTGGTTTCGAGGTGCTCGACCGGTCGTGGCCCATGCTCGACTGGTCAAGGGGTCCACTCGACTGGTCGTGCAATCTGCTCGACCTGTCTAGGTTACGCAGATTCATTTTCGGATTTGATGCGGACTGCGAAAATTTGAGTCGATTTTTACAAGGGTGCGAAAGGAAAGTTGTCTAAACTATAAATAAGTGTCCCTAGGATTTTTCTAGGGTATGGGAAATAATTCTAAGGTGTGGGTAAAGGGTTTTTCATGTACTTCCAAAGGAGAGGTTAGTATATTGCCTTGTAATCTTCGTTTTTCTTCATAGTGAAAGTTTGCATCCGTGGTTTTTTACCCTTGTTGGGGTTTTTCCACGTATATCTTGTCTTGTGGTTTGTTTGAAATACTTTGTTTCTTTTTCTAGTTTATATTTCTTCTTGTTTATCGTTTGTGGGTGAGACTTCTTGAGATTAAATCTCGATTCACTGCGTTATTGGCGTACTACGCAACAACTGGTATCAAAGCTATTGGTTTAGATCTATTGGGAGCAATGACAGAAGAATAGAAGACTAGAATTGAGAATTTTGATGGTTCAAACTTTGCCTTCTGGAAGATGCAGATGGAGGATTATCTGTATCAGAAGGACCTCTATATTTCTCTAGGATGAAAAGAGAAGAAACCAGAGAAGATGACAGATGATGAATGGTTTTTATTGGATCGGAAGGCTTTAGGAACGATCCGACTCTCTTTGTCTAAGAGCATCGCCTTCAATATATCCAAGATGAAAACCACAAAAGAATTAATGGAAGCCCTAACCACCATGTATGAAAAACCCTCAACATCCAACAAAGTTCATCTTATGAAACAGCTATTCAACATGAAGATGTCAGATGGTGGGAGCGTGGCTGAACATCTAAACAAGTTCAATACAATCACGAGCAAGTTGAAATCCATTGGCATTATTTTTTTAAGATGAGGTCAGGGCGTTATTGATCTTGTCTAGTTTACCAGACAGTTGGGATGGTTTGGTGATTGCTATGAACAATTCCTCAAGGTCACAAAGCTGAAATTTGATGATATGGTCAGTCTAATTCTCAGCGAAGAATCTAAAAGAAAGGCATCAGGAGTT
Source organism: Magnolia changhungtana (assembly GCA_030180095.1). NCBI lineage: Eukaryota > Viridiplantae > Streptophyta > Magnoliopsida > Magnoliales > Magnoliaceae > Magnolia > Magnolia changhungtana. Next base: position 529,827 of record JASAUF010000053.1, on the reverse strand, counting down.
TCAGGGGATTCAAGGAATGCTCTAAACGTTGAAGGAAGAGGAATATCGTTGAACAAATGAGGCAATAAACACGGACGTTCTAAGTCTAGGAAGAAGTCCAAGGGACCGCAAGACAAAGACGGGTGTTGGCATTGGGGTAAGAAGGGGTACATGAAACGCGATTGCAGGGCGCTTAAGAAACAAGAAGGGAGCTCTTAAGGCGGGAAGGATTCAGTGAATCTATCTGAGGACGGTGACACAGAGGCGTTGATCTTGTCTCTTAATGTGAGGAATAAGTCTTGAGTTATAGACTCGGGTGCTTCGTTTCATGCCAATTCATATAAAGAAGTTCTGCGTAATTATGTATCAGGTGACTTCGAGAGAGTCTACCTGGGTAATGATGAGCCGTACAGTATCGTTAGAAAGGGAGACGTTCATGTAAATCAGAAAGACGGAATGGCTTTAAAATTGAAGGATGTCAGACATGTACTTAGTTTGAAACGTAACTTGATCTCAGTAAGGCAATTGGCCGATACCGATTATGTGACAACCTTCACTAGTGATTCCTGGAAGATCACAAAAGGTGTCTTGGTGATATCTCAAGGCAAGAAGGAAGGTACCTTGTATGTGACTTCAAGATCGTATAGTTCACTAGCAGTCGCATCAACTGAAGTAAATGGGCAGTTTTGGCATCAGATATTAGGACATATGAGTGAGAAAGGGATGAAAGTGTTATTGCCAAAAGGCAAGCTACCAGGGCTGAAGTCTATTGACTTAGAATTCTGCAAGGACTGCGTGTATAGCAAGCAAAAGAGGGTAAGCTTCAAGAAGACGTGACGCGCTCCAAATACGTATCTGTTGGAGCTTGTACACACTAATGTGTGGGGACCGGCACAGGTATTATCTCTTGGTGGTTCACGTTATTTTGTTTCCTTTATTGATGATACTAGTAGAAAATTGTGGGTCTATTTCTTAAAACATAAATATGATTTATTTGATGTATTTAAGAAGTGAAAAGTAATGGCAGAAAATGAGACAGGTAAAACATGATGTCTCAGATCTGATAATAGGGGAAGAGTACTATGATAAGAGATTTGAGGAGTATTGTGCAGCAAATGGAATCAAATATCAGAAAATGATTTCAGGGACACCGCAACAGAATGGTGTGGCTAAGCGCATTAACAGGAACATCTTTGAGCGCGATAGGAGCGTGAGGTTACATGCAGGGTTGCCTAAGACCTTTTGGGCAGATGCTGTGAATACTGCCGCATATCTCATCAATAGAAGCCCCTCAACACCATTGGATGGTGGGCTACCAGAAGAAACGTGGAATAGGAAAGAAGTGAACATTGCACATCTCAGAGTGTTCGGTTGCACTTCATATGTTCACATTGATGCAAAACACAGAAACAAGTTCGATGTGAAGTCCAAGAGGTGCACGTTTATAGGCTACGGGCAGCATGATTTTGGCTACAGGTTTTGAGATGCAGAAAATAGAAAAATCATTAGAAGCAAGGACGTAGTCTTCAATGAAAAAGTGATGCATAAAGACAGTGTGCAAGAAACTAAGGCCAAGGACAAAGGATTCGTAGAGTTGGAAGAGTTACCGGACACGGGTGTTACGGCACCATAGGATGATCATGCATAGGAGCATTATGAGGCAAAGCTACAGACACCTGTTGTAAGGAGGTCTACTCGGGAGAGGAGACCCACGGTCCAATACTCACTCTCCTTACATTATCTACTACTGACAGATAATGGTGAACCAGAGTATTTTGAAGAGGCATTACAATCAGATACATGGGTTAAGTGGAGCAGGCCATGGATAATGAGATGGACTCTCTTGAGTCTAATCGTACATGGGAGCTAGTCACTCTACCCAAGGGTAAGAAAGCTCTTCATAACAAGTGGGTTTACAGACTAAAGGAGGAGCAGGATAATTCGAAACGGTACAAGGCTAGATTGGTTGTGAAAGGGTTTCAACAAAAGGCAGGTATCGATTTTACTGAAATATTTTCACCGATAGTGAAAATGTCTACGATTCGCATGGTCTTGAGTATAGTGGCTACAGAGGACTTACATCTAGAGTAGGTAGATGTTAAGACGGCCTTTCTTCATAGGGACCTTGAAGAAGAGATATATATGCATCCACCGACTGGATACCTGGCACCAGGAAAGGAGAACACTGTATGCAGACTGAAGAAGAGTCTATATGGCCTGAAGCAGGCCCTAAGGCAGTGGTACAAGAAGTTCGACAGTTTCATGTCGGGAAATGATTTTAGGAAATGTCACGCAGACCACTGTTACTATTTGAAGAAGTTTGATACGTCGTACATCATCCTTCTTTTGTACGTTGATAATATGCTTGTGGTCGGTTCAAGCATAAAGGATATCTCATATCTCAAAAGACAACTATCTAGAGAATTTGTCATGAAGGATTTAGGAACAGCAAAAAAAAATCCTAGGCATGAGGATAAAGCGTGACAGGAAAAATAAGAAACTAGTTTTGTCACAGGCAGAATATATAGCTAAGGTACTTAATCGATTCAATATGGGAGGTGTTAAGCCGGTTAACACTCTATTAGCCAATCACTTCAAGCTATCTAAGGAACAAGGTGCAAAGACGCAAGAAGAACGGGACTACATGATTAAAGTCTCATATGCGTCAGCTATAGGGAGTCTCATGTATGCTATGGTGAGCAGAGACCAGACGTTGCTCAAGTAGTGGGAGTTGTTAGCAGGTTCATGAAGAACCCCGGAAATGAACATTAGGAAGCTGTGAAGTAATAAATTCTTAGATACCTAGTAAGTACTAAGGATATAGGGTTGTGTTATGGTGGATCGAAAATTAAGTTACAAGGCTACATGGATTCAGATTTGGCAGGAGATATCGACAGCAGAAGAAGCACTACAGGTTATATTTTTTCTCTGGGTAGTACTGTAGTCAGTTGGGTCTCTCGGTTACAGAAGATAGTATCTATCAGTACGACAGAAGCTGAATATGTTGCAGATACAGAAGCATATAAGGAGATGGTGTGGATGCAAAGTTTTATGAAAGAGTTGGGTAAGAAGCAAGCAGATTGCAAGCTGTATAGTGACAGTCAGAGTGCAATACACTTAGCTAAGAATTCAACCTTTCGTTCAAGGACCAAGCATATTGCCATCAGATATCATTTCTTACGTTCGTTACTAGAAGATGTATCGATTTATCTGGAGAAGATTCATACAAGTGAGAATCCTGCTGATATGCTGACCAAGGCAGTCACACGGGAGAAGTTGAAGCTTTGTTCAGCTTTGATTGGTCTTCAAGCTTGAAGGCAGGAAGGCGATGCATTCCGGATGTAGAAGACGAAGGTTTATGGCGATGTGTCTCCAAGTGGGAGATTGTTGAGATGTGGAGCCACATATGGGGGTTACTCGACAGGTCGTGGCCCATGCTCGACTGATCGAGTGGGGCATTCAACCAGCTGTGGACTGGCTCGACTCGAGCATCAATTTTTAGGTTCCGAGGTACTCCACCGGTCGTGGCCCATGCTCGACCAATTGAGGGGTCAACTCGACCAGTTGTGAGCAGTCGTGGACTGGCTCGACTCAAAGTTAAGCGAGCATCAATTTTTGGGTTCCGAAGTGCTCGACCGGTCGTGTAGTCTGCTCGACTAGTCGAGGTTATGCAGATTCGTTTCCGGATTTGATGCGGACTATGGAAATTTGAGTCAGTTTTTGTAAGGGTGCGAAAGGGAAGTTGCTTAAACTATAAATAGGTGTCCCTAGGGCTGTTCTAGGGTATGGAAAATAATTATAAGGTATGGGCAAAGGGTTTTACATATACTTCTAAAGGAGAGGTTAGTATATTGCCTTGTAATCTTTGTTTTTCTTCATAGTGAAAATTTGCAACTGTGATTTTTTACCCTTGTTGGGATTTTTCCATGTATATCTTTTCTTGTAGTTTGTTTGAAATGCTTTGATTCTTTTTCTAGTTTATAATTATTCTTGTTTATCGTTTGTGGGTGAGACTTGAGATTGGATCTCGGTTCACTGCGTTGTTGGCGTATTGCGCAACAAAAACAACTTTGTCCTTATCATTGTTTTTGTTGATGGAGTGCCTTTAATTTGTTGTAGAGAGGGCATTTTTCAGCTCGACCAGAGCTTGTCTCAGTTGGACAGAAAATTTCTTGAATTAGACAATTTGCGTTCTATGATGTTTTGCCCATTTTTGGTTTGACCAGAAGTCTGTGAATCTGTTCAACTCAAACCTAACCAAAGGTCCATTTGGTTTGACCAAACATAACGCAAAAGTGCAAGTTTTATTTCTAATCAAGTACGGGGTGCATAAATACTCTTGTAATTACAAGATTAGGGTTAAGCAAGATGTGTTTGGGCTTAAAAGAGACTAAATTAAGGGTTTTAAAGAGGATAACTTGGGTTTCATATATAAGTTGTTTCATCTCTTGTATTCTTCTGAATATAGTGGATTGAACATTTATGGCTTTTTTTCTATAAGGGTTTTCCACATAAAAACATCGTATGTCCTTTATGTTTTCTTAGATTTTTCTTTTTTCTATTACTTGTTTGATTTGATTTGAGGTTGCTTCTACCCCCAACAAGTGGTATCAGATCATGCTTTGGGTTAATAGACTGAATCTTGAAACATGACATCAATGGGATTTAATGTGAAACTCAAGACAACAGTTCATAGGTAGAAACAATTTTAAACTATGAATGTTGAAGATTAACTTCCTTCTAGTTCAGCAAAGGCTACAGTATGCAATGATTAGGAAAGAAAAATGTTTAGAATCTATAATCGAAGGAAGATGTTTGTGATAAACTTGATCAAAGGGCGATTAGAATAATTCATTTGTACTTGACCGATGAAGTCATTTATAATATAATCAATGAGACAACTATCGTGGGCTTATGGGTGAAGTTGGAGAGCATGTACATGAGGAAATCACTCACCAATCATCTATATTTGAAAAGGCAGTTCTATACTATGAAGATGGAAGAAGAGCTAGGTATCTCTGAGTACCTTAATATCTTTAACAAGCTAGTTTGCAAGTTGACAAGCATGAAGGTAAAAATCGACAAAGAAGACAGCTCTAATTTTGTTGACGTCTCTCTCATAGTTCTACGAGTATTTGGTTAATACTCTTTATTATGGTAGAGATACCTCGAATGTCAAAAAACTCATTTCATCAATTTGCGAGACATAACTAATTTAAGATTCTAACAGACCAGATCATTTCCACCACCGACTTGGCCTTATCTGGTCCATTTTTCCATAAAAGTGTCTGCGGTTCGCACTACATCTATGTCCCATTAATATGCTTGCTCATTGTCTTAATGTCGTTATTCATAATATGCAGGTAACAATCCCATCTTCATATTATCTCACAGGAGGCCATCACGTTCAGTATCTTATCTCAGATCCCTCCTCTCATCTGGGGGGGACATCTTCCTTGACAAGGTGGGGCTGGGGTATATCAAGAAAGCTCACTAATGTGAGCCCAGGTGGTGCTCTTTCTTCTCCAGCAGATTTTGATATGCGTCTGTCTCCTAATTTCCAGGGCATTTTCATTGTAGCAGGATTATATGATAGGCAAGGGTTCTGTCCCCGCCCGAAAATTCTTGTACAACATTGATGCCTATTAATATATATCAAAATGTTCAGTTGTTATAAAAAGAAAAAAGAAAGCACTAGCTCACATAATTACTTTATGAAGTTTCGAACTCAGGCTTACTAGCGTGTGGGCAGTTTTTTTTTGTTAATCCTTCCAAGAAAGGTGGTCGCACACCACCTGAAAGTTTATTGAATCAGCGAAAAAACTGAACATCCATTTAGGCGGGCTCCAACAAAATGGAATCTGGGCCTTGCCTATCATATAAGATTAATGAACACGAACTATATAAGGACAAGCATGCCCTTGAAGACAACCGCAAAAGCTGAGAACTTATAAACAAAGGGGAAGGGACTTATCTCAATGCCAATCTGCTCCATGAACCAAAAGGGAAAAAAAAAAAAAAAAAAAAAAGCTGCTCCATGAACTGAATGATGGAGAGAAGATTCTTCAAGTCACTGGAGCTTCCTTGCATGGGAATTACTAGGCCACACACCAACTACTTCCTACTAAAGGGGAAAAAAAAAGTACCAGAGCACACGTGCATCTAGATTGAACACACCGCACTTGGGATGAACTTCAACTCCCTACCACACCTTTAGCCAAGGACAAGCATGCGGGCGTTTAAGCTCAATCAATTCAACCTAAAGTGCAATGGACCCATTAAAACAGGGCCATCTGTGGCAACGTTACCTATTTATGGCCCTAAGTTTTGATAAAATGAACCACATATTGTATATGAGAATTCATATCGAAATCAGCCTAGATCGATTGTCATGCACCAATTTTTCATTTGCATGCTACCTAATAGGTTCGTATTTTTTTCATACATTAATTAAACCTAAGACACTGCTTCCCCGCTTAACCACAGGTGGTCCAAGAACTTAGGTGTGCGTGACATAGGACGAGAGAAGACCAGCTATTGTTACTTTGCCATTCCAGACTGTGCATATATCATGCTCCACTTTCTTATTTACGAATGGTGGTCGCTAAGAGTGTGATCCTTCTTACAGTAATTGATGATTTATTTGATGTGGAAGGTTCGTTTGATAATTTAAATCGCCTAACAGAAGCAGTTGGAACGTGCCTGTCGACCATTCAATATGAATTAATGTCTTTGCTGTGAAAACTCGTGTGTGTGTGTGTGTGTGTGTGTGTGTGTATATGAAATGGTACCATACGGTCTTCCTCATGGGAACTTCCATGAGGTCGAGCTGTTTGGGCCCCGCCCTGATGTGTGTCGAACATCAACACCGTGCATTTGATGGGTCCCCTTTAGGTTATGGGATATTCCAAACATCGGCCGTACACGGAACTCAGGTGGGCCATACCATCTAAAACCATATGAAGACATGTCTAAAACATATAAAAGTATTTGGTGGGCCCACCTAAGGTTTGGATGCAGTTGAAACTTTATCTGACCTCTCATCCAAGTGAGACACATACAATGGTTGGGCTGGATTTTTGAACCACATCTTGCTGGACCCAATAACTAATTTTGATTGTTTTAATGGGAGGGTAACCCCCTCTCAACTGTTGTCTGCGGTGTGGCCCACACAAGTCATGGATTAACTTGATTTTTAAGCCCATGACCCATCTGACTAATGGAGTAGATGTTCAACACACATCATGATGAGCCCACACAGCTCGACCTCATGGGAAGTTCCCGTGAGGTCGACCTCATAGTACCATTCCCATATATATATATATATATATATATATATATATATATATATATATATATAAACTTTAATGATGGTAGATGGGATGGGGAGGGCCTATATGGTCACAACAAGGTTATATTTTCTGCACTTGATGATTTTATTAATGATATTGCGACGACATCCCTCAAGCTACAAGGGCACGACGTGATAAAAGAATATTCAAGACACGTTATTTTTTCTATAGTTTACCATTTACATTTTTTTCTCATGAGCATGTGACCCACCAAATGAGTGGACTGGTGTCCAGAGGTCATACAGATATACCACCTCGTGCAGGCCTTAGCATTTTTCTCTTTCTCATTTGCAGAAAAAAAAGGTTAATTGGTTTTTATTTTCATGTGTAGAAGTGGTATGAAAAATGTGCATGTGACATTACTAAAGAAAGTTGAATAGAGAAGAATGAGAATTGCAACATCCATAGATGATTAGATTGAATATGGCATGACATCCATCGGCGGTGCACATACCATGACCATTCCAGCATCTTAGTTGATAAACCAGCGTTAGCAGAATGTCTGATGGGCCACGCCCACACTGCAACTATAATTACAAGACTGCTCATGCTTCCACCCGCCTACTGAATGATATTCAAGGCTACTAGGTAAACAATCATTTTCATCCTACTAATTATAACAAGTAAAAGGCCAGATCACCACAAGAGATGAATATGATATAATAGAGTGGCAATTGATACCAAGAGTAGCTAAGACAACCACACATTTTCATGGAAGCAACAATGTCCCAGTTTGGCCCTAACATCTAATGAGTTGACAAATGCAATTTAAATGCTTCTGGAGCACCAAATGCAATTTAAATGGCTCTCAAATCATATTCCAGGTTGCTCCAATTCCTTTCTCGTTTGTTGTTATGTGACTTTTGAGATAAAATCAGATATAGTGTTAAGAGCCATGGACCCAAAAATACACCACATATTTCAAAAATAAAATTAAATTAAAATTTTGACAATAGTAGAAACATGGAGTGTAGGATAAAGGGCCTTTGCTACAATTGTGATATAAGAAGTTTCCACCAGGCCCTGTTGCAAGGCCCAACAAAAATTCTTCTTGATAGATGGTGACCCCTTCACCAAATGGGAGGATTGTGAGATGGATGCAAATGTAAAATTGTCATATTCTAAGTCAGCAAATGAAAAAATCTTTGAAAATTTCTTTACTCTCTAGCTGGTTCAGTGGTACCTCAAACGATGACGTGCATGGATGATGTAGAGCAGGTCGCGGATAGTTTCATGGCCAAGATGGATCAGAAAAGGCCCGGTCGGCAACAGAAGTGATCCGGACCGTCAGACCTTAGATCGGGCGTATCGCACAATCCGGAATGAGTTATCTGATGTAAAATATATGATTTTGGCATAGAACAAGCTACTTTAGCCGGGTTGACGTAAAATATATGCTGGGTTGCAACGCCCGGAATTGCAAAAAACCCCTGGATCGACGGTCATTTCCCTGCTTTAATTTCATTTTTACTATAAATAGTAAGTTTTAGTTTGATTATAACTCTTCATCCGTCGAGCTTTAGGAGTTGCGCCCAACATTAAAAGAGCTTAGAATAATTAGGAGAATGGTTTGGTGAAGCCAAATAGGACACTTACTATTTTTGGCCAAAAACCTTGCGCACTAGTAGACATCACGACCATCTATAAATAGTAAGTTTACTATTTATAGTAAGTTGCAGATTCTAAGAGTTTTAGTTATAGTTTGATTCTGATTTCTTTTACATTGCTTGGTTCCCCTATTTAAAGGGTTGTGAACTCATTTTTATGGATTCATTAATCAATTTTGAATTTATTAGAATTTATTTCTATTTTATGTTTTCTTTCCTCGTGGATTCGAGAAGTCTCTGTGAGGAGTCTAGGGAAGTTCCGTGGATTCGGAATACTTATCCTCTTGAGGAAGACGGTGCTCGACCTCACGTCCTCCCCTGCGTCAATGGATTTGTGAAGTGATAACACATGGTGACTTTTATTGATTTTGGTGTCACACACGATTATACCAATTTGTCTCTAGCTTGTAGATCATGTTGCTGGATAAAGCACGGTAGTGGTTTTCAAGTGAAGGTAGCAAGTGGTTTTCAAGTGAAGGCAGATGGAATGGAAAAGTCAGATCAGTCTAGGGCACCGAGAGCACAATTACATCTGTGCTTCCTTACCTCGAGATGGTAAAAGACATTCCCTCATAATTATCAAGGATTCTCAATGGCTATGTTATCTACTTGTTGAGCCCGTTGATGTTAATTTACCACCTTGGGTTAGTGCGGCCATTTCATTACACCAGTTCTAGGATTCAAATCCACTAATGTGCGATCCTACTCACTTTCTTTTCTCTTCTTCTTCTTCACCTTTGGCCGGTGGTGTGGGCCTCTCTTATATTTTTTGGGCTACATGCCCTTTTGGAATAAATAAAATTGTTTTCTTATTTCCCCCCCCCCCAAAAGGATAATAATAAGCCTGAGTAATGGTCCATTTTCCCCTATCTTAGTAGTTCGAAGATGAGATGGCTTGTGGTGTATATTGACTATCATTGATGATTGCTTGATGAGTTCATGGGATGATCTAGTTTTCTAAGCTAGATCTTCGTTGGGGTTATCATCAAATTCACGTAAAGGAAGAAGATATTTCTAAGATAGATTTTCATATACATGAAGGACACTATGAATTTCCAATAACAACATTTGAGTTGACAAATGCTCTGTTAACCTTTGAAGGGGTTGATGAATGATGTATATCATCCTTATCTTCGACAATCTGTTTTGGCATCCATTGATGATATCTTAAGTTGCAAATTATTTTTAATACCCTTCATTTTTATCAGTTATTTGCGAAGATCTCCAATTATTGAGCAAATCAACTACTTAGGGCATATTACTTCAAGGGAGGGTGTAAATGGGCATATTATTATAGAGCCCGTTAAGGCTCTTAGGAGGTTCTTGAACCTGACAGGATAGTATGAAAATTTGATGATGTGGTTCTAAATATTAAGCAGACGCAAATCTCAGGCGGACTACACCACAGGAAACAGTGGCGATTGAACGCCCGACATTAAAAACTTCCCAGGTTTAATTTCCATCCAAACTGTTGATAAGGTCAACCAAACATTGATTGGGAAAATACAAAAATCAGCTTGATCTAAAACTTGTTGGGCCTACAAACTTCTCTATCTACTTAAGTTTTAGACTAAGATCCTACAATGAGCTGAAAAATTGGATGGGTGGCGTGGATATACAACACATTCATCAAGGTGGGCCCCACATGGTAAGGGTAAGGTGGTACCTGCGTGACACCTAATCCGCTCCAGATGTAAAATGGCCATCCCCATAGCTTACACGAGCAAGGCCCTAACATTGGGAGAAGCAATCATGGATAAGAAAGAGATGCAGACCATGATGCATGCCATTTCAAAGTGGTAGTTGTACAGGCCATAAAAGTAGAAGCAGATTTTGTTTACATCACCAAGTTCCGTAGGCCCCACCATGATGTATGAATTATATCTACACCGTCCATCCATTTTATGAGATCATTTTAGGACATGGGCCCAAAAATGAGAGAGATCCAAAGCTAAAGCAGACCACACAACAAAAAGCAGTGGGGACAAAAACACCCACCAGAGAAACCTTCCTGGGGCCCACCATGATGTTTATTTAACACATCCAATCTGTTCATAAGGTCATAAAAAACTGGATGAAGAGAAAACACAAATATCAGCTTGATAAAAAAATAAAAATAAAAAACCTTGTTGCCCCCAAGAAGTTTTCAATTGTAGGCACTCAACCTCCACTGCTTTCTGTGGTGTGGTCCACTTGAATTTTTTGCCTCAATTTTACTTCACTTTTGAGCCAATTCCCTAAAATGATATTGCAAAATGGATGGACAGTCTAGATATTACATGTACGTCTGTGGTGTGGTCCAATTGATTTTTTTTTGCCTTAATTTTGGCCCTATTTTCTAAAATGATATTACAAAATGTATGGACGGTATGGATACAACATGTACTTCATGGTGGGGCCCACGGAACTTTCGTGACATCAACACACCATAGTCATGGCACCACACGCAATCCTCTTCTAAAGTCTAACGTACATGATGGAACCGTGCATCACATTCATAATCAATGGCTAGTCAAATTAATAGGGTATGACTTTGATGTGGTTTTCAAGAAATAGGTCAAAAATACTGTACCCGATGCATATCCAGAAAATCAGATGAAATGGCTAACTAACTAATGCTTTCTATACGCAGCTGCAAAGATCGATTCCTTTTATCATCCACAATATACTACGTAAAGAAGATCTTGGTAACTCTCCAAATGTCGGATGCCAGTCACTCAGGAAACTAGAAAACATATAAGAAAATTTCATTCTATTTTACTGGAAAGGAATGTGGAAGGACATACAATTTTTGTAATTTGTGAAGTTTGCTAGTGGAATGATAGAAAATCCATATCCATCAAGCCTCTTACAACCACTGTCTATTTCAGAGAGAATATGGATTGAAATTGCCATGGCTTTTATTGAAAAACTGCCTACTCTCTTGGAAAGAATGTTATTTTTGTTATGATAGATCAATTTTAAGAAAATACAAGCAATGTTATTTTTGTTATGATAGATCAATTTTTAAAAAATATAAGGAATGTTAACATTCCTTATATTTTGTTATGATAGATCAACTTTAAGAAAATATAATCTTTTATGGATTGAAGTTCAATTAGAGTCATGGTTGTATCCGAATATCATTATTTTTCTTTATGATGGAAGTGTAATGATGTGAGCTGAAGCTATTCTCAGCTGTGGGATGGTTAAAATGCATAATTTTGTTGCTACATATTGGCTTATTAATTAAATTGACTAATTTATGGCAGAAGATTCAACATGGGAGAAGGCCTGAACCATTCAAAATTGATTCCCAACCATCCAACCCTGACAACAAAGTCAATGATGAAGGTGGAGGGATGTAAGTTCCTATTTTCTCATAGATTATTATTATTATTATTTTTCCTTTTATGCTTACATAGTTGGGGTTACATTATCTTTAGGTCTCCTAAATATTTCTTTTTATTTTTAGTATCATTATTATTATTATTTTTCCTTTTATGCTTACATAGTTGGGGTTACATTATCTTTAGGTCTCCTAAATATTTCTTTTTATTTTTAGTATGTGGATTGGGCATAAGAAGTATGTGTGAGGCATGTAGCACATGTATACAATCATCAGAGATAATAATATTGTTCTTCGCGAGATTTCCATTAACTCAAATCAAACTCAGCTTTCACCTTTCTCCCTTATTTCATTATGAGATTAATTAATTATTACATGCATTGGCTAATCTAAGTGAAAGGACTTCTTAATGATTAGCATTGTATTTGAGATAAAATGTCTAATCGTGATTAAGGGTTTGGAGATGGTGTTTGATATTTCCGTTGACCATTGGGCATTAGGCATCTCACATAACTGTAGTTGGTGTCATGAGATTGACTATGAGAGGCAACGGTTTCAATAGTTAGTGATGTGTAAGTCATGGTATTTATCTAAAGTAAATACCATTACAAATTTTCCTATCATGATAAGATCATGGATAATTCATTTGAGGAGATTTAAAGTTCTTAGATTGCATTGAGAAATAATTATTGTCATTGGGAACTTTTTGAGTATTTAACCTTGATTGGGAATAAATGTGAATGCTTAGGTTAAGTGGCTTTCATTAATGTATCGAATTATTATATTTTAAGTTGAAGTATGGCAAAGGCCTTAATTGTTAGTGCACTTTATTTGTATATCACGTGTGTCGATATGTTAGAGAGTTGGTTTAGCTCTTAAAAGTTGTTGACCGAAAGCACATGAAAGCCAGAGCATCAATGAGCAAAGAATAGGTATATGAGGTTCTTTGGTGACCCTAACCATTGACTTAAAACAATCATTAACCTTTAAACGATCCTAACATGTATAAGTAAACCTTGTTGATCATCCATTATATTTCGAAACTTAATTGAAACATAATAAATAAAACTAGAATAGGTGCAAAGTTGTTATGTAAATATATACCAAAAACATCGATTTTCAAGGGCATCTTGATGCCATTGACAAACCATCGATGTGTCTCGAGCTCAGGGCTCGATCAATCGAAGGTGTTCAAAAATGTCCAGCAACAAAATATCTATTTTTCGTAATTTCTTAATGCCATCAAACAGGACTTTGATAACAATGAACGTAGTTCGATCGATCGAGATGGTCGTTTTTTACCGATTTTTTATTGTTGGAACTCAGTTCCTTTATAAAGGGCATATGGACCTTGAGCTTTTGGATAGATTTTTTTATATAATAGAAGGTTGAATGTTTTCTCACTCACACCACACATCCTAGACCTCTAATATCATGAGTTCTAAATCACATTTCTTGAGATCTGCACTCTAATGAGGATTCCAACTTCCACCTTGATGATGGTCTTGAACTCTACCATTTTCTTGAGTTTAGACCTAAACCTATTAGCATATCCCTTTGTTTAAATTCTATAGAAGACACATCTAGGTGAATTTTCTAGGATTCAACCAACTTCCCATCACCTTTGTCACCTCAATGGAGCATCACATGCAAGGTGTTTGATCTTGATGTTTAAGTACCGGCAAGCATTGGCATCAACTATCGGAAGAGCAAAAGAGGAGTAGATTGAAGCACGGGAAAGCTCTAAAAAAGTAATCCAAGAACGACACATCAATGGGGATCAATCCGATAAGTGTTATATATGAGTTTATACTCTCTTTCCTTGTATAAGATTGATGGTAAGAGTTTGTGACCCAAACTCAATAGATTCTTTTGCATATAGGCTCTTGTGTGTGGATGAATTCACTAGACATGGGTGCGTACATGTTAATCTCTGTGGGAGCCTTAGGCGGGAATAAACGTAGGTCTTTGTACTATGATCGAAGTTATTGGTTAGGTGATAAAAAAGCAACTAAAATCCTTGCCGGAGCCTCCGACGGGAGTGTATATATTAGATTCTTATGTAAGACTTAGGTCCTTGTATAGGACTATAAAGGTTTGAAGTAAACCCATGTAAATAAATAAATAAATAAAATCCAATAGTAAATACCAGTACATTCAAGGACAGTGTGTCCACTGGGAGTGTAATAGGGAAATCGAACCACTATACATACTTGCATTTGAGAATGTTATTTGAGCATATTATTAATTATGCTTGTGAATTTAATTTAATACTTAATTATGTATGCATGATTAGATGTATATAATGTGTTGAATAGTCAGCACATCCGCACACAAGCTCACTATCGATTATAAACTAATTGCGATTATAAACTAATTGCTTAATTGATAAATCACTTATAGTTTATGTGATAAGACTCACTTTTGCTTATAAACCTTAGTATTAATTGTCTTAATTAAAATTTTAAATTATTTAAGTAGGCCTTTTTGTTTGAATTGGCATGACTTTTAATTGGTTCTAATCACCTCCTTTCCTATAATATAGTCATTCATTCCTTAGCTCCGCCAAGCTTCCACGCATATAACACGTATTGCCTACCTACCACATTGTACAATTTCATTAATTACCTAGGAAAATCATTGATTAAAATGTAAAAAACAAAGCATGTATTTTGACAGATGGCACAAAATGTATTTTGGTTTTTAGTTCTTCTTCTTAAGAGTAATTAAGACTAAAGCATCGTAATAATGGTTGTAGCGGCACGTATAAATGGTTGTCCCAACAATGTCCTAAGGGCTTACATGCTAAAGACGAGAAGACAATTCTCTGGATCTCATCACGGAATGATGATACCCTCTTCACCGGGCACCCACCATAAAGGATGTGTATGTGCCTTATTTGGGTTTGGTCATATAAAAGGTCTATCTTAGGTTATTTGCACCCATAACCTTCTATAGGCTAAAGGAGAATCCGCTTGTGTGTAAATATTGTTAGTGAGTCTACACCTAGGTACAGAGCTTGATCCAATAGTGCATGGCGCTTGACCTTAAAACTTGCATTCATGGGTCCAAGCACGGCGTAAGGCCTCTTCCTTTGTTAAGATCCCTAGTGCATGGCGTAGGGTCCTCCCAATAAAGAGGGTAGAAGATTCAAGCAAGTGGAGCTTACCCTATGAGTATCTATTGCAGTCAAAGTTTCAAAGTCTACGACCTTTTGTTCTCTTTCTTGTTCTTGTGTATATCCATCCCGTATATTGAAACAATTGTTTAAGGGTGGTATTTAAAAGTGTGGACCCATTTTTCCTAGTTTCTAGAGGCGTGAAACTTTAGACTTGCCTTGGCAATTTGTGGCGCAGAGGCCTCTACATGAGGTGTAGAGCTTTTTTGGTGGCTTTCTACTTCCAAATGGCGGTGTAATGATATCATCATTCGGCACAAAGCTACTGCAGACTAGTTAATATGGTGCAATAATTACAATAAGCTTGATCTAAAACTTTTGTGGAACATTTACGTTTGCTTAATACATATAAGTAATTCGAATGGATCAGTGTACCAGAAAATAATTATAATGAGATGTTAGATATTTGACCTTGTAAACATGCATACATAACTCTTTACCCTACTTAACACACACACACACACACAGAGAGAGAGAGAGAGAGAGATATGCACGCATCCATTACATTTTGTGTGACCAATATCGTCTTTGAAATGTGGCTAAATTTTGTGGGAGATACTCCATTGAGTATGTTAGTTTTGAACTTTTCTTCCCGTGAAATTATTTTGATATTAACCTTAGCACTATTTAAAATTTTAAATAATTAATTATATACTTATATATGAAAATAAAATTTATTTATTATTTGATAATAAATTTTTTCTAATTTTTATTTATTTATTTTGCAGAGATATTCCCAGTCATGTATTATTCCAAAAAAGCTCTCCAAATTTAAAGATGCAATTGAGAAATTCCTGGACCCAAAAAGCTTCCATAAAATGAGATTTGTCACTATGATTACATTTTAAGTAGCTCCTCAATCACATCAAGAGAATAATAACTAGAAGCTAGTGTTGCCTTGTTGCATTGCATGACTGGGAAACTCATTACCCCCACAAGGTTCAAAATATCATGTTCCCCTATTGGTGACCACCAACACATGATGCATGTGATGTGCAATGTGTCAGCTGATACAACCAATTTTGCGGTTGCGTTGGTGTTATTTTTTTAAACGTCAATAAATATTGTATCATTGTGTGTATATAATTTTTTTTCAATTAAAAAATCCTTATACATTCATAAAAAAGTGTCTTATTTAATAATTAAATAAATAACAAAATATATATTCTTGTCTTTCACACGGTACATTATGATTTTATTTTTTTTCAATATATAAAAAAGTATCAGTGGCCGATATGTTTCAAGAGTGCCCATGTTTGAAATAATGAATGGGCCATACACCCATGTCATTCTGGACGTGGATTGGGTAGTACCCCACCCATCTCTAGCTAGGAATGGACGAGGCCTCTGAGGGGCCACCGTGATTTATGGATTTTATCCACACCGTCCATCCATTTTTCCATATCATTTCAGGATACAAGCCCAAAAACGAAGCATATCCAAAGTTCAGGTGGACCACACTACAAGAAGAAGCTGTGATAATGACACTCACCGTTAAAACATTTCTAGTCTCACCCTGATAGTTAATTACAATCCAACCTGTTCATAAGGTCACCTTGATCCAAAACTTCTGTGGCCCTCAAAAAGTTTTCAACGGTGAGTGTTGAATCCCCACTGTGTTGTCCAATGAACCTTGGATCTTAACTCATTTTGGGATTCTACCCTTAAATGATTGGTAAAATGGATGGACCGTTTGGATAAAACTAGAGGTGTATACAAACCAAGCTAGCTCGGTTAGCTCGC
Source organism: Magnolia changhungtana (assembly GCA_030180095.1). Classification (NCBI taxonomy): domain Eukaryota; kingdom Viridiplantae; phylum Streptophyta; class Magnoliopsida; order Magnoliales; family Magnoliaceae; genus Magnolia; species Magnolia changhungtana. Next base: position 512,640 of record JASAUF010000053.1, on the reverse strand, counting down.
TCGACTCGACTCGACTCGAAAAAGCTTGATTCAACTCAGTTCAAGGCTGAGTTCGAGCCGAGTCGAGATGATTTTTTTAGCTTGAAAATAAGTTCGAGCTGAGTTTGAACTGGCCTCACCTCGACTCAACTTGGATCGAACCTAGCTCGAATTGAACTCGGATCGAACCAGTTCAGTGACTCGATTACTTTTATATTGATGTCGCTTACCAAGTGTTTGATGAAATGACTCAAAAAGTGTGGCAGATGGCAAGGAAGGTATGTATATGAAACTAATACCTTTTTTTTCTGAATTTTTACATTGCTCAGAAGGTGTTTGATAAAATACCTGTGAAACCATTGTTGCTGTCTCGGTGAGATTTTGAAGGCGTAGTCCAGGTGTTTGTGAAAATGCTGCAATGGCAAACTTGGCTCAATCTCGGCTAGAACTCGGCTCGAACTGCCTGATCTAGTGACCGAACCGAGCCGAGCTGGCCAGCCAGGCTCAACGACCTAGCCAAGCTGAGTTCGAGCTGATGTCAGCTAATGGCCGAGCCGAGTCACTGCACACCCCTTAATAAAACCCATACATCACAGTGGCCCCTCAGAACCCCTGTCCCTTCTTAGCCAGGGGTATACCCGATCCACGTCCTGTCAATCCAGACCATCAAATGGCAGGCGGGGCATTGCCGGAAAACCAAACTGATGGGATGATCTTAACTTTCCAATTTTGGGATCAAATGAATGGTTTAACGATATGATCATCAGTCCATTTTTTTTTTTTCATCCGTCAGATGAAATCAGATGATTAAGTTAAACTGATCAGCACCCGATTTGCAGAAAATGCACCATCTGAAGTGGGGCCCATGATTTGGGCTCTATGGATTGGCATACGTGTGCCTCATATATTCAATGGATGAGATGCTACAATGCAGTACTTTGTGGATAACACACAGAGAATGGGTCACATCAATCAACGACTGACGCTTCTGGCCATACATTCCAGGAGTAGACCAAAATAAATATGGATTTCAAGATTTATTGCTCATCCAAAGCTTATAAAATTTGAATGGCTTGCGTTAATCTGAGCACTCCTTCCAAACAAAAAGGAAATAATCCAGAGTACTGAAAGCGGCCTCTCCAGCTGGGAACGAGCAGGATCTTTTGAGTGGCCACTGTGATGTATGGATCTTATCCACACCGTCCATCCATTTTTTCGTATCATTTTAGAAACTAAAACCAAAACTGAGATATATCCAAGGTTCAAATGGACCACACAACAGGAAGCAACGGTGATAATGATTCTCACCGTTGGAACTTTTCTAGGGCCCACCATGACGTTAATTTGCCATCCAACCTATTCATAAAGTTACATAGAACTGGAAGAATATAAAACACAAATATCAGCTCCATCCAAAACTTCCGTGGCCCCCAAGAAGTTTTCAACGGTAAGAATTTAATCCCCATTGTGTAGTCCACATATATCTTGGATCTACCTCAAATTTGGTCTTATATCATAAAATGATATGAAAAAATGGATGTACGGTGTGGATAAGACCCATACATCACGGTGGCCACTCAAAGCTCCTGCCCTTTCCCAGCTGGAGATGGAAGGTCCACTGAAAGGTAGATATTTTGACTTCTCCATGGAAGTCCAGCTTGGGCTGTCCACAAGTCGTCCACAACAACGATGGGCCCACATCTCCAAATTGGACCACAAGATGATGACGTATGTTTAAGTGGCATCTTGTGGACCCCACATATCTATATTAGCAAATTAGCCCACAAGATGGGCGTGTCAATGGGCCAGGCCTCAGACCCGCAAAACTGAAATGGTGAATAGACCCGGACCATATAGTCCAAATAGTCGGGGCCAAATCTGGCATGGACCCAGATGGTTGGTAGCCGTAGATGAGCTTGCCATGTTGACATCCAACGGCCTTCAAATAGGCGCCGGGTGGGCCCATCAGGTGACATCCAACGGCCTTCAAATACCCCAGTCCTATAACATACCTGTTTTTGATGGTCCATTGATAACATGGCTTCCTGTGGGTTTGCTAGATTTTCGTATTTAAGGCCCAGCTCATTATAAATCTAACGGCTAGGATTGGGCATCAGATCAAGGCCCAGTGAATAAACAGTCCAGACCCAGGCCTGATTAGAAAGCATGGCATTAAAAGCCCAGCTCATTTCCGACCAAGTCCTGTATCCTTACGTGGGCCCCACAGCAAGTGTACCGAGGAATCTTGGGTGGTTTGATGCCATCCACAGATACTCTCTCACAACTAAATAATGGAGTATTGGAGCTTTGTAGGCCCACACTCGTATGCAATAAAGATCATTTACACGCCACACGTGCCAGCATGAGATCCATCCACCTACATTGTTGCACTATCCAAGAATCAGGTTGATGCACTGGCCAGGTGGGCCACACGGTTAGCAAAACAAATGCACGGATCTGAAAGCTTAGGTAGAGTTTTCTATCCCATTCACCTGTTTCCATTTGTGGGGCCCACATGGTGAGTGGTCCATATTTATTTTTGGGAAAACATTTGCAAGGTCAGACCAACCTGATGGACGGATTGGATCTCGCACAAATTATGCCATGTTGGAACATGTGCGGCATCTATGCGAGCTTTATTGCACACGCGTGAGGAAAGCACCCTTCTCAAATTCAACAGATTACAACAAAGACATATCCCAATGGAATACGTAGTCTACCTTCTGGGATTGATGATAAGGCGAGCTAGAAACCTCTCGATTTTTTGACCAATGGAATTTCTAGATCCCAAGGGCAAAATAGACATTTCAAGTTTGGGGCTGGTGGTCGGTGCTGTGTGGGCCCCACCATGATATATGTGTTTCATCCATGCCGTCCATCTATTTTTCTAGATCATTTTATGGTACGATACCAAAAATAAAGTATATCCCAATCTCTAAGTGGACCACATTACAGGAAACAGTGTTTAATGAACGTCAACCATTTAAAAATTTAAGGAGCCATCAAAATTTTGGATCAAGCTGACCTTTGTTCTTTCCCTTCATCTGGGTTTGTATGACTTAATCAACAGATTGGATGTCAAATAAACAGTACAGTGGGCCTTAGGATTTTAATGGTGGATATCCAATCACTACTGTTTTCCTGTGGTGTGGTCCACCTGAGATTTATATACTTCTCATTTTTATCATTTATACATAAAATGAACTGTAAAAATGGATGAACGGAATGGATGAAACACATACATCATGGTGGGTCCCACAGAGCACCGGCCACCGGCTTGTGGCAGGGGGAGTAGGCAATCCGTTTCCATTAATAATACATGAAATAACAGCCGCATGTCCCATCACGAGTTCTGAAATTTGACTTAAGCCTTCGAATCTGATTTATCTTCTAATCATCCAAACCGTTTATATGATGGGTCCGGCGATATACTAAATTGGTTATTTGGATTTTATTATGGACTGTCGTTATCATAACTTTTAAATAATCAAATGATTTAAATATTAAAGGTAAAAGATCTTCGAGAGTCCCCAATACCAATGAGCTCGCTATCAGATTAATGATTTGGGTCATTGAATTCATGGGGTCCAACGTTTATTATATAATGGATTATAGATTAAGCTACTCCATATTAAATTACAAATATCAAGGTATTCAATTAACAGCAAGGGCAGCGACATCATCACCACAAGCCATAGCATTAGGGGTGCACATTGAATTGAGAAAATCGTATCGGAATTGAACAAATTGCACGATTTGGTCCAGTTCTGGAGTGTACTGATTTTGGTTCCGATTCCAAAAATTAAAGAATTAGTTAGTTTTGTTTGGTTCTGATCGGTTTGGAGTTATGTAGAATTGAACCGGACCGTGAACCAGGCCGTAGAACCGAACTTGGAACCGAACCGTGAACCGGATCGTACAACTGAACTTGGAACTGAACCATGATTATCATGCTATTATCATGTTTAATTGGACTTGTCTTAAAGATATTTTTTGAGTTTACAGTGTATTTTAGTTGTCTATTTAGCTCATAATTTATAGTTTACAATACATCCTTTGATTGTTTTCATAAATATCTTTTTACACACTTTATACAGTATTCATGCCATTTATCATAACACAAATGGACATGGATTTAATTATTATTATTAATATTTTTAAAAAAAATACAATTGAACTAAATTATAAAAGGTATGGAACTGTAGGAACTGTTCAATTTGATCCCAATTCAACTCTAGGGTGCAAACAATCCAATTTCAGTTCCGATTTTCTTAATACCGTTGGGAATTGCTGGGCTCCGATTTCATCCCAAAACCTACATAGCAGTAACTGTCATTATAATCTTATTATTATTATTATTATAACGATTTCTATAGATTTGCTAATGCCATCATAAGTTAAGTCATTTTTTTTCTACGACTACTGTTTGGCTGTTTTTTAATATAATAAAAAGTTCATGATAATCCAATTTCATTTTTTCTAATTAAAGACTAAGCCTAGAGGATGATAATCTTGTGTGGCCCAACAGCACACACCATCTGATCTGATGGATGTTTTTCCTTACTAGCTACCATCCAATAATTATTTTCAAATGGTTTTTTATTTATTTTATTTTATTTTTTACTCACACACACTTAAACCACAAGCACCACAATGGGTAGGGGATTAAAATTCACCTGATTCTAGGACTAAATCATGAGTAAGACCTATTTCTAACCATTGATTTATCAGGTTGAATGGAGTCATCGAAAAGTTTCTTTTATATGGTCTGTAATCATCAATCACCATTGTCCAAGTTCATCTATTTCAGCAACAGCCTTGGAAAATGGCTCGTCGACATTAACCATCAATTCATGTGGGTCCCAACCGTCGATTCCCGTTACTGAGCGTGACAGCTTATAAAATTTCAACTTCTCCATTTGATTTTCGGCTACACTCCAAAATTGGTTTTGCCGCCTCTCAGAAAAAAAATAAATGGTGGGGACTCGAACATTCTCATGCCATATTTTTAAGGCAATCCATACCGTCCAAACTGCTTATCCAACTGTAGATGAAGAATGGCCGGTTACATGGCCTTGAAACTATAATATTGGCCATATGATTTTTTATTTATTATTTTTTTCTTTCAAAATTCAGGCCTTTTAATATTTCAATTTTAACGGAGTCATGTGATTGACATTAATTGGATGGTTAGGATTTCTTAAGGGCCTGTTTGGGAGCCTGGATTTGGAACCCCCTGGATTCGCAACGGATTGGAAACCCCCTAGATTGGCAATCCTCCCGATGGGTTTGGCACCTGGAGTGGAACCAACTTTAATTCAAAAATACCTATAAATGGTATATTTACAGGGGGTTTGAATTTAATTACTAAATCAACTTTAATATTCCTAATTAGTGAGATATATAATTTTTGATACTATGGTTGTGATAAGCCCGCTAAAATATATGCTTTGCCTGAAAATGATGGAGTTCCAAGTCTCGGATGGACCACAAGCACAAGATCATGTCAGAGTGACTAACCAATGATTTTTAATCGTTGATTAATTTAGACAATATTTGGATGGTGCTGGACAATGTTTAGATGGTGCTGATCTACATGAATAATGTTTGGACAGTACTTATCATCATTAGTGGGCATGTGCCCAATAAAATGATATGTACCATAACATGCATTTACAACCGCAACTGTTAAAATGATTTTAGGTGTAATCCAAGCTCTCAGAGTGGATTACAAACCCCTCAAAGAGGGGATTGGAAATCCGTGGCAATCTTCGGTTACTTTATGCTGCCAAACAACCAAGGGGATTTGAAACCCCTCCAATCCACGCTGCCAAACGACCCCTAATGAGTATGATTTTAGAGATGTGATCCATCCATATATTAGCTGACTAGACTGTGCAACCGCCTTTGTGTTTGTGACCGTCCACTAAATGTACACCACCCGGACAGTAGATAGTCAAATAAGATTAATGTTTTATCTGACTATTTCTACGCCACGTGTTCAGTTTATAATTAATTTTTAAGTGCCTGTGTATCATCCATCTTGCCTACCGAGTAAAATCTGTGGGCCCTACAATGATGTATGCGTCTCATCAACTCTGTCCATCCGTTTTATCATCTAATTTTAAAGTATGTAAAAAAAATTGAAATATATCCAAAGCTCAAATGGACCACACCATAGGAATATGGTAGGAATTTCAAACCTACCGTTGAAACTTCTTGGGAGCCACAGAAGTTTTGGATCAAGCTGACATGTGTCTTTGTCTTTCATCCATGTCATTGTGAGATTATGAACAGTTTGGGTGACAAATAAAAATCACTGTGGGCATTAGAAAGATTTCAACGGTGGACGTCATTATAGCCAATGTTTCCTGTGGTGTGGTCCACTTGAGGTTTGTATAATATTCAATTTTGTGTTTATGATCTAAAATGAGTTGGTAAAACTGATGGACGGCATAGATAATAAACATCATCACAGTTTCCTGAGTTGGCAATCCCATCCATCACCCTCAGCCAGCCGAATATTGATGTATCTCTTTATTTATATTTATTTATTTGTGGTAGATGAGGGTAGAGTGACGGACAATAATACATGGTAGAGCACGGTGGGCATGCTTCCACCATACACGTGGTAAAGATATACTGGATCAAGCTTATCCCACCCTTGGAAACACGGAAACGGATTGGCTACTCCCCCTGACACCAGCCAATGACTGATGGTCGGTGCCCTGTGGGGCCCACCATGATGTATGTGTTTCATCCATGCCGTTCATCTATTTTTACAGATTATTTTACGGTATGAGACCAAAAATGAAATATATTAAAATCTAAATTGGACCACATTACAGGAAATAGTGTTGAATGAGCATAGACCATTAAAAACATTTTGGGGGTCATAAAAGTTTTGGATCAAGCTGATTTTCGTTTTTTCCCTTCATCTGGGCCTTTATGACTTAATCAACAGATTAGATGTCAAATAAACAGTACGGAGGGCCTTAGGAGGTTTTTAATGGCAGATATCCAATCACTATTATTTTCATGTGGTGTGGTCCACCTGAGATTTATATCCCTCTCATTTTTGTGATAAATCCTAAAATGATATTTAAAAATGGATGAACGGAATGGATGAAACAAATAAATCATGGTGGGGCCCACAGAGCACCGACCATCAGCCCCGGGGCTGGTGGCAGGGAGAGTAGCCAATCCGTTTCCCGTAAACACACTGATTTGAAGACCCCAACTCTCCAAACAAGCTTATTTTTAACCCTTTTACATCCAAGCCGTCCATTCTGTGGCCATTGTTCAAAACTGTTACGACCGTCCAATCACTTTGATTTTTTCCATCCAGAAAATTGGTGCCCACAATTCAAACTATCTAGATTGAACGACATCTCTGCCACTTACGATTGGCATGCATTTTACGAAATTAAAGGAAAGTTCTGATGATCTATACACATGCACTCACAAACCGTACACGTGGCATGTACGTAATTGGAATCGAAATGTACAAGTAGTGGGCCACACTTTAGATGTATCATAACCAAACAATTACACTATAATCATACAATAAATGACCGGATTTTGCATATCTAAAACACTTAACGGTTGGAATCCAACAAAAAAATGTCCATTGAATCAAGGGACTAGATTGTCCTACTAATCTGATTAGTAGGTCCAGGATTTGGACGGCTTAGATTGATTTATCAGTATCCCACTGAACAATCACCCTCTGGCATATGTTAAAATTTATATTTAAATTTTTTTTTTTTAAAAAAAAAAAAAAAAAAAAAAAAAAAGTGGGCCCCACTGATGGATGGGTGGACTGCATTCATCAGCCGAGAAAACAAAATAAAAACTCCAACCCCTTTATTCATCTCCTCCTCAGTCGTCTGCTACGTCGGAAAAAGAAGAGAACGTTAAAAAAACCGTTTCTTGATTTCGCGCGCTTCTGTTTTGCTGAGATATCTGAGAGATGGCATCTGTACACAGTATCACACCTTGCCATAGATTTCTCGAAATCTCAAAACCAATCTGCCAAACACGCCCCAATCTTCTAATTGCTGTAAATGGGCTCTCAGGCTCCTCCCTCCACCTCCTCTCCACCCCCAACAAAGCTCTAAGATCCAACCTTTTCTGCAGAAACCCGAGGAATTGGAAGATTGGTTCCGTCGCGGATGAGCTCGACGTGATTCCGGTTCAGAGCAGCGATTCGACCGACCAGCAGGACGGAGGAGCATCAGCCCACATCGTCCGAGAGGAGGAGATTGAGAGTGTGAACCAGGTCGGTGGCTTCTCCAACGAGGGGCGGTTCTCGTTTGAGGGCGCAGGTGGGGATTTTCAGGGATTCTCGTCGTCTTCGGCGCCGTTGGGGGAGGAGGGAGAGGTGGAGGATTTCGACCGCTTCTTTGATAGGGCGATTAACACGACGATTGTTCTCGCAGCCGGCACTTTCGCCATCACCAAGTTGCTCACCATCGACCAGGACTACTGGCATGTGGGTAATTCTATCTGGGTCTTCAGTTTCTTCGACTGCCTTTGCATTGAATGGTTTTGATTATGTGTTTTTATGGTTTTTTCTGAAGTTCTGATTATGAAGGTGTTCTGTTATATAGTCTAACATTTTTATTATTTTCCTTGGAATCCTGAAGTGGGATTTTGTTAGTTGAGAGATGGAGAGACTTTCTGTCTTTGTTGGGTTTGGGAATTTCAATAGGAGTTTCAAGTTTTGTGATTGGAAATTTCTCGCTCAATTGCGTTTGAGGAAGATTGAGATGTTGGTTTGATCTTCGGAAAGAGTTGGATTGAGAGGTTGGTTTGATCTTTGGAAATAGACTGAAGCATTATCCACTTGCTTGCAGAACATATGAGTTTCGGCATAGATGAATTTCTTTCGTTCTGGTTTCTGTAGAATTAATTTCATCCTATTAGAATTGTCTGAGAAATCTGTTGATATTGCTGATCTATTAGAAAAGATCTTTTACATTGAGTTCTAGATCACGTTGGTATTATAAATTCTTCTTCCTTTTAGTAATATGGTTTGATTTAAGAGGCAATCATGCCATGAGATGTGATGGCCATACAAGTATTGGATCTGATTCGTATCTAATTTGTTATATTGTTTATCGTTGTGATGGATGTCTCATATAAATATTCTCTATGGGAGTCGAATTAGGGTTACACAAGAGAAGCTTTTCTCTGAGTTTTTGGGGTTGCTTGAAAGTTGTAGGGCTGTAATCCTTTTTGAGAGGATGTGATTTCGATAGGGACTCATCCATGGAGTAAGCACAATGCAGAACCATGTAAATGTTTGCGTTTTGTTTATTATTTTTTCTTTGTTGCATCAGTTCAATCCTTACATTTATGTAAATTTTTCTTTACTTGAGCTTATATCCAGCTTATATCCTTCCATTTACATCTAATTGCTCCATTTTAGAACTTAGAAGCTGACTCATATTGTTTTGGACTGAAACCCATACAACTCAAACAATGCCGAATTGTATTGGGCATTATCGAAAACCTTGCTTGATGTTAACACAAATTATTCTAATATTTGCAGCGTTGATTCTAAGAATGACTTTAATTTCAATGGAGGGGTAGCACTATGAATCGAGTTTAGTTTCCATGTTTCCATGTCTTTGTAGAAGAAATGACAAAAGAAAAGTAGCACGATTCTTACAGCGTTTTGGCGGGTAGAGCTGATCCTCTCTCTATTTTTGTCTCAGGGATGGACACTTTTTGAGATACTTAGGTATGCGCCCCAGCATAACTGGAGTGCTTATGAGGATGCTCTAAAAACCAACCCTGTGCTAGCAAAGATGATGATTAGTGGGGTGGTTTACGCTCTTGGAGATTGGATTGCACAGGTAATATTGTCAGTTTAAACTAGTGTGAATTGCAACTAATAGCTATGCTTAAGAAAGGGCATCCGGTATGTACTTCTTTTGCTGATACCCTACTGATTGCAGTGCTATGAAGGGAAACCTCTTTTCGAATTTGATCGGGCTCGCATGTTCAGATCTGGACTTGTTGGGTTTACATTTCACGGTTCCCTTTCTCACTACTATTACCAATTCTGTGAGGTGATTTTTTTTAAAAATTATTTTACTTCAGCATTGAAGCAATCTTATAGCTTACCTCTCAAAAAAAAAAAAAGCAAGTAAACTAAAAATTAAAGAGGGTCTCTCTTAGCTGCTTATTTTGTGGAATGCTGAAGTGTCCCAGTTTCCTTTTTCCAGGCTCTTTTTCCCTTCCAGGATTGGTGGGTAGTTCCTGCAAAGGTTGTGTTTGATCAAACAGTGTGGGCTGCAGTGTGGAACAGCATCTACTATGTTCTCTTGGGATTCTTGCGTTTTGAATCACCAGCCAATATATTTAGTGAGCTCAAGGCAACATTTTGGCCCTTGCTAACGGTAAGGAAATGTTCACTCTTGGTAGAGTTTCCTTTTCCACTTGTTGTCTCTTATTTTGAAAAGCATGTGCTTCTTTGTATTGTACCTCATTTCACCTTGAAATTCCCATGTACTCATCTCAACACAGATGCACTTTGAGTTGAAGTTAAGCTTTTGAAACTTGTTCGTCTTGTTTTCCTTCTTTTGTTGGTCTGGTGTTGTTAATTTCACACTTCACAAGAGCATTCAGAACGGTCATTAGAATTAAGAGATATGTGGTGAAACTTGATAGTTTGAACTCGAGATTTTTGAAATTGGGCTTGCCTTAGATGGGGGGATCTTTGGATTTTAAAATGAGCTTGCCTGATTTGGAGAAAACTCAATTGATCATTTTACCGCTACTGTTGTTTTTTTTTTTTTTTTTTTTTTTTTTAAATGGAGTTTGGATTCAGTACTCCACTTAAACTGAGCTGATTCTCCAAACTTTTGAATTTCTCTGTCATTGTATGAACCTTGGTAGCCTCTTCTAATTATCATGGCTCATAAGGATTTAAGCTTACTACCATGTTAATTTAGTAGCTTATAGACATTTATGCTGCAGTTAACTGACTTTTCAACTCTCATTTTCTTGACAGGCAGGATGGAAGCTTTGGCCTTTTGCTCACTTGATTACCTATGGTGTAGTACCGGTTGAACAAAGGCTTCTATGGGTGGATTGCGTGGAGCTTATCTGGGTGACCATACTCTCAACGTGAGCATCTTTACCCGCCTCAAAGTCGACTTTTTCTATATCCAAGTATTTAGTAACCTGTCTAAATACTATGAAAGGAATGTCATAGCATCCACATAATTGCTATCGTCAACAGTTATATCTGCCAAAAATCAACGCCAGTATTTTAATAATTGCTGAGTTGACTTTATCTTGACTATGGTTGAGTTCATGTTACTAACCTAGGTGAACATAACATTTTGTTCTGTTGGTATACTTGAGATGTATTCCCTTATATTGTGTACTCTATGATCTTATATTCATATAGTAATTCTTTAGGTTTCTTGGCAAGAAGCAAAAGAAGGAAAAGAAACTAAAAGCATGGAAATTGTAATGATTATTTCTGTTGGTACTATTGAGAAATGAAGTCCATTTTTAGGGCTACGTTTTCAGGTGGAAATCTCTTATTCATTAGACAATGGTTATCTCATATCTTGTGCTAGGGAATTGCAATTGTGTAAGAGGCTAATAATTGCTTCTTGGAATACCCTGTTTTCTTTGCAAATCAAACAGGAGAAAAGCTCTTGTCAGAGGAAATCAGTCTCTTTTCCTTTCTTTTACCCCTTAACAAACAGCCCTTAAAATTTATAGATGTATGGATATGTCAGCATGTCAGGTCCTCTGGAGTTGCCTTATCTGACATCTCATATTACTTGCATGTCTAACATGGATTTGTGTTCATGCCAATGTTATGTGGCTGGTAGCTAATCATCTGTACCGATCTTCTTCTCATTGCTAGTTACTCGAATGAGAAATCCGAAGCAAGGAGTTCAGAAGCATCTTTGGAGACAAATGCCAAATCTCCCTCAAGTGAAACCAAGGTATGGAAACTGTTACTTTGGTATATCTGAGGATTGTCAAGCAACATTGAAGAAACAATAACACCCCTATTATTCGATTTCTTATCAGGAATTAATGTGATTACGATGTCAGATTAAAGGAATATAGCCTGTATCTATGCTCTGTAAGTAGCCAAACTACCTGTGAAGATATTGCCATTGCTCAAACAGACCGAGATCTGGTTGTGACGGACAATGCAGCTGCGCCGACTGCTAATGGTTTTGCTGCACACTTTCATTCGAGATGTGTATGCCATGTAACAGTACCTACCTTTCATCCACAATGTATCCATGAGCATTGTTTATATCATACTCCTCAAATGTAATCTAGAAGATTATAGTAATTAGTAGTTTAGACATTTCATTTGGGGCCACTGTTTCTACATATAGAAACGAACCGCTTCCCTTCATCCTACAATTTTCTTTTGAAAAGGTTACTCCACTTCTTCCTACTGCTTATCAAATGATTCAACATACTATACTGTTTAGAAGCTGCTGGAATTTTGTGATCACTTCCATGGCGGTGGGGGCTTTATGTTGGTTGTCATTGCCTGTTATGGTTAGGGTATTTTTATCATCTTTCATATGCCTTCAAGGATATCCCTATTGTCCTATTTTTATTATTGTTTCTTTTTTGAATTTTTGAATGTAAATTTCCATCTTTATTATTCATTCAAGCATCTGTACACGTGCTTTATTTTGATATTATCTTGGCCTTCACCTAGCAGTACCCATAGTTTATAAACCAAAAAAGTCGACTCAATGTTCAACCAGGTCAAGTTGACTAGAAGACTCGACCCAACTCGACTTGATCTTTAGTTTTTGTAGATTGAAGATATTAGGAATGTAAATAGATATTTAAAATACTTAAACTTTGTATAAGTAATAGAAATGTAACTCGGGTTAACAACTACATAGATACCTTGCTGGTAAGTGTGTTGCTTCCTTTCGTCAAAGTTGTTCCCCCCCCTCCAAAAAAAAAAAAAAAAAACTACCCACCTAGTAGGTGAGTGACTCATTTCAAGTCAGGCTGAGTCGACCAAGCCATTGATTTGACTCAATGAGTCTGCCTGTGTCCAGGCCGAATCAGGCCCACTACTGAGTTTCACAGAAAATTGGCTCAAATCAGGTCCAGTACTGAGTTTCACAGACTTGGGTCAAAATCTCACTGAGTCAAGTTGACTCAGCTGAGTCGATTTGAGTCAGCAAGTTTTGGAATTATGGCAGTACCTTGTTAATAATCCTTTTCTTTCGGGAACATTCTAAATAGATATTTATGAGTAATTAATCACAGTAGCACCTGTTATCTGTTCTATCCTTACTCCTAACTCCTTCCAGTTGTGATTACGCTTGTATTAATGGATGCTTCCTCCGCAGGAGCTCGAAAGCTGATTGAGATTTTCTGTAGTTTCCTATCTTCTTTAGAATGTAATTAAGCTAGTTATTACCTGAAAAATTCTCATCCTGGGAATCTTGGGAATTCTCCTCCTGATAGGTTTACGTTGATTTGCAATCTCAATTGGAACTTAACAACCAGAGTTGTGGGTGTAGCGCATTAAGCTTTAGTCTCCATGTTTGTTTAGTAGCGCATTAAGCTTTAGTGAGGATTTTGTTTAGTAGCACATTAAGCTTTATTCTCCTGCTGATCAATCTGATTTTCCACAATAGTGGTTGAATCAGGTTTGGATATGTGGAGATCATCTCTGGTAACAATCAACCTTATTGTCAACACACCCGGACTCATTCTACTCATTGAATTACCAGGGATGGTGTCAATTTCAGTCCTGCTACCTACAGGGAAGTCTATTGCCATTGCATCACTAATATCCACTTCAACCAAAGCCTGAATAATGGTTTCCGAAACTGGTGAGAATTCTAACTGATTGGTTATGATCCTCCTTGGGATGCCACCCACCCAGACCACTTACAGGAAGAGTGCCATCCGAAGCTTTTGGAGCTTTCCCCATGTCTTTTCTTTGAGTCCCCTTCCTCATCCAGTATTTCTTTAGTTTTGGAACCCCAAGAAATGCAATTATAGTTGCTGCGTTAACAATTTGAATCATTTTACTATCTGCCAGCTATACCAAGAGCAAGTTTGGCAACAGGTTTTGTTAGCCTTTAAAGCAGCCTTTTCCTAACTAAGACAAGTCTGTTTCATAGTTTTTACATCTGATAAAGAAGTCAACTTCATCATGTTTGAGATCCTTCTCGAGTTCGGCAATGAGTCTTGCAATGTCTTGTAATTTGTTGTTTGGTGTTTCGCTTTCCGGCTCCTGTGTTGAGCTGTTTGTATCCTGTTTTTGTTTCTCTTCTTAACGAATCTCCACCTACTTAAAATAAAATAAAATGAAAATTAACTTATTATGGATGAGCTTATCCTCATCTCCTCTTATAATACCTCATTTTTCTTTATTGCGATTTATGATTCACAAACTCCTTCGAGAAATCCAGTGATTTCTCTGTTCTGAGCATTTTTAACTGAACAAGTGTGTCGAGATATGGGGGGCTGATACCCCCATGATGTCAGAGCTTTGAGCAAACAGTTTGGATTCTGAAAATATTTCCATTACAAGGGAACATGCTCATGCTCTATAATAGAGATTAAAAGGTGGTGTATGCGTTAGTTGTTTGACAGTACCTCAAAATGATAGGAACTTAATTCAGATTAGCGGTAACAAACATTTTGCCAGTTGCAGGACTCGCATATTTCACACAATTTTCAAAAGAATACCACCAGAGTTCAAAAGTCTTCTGCTGGGTCATTTACCTTTGCTTCTTTAATGGTTTTTTTTTTTTCATATTATTGTTATCATGGCCCTTCTGATTAATAGAGTCCATTCCAAATTCATCAGAGAAGAATTGTCATGTAGTTCCAAGTGCCATGAAATGGGAGGGATGCATGACATTAGCTCGTGCATGCTCACTCAATTCTATGCAGTCTGATCATTAATGAGTGAAGGTGAGACTAGATCATCAGATGCACCGATTAGTGGACTGCAAGTTTTTTCACGTGTACACTGATAAGAGGCACACCTGATGCACGATGGATATGCTAACTTGAGCTGTGTTCGAACATGGAGATGGCAACAGGGAAGTGTGTCAGCCACTTTGATATGTTAGTTTGAATGATCATTTCAGTGTTAGTATCAAAGTGCTGAAAGGGCCCTCTTGGAAGAAGAAGAAGAAGAAGAAGGCCATCTTCGAGCTCCGCATCGAGTTTGGTAATGAGTAGTGTCAAGTGTGACATCTTGGTGAGCTTGAAAATAAGCAGGTCCTGGTATAAAATCATATCTTGCCATGAATCCTCTGAGGAATTGAGACATTTCTATGTGCTGAGCATTTGACTAATCAAGGGTGTTGATATCATAATTTGAAAACCCGAAAACTTTGACTCTATCCAAGAAATCTCTCCGTTTCAATTGCTACAATCCGTTCCCATATTTCAATATGAGGGTTTCTCTTGTTACTTGGAAATGGTCGGGAACAGAACAATGTTAAGGGAAAGTGAATGAAATTAGCCCATGCATCTCCTCCACTCATTTCCCTTCGATGTTTGGAAAATAAAAAGGCTGAAATGGAAGAATTCGATTATCTGGTGCAATTTTTTGTTATATAGCAAACTTTTCCTTTCTAACCTAACACCAGTAACGAAATGCAGATTGAATTAATTGAGAAATGCAAAGTATCAAGAGAAACACATCCAAATCTTATTCAGAAAAAGTCCCTGCAACTGCAATACTACAAGTAGGAAGATGCAACTGATAGCCGATGCTTAGAGAAATCTTTCTATGTGATCATAACAACTCTAACAGGGATGCTGACATGGAAAACTGAGATGAGCAGTCATTCATAACAAGGTTGAGGCTTCATGGGGTGCTGATTGTATCTCAGGACACTTGCATTAGCATTAATCTTTTGATTGGCTAGAATTGTATGTTAGTTTTGCACAGTTTGAAAAGGGGAAGAGACTTTTAAAATGATACGCATGCGTGGTGTAGTTATCCAGAAATCTAGACTGTCGTGATCGCTGACCTAACTATAGATGGAGCATAATCTAATAATTGAACTAAGAAGATAATATTAACTATCTGATTCTTCCCTTAGATATGGACCACTTACTATTTTATTCTCAACCATTTATTTGATGCATAGGATTGCTTAATCAGTCTGATTTCAGGGATATGCTTGATCCACAATGGGACCCACAATTTAGATAGTCTGGATAGTGATACATCACATGCTGGGAGGATGAGTTTACTGCCATTTTCTAAATTGTCCAAAGCTAACATAAGAGCCTGGCCCTGTTTGACATGACTGGAAAATAAAAAATAAAAAATCCCTTCTTTGATCACAGAAACAGTTGGATTTGAGAAGTTAGAGAATGTACATAGTAATGTTTTATAAGGGATGGGAAAAGGTCATATAGAAGAGGGGAACGCTATTTTGCAGCAAAAGCAAGTACCATCAATGGAAAATCTTTTACACTTTTAGCTGTCCATGTGCAACCCTCTAATTGAATGGTGAGGATTGTTAGATCGTTGCGATTTTTACGGGGATGGCCAGTCCACCAAGTTTTGATGGCGTTTATCACCCAGAGTAAGGCCCACCATTTCAACAATGTGTTCCACCAGTGGGTGGATCATCAACAAGATGGAGCCTATTCACAATTGAATGGTGAGGATTGAAAACCAATCAGGCGTCGTGCATGTGTGGGTGTGATTTATACAGGCTTCATTTTCTCCTCACTTGATCTATGAAAATACTTACTGTCCATTTTGCAAAACTCAAAATGTTAAGTAGGGTTTGTCTGGCGTTTGTGATTTCCACACTGCAACTTGGCCATATTGGGCTGTGCAAATGATCGAATATGATCACCAAGTACAGCATCATTCTAACCATTGATTCGCATCCAAGCATTCAGACACTAAGGGCGTGTTTGGGCGGAAGGATTAGGAGGGATGGGATCACGCGATCCCATGTCGCCATCCCACGTGCGCGTTTGGTGTGGACGGATTAAGAGAGGGAGTCTTTACCCCATGGGTTATAGAGCGGCGTATGATGGGATAAGGGAGAAATCCCATCCCGTCTCTCTGGCCTTCCTCGTGCCCTGTATCCAAATCCTGCGGGATTTGGATCCGATTTCTTGCTGGATTTTTCGACCATACAAGGAGAAGAAACGGCGACGCTGTGTTCATGGCCCATCCCTGCTTAGGGCCATACAAGGCAGAGATGAATGATGGCTAGTATGGGTCTTCGACAGCGATGACCACCTCCGGCTATATAGCCATGGATTCATCTCTTCGAACTCCGTTAATTGAAGCAGGTGGAGAAGGTAAGGTCCAGCTGGTAAAAGAGGGATTTCATTCGTGATTGAGGTATGTCTCCTTACATACATATGTTCCCCCAATTTGTCTCCTGGATAGGGTTTAATGGTAAATAGTCTTTCTATTGTTATCCTGACTTGCTTTGGATGCCGGCTCCTTTTCTTCCACAAATAATCCTCTCGTGAATTCATGTTTTGAATGAATTTCTTATGTGATTGGGAGGTGTTTAGTTGTAAAAACCCATTCGATACTCACATGCATTGCGAAGCTACGGCCGGTCGAGCTGTATATGGCATGCATGCACATTAAATGCCTCTTTTGGCTGAGATGTGGACTTGGATAGGAAAGGGATTTGGACTCCATCATAAAGGGCTTCTATACACAATTGTACTGTGTATTGGAATTTCACCCTTTCTGTAAGGAGTTTCATTAGCTCGACTTCTTCGTTACCTATCATGGAATTGGTTAAAAGTGTTTTAACGGGTGGCAAGGATCATCCATTTGCCAAATGATAGAGTAAGGATTTGATTTGTGAGAAGCTTGCTCTCATGTACTTGAGAAACATCTTGCATGATAATAGTGGTGCGTCTACCTCCAAATAGTCTATCCTCATGATATATTTCTTGTAATGAATGGAACATGGATCAGAACAATACCTTGTAACAAAGGATGACTGTCAGATTTATGTATATTCATTGTCAATTTAAACGTAGTTGATGCTCAGGCCAATGAGTTGGATGGTTATATACTATCTACCTCCTGTTCCTAATCAATCAGCAATTTGCTATATTGAATTGACTGAGAACAGTGAAGCCTATTGCTACCGTATGGAATGCACTATCATCATGTTTCTCTCTGTTTTTGTTGCACTGTAATAGGGAGTCATTATGAAATCTCAAATTCAAGAAAAACTGATACTGTATTTCTTGAATTTCATTGTCAATGGTAGACGTTGATTCAGTGGATAAAATCTGAAATATGGAATAACTATATAACATTCACAGTTCAAGTTTCTTTCACATGTGTTGTGGATTGGTTTTAAAAGTGTACTAATATTGAACATGGGCTGAAATGGATCAAGACGAGATTTCTCTTCATTTCTTTCTACCTTTGATTTCAGGATATCCTTTCATATAAATTAAACAGTTTTATATATATATATATATATATATATATATATATATATATATATATATATATATATATATATAGATATATAGATAGGAAAAAGGTACTATGCGCTTGAGCTGATGGGACCGTCCCATGAGGTCGAGCTGTGTGGGCCTCACCATGATGCGTTTCGAACATCTACCCCATCAGTCAGATGCACCATTCCATCGTGGGCCTAGGTCTCAAAAATCAAATCAATCCATGACCTGTGTGGGCCACACCACATACAAAAGTTGAGAGGGGTCGTGCACCATTAAAACATTCATAATCATTTTTTGGGCCCACCGAGATGTGGTTTGCAAATCCAGCCCATCCATTATCTGTGTTCCACTTGGATGAGGGTTCAGACCAAGTTTCAAAGAAGACATTCAAAACTCGGTGGGCCCCACCAAGTGCTTTTATATGTTTTTGGCATGTCTTCACATGATTTTAGATGGTATGGCCCACCTGAGTTCCGTATACGGCTGATTTTTGGGATATCCCATAATTTAAAGGGGACCCATCAAATGCATGGTGTTGATGGTTGACACACATCACGGTGAGGCCCACGCAGCTCGACCTCACGGGCGCTTATCGTGAGGTCGAGCGCATAGTACCTTTTCCCATATATATATATATATATATATATATATATATGAAATTCAGGCGACAAAACTTCAGACAGATCGTTCACAGGTACACCTGTGATATCTTCTCCTGTTTGAAATATTCTGATACTGCCTCATCCTGCTGACTTTAAATGGATGGTGATTTCATGTGTTGCTTCACATGTGATTGTGTCTCCTACTCATTTCATTGCAATTTTCTGTATTGAATTGACTGAGACATTGATGCATAGTGCTTCTTCTTATGATGCACTGTCATTGATTTGTGTGTATTTGTTGTACTGTTATGGATTTTGGGGAATAATATGCTACCGTTTTCGAAATTTTAGATCAAGGGATGTTTGATACTAATTCCAAATATTGAATCAGTAAATAATGCAGCTTAGTTGTGCCTGACTAACTGAGCAGCTAAGCAGCTGTAACTTCTAGGCGTTTCATAGATCATGATTGAACAAAAAGAATATATAGGATATGGTCGATTTTGTGGAGGCCTAGTGTTGATATCACCTACGAATCCAATTTATTCTCTCTTTTTCATTAGGATTGATTCTTCAATGTATATCCTGCCTCCCTATGCCATGCCAGCCCATCACCATCCCACCCTACTGTTTTCCATAGACATATACAGAGGCAAGTTACCATGGAGTCGAATTGTGTGGGGCCCACCATGATGTTTGCATGACATCCACTCCGTCCATTAGGTTGCCCCAATGATTGGCACTGAGCCCAAAAATCAGGCTGATCCAAAAGTCAAGTGGGTCACAACAAATGAAAATGTTGGGTGGTATCAAGTGAGTCTCACTAAATGGAACAAAGGGGTCAGGAGTATCCACCGTAGAAACCTTCCATTTTTTTGTGGGGCCCACCATTTTGATTGGGTACCCCTAAAGTACTATTTATGTTTCTTATGTCTCACCTATCTGCAATAGGTTTTAACTATTTATATCGCACATTTCAAGCTTTTTGTATTCATTTTAATGGTTTTTATCAGTGTGATTGAATAATATTGTTAGCTGGAGTTCCTGAAAAAAAAAAAAAAAAAAAAAAACAGCTAGTAGATATATGTTCACTTCTTCTTACATTTGATTTCAGGATACTGCTTCATATAATTGTTAGTTGATGATAATTTTTTTTTTTTTATGAAATTGAGATGAAAAATCTGCTGGTAAAAATGCATCGCAGGTATTATTGTGATATAATTCATTCTTGATCATTCTGTTGTGTTGAATTATGCTAACTTTGAATATATGGTTATGCCATTTGGGAATGTTATTTTAACAATCTGATTCGATGTACTTGTTGTATGGGA
The DNA here is from genome assembly GCA_030180095.1 of Magnolia changhungtana. Lineage (NCBI taxonomy): Eukaryota > Viridiplantae > Streptophyta > Magnoliopsida > Magnoliales > Magnoliaceae > Magnolia > Magnolia changhungtana. The sequence continues at coordinate 492,257 of JASAUF010000053.1, read as the reverse complement.
ACCTAGACCAAAACCTGCATTGATATAGCGATCACAGAATCACTGTCTAAGTAAGATTCATTGTGTATGTTGGAGTGATTTCATCCAATCCATAAAGGGGCCAATGAGTTGGATGGGCATATTTGTATTTGATCTTGCGCTTTAAGTTAGTCAGCAATGCAAGTATGTATGCATTGATTGAGACAAGTTGTGTTACGTCTTCAAACACCGTTGTGGATGCATTGACATCGATTTGAGATATATTTTGAATTTATGGTTTAAACACCGTTAAGGTTTCGAATATTTCTGATTCTCATTGTGCGGATTATACTGAGACATTCGCCAATAGTGACACAGCGTTCATATACCTGCAACACCTAGTCCCCGGTATGTTCTAATACATTCTACCCACTCTGACACTACTAGGTTGATAATGTGCATGGGCAATATGTGAATATCATGTGCATACCCCATTAACTCCACACATGTGTAGACCCTTCTATGTTTTTTGTACGACTCCAGTCGATATCCTTTTCCTTTACCAAAATGTGCCTTCGGTGTGCCCCATTTGAATGGGTTGTCGAAGGGAAGATATTACAATTATTTGAACCTAGCAATTGGAATGTTTTTGGCTGCTTTGGGATGATTGCATTCCTGCATTATTGGTTACATCCAACACTAGTAAATTTAACTGTGGTTTCAACCATACGACGAAAATTGTTAACTGTCTTAGGTTTGATACTATGGTTCTTAGAACCTGTAAGAAACTTGCATATTGGTCCACATTGAAAAAAAAAAAAAAAAAAGGTTGACTATCAATTCTAATGAACTCGACATAGCATTGAGTTGTTATAGTGTTGGCTTCTTAACAATGGTCATACAGGCTAATTTTAAAGTCTTCTACTTCCACTTGTATACATAGGTGGTAGATAGATGATGAATGATGAAGATGAGGAAGAGATGGTTGATTTCATTGTTGTTCTTGCAATTGTTGCATGTGTTGCAGCCGTTGGGGAATACTGTCGACACTACATGTTTAGAAAACTGTCTCGATTGGGGATGATGCGCGTGCCAGATTTATCAATTCTATTATTCGAATAGGTGATGAGGTTGCATTACTCAACTTAGGATGAAACAAGACGCATTTTTCCATCTATGTGAAGTAGTGCGTGAGAAGACGACCCTACGCGATACACGTAACTTTAATTTGGAAGAACAACTAGTCGTGTTCCTGCATACAATCGGCCACAACGTCCAAAATCGTGTGATAGGACACAGATTTTGTCGTTCTGGTGAAACTATAAGCCGTTACTTTCACCGAGTTCTAGATGCGACTGTCTCCCTATACCCTTATTATGTTAAGCAAGTCGGTGCACAAACACCTAATGAGATTCAATCAAATACACATTGGGCCAGTTATTTCCAGGTATCATTATCGACCAACTGTTCGTTCGTTAATCTAAAGGTAAAAATTTATATCATTCATATTAATCATATAGGCTCGAAAACTCTTCCACTATAGGATTGCGTAGGTGCGATCAACGGGACATATATTCCAGCATACATACCAGCATCAGAACATGCGAGCTTTCACAACCGAAAGGGTATCTTGTCGCAGAATATACTTGCTGCTTATTCATTTGATATGTCAATATTGTATGTGTTAGCTGGATGGAAAAGTTCAACGTCGGATGCGAGGGTCCTACATAATGCCCTGACACGATTTGACGATCCTCTTATTGTGCCCCATGATAACTAATATTCACTATCATTTGCGGATTAGTTGCTGCGTATTATCGTATTGATACATGACTGAAAAAATCATTCCTTCAATTGTGTAGGAAAATACTTCGTTGTCGATGCAGGTTATGCTCTTTCACCAGGGTTCATGGCCCCTTATCGTGGAGTTTGATACTATCTGTAAGAGTATACTTGGAGATCACCTATGAATATGAAAGAATTATTTAATTATCGACATGCGTAATTGCGAAATGCAATTGAGCGATGTTTCGGTGTGATGAAGGAGAGATTTTCAATTTTAAAAACGACTATGCAATATCCTTTTGATACACAGGTTAAAATTGTCGTTGCTTGGAGAAGATGGATCGGACCAAGACTAGCATGACATAGGTGTACCTGTGAGTGACGTTAAGGCTAATCCTACCCAAATGAGGTATCATCAATTGATAAAAGGTAATGGCTAGTCCAAGTCACTCAACGAGAAAAGGATGAGTGGATCAGAACTCGTGACAAGATCACAGAGTGCATGTGGGAAGACGCTCAAAATAGTAGTAGGATTCGATAGACCTACTCAGTTTTTGTGATAATAATGACAGTGGATGACTGAACTAATGGTTACTTCTTTTTATGTACAAGTTCGAAATGTTACTTTTTGCTATTTGTACGTGGACTTGAAAATTTTTTTCTTGAAACATCAACTACTGTTTATTTGTCTATAATGTTGGGAAATCTTCTAATTGACACATACTGTATCTGCATTATTCTCTTTGTGTAACTGTCTTCTCATTTATACATAGGTGATATGTCGGACAATTGGGGAGGTTCTACACCGACTCCGACGCAGTCACCGCTACGTAGCCCGGTTCTACCGACTCGTTGCTCACCCAGTAAGAAGTCCATAAAATTCTTGGCAGAGCCTTCCTCTCACGCTGCCAAGATCAAATGGACTGGAAGTATGGATCAAGTTTTGTTCGACACCTTGATTGAGTAAATTGCAATAGGTCGAAAGGCTGATAATGGCTTCAAAACAAAAACCTATCAAGCGGCCGTCGATGAGGTCCATAAATGTACAAAAATCCTTGTCACCTAGCAAAATTAGAGTTGTACACGAGCATTGTATGCTCGGTTACTCGCTTGACTCAACTCGTTATGAGTTAGAGCTGAGTACGGTCGGTATTTTAAGACTCGTTTTAATTTCGAGTAGAGCGGTACTTGACTCGTACTCAACTCGTGTACCCGTATATATAACCTACCCGAAAAAATAAACCCTACCCTCTCCAGTCGTTTTCAACTTTCAAGCAACCCGCTGAAACCCTATTCCTGCCCGTTCGAAAAAATCCCTCACTCTCTCTCTCTCTCTCTCTCTCTCTCTCTCTCTCTCTCCTCCCTCACGCAGCGGCCAGCGCCCGTCCCTCTTCTTCCCTCTCTCTCTCTCTCTCACTCCCCTGTCCCCTGTCCAGCTGTGTTAGACCTTGCTACTCCGCCCTGCGGCCTGCCCGATGCCCCTGTCCGGTGCTGCAGCTCGTCCCTGCCAATCGTCCAGTGTCGCAGCTCGTCCTTGCTACTCGTCCGGTGCCGCAGTTCGTCCTTGCCATTCGTCCGTCATCCCTACCCTACACGCATTTTGCTAGTCGTTCTCGCCCAGCTCGCCCAGTAATGTGTGGTGTTGATTTTTTATTTTTTGTTTTTATAAATTGTTAATATATGTCAGAAATTGATTTATTTTTTTAGAATATTGTGTGGTGTTGATTTATTATTATTATTATTATTTGTATAAATTGTTAATATATGTCAAAAATTGATATCAATATCATTATTAATATTGCTAATATATGTCAGAAATTGTTAATATATGTTAATATGTTAATATATGTCAGAAATTGTTAATATAGAAATATGTTAATATATGTTAATATAGCTAATATATGTTAAAATTGTTAATATATGTTAATATAGAAATTGTTAATATGTTTATATAGAAATTATTAATATAGAAATATGTTAATATGTTAATATAGAACTTGCCTTGAAAACTTGGACTCGACTCAACTCGATTTCTGCTTGTACTTGGCTCGTACTTGGGCGAGTAGAGCACGAGCAGGGATTGCATGCTTGATGGCCGAGTAGAGCCAAGTACGAGTAGGGCGATACTCGGCTCGGCTCGACTCGTGTACATCTCTAGGCAAAATGTCCAAAACGGATTGAAGTATCACAAGAGGGAGTACGACGATGTAAGGGATATGTTAGCTGCAAGTGGCTTCGGTTGGGACAGTGAGCGCATGGTCGTGACGGCCCCGGATGATGTTTGGGAGGAGTATTTAAAGGTAATGAATCCTAGAACTTTTTTTGTTAAAAATGTTGATGGTTAACTGATAGTTACTAATTGTCAAATTTATCATATGTTTGTAGTCTCATCCGAGAGCTGAGAGGTTGCGTGGCAAGTGAATTGAAAGGATGGATGATTTAGCGATGATTGTCAGGTCTGACCAGGCTACGGGACGATATGCGAAAGGAACATTTGCCACATCCTCGTCTCGTGTTTATAGAGACTTGAACGAATCGTGGAGAGAGCTCGACAATAACACGGATGCTACCGTGGACCTCTCTAAAGAAAATCTCTATAAATCACCTAACAATTATGGCCAATCAACTGATAGTCAAATAAGGAAAAATAGGCCATTTCAGGATACTCTCAGTCGTAGAACCGAATCCGACAATAGTTGTGGTGGGAGTGCGACAACAAAAAGGATGCAACCTGCTCGTCCTTGTGATGTCCTAGGCATGTCTCTCATGACTGTCGCAGAGATTATACGTAACTTCGGACTTGGAAAGGAGGTCAACTGAACGAGTAGGGTCTTAGACATACTTGAAGAGGTTCAGGGGCTAACCAACACTGAGTTTATTAAGGTTGGTCAGCTCCTGAATAAGGATGAGAAGCTTTCATCCTTTTTTATTGCTCTACGGCCGGAACGTCGTGTTGATTGGCTTAAAAGAACTCTGTTCGATTTGAAGGGTAATGATGGTGGTGGTTCTAGTTGATGACTGCTAATCTTTGGGATTTCAAAACTTTAAAAGTTGGGTGCGGTTTATATAATATTTCGGGAGGTGGAAGAATTGCTACAATACACTTTTTTTTATTTTGTTATTTTTTTTGGGCATGTAATAACTTTCAGATATTTTCCTTTTGGCTTCTATTTTTGGATTCCTCATATATATTTGGTAGGGACAGTGTTATCCACTAGCCCTAGAGCGCTCCTGGGATGACAAGTAGTTATGTAATTATTTAATCTCATTTTGGATCAATTGCTTTTGGTATGTATTATTTTTTCTGATAGGACCACACACTTCGTACGGAGAAGAGGTATGCTCCCCAAACTTATTTATTACGTTTCATTAGAGATTATATTTTTTGGACGATTGGATGTGCCTCTTAATTTGTAAATGCATAGGATTCGAAATTTGTTAGTATTCATTGCGATAATGGACCTCTCTTTGTAGATGGCGAAGGAAAAATATTACGTTGTCTTGGTTGGGCGTCGGCCATGAATTATCTTACATGAGATGATGCACGAGTCAAGGTCGAGGAATATAGTGGGGGCCACCATCGAGCATTTAAGAATTGGAGGGAGGCTACGACATGCTGGGATAATTTTTTCGGTTTGATGAGTGCACCGACGACACATGGACGTGGATTCCCATCGGGATATGTGGCCACCTTAGTGGACGCAGTTGTCCATCATTAATCAATATTGTCTATCTAACAGACAGCCCAGGCCATGATTTCTAGGCCCACGTCTACTGATGATCTCCGCCCTTCAACAGCAGAGAGATTTTTGGCACTCCTGATTGGAATTATGGTTGTTTTTTTTTTTTTTTTTTGCATTATATATTATAATTAAATTATAGATATTACTGATAATGTTTTCGAGAATTCTTACTTTGAACTGCTTGTTTAATTTCGATGATTTCACGACATGAGTATATTCACATCGTAGGTGCTACAGTACTTCCTGTGCTTGACCTTGAGATAGATTTTGCCCCAATGACTAGTCAGTTGGTGGGGTCCACTAGTCTATAGGCTATCGTATGTTTGCACACGAGTCTCATCAAGTGAATTCCATTTCGTGGGTGTGCTTCCATTAAATATGTCGGCTTTGAAAACCGATACATGGATCATCAGGCGAGCTTGCACGTGCATATTTTACATGTGTCATTTCCTGGATCTCGATCTGAACCATTCAGTCATTAGATCAATGGTGTGGTAGAATAATACATTATAACAAATTATGTAGAAAGATGGACGGATGCAAATTGAATCCATGATCGTTCATTTTGCAATGTAGGCCGCATAAAAATATCCATCAGAGTTTATTTTATTTGGGGTGTTAAGCCAAATTCGTCCATATAAATATGACATCCTGTGGTTAAGATCACAATCATCTGTACGGATTTGATATAGTAGATCCACACATGTGCAGACTGTACGGTCTTTGCCTATGGCTGAGATCATGTACGGTGTGGCCGCAAATGAACCAGTAGGAACGGCGTGATCGTCGGCCTGACCTGTGCACTGTATCGCACGGTATGTGTGATTGCTTTGTTGAATTTTTTAGTCCAACCCAACTGCTCTGATCCCAATATCCAAACGAGCATGGGATGGGATCACAAGTAAATTCAGTACATCCCATGCCACATTCAAACACTAGGACCACCTTAGACCAGGATATGCAGGGCGAGCCAAACAGACGGGGTGTACTTATCCCGGGACATGGCGATCCCATGGATCTAAAAGCAATTCGCTGACACCGCCATCGTTACCTTAAAATCCATCCCATCCCTCCTAATCCCATGGGATCGGTCCGGCCAAACAGGCCCAAAGGATTTCCATCGGTGAATATGGCCCATATGAAGTGGGACACAATTAATAAAATTCCAATCACTGAGAGATAGGTTTTGCTTGAACGGTGAATCATTCAGAAAGAAGGTTAGAAAAGCTTGTCTAGGTTTTCTAATCATTGATTTTTCATCAAATCTATTCGTTATGTTTACTTGAAAAACGGTGGTGGGCCTTCCTGAGTAGTCATGAACAACAAGGGACCTCTGATTCATGAGGGTTGCTAGAAAATGAGAAAGATTCACCAACATATGCAAAAGCATAGTAGAAATGATAGGAAATGGGGTAAAAATACAGCTTTCCCATCAATACTAATGAGAGATGATATTACTGGGTATCACAAAAAATGTATTGATAGTGGATGGTTTGATTTCAAATCACTACCCAAATCTGGGCATCGCTTTGTGGGCCATCATCTTCTTTGTGGGCCATGGTCATGTCACGGCAAAAGCGGATTGCATGATGTATGTGTTGACATGGCAAAGTTTTGTGAGCCCCACCATGATGTATGTGTTATATCCACACATTGTCCATCCATTTTGCGAGATCATTTTAATTAGTGCATGAGCCCAAAAAAAAAGCAGACCCAAAACTCAAGTGAACTATAACAGAAGTTTTGGATCCAACTGATATTTGTGTTTTCCCTTCGTACAGGCCTACATCACCTTATAAATAAGTTGGATGGCAAATGAACATCATGATAGGCCCTGGGAAGGTTTCAACGATGGGTGCCATTGTCTCCACTGTTTTTTGTGGTGTGGTCCACTTAAGCTTTGGATTTTCCTCATTTTTTGCTCATGCCCCAAATTGATACGGCAAAATGGATGGATGGTGTGTGGATATAACACATAAATCATGGTGGGGCCCACAAATTTTTGCCATGTCAACACACCACCCAGGTCACACCATGCAAAGTGCTTGGTGACACAACAAGTGAGGACATTGAAACACCAAGTGCCCAAATGTCAACTGTTTTCACCTATCGATCATGACTTGCTTTGTATGAATCAAAGTATCTTAGGTCGAGCTATGAGTCTTTATTTTATTGTTGTTTTGGTGTTGGCATACATCACATTTCCTCACTTATGCACTTTCCCAAATAACACCTTCTGTTTTCCCAATATGATTAAAATGAGGCTTTAGCATATAGCACCTTCCTGGCTTGTGCATTTTTCCAAATAATACCTTTTTTGTATTTTTTATTTTTATTTTTTTCGAAAAATGGGGCGATTGTATTGATATCAAAAAACTATACTGAAGGGAACTCCCTATCATAAAACAGGAGACCCAACGACTTTTCAAATAATACCTTTTATATATATATATATATATATATATATATATATATATATATATATATATATATATATATATATATATATATACAGCTCGAGTTGATTTTAACGCCCCATGAGGTCGAGTTGTGTGGGCCCCACCGTGATGCGTTTCGAACATGTACCCCATTAGTCAGATGCACCATTCCATCGTGGGCATAGGTCTCAAAAATCAAATCAATCCGTGACTTGTGTGGGCCACACCACATATAGAAGTGGAGAGGGGCCGTGCACTATTAAAACATTCATAATCATTTTTTGGGCCCACCGAGATGTGGTTTGAAAATCCAGCCCATCCATTATGTGTATTCCACTTGGACGAGGGTTTAGACCAAGTTTCAGCAGCATTCAAAACTCAAGTGGGCCCCACTAAGTGCTTTTATATGTTTTTGGCATATCTTAACATGATTTTAGATGGTATGGCCCACCTGAGTTCCGTATACGGCTGATTTTTGGGATATCCCGTAATTTAAAGGGGACCCATCAAATGCATGGTGTTGATGGTCGACACGCATCACGGTGGGGCCCACACAGCTCAACCTCACGGGAGCTTATCTCGAGCTCGAGCACATAGTACATTTTCCATATATATATATATATATATATATATATATATATATATATATGGAAAAGGTACTATACACTCGACTGTATTATACCTTTCATAAGGTCAACTGCTGGCGGCACATAATTGGTAAGATAGTAAAAGTTTTAAACAACGGAGAAATTTTTTAGGAAACCGAAGAAACACGATGTGGATTAGATACTAAAATATCTAGAAACGTTATTGAAGTGATGTCACCAAGTTCCGTTGGCCCCACCATGATGTATGTTTTATATCCACACCTTCCATCCATCTGGAGATATCATTTTAGGGCAATATGCAAAGAATGAGTTAAATCCATAGCTCCAGTGGACCCAACATAGAAAACAATGGAGATAGTGAGGCCCACCATTGAAAACTTCTAAAGGCCATGAAAGTTTTATATCAAGCTGATATTTGTGTTTTCTCTTATTTCATGTCTTTTTTAACTTCTGAATCGGTTGGATTTCAAATAAACATTATGGTGGGCCTTGAGATAGTTTCAATGGTGGGAATCACTCTCCCCACTGTTTTCTGTGGTGGGTCCACTACAGATTTTTATCTACCTCATTCTTTTACTCATGCCCTAAAATGATATTTCAAAATAGATGGATGGTGTGGATACAACACATACATCATAGTGGGGCTCACAGAACTCGATGACGTAGCTACAGTAGCCGACTCACTACTCAACTGTGCGTACATCTACTTCCAAATTAAAAGGGGAAGCGAATTGGCTGGTGTAGTGGTGTACCTCACCCTGTATCGATGTTAGCAAAGTTTTTTTGGTCTAATTATGAGGTATGCGTTATATTATCCAAACTGTCCATCCATTTGATGAGCTTGTTTTAAGGCTTTGGACAAAAAATGACACAGATCAAACTATCAATTGGACCACACTGCAAAAAGCAGTGTGAGATTGAACGTCTAACATTGAAACCCTTTTTGGGTCACAGAAGTTTTGGATCAGTATGAAATTTTTTTTATTTTCCTCTTCATTCAGGTCCTTTTAACCTTATAAACAGATTGGATAGAGAATAAACGTTATGGTAGGCCCTATAAAATTTTCAACGGTGAAAATCATTATCTCCGCTGCTATTTGTGGTGTGGTCCAGATGACTTCTGGATATGATTTATTTTTTGAATAATGCTCTAAAATGATCTCTAAAAATAGATGAACCGTGTAGATATAATAAATACATTAGTGTGGGCATGTAACTTTGATCTCCTTTAAACCGTTCGTACAATTCGGAGCTGGAGGAGCGTCAATGCTCGTCTCGCACAACACGTAGCAGCTACATGGCTGGTGTGAGGTACACTAGCCAATCCCAATTCGCTTCCAATGGAACGTGGATTGCGTCCTACCACCTCCCGGACGGTAATCCATCCGGGCAAGGCTATGTGGGGCCCAACGTGATGTAATTGTTTTATATCCACACCGTTTAACGATTTTCTCAGATCATTTTAAGATATGAACCAAAAAATGAGGCAGGTACAAGGCTCAAGTGGACCACAAGGTAGGGATTGAACGTCAACCATTAAAAACCTCTTACGAGCTAGAGAAGTTTGGGATCAAGCTGATATTTGTGTTTTCACTTCGTCCACGTCTACATGACCTTATGAATAGGTTGGATGGTAAAAATTCAATAACAACTTATTTTTCCCTACATAACCATTACAGCGCACCCTAAGAGTTTGTAACGGTATAAATTCAATTACAACTATTTTCCCATGGTGTGGTCCATCTGAGATTAAGATATAATTTATTTTTGGTATAAATCCCTTAAATTATATTTCAAAATGGATGGACGGCATGGATAGAAAATATACATCATGGTGAGGTCCACATAGCACTAGTTTTGTTTCTCCAGATTTCTTTTAAAATGCATGTCTTGTTTCTTCAGTTTCCTATAAAATCTTCCCATTGTTTAAGACTTTTACCCTTTGACCAATAATGTGCCGCCGGCAGTCAACCTTATGGATGGTATAATACAGTTGAGCGTATAGTACCATTTCCCATATATATATATATATATATATATATATATATATATATATATATATATATATATATATAACCATGCTGGTGATATTTGGTCTGAAAAATTAACCGTAGTCAAATAAGCAAAATCTTTTTAATCCCAAAGCCTCGACCCTAACCCTAACCCTAACACGTCTTCTTTCTCTTCTCCCAAACCCTAAGCCTAACCCTACCCTCTCCCAAACATAAAGATAAAAAGGTCATTTTCCATGATCAGCAGTCAACCATAACAGCTCAGGATGACATGATTCCATGCCGGTATGTTAACCACAGGGTGGTCTTTGACCAAAATTTAAATCAGAAACAGTACCTTCAAGGGAGGGGGTTATTTGTCTTTTGCTAGAAGGGAGGGTGCTATATGTCAAAACCCCTAATAAAATTGATCAACCAAACATTACAGGTTTCCATCTTAAGATTTACATAGTAGATGCCCTTACATCAAGATCTAGACGCACACCAATCAATCAGAACTCGGCTGAGTCAACTCACTCCAGTCTGACCCTTGGAACTGAGCCAATACTCCTAAGTTAAAAATAATCAGTCTTGCAAGCAAGTGTTTTACAAAAATGACAGCTTTTCATTCATTTGGCAACCAAAAATACAAATTTACAAGTCTAGTCAAGAGTCGGAGTATCTGAATGTTCCACACCCAAGTTGACTAAGCTCAACGGGTTGAAACACGAGTGCATGTCCTCGACACCACTCAATAGAAAGATAACTAAACACAAGGAAAAACCATCTAAAAGGCTTCAATTCTTAATGCATTCTTCATCCCACAGCACATTTCAATTGCATTCATTGTAGGCCAAGTGCTCGAATTGCTTCAAAGAAGTCGACTCCTAGGCACTGCTAGTTATGAAAAATCATTAAGCAATGTACCATTCAGAAATGCAAGAATCAGGCATTCACCTTTTCTTGGGAAAATCTCGGAAGCTGTACAAGCGAATTCACTCGGGTCACGCCTTCCAAACCCGACCAGTTCTGATCCTCAGTTGTCACAAACGCACCCTCAACCTCAGCTGCAACACACGTTTTACCATTTTGCTCGTTGTCTTCTTCTGACATGACAGTAAAATTCCGTCGCAAACATGGTTCAAAGTTCTGCACATCAGTGGGTTCATTCACCCCAGAATGAGAGCTGTGATTAATGGTTTCAGGGATGATTGGCTCCACCGGTTCAGATTCTGGATCCACTTTTCCATCCAAATACAAGCAAACCACTGCACAGTCATCCATCCTCGAAGTGGGGTATTTGAGTTTCCATTCGCGATCAGCGGAATCGACAACAGCATGTGCAGCTGATGATCGGCTTGGTGCAGAGGACACGATCCCAACCACTTCTTGATTGCTCAAGACATCCCAAACCTGTGACATGAATCCTTGTAATTAGTCCTTTAGAGGAAGTAGACACGAGCACCCATTTCATATTGACCCTGCTATTAGGAAAAGCTTTTTTAACTGCATCATTTTTATGGTTCTCTGCATTAATGACTATTTGTATAGTTAATGTCATCCACTTAAATAATGTAAATTAAACATTTCCAATTATTTATGCAGTCAAAAGTAAGGCTGCAAGTTTGACCCAACCTGAGTTCGGGTTGTCAAAGTTTGGGTTGGGCATGGAATTCAGATGAGTTGGGTTGCAGGTTGGGTCCTCTCGAGGTCTGGTTGGGCTTGGGTTGACCCCCCAACTGACCCAATTTGCCCAAATTGCACAGCTAGTCAAAAGGGACCAATGAGAAAATTAGAGACTATCTGCTACCTTCAGTGGACGTCCCCAAAATCCAAATGAACCAAGTTTCATCTTCCTCATGCAACTCAACAACACATTAGTCGTCATGCCAACACAATTTGAATGGGTTAGTCCATGGGACAAACACGAGCAGAAGTGCATTGTGGAGGTAGCAAGAAAATTGGCTCTCACACCCAACTAAGATTCCTGGAAGATCGAACTGAATCAAATGCAGTGCTTTTTTTTTTTTTTTTTTGAAAGATTACAGTCATCCGAATCCTAGTGAATGGCTATTTGCAGCAGTTGTTTCCACTTCTACTCATCAATTGTTTCTCCTGATTCCATTTGGGATCAGCAAGATGAGCATATTCAGTAGAAAAAGCATTACTGCTGTTTGTTCTTAAAAGCCATGTAGTTTAGGACAGAAGGATGAAAAACAGGATCACATAACCAACGCAGAGAGAATATGTTTACCCCGTCAGATGCTAGCACAATGAATTGATCCATCTCAGTGAGTATCCTGTGTGAGAACTCAGGAACAGAGATCACTCCATAATCCTTCAAACAGAAATCACCAAAGGCCCTAGACATTGCTAGCCCAGGGGCATCCTCGAACGGCAACCACACCCTATGCACTTCTGGCTCATCTTGCATCGCAAAAACTCTGCCATCACACCGTTTGATACGCTCAGCCTCCCCTGTCAGGAAAATAAAATCACACGACAAGTGTCAAACACCATGGTATCCTGCTGAAGAAACCACAGTAATGGAACATACCCGGCAGATCAGGCTTTAGATCAACTGTCAACTGCACTGCAACCATCGAACCATTGACATCCCTCAATCCCAGAACTGCCCGAGAATCTCCAATGTTTCCAATGAAGAGATTTTGCCCCTGAAATTATCAAACGCAAATGGGAAGGAAATAAGAAGAATGGAAAGGGACTAGAGCAGGTGTTTGTGAATTTTTGTCTCACCTGTTTCACCAAAACAACAGAGGTACTGCCACTGCAAAAGCAATCCAAGGAAGGATGATATCTCAACTCCTTGTCCATGGACTTGTATGATTTAAGGAAAGCATCTCCCCACAATGAGATTAATGGATTTTCAGATGGCTTGTCCTTCAAAGACTCTCCATCCCCCTCTGGTACCTTCTTGAAACAACCACCAGTCACCCCATTTTCCCTTGCCTTGGGAGATTTGACGAACGACATCAGTTTCAGTGGTAAGGAATCCCTCACTTTACGGGAGACGAGATGCCCTTGTGGGCCATGGCCATCAAAGACACCGCAAAGGACTGTATCTTCTGAAATGAAATCCTACATACAACAGAGAAATTCACAGCTTAAGCAAGAAATGAAAATCCATCAATAGATAAAGGTCATAATTACCCAAGAAGTGACTGACTGACTGACTTCCCATACGACCATGGCGTCTTGATTAATGCCCTTCTGTCCTTGCTGAGTGAAAATACATGAATTTTTACTCTTCCCATTCGAGAAAATCCTGTTGGGTACAGATGGCAACTGATGCAAGTTGATGACTTGTTCCAAGAGTGATTCCCTCATTGCCTTCACCCTCTTGAATCCATTTCGAAAATATGAGGTGACACTTCTCTCTCCACAACTACTGTTGCTGCTACAGATTGAAAACCACCCACCCATCTGTTCAGGTCTAAAACAAACACATCCGAGAATCTCCTCGAAGAAAACAAGTATTCAATTTCCACCCTCCCATGAAACAGATCTCAGCTTATTTTCCTGAACATGACAAATGAACCAGATTTTCTTCATATCTGTTTGATAAAAATCAATTAGCCAAAGGCCCCAAAAGACTCCAATTTCCAGATACCATCACATGCAACCAATGTTTTTAATTTTGGAGGAGAAGTTCAACAACGATTAGAATATCCAAGTATAACCTGTATCCAGCGCATGAAACATGGAGGGGGATTAGAAAACTAGCTAACCAACAAGAGCTGATTAGTTTAATGTTTTTTGTAATCATCTCATACAAAAGACCAAATGCTTGAAAATTCAACTGACCAAGTACAAATGTCTTTAGAAGATAAATGAGTAGTATTTCATTCCCCACCAAAAGAGATTGAAAATTACCATAGCTGTAGTGTTTCCAATGATGGTGAGGATAGAAAGAAATAATGAATTTTACAAAAATTACCTAAGTAATTAACAAGATAGTACCTTCCATTAGATTTCTCAACCGAAGTTGGGGTCCACAGTGAGAATGAAGGGGTCGGCAGCTCGGGTGGGCCCCACTATGATGTTTATGTGAAATCCACCCCAACAACCAAGTGCGTCACCCCATGTTAGGCCCAAACCCCAAAAATCAGCCCCATCTTTGATTCAGGTGGATTACACAATTGAAAACAGTGTATAGGGCAACCCTCACCCTCCAAACTGTTTCCCTTGGTGTGGCCCACCCAAATCACGGATGTGCCTAATGTTTAAGCCCCAGGCCTAAATTTTTGTGTGACATCTGATGGTTGGAATATATTTCATATAATCATCTTGCCAGGCCTTGCAAAAATCAAGGGTGGACGTATCTCCCAACCTTTTCTTTTGGTGTGGACCACCTGCATCACGGATCAGCCTGATTTTTTGGCGCTGGGCCTAATGTGTGGTTACACATCTAATGGTCAGACTGGATCTCATATAAACATCACGGTGCACCCATCAAATATCAAAGGTGGGCGTCCCACAAATTCCCTTTATATCTCTCTTTTCTAATGAGCCCACCATGAGGTTTATGTGAGATCTACTCTGACCATTTAGATGTGTAACCACACGTTAGGCCCAGGAGAAAAAATCACGCTAAACCGTGATTCATGTGGGCCACACCAAAGGAAACAATTGGGAGAGAGACGTCCACCCTTGATTTTTACACGCCCCATAACAATGATTATATGAATCTACTTCAAACCATTAGATCCCACACTAAAATTTAGTACTGAAGCCAAAACATCAGGCCCATCTGTGATTCAGGTGGGCCATACCAAGAGAAACAGTTTGGAGTGAGGGTTGCTATTTATACTGTTCCTAATCGTGTGGTCCACCTCAATCTCAAATTGGGCAGATTTTTGGTCCCTGGGCCTAACATGGAGTGACGCACCAGATTATCAGAGTGGATTTCACATGAACATCACGGTGGGGCCCACCTAGTTGGCTGCCCCCCTTTTTTCCCTATATGCGAAGAAGATGAAAGAGTGGTAACAGATTCTAGAGATTTTGTAAAAATCTCAGTCGAGCATCTCTACAAACATATCAGTACATATCAACAATGCAACCTTGGGTAGATGATTATCGTGTCCAAACGCAACGTGCATGTGTGAGATCCTGACTGTTCATCTGTCCGAAGATCAGCCCAATGGGTAGATCGACCTGATTTTTGGGGCCACGATATGTAATTAACAGCAAGACTTCCTTTGAACGGTCCAGATCTCAAACACGAACGGAATCGATTTCATTTCCCAGAGAGAGAGAGAGAGAGAGAGAGAGAGAGTTTTCAAATTAGAATTTCAAATAATTTCAATCTAAATAGAGAAATATTTATGAAAAGAAAAAGATGATATCTCTACCTTTCACCCGCAAACGCTCTAACAAATCTGAAATTCGAACGATGAAATAAGAGAAGCAGAAAATCTCTCAATGCAATTTCTTCTCTTCTTCTGAAAACGAATGAGAATTTCTTTATTTTCAGCAATACAGAAGGGATAGTAAAAGAGGAGTTGTACGGTCCGTTTCGCATCATAACGTTGTAGTTCGTTGCAACTATATTAGACCACGTGGATTATCTGAACGTGAATCTCAACCGTCGAAATTGGGAAATCCTTCTCATTAATTAACTCTACAACCCTACTTTTGTATTGTATTAAATCTGGAGTGAAGAATTTTAACTTTCGCCATCCCTTTGGAGGTTTCCAATCGACGGCTATGATTTTATGTTATGTGTGATTTTTCTATGAAGATTCATCTACAAGAGAAGATCCCACCATATGAACGGTCTAAAAATATTGAACACAGGACGAGGAGTGGCAGAGAACGGCAACGGACTGTTTCAGTTCATTGCGGGATGGATTGGAAACGGATTGGCTACTCCCCCTGACACCAGCCAATGGCTGATGGTCGGTGCTATGTGGTCCCCACCATGATGTGTGTGTTTCATCTATTCCATCCATCTATTTTTTCAGATCATTTTACGGTAGGAGTCCAAAAATTAGTTATATCAAAATCTCCATTGGATCACATTACAGGAAACAGTGTTGAATGAGGGTCGACCATTAAAAGCATTTTGGGGGCCATAAAAGTTTTGGATCAAGCTGATCTTTGTTTTTTCTCTTCATCTGGTCCTGTATGACCTAATAAACAGATTGGATGTCAAATAAACAGTATATCGGGCCTTAGGAGGATTTTAATGGTTGATATCCAATCACTATTGTTTTCGTGTGGTGTGGTCCAAATGAGATTTATATCCCTCTAAGTTTTGGAATAAAGCGATAAAATTATCTGTAAAAATGGATGAACGGAATGGATGAAACACATACATCATAGTGGGGCCCACAGAGCACCGACCACCAGCCACGGAGCTGGTGTCAGGGGGAGTAGCCAATCCGTTTCCGGATGGATTAGAGCGAGCATCATTTGCCTGCGACAAACCAGACTTTGTTCTGTCGCAGTATCGACGTTGACGTGGTTGAACGGTCCGTGACTCCGGACCGTCCATCTCGTGATTTCTACCAATGCCTCAAATTACAGGAAAAAGGACAATTTGAGAATCCTTACCACTGGTCATTTACATTTTTCACCGTCCATTTTCAAGCTTCAAAAATCAACAGTATAGTCGTTTTAAGAGTGCTTCTTGTATTATTGGCCATTATCACGGGAGATCAATGGTTTGGATTCGACAAATATAAATCCACGTGTGCATAAATCTGTAATGAATGAATGATTGGTTCATGTCAGTATGGATAGAAGCAATATCATCAAAACAGGGCGGCGGGCTGCTCGTGCATTCGCCTGCCAGTGAAAAAAATAAATGAGCGGCGGTCATTTATGGATGCGGATTGCTGACCATCGCTGCTGGTCGGTGCTCTGTGTACGTCACTGTAATGTATTTATTTTATACACGGCCATTCATCTAAATCTCAGGTGGACCACATGACAGGAAAACCTTATTGGGTCCACGAAAATTTTGGATCAACGGATTGGATGGAAAATAAGCATTACACTTAAATTGTAGGCTTAGGAAGTTTTTAATGGTGGGCGAGCAATCGTGACTGTTTTCCTTTGGTGTGGTCCACCTAAGATTTGGATCTGCCTCACTTGTGAGCTCATGCCCTAAAATGATATCACAAAATGGATGGCTGGGGTGGATAAAATACATACATCGTGGTAGGGCCCACAGAGATCCATGTCCTTCATTTATTTGGCCATTGCAGAGATTTGGCATGACGATCACCAAAACCGTTCATTCATCAGGTTTGTGGGGCCCACCGTGTGAAATCCATTCCATTCATCAGCTTTGTCAGCTACTGTTAGTATGAGAGCTCCAAAATGAGGCAGATTCAAAGACTCAATTAGGAACGTTTAATGACCGCTGTTTTCATTGCGGCCCACTCAATTTTAAGCATTCGTATTGTAATCTTCATCTGATCCTCATCTTCTTTTTAAGTCATTTTAACTCTTATCAGAGTGGAATTCATATATATGGGCATATAAGTGGGGCCCATGGAACTTTGAGAACAAGAACTTTCTATAGCAGGTGTCACAGGAAATTCATGTCCATTCATAGGATGGGCCTTGTGATAGAAGGAGATGCATGCCCTTGAGACAAACTTCAAAATTGAAAAATTTCAACCATTTGATCATTTAACTCATTTGTGTTTGAATGTGGACCATATCATCCTACTCATCCTAGCCACTGTCTAGAAGAGCTGTGGGCCCACCAATAGATATTTACTGAAAATTGTTCACTTGCACCATCTGGTATTATGGGTTGTGATTTTTGAGGCCCAACAAACAAAGGGTGATGTGATATTCTCCAACTATTGAGATTTTGTAGCACTACCTAGTCAGCATGGGCTAGCCAAATAAACAATCGGTTTGCAGATAGGTGGGGCATACCTTTGATGGCCAAGTGAAAAACACCCATCTTCAATTTTTAATTAATACCAACTCCTTCACTTAAATAGCTAATATTATTGTTACTTTAATTAGAAGTTGTAAGTCTCTTCTTTTTCTTTTATTTATGTATTTATTTATTTTTATTTTTGGACAAATAGTTTAGGAGCGGTGGACGGCCGTGAATTGCACACCTACAGACGCAGGCTGGAGGGATTTGTACAGTTCTAAGCTCTGTGGGACCCATTGAGATGTGTGTGTTATATCTGCTATGTTCATCCATTTCACCAGCTCATTGTAGTAGATTAGCCCAAACATGAGGTAGATTCAAAGCTCGAATGGACTACACTACAAGAAATAATAAGAAATATTGCATACATGTCATTGAAAACTTTTTAGTGGCTACAGAATTTTGGACCAAGATTTAGTTGTGATTTTCCTTAGTTAGAAGATGGCCAATTAATATCATGGTGGAGCCAAGGAAGGTTTCAATAGTGTGCATGACTATATATCCATACTGTTTCGTGTGGTGTGGTTTACTTGAGCTTTGAAATTAATTGCCTCATGTTTAGGCTCATATCCTAAAATAAGTAGGGGAAATGGACGAACAACATGGATATAACATATACACTATGGTGAGACCCACAAAGCTGAGGCCTGCTAGGTGCTTGGAGGCATTCATTCCACATACATCTAGATGGGACATGCTCACCAATTGAGAAATCCCACAACCGCGTGAGTGTGTAGGGATGTGTCAAAAAAAAATAAAAATAAATAAAATCTCACCAATTGAGAAAATGTGTTATCATTCATTTATGCATTGTCATTTCTTTGTTTTGATCTGCTTTCTATTAAGAGATTAGCTTATCCTTTTAAAATCTATGTCCACATCTGATCCAGGACCTAATATGTTTCCATTTAATAAGTGGTCCCCCCCACCTTGGTTAAAAGACTTGAAGACTCATATCAACTCGTTCCACCCTGAGTTGACTCACGACTGTTGAGTAGGGGTTGACTTGGCCCTGACTCAGCTGAGTCAAGGCCGACTCTCGACAAGTCGTGGTTTCAAACTGGATCAAGTCCTACTTAGTGTAATGCATGTGTGGAAGACTACCTGCTCATTCATCCTTAATTCATTAATGGCCTTTCAACTAGCTATGGTTTACATTCAGTTAGCTAGATCACCATCACCAATGTATTGATCTATCCTTTCTACTCTGCATAAGTTTTACAACTTGCATTAGACTCTAACATTAATTTTGGACCATTAAAAAAAGCTAATTGAAACTCTTCAAATGTGCCCATAGCATAGCATAGTTGTATATAAAAATGAAAAATTATGAATTGGGTGTATTTGAAAACTTGCATTAAGAAGATTATAATTGTTATTTTCTCCCTTTAAATTTAGACTATTTATTATTTTATTTTTAACCATGCATTTGGTAGCCATAAAGAAGAATGGTTAGTATTGATTGATCCAAGTGATCTTAGATGTAGGATCTAACCAAAATTGGACTAATAAAGTGAATGGTCTGAATGGTTGTACATCAATGACACATGTCAGAGGATGAGTTACTACCATTGAAGGTGCAAAGTAGTCTAACCTCACCAACCCAGGCGACTTATCTTACACTTTGATGTATGACATAATAGACATACATTAACTTAAATCAAATCAAGAAAACCACTTAAAGGTTATTTGGCAGCATATGTATTCGATGGTAATAATAATTATGTTTGGCAGGAATTGTAAGAAGTCTACTGATTTGTCCCTTGAGTGATTTCAAGCCAGATTACTACCAAATACAACTGATTATGTCAGCCTGAAAACCACCTGAATTTAATGTTCATGTACATGCCGTCGTGTAAAATTGACTGTGCATGGGTACATGATCCAATTCTGCTTGTAAGATCATGCACAGTTCACAAAACAAATGTGTGGGTAAAAAGAGGAACCCTCTGTGGTTTTTTTTTTTTTTTTTTTTTTTTTTTTTTTTTTTTTTTTTTAAATTACAAATATTATACATTGAGGTCCTCCTTTTGAAGAATCAACTAACCCAATTTTTAGTACCTTACAATCCGACCTATGGTCCGGATTAACAATAAATGGGCCCCACATACACTTATTAATAAATAAATAAATAAATAAAGAGAGAGAGAATTGGTGTTCTTCGGACAAGACACACAATGTATGAGCTAGCTCCCCAAACTTGTTCGAGTTGAATTAATTAATCCTGGTATATTGTTTTGGCTTTGAGAAGTATAATGATTTGCTTTAATGTAGTTGTCTCTATTATAGTTGTCTCTATTACCTAACCCCGCTCCTTAAAGTGGCACACATTCAAGGTTATCTGGACCATCGAAATTGCCAGACAGATTGTGAATGGTCCACATTTACAAAATCTTATTGATCAAGAAATCTTAACCTTCAAATTGATGTTTATCAAGTGGAAGTTGAAAGTAAAATTATTAAGTGGTTGAAAATTTGAAGACAAAAGTCTATGGTATGAGTATCATATGCTCCATCCACAATTGGGTAGGGATTTAGACTGTGTGAACTGCTGTATTGTAGTATAGAAAAGGGCGTATAGGGTGAAGCGGAACCATTAATTGCAAAGCATGCAGTACCATCCAAATTCTCTAAATTTCCTTCTCTATGTTTAAAGCACATGAGATCAACCTTATTCATCACGCATGCCACCTTGTGTTTGGCCTTGAGCCTAATAAATCAGGCCAATTGGAAACTCAGGTGGGCCATAGGAACAGTTGAGATGGAATGTCCACCGTTAAAACCCTTCCAAATTGTAGATGGGGTCAGCGTTATGTGTACATGCCATCCATTCCTTTCATTGGCGTGCTTTGCCGGGACAAAGGGATATATTGAAAATCAAGGCCTTCTAAAACTCATCTGAGAAACCCTGCTTGAATTTAGAAGAATTTAGGTATAAATTTAGATCGTTCTTATTGTACAATCCACTTGAGTTTTGAACCAGCTTGAGCATATATATAGAGGTTTTAGGCATAAATTTAGATTGTTCTTATTGTATGATCCACTTAAGTTTTGAAATAGCTTGAGACTCAAGATTGATGTAGAGAAGGTCTTGGACAGTTTCATGGCCAAAATGGATCAGAAAAGGTTTGGTCGACGACAGAAGTGATCCGGATTGTCAAACCTTAAATCAAGTATATCTCGCAATCCGGAATGAGTTATTGGACGGAAAATATATGATTTTGGGATAGAATGAGCTAATTTAGCCACCCAACCCCACTACGTCGGGTTACGCAAGCCGGATTTGCGAAATACTGCCAGATCGACGGTCGTTTCCCTATTTTAATTCCCTTTTTATTATAAATAGTAAGTTTTAGTTTAATTATAACTCTTCATCCGTTGGGCTTTAGAAGTTGCGCCCAATGTGAAAAGAGCACCAACATAAAAAGAGCTTAGAATAATTAGGAGAACAGCTTGGTGAAGCCAAATAGGACGCTTACTATTTTTGGTCGAAAACTAGAGGTGGGCATCGAGCCGAGTCGAGTCGAGGTGGGCCAAGCTTGGCTTGGCTTATCCATGATGTACTCAAGTTCGAGCTCGAGCTCAAGCTTGCCCTTGAGCTCAACATTGAAGCTTGGCTTATTTGCCAAAGCTGTCGAGTCGAGTTCGAGTCGAGCTAGTGGTTCGAGTCAAGCTCGAGCTTGTTGGGTGAGAGAGTAATGGATTTTGTTCTTGATCCTCCTCCATTTACGAAAAATTCAAAAATCTTAAGAGAATTAAAGCAAAACTAGATGAAAAAATCAAACAAAGCTTCGAATCAGATGAGGAAACCTGTAAGAACCGATCTGTTCTTGATCTTCTTCCACCAGCAGAAATCCAAGTACTAGAAAAGAAACAGAGCAAAACATAAATTAGAAATCCAAGTAAAGAGCTCTAGCCAATCAGATCATTGGATTTCCTTGAAGTTATAACAAATCTGAGAAGAACCCATCTCGAATTTCTTGGGTTTCTCGCTTAAGAAATATATCTCAAGAGATTGAAATCATACTATTGTGGAGCTGAAATGAAAACCGGTGGTGGTGGTCAAGGCGGGCGTGCGGTTGGCAGTGGGCAGAGAAAGAGAAGAAAGGGAAAGGGAAGGGGGTGCGTCTGGTCGGGTAGAGACTCTAGGATTTATTTTTTATTTTTTTATTTTTAAGTTTAAACTGAAAACTTACATTAATAGGGAAAAGGTACTATGCGCTCGAGCTGATGGGAACGTCCCATGAGGTCGAGCTGTGTGGGCCCCACTGTGATGCGTTTCGAACATTTACCCCATCAGTCAGATGCACCATTCCATCGTGGGCCTAGGTCTCAAAAATCAAGTCAATCTGTACTTGCGTGGGCCACACCACATACAGAATTTGAGAGGGGCCGTGCACCATTAAAACATTCATAATCATTTTTTGGGCCCACCGAGATGTGGTTTACAAATCCAGCCCATTCATTATGTGTGTCCCCACTTGGATGAGGGTTCAGACCAAGTTTCAGCAACATTCAAAACACAAGTGGGCCCCACCAAGTGCTTTTATATGTTTTTGGCATGTCTTCACATGTTTTTAGATGGTATGGCCCACCTGAGTTCCATATACGGTTGATTTTTGGGATATCCCATAATTTAAAGGGGACCCATCAAATGCACAGTGTTGATGGTTGACACGCATCACGGTGGGCCCCACGCGGCTCAACCTCATGAGAGCTTATCGTGAGCTCGAGCGCATAGTACCTTTTCCCATATTAATAATATATATATATATAATATTTAATATATTTATTAATTGAGCCGAGTTGAGCTCGAGTTCGAGCTTCAAGTCGAGTCGAGTCGAGTCGAGTTGAAATGCCCCTTGGTCGAACTTGGTTTGAACTCAACTCGAGCTTCAAATAATTAGCTTAGCTCGGCTCAAATCGACCATTTAAGCCGAGTCAATCCGAGCTGACTCGAGCCGAGTTGAGCGAGCTTTTCGAGCTAGCTTGACTCGTGAACAGCCCTATCGAAAAACTTGCGCACTAGTAGACATCATGACCATCTATAAATAGTAAGTTTACTATTTATAGTAAGTTGCGAATTCTAAGAGTTTCAGTTATAGTTTGATTCTGGTTTCTTTCACCTTGCTTGGTATCCCTATTTAAAGGGTTACGAACTTGTTTATTTTATTCATCAATTAATTTCGAATTTTATAGAAATTATTATTATTATTATTGTTTTGTTCTTTTCCTCATGGATTCGAGGATTCTCTATGAGGAGTCCAAAGAAGTTTCGTGGATTCGAGATGGTTATCCTCTTGAAGAAGACGGTGCTCGACCTCACATCCTCCCCTACATCAGTTTGGTATCAGAACAAGATGAGAACTCGAGGACGAGTTCTTTTAAAGTGGGGGGGATTGATGTAGAGAGGATCGCGAACAATTTCATAGCCAAGATGGATTAGAAAAAGCCCAGTTGATGACAGAAGTGATCCGGACCGTCGAACTTTAAATCAAACATCTCACAATTCAGAATGAGTTATCAGACGTAAAATATATGATTTTTGGGTAGAACAAGCTACTTTATTCGGTCAGGTGACAGTTATGTGAATAGTATTATTCGAACACAATAGCTCCAAGAAGATGGATGGTTCCAATCATGAGACTGAGCTCTCATGTGGGTCCCTTAACGTGGTAACATATGTTAAACGTGGATTGGCTACTGCCATGTTTGTACCAACATTGGTATAAGAATGGCATGGACAAATTTGATTGGGCAGCGGTTGCTGTCAGAGATGAGGCCCAGTAGATAATATACTTAATAGAACAACTTTCAAACATGCTTGGCATTTGCATTAGCTCAATTCTGCCATATATCTACCATCCAATCAAAATCTCACTGTACAGACAATACTAAATCCGTATATACATATAGGATATATATATATAGATTGCGTGATGACCCGGGGATATATATAATAGATTGCGTGGTGACCCGGCACCACCTAGCTTGGTACTATCGAGGCAAGGCATGGTTTGATTGGGCTACATACAGCTGTTAAAAATGTGCCTCATTGAATTTGTATTCAACCTAACAACTTGCAAACATGCTTTTCATGAGTCTATCCGTAATAAATTAATCAAATCCCGCTGCATCTCAACACCACTGAGCTACGTAGTGTTGTAGTTACCATGCAATTCATGTCCCCACATACGATGGTTGAGGGGTGAGTCACGACAAACAGCTAATCCACATGTAGCCTTTATTTTATTTACCTTCCGTAAATACGTACCTTCCCTTTCGTCTCTGATATTTATAACCCCTTCCAGTTAGTATTATTGTAAGTACCTCCCTTTTGGCTTATTGATTCGGTCCAATCCCTCCAATGGTGCATTAAGGCTGTTATCTTTAGAAATTTGACATTTTATCCCTATCTCACTGGCGACTACCTATATATCGGCGTGTGAACCTACAATGGATGCATGTCATCCAATCTGTTTAGAATGGTCACGTCACCATGAAAATAAGAAACTCATAAATTAAGCTGATCCAACCATCCACTGACCCACCAAATTTGAAGGTTCTTAGCTGGTTGTGGTCCACCTAATGTTTTGATTAATTTTACTTTTTTGGGTGTTAAATATTTATGGTGATGGGATCTTATAGAAAGGGTTGGGTACTATTTAATCATAACTGTGGACCCACACGTGTGCCAAATGAATTGTGGGGTTTTTAATTTTTATTTTTATTTTTCTTTTTCTTTTTCATGGGGTGAAGATTCAGCTAACAATCTCTAGTGGAGGGGAGGTGTTTACAATTATCCAAAACTAGAAGAGAAGTGTTTACAAATTTTCCTTTTTATTAATTTTTTTGGTTTCTCAAGATTAGCCAGGACAATAAGCTAATGAAAATAATATTAAATAAAAAGAAGACAATGACCTTACAATCCAAAGCGTACACAAATGTTGTTGGTGGGGATAACATTTCATTTCAATGCATTGGTAGGGATTCCAAAACAAGGGCTTTGATGTTGAACCCTAGTAAAGTCAGTTTGTTCTCTTTCCCAAGAATGGGAAGTGACTAAAGAGCTATTGGTCTATCTTGATTTTTGTTTTGGTATGGGATTCCTTTGGATGGTGAAATGGAACCATAGTCAGCAAGACAAACCTCATTGTGAGGTAGCCCTGTTGTCGACATTTTGTGACCTTTAGTCGTGGAATATACTTTGTAGTGTCTCATCACTCCATTATAGAAAATGACCCCCACAAATATCTGAAAAATATTCAAGATAATATCAAGGTGGTTGAGAAAGATAATTTTGAAAACCTGCATTCCATTTCACGTATCAGTACTTCTATAGAAGCAATCATCTCTCTACATCACTAGCTTGTAAATGTCTAGAAAGATGAAAATAAAAAAGAAAATAAAAAGAAAAGAGATGAGCCAAAGAGAAGTGGAGTATGTTTAGGTTTCAGCAGCTATCAGCTAAAGGCATGCTTGCCTCCAACCCCTTTAGGCCTTTGCTTTGTATCTTTATCATAATGTGTTTAGGTTTCTTCCTCCATCAACTAAAGGCATACTTGCCTCAACCCCATAAGGGATGATCCTATCTGTTTATATATTAACTTGAATTTTTTTTTAATAGGAGTGGAATTTTTTTTTTCTAGGATGCAAAAAAGGGAAAAAAAAAATAAAGAAAAAGAATTTATTATTATTATTATTATTAAATAGTGAATTGGGTCCATACCCAAAATTAAGTTGTAACATGAGTTACTAATAATTAGGCGTTAATGTTCTCTGGGTGCCAATAATAGGAGGACACCTCTTGCCTAGCGTGGTCTCTAATCCTAACAATTAGGGTTATGATTTTCTCAAAGGAAACCACAGAAGGAAGGGCTACCTCGAATCACCTATTTCGAGACGTGTGTTGTAGACAAGGTTTTGGCAGCAAGATGCATAGCTTGAACGAACAGTGGGAGATTTTATGAAGAAGAATATAAAATTTACATAATACATAAAATATTAAAGAAAAATTAATTCCCTTCAGCTTATTTGTCAACTAAAATAGGTTGATTGATTCTCTAGAAGATTATTTTTATTAGGTTAGATCCATTTTCGACTGATCTCAAGCCTTTTTCAACCTTTGTCAATAAAATGTAATGAAAATGGTTGTAATTCCTACTCAGAATTCAATATATAAATATAGTTAAACATAGAATAAGGGAGTGAAAGGAAATAGTATTGCTTTGATGACTATGTTTTGTTAAATGATCATGGTTTCAAATTGTAAAGATGTGTAATATTGAAGGAACGCAAGGAATCTTTAGAGACTCGCTTTTCATATTTTTCCTTTTTTTATTTTTTCTTATATATATGTTACATCGCACAAACAAGAAAAAGTGGAACATACTGTCATATACTCTACTGATGAATGCAAAATATAAAATTGGAAGTATATTCAAAATGAGTTTTTTTATTTATTTATTTAATTAAAGAAGAAGAAAAGAAAAAACATTGATACGGTGGCCGAGTGTGACCATCCATGTGCATGCATATGGAGAGTTTTCATGTGGCATACATATGGAAAAATCCAAACCATTCGATTGATGGATCCTCTGTACATAGAGCTGAAACTATGAGTGGACAACCCTAACTTCTGATATATATATATATATATATATATATATATATATATATATATATATATATATATATATATATATATATATATATTCTATATTCGGATTCTGATTCGGATCATTGATATTTTCTTTTTATTTTGATATTATATTGACAAAACCGAACCAACCACTCTTACTGGCTCATCCAATTTTTGGTTAAGACCCATCTACAGTGGGGATTATGATTTGGACGGTTTGGATCGATGCGTAGGCACATCACATGGAGAGTTTCTAATAACCCATACAAATTAGTAGCAATGCACAATAACTTGTCATCATCTCACGAATAAAAGATCCACATCAGCTACTGGTCTAAGCCAAGTTTGTGAGAATTGCTAATGACACAAGATAGAAAATTAAAAATCATAAGCTTCATAACTAGAGTAGGAAACTCTACTTCTGATGAAATTCTATGCAAGGTTAGTTTACATCTGTATTTCACAAAGATCATTTACCCTGTAATAAGTTTATATAGACATCTAAAAGTAAATTCGTGTTGTTGTAATTAATCATAATCGTATTTCTTTCTAGTAAGGATTAAAAAATAAACCTTAATAACCAACAAAAATCATCTCTAATACATAATCATGATTAACTAAAAAATAGATGAGCTCATCTTTAGGACTATAAAAGGGTCCTTTTGGGTTGAAATATTGTGAGAAATGATAGCCTAAATGCACCACCTTATTTCCTGCCGATTGTCGTATGCATGTAGAACATCTTAGCAGTGCAAAAGGCGGACCACACCCTGAAGATCGCCTGAGGTGAAAATCAGGCTGATCAAATAATAATAGGGGAAAACTACTCTTTTCGAATCAGTGGATCGGCCTGATTTTTAGGGCAGGTAATCTTTATGATGTGGCCCATCTTTTCCACGGTTTGGATGTCCTACATGGATGACATGTAGAAAGAAACGATGAGGCTGTATGTGGAAGTAAACATCCAGTTCCTGTGTATAATCATTTATGAACTGTTATTGTAAAACCAACGTAAATAATATACATGTAAGTATTTAAACGACCTCACCTTAACTGATTGAAATAGTTACACTCACAAAACTCTATGTCATTGGTGTATATGTGCCTGGACCCCACTGTATCTCTGGCACAAAAATCCAATGGTACTTAAAAGTACGGCATACGTTTGTTTGATGCTCATCACCTCTGAGAGCTTGACACGTGGAATGGGTCCAAGAGATTGTGTCTTCATCCATTTCCATCTCTCCATCTCCAACCCTTAGTAAAGATAGGAGGTTGTACAGTACATAGAAATGAAAATTCCACCTCTTTTCTTTTCTATACAGCTTGGAAACTAGATCAAGAGTTCCAGTTCATGCCTGAGTTTTGGTACTGTTGCATCAGGACTCCATCACCCAGAGACCCAAGAAGGGTTTGGTGCTGGAAAGGATCAGTTTGTGGAAGTTGATTGAGTAGGGCAGGCATTGAACTATTCCCACCTGTGCTACTATCGTTACTGTGAAAGCGCTTCGTAGGGGGAGCGGCAGGCATGGGGTCTGTCCAGTAAGGAGATGTGACTGTCCTCTTTAGTGTAAGTGGGCCTCCAGCGAGAAGGATCGAGAGTTCGGGCTTTGATCTTGATGAAGAAGCCAGATGAGAAATGTGGTTGCTATTCATCCCATCGTCGGTTAGTATCCCTTCAAAGAATTGCTCGTCGTTGTCGATCAACGATCGGAAGTTGGTTGTCTTGTGGGCTTGAGCATTTTGACTGTGTTGAGCTTGGGTTGCTGTCGGCAGCTTTTCAAGCATCTCATCCATGGAATCATCTTTGATCCTTTCAATTGCCCTCTGGGAGTTGTTCTTCTTGTATATACGACATAACACCCAATCATCAAGCTGTCCAAGAAGAAAATTACAATTAGAACTTATAAATTCAATAATATTTCTTGGACTACATGCATTAATCCAAACCCTAATTGAGATAATTGACTAATTACCCTCAAAGAGCTCTTCTTGGAAGCTACTTCAGCACATGGAGGCTTCATTACTTTACTATCGTTTTCGGTAAGACGATATTCATGCATGATCCAATCAGTTTTAATCCCTTTCGGTGGCCTTCCTCCATAAAAGACTAACGCCTTCTTCACTCCAATCTTCTGAGTCCCTCCAGCTGTTAATATAGGCTTATCAGTTCCAGTTGCCTTCCAGTAGCCCGATGTCGCGGCCCGATTAGGCCGAGCACCGTTCGGGTATTTTCGATCTCTGGGGCTGAAGAAATACCACTCATGCTCTCCGAAAGTCGATTTACCTAGTAATTATCGTCGGTGGGGATAATAAAAACTAATTAAAATGGGAATTTGGGTGAGAAGAAAAGGATAATTTGGGAGGCTAGAGATTACCTGGAAGCTCCCATGGATCGAACTTGTAGAGTTCGATTTCGGCTATAATCGGTATTGGGAGAGGAATAGAAGATACCTTCTTCTTCAGGTAGTGAACAACCAGCTCTTCGTCTGTTGGGTGGAAACGGAAACCCGGTGGCAGGTGAGGCTGCTGCGAGCCAGATGATGAGTCGGTGCTTTCCATCGATTCCGATATCTGAATTTTCAAGTATGAATTTGAGTTTTTTCTTCTTTTCTTTTTTCCTTTTTTGGAATTTTTTTCTCAGGAGAAGAGAGAAGGTTGAAGAGGAAGAGGCGTGGAGAAGACAAGTTGATGGAAATGGCTGACTAAGGTGGCAAGGATTCTTTTAAATGCTTACCGTTCATTTTGCATCTGTCGCGACTTAGAAAATTGGGAATGTCGCTGCTGACTGGGGCCCACTTTCTGAGTGTTCCAATGATCTGAACCGTTCATTTTGTGGAATCTGTGCTGTAAGGATCACCATCAGTTGCGATGGATGGATGATCATTATATGTAAATGAATGTAAAATAATGAAAGGAAGATTTTCAACGGCTCACATTCAAATCATATGGGTCCATAGGTTCCTGATGTTTGTAAGAAATCCACTCCGTACATCCGTTTTGCCAGATCATGTTAGAACATTATTCGAAAATGTGGGCCACGCCACAGGAAACAGTGATGATTGAGCGTCCACCGTTGAAACATTGTGGGGCCACAGAAGTTTAGAATCTGGCTAATATTTTTGTGTTTTCAGTTCATCCCAGTAGTAATGACGTTTTGAACGGTTTGGATGGCATATGAACTTCACGGTGGCCCCAGGGAGGTTTCAACGGTAGGGAATTCCCTAGCCACTTTTTTCTATTGTGAGGCCCACTCGAGTTATGCATCTTGCTCATTTTTCGGCACATGTCCTCACATGAGCTACAAAAACGGATGGACGGGGTGGATTTCTCACAAACATGGCGGTGGGTCCACCTAGCTTCTGACCTCAGGAACTTGTGGTATGACCCCGTGGGGGGGGATTTTTAGGATGATCAGAACCATCCACGTCACTATTTTAGATGATCTTCGATCCACACAGAGATCAAGATCCTCAAAGTTGATTCTTAAGGTTGAATCGGAACCACTGAAAATGTTCTTTTCAACGGTTCACATTTAGCTAAAAGAAAAAATCAACGGTGGGATTGCCTACTGAGGGTACATTTTGTAATGCGGTCCACCTCAACGTTAGCCAAATGATGGATGGCTCCAACCATCTTAAAATCTCGACATTCGGGACCACAATTCAACGTCACAGGGCCGCATATGCCGCTGAAATACCGAACGCGCACCGGTCACTGGGGGGAGGCGATTTGTATCCAAACGAATGAGATAGAGACACGTGTCAAAGGATGGTGGGGACCACAATCGCACAAGGAAGCAAAAATGAGACGGGTGAGGATCTTGGGTGGGAGCTGCCGGGACGCTTTGATGTCATGCTTTTCTTATGGTGCTCTCATACTATATGCTCGGCCCATGAAATCCTACGCTGCAACATTCTACATGTGAGTGAAGTGGGACCCACCGTTCAGTTACTCAAACCGTTAGTTTGATGGGCCCCACTAGGAACATGCCATGAATATTTTAAGATCTCCCAGATCTTGATTATTCGAAACTTTAACAGATGAACTACATCTACGGTTCAAAATCAACATAAAAATGGAAAATATTATATACCTAAAGATCTTCTATTATCAGAGATATTTTTTGTGTGGTCCATCCATGAAGATATCTATCACATCAACGGTCTGGATCACTAAATCATGTTCCCCACTGGAACCAGTTGGATACCATGCAGCCAGACTGAGAGGGCCATCTGACAACACGCTCGTGCAGATTCTCTCCCTCCAGGGACAAATCGGTTTTAGGTCCACGTCAAAGTTTCAAAGGGGATAAATGTACAACGTAGTACACGTGTAAAAATCCAAACCGTTCATCAGGGACACGGTAAGCAAGGTGAGGCCACCGTGATATTTATCAGAAATTCACCTCACTCATCTCTTTTTCGAGTTAAATTTAAAACTCAGGTGGGCCACACCAGATAGATAGATGAAACAGAGGGAAAGAAAATCTACCGTTGAAATCTTCCGAGAGTCCATCTTAATGTTTATATGCCATCCAAACCGTTTGTAAGGTCATTTCCACTGAGGTGAATTGAAAACCCCAAGTATACGTAGCCTGATACTAAACTTGTAGTCATATAAATGTTTCAACGGTGGTCGTTCAATCCTCACTTTTTTCTTATGTGTGGCCCACATGAGTTTTGGATCCGTCTTAATTTTAATCTCATGTCTTAAAATGAAGAGGCAAAACGGGTGGACAGGATGGATTCGTGAAAAGGGGGGCCCCACCTAGCTTCCCTGCGAAGGAACTTCCTGCTCATCTGATGGGCCACGTGTATTTATTGAGGACCGTTGGTAGGTTCTGTGTTTGTAGTCGTGTCACCATTGTGGGAACTCGTACACGTTAGTGACGTTCGCTTGTTTAGCCTATGCAATCTGAACAATCCACAGGAAGAGATGGACAGGTAATCTGAACAGTCCATCTTCTAAGCTCTATGAAAATGGGCCATGGTCTGAATGGATAATTCTGACCATCGATATTTATAGGTAAATGCCAACCGTTGGATGAAAACGTTTAGTGGTACACGTTCAACTTCGAAAATCAACGGTAGCTTCAAGGGGATGAAAAGCTCCCATCAGCCGTTCAAATATGCATGTAGGCCCCACTGGGGTAGAAGGGATATGATAGTGAGACTAACCTGCAAAATATGGAAACGGCACGCATCGCACGGAGGGAGAGCGACATACGATATTTTAAAACCTGCCGACATTTTGAAAATATCAAGATTTTCAAAATCTCGGTGATATTTTTGATACTGCCAATGTCCAATGTCCATGATTTCAGATTTTGGAATATCCGTTGTCCACTTAGACCATGGTTTGAGGACGTGGTTTCGATAGTGACTAGAGGTGGGTATCGAGCCGAGTCCGAGTCGAGGTGGGCCAAGCTTGGCTCAGCTTGTCCATGCTTAGAGCTGGGCATCGGACCGAGTCGACTCGGATTTGGCCTAACCCGACCAGATCTGACTTTTTAAAGTCCTAACCCGAACTCGGACAGAACCGGGACCGAGTCTGACTCAGCTGACTTCGACAGACCCCGAATACGTCTTTGACCGGTTCGACCCGATCCGAGTCCAACTCGTCAGAAAAACCGAGTCGGATCGGATTGTGCAAGGTTCGGATCCGTATTTTTCCTGTGGCATACAAATACTCATTCATCACTGTTTTTAGTGGAATGGTTCACCTGATATTTGAATCTTCTTGAATTTTGGTATCTTGTCCTAAATGATATGGAAAAAAAGATGGACAGTGTTGATATGCAGCAAATACATCAATTTGGGCCGCACGCAGTTAAGGAAACTGGGTAAGTGGTTCACTGATTCAAAAATACGTCGTTCACGCAACATGTGAGGCTTTTGGTGGTTGCTTATTTATAGCCAAAAGGAAGAGTGAAAGTGATTCAATCAAACTGCTCTGAGAATACAAAAATGTTATCATTACAAGTTTACTATTGATAATCCAAACACATGACTTGACAGTAAAATGCATTTGTTGTTAGGAGATATATAAAGTAATTTATAAGCATTGAACATTTTCTTTATATTACACCAGAAACTAGTGAAAGAAACAGGTCATTAGCCACCAAATCCACATTAAAAGATGCACCAGCTGCACACACAACTTAATGAGTTCTCTGTATAAAACAAAAATTACACTACTACAATTGAACACTATACATATTGCAACACCAATTAGATTAGGTAAAACTTTCATACATTCAATACCCTCTATATGATGAATGCCTTTGTGGCATGTAACTAAATGAACCTTGTCCGTAATAGTAACCCCCTCCTCCACCTCCACCTTCGTCGCCAGATTCATCCTTTGATTCTTTTTTTGATTCAATCATAGGAGAACTCTTGGGCGACTCAAAATGGATGTGTCCAAAAAGGTCGTTCACCTCTGTGAATCGGATGGTGGGGATCCTTCCTATCGTCCTCATTCACGATGCAAGAACTTTTTTTGGGCGCTTTTATGATCCGATTTGTGCAGGGATTCCCAATAGCTTTATAAATCTTTGCCGTAGACTTTTAACAAACTTTGATGGTTTACTTGTGCCCTTGAAAGATCATGTTGTCTTGGAGGTGGATGTTGTTGTCTGGTACTTCTTGATCTGTATGTCATTTGCATGCTTTCTTTGATGGCCTCTTTATAATCTCGTTCCTCTTGCTCCCTCAAAATTCTATCTTGTTCTTCTTCTTTACTAATGGTGGTTGTGGAAGGCCTGGGAACTAGAGCTAGAGCCGATTCATGAGCTTCCTCTGCTAAACCTTTCTTCATTTATAATAGGCCTACTTCTATATATTCTTTGGTTAGTTGTATTGGTTGTAGTTACAGGGTGAGGAGTGTGGGAAGTCTTTGTATTAGAATCGAGAATGGCTCCAAATAAATCTCGGACCTCCTGAGAAGCTTTGAGACAAGGTGCGGCGTCCTCCTCGACAAGCCAAATGTAATTTGAGTTGATTTGTTTTGTTGACAAACTGTTTTCCACACAACTTACATTTCAACTTTATCTTTCCATCCTGGGAGTAGGTTTGGACCCCATAATCCCAAATATCTGCCGATGCATCATCTTCCGATGACATATCTAGTGTATATCTGGTTAGCTTAGGACAAAAAAAAAAATTTAAGTTATGAATGAACGCAAGTACCTAACAATATAATAAGAGATTTAAACAACATTATCTAATTGAATATTACTAATGAAAAAAGAGAAACATTCATCCACCCATAAAACATAACCATAAAACTTCAGTGTAACTGTTTTAACAAAATTACAAATAACATGATATAACAAAATTAGAAGGCATCAAAATCATATTACAACTACAGGCACCTGTCTCTTCAATCTTTTCACTCTCCTCTTCATTGAACTCCTCATCAATAGAGGTCTCTTTCCCCCACATCGGACGCAGCCAATCCTGGGTACAAATGAGCGCTTCAACCGATTCAGGTGTAAGTGAGCTTCTATACTTGCTTACAACCCTACTCCCCGTACTGAAAGCGGATTCTGAAGCCACGGTTGAAATTGGAATTGATAATATGTCGCGTGCCATTAATGAGAGCACAGGGTACTGCAACTTACCAGATCTCGACCTCCACCACTCCAAAACATCAAAATCATCGCCTTTGTTCAGAACTAGAATATCCTCCCTGAGATACTCTTCAAGTTCTGATTTATGCATCTGTACTTGAGTCCCTTTCAGCTGTGTATAGTAAGACATGAAATCATCTGTCGTGTCTTCTTCCAATTCATCAACAGCAGAACTAGAACCCACTTGAGGAGATTGTTCTTTTCATGCACACACGCATACAAATTGTACATTAATTCATCGGCCGCACTGTAAATCTTTTTCACCTCAAGAACACCCATTATACCATATAACTTATTACATATGTAGCCGACCATAAACATCTTATACCGGGGATCAAGAACGACCGCAACACCCATTACCAGACTACACTCAGACCAATACTTATCAAACTTTACTTGCATACCCATAGTCATGAATTGTAAAAAGTCTTGTCCACTACTTTTGCGCAATGCATCTTTTACCTTCCAAAGTTCAGGCAGAAATATATTTTTGTTGGATACTTGCAGAAAATTTCTTCGTCTTTGTTGTAAAAAACAGAAAGGAACTTACGAAACCGATTCAACTTTTTAACCAATCATCTTCAAAAGGACCAAATATATGCACTATCACGCTCCGCATAGTGAGAGAAGGCGTCTCAAATCTATCGTCAATCCAACATTTCAAAAGTTGAATTCCAACGTGTCGTGACATCCAACTTCATCGTTTTCTGAGTTGACAAATTCAACCGCTTCACGATCTCATTCCATGTATGTAATCGTGAAGGTGACCCCCGTATGTATTTCACACTCTCTCTTATGTTTTCGATCGTGGGATCGACTGTTTTAAGGCCTTCTTGTACAATCAAGTTTAGGATGTGGGCACAACACCTAACATGAAATATCTTTCCACCAAAATACAAGTCACCTGGCCTTAAACTGATTGCAAAATTCATTATCACACTATCATTTGCAGAGGCATTGTCTAGTGTAATTGTCGAAATCTTCTTCTCAATTCCCCACTCCATTAGACATCTGTGTATGCAGTCTGAAATCATCAAACCACTATGAGGCGGCGCAAGATAACGGAAGTTTAATATTCTCTTGCAAAGCCTCCATTCGGCATCAACGTAGTGAGCAGTTAGGGACATATACCCCTTTCGTTGATTGGATGCCGTCCACAAATCTGATGTCAGGCTAATTCTGGAAATTGTGGCCAACTCTCCTTTCAACTTGACGTACTCGCCTTCATACAGCTTCATACACACCCTCCTGATTGTTGTGCGAGAGACTTTCTCGTATCTGGGGTTAAGGGATGTGGCTAGTCCAACAAAAGCAGGACTCTCTACCATCTGAAATGGCCTTTCATCTGAAATAATTAACCTGGCCGTCCACTCATTCACCGACTCTTTGTCATACTTGTAGATGGACACTGACGGACCGCCTGCAGATTGCGAAAATGAAAGTGTTTGTTGCCTTAGCCCACCTCTCGCTTTTTTAAAACACTTTGCCAGATGTTTCTTCAATGTTGTGGTCGAACCATCTGCTTGCTTAGTGTACTGATTCTTGCAGTGCTTGCATTGTATCTTCACTTGCCCGTTCTTCAGGGTTACTTCCTCAAAATCTTCCCACACTGCCGACCTCTTTTTCGTATTTCCCGCAACATGTGACTGTGTGGTACTAATATCAACCACGTCGACGGGCACCTCTCCATGTTCAACACCTAATCCTTCATCTTCAAGGATCATCGGTGATGTAATTGATCGACCACCAGGGGTCGGGGACAGGGTATTGGAAAGACCCTCGCTTTCCATCTGATAGTTGAAATATATTAAATCATATTAGCATTAGCAATCTAATGCTAACAGAGTTATACTAAATCCTAAATTAGTTACCCATCCAAGGTTGGATAGATTGTAATACTTTCATCTTCCCATTTAAACGTCCACGCCGAAAATCCGGCAGCATCTCCCCATGCCTCTCCAGATAAGTTGATCTTACGTTACATTTCGATGCCAAATATCTAAAGTAGTGTGAAGATATTTGGCATTGGATACGAAACGAAAGAAACATATCCAGAGAGAAACGAGGAGATGGAATACGATCGAGCATGAACATTTAAATAGGTTATATGAAAGCATACTATCCATCTAACCTTGAACTGTCCAAAAAGGGACAATTTGAGCGATTTCTATGCCACCAAAAACACACTATATCTATGTATGGCCGCATAGAAATCCTCAAACGGGTAACTAATTATCTAACTTACAAGTAACAATTAAATCCTAAATTAGTTACCCATCCAAGGTTGGATAGATTGTAATACTTTCATATTCCCATTTAAACGTCCACGCCGAAAATCCGGCAGCATTTCCCCATGCCTCTCCAGATAAGTTGATCTTACGTTACATTCCGATGCAAATATCTAAAGCAGTGTGAAGATATTTGGCATTGGATACGAAACGAAAGAAACATATCCAGAGAGAAACGAGGAGATGGAATACGGATCAAGCATGAACATTTAAATAGGTTATATGAAAGCATACTATCCATCTAACCTTGAACTGTCCAAAAAGGGACAATTTGAGCGATTTCTATGCCACCAAAAACACACTATATCTATGTATGGCCACATAGAAATCCTCAAACGGGTAACTAACTATCTAACTTACGAATAACAATCACAAGTCATAACTATAAACTAACAAGTCACAATAATAATTTAAGGAGAAAAAATGTCACAATCACAACTCAGAATCACAAGTCACAACTATAAGCTAACAAGTCACAACTATAAACTAACAAATCACAACTATAAAGTAACAAGCTAACTATATAATGAGAAAAGCGAAGAAAATCCACATGGTTTGCCAAATATTGAGCTGTTATAAATTATAAATAAATAAATGGGGTCTTAATGGAAAAGTCAACTAACATGCATCATCAAAACATGGAAGTAAATTTGATCCACTCTGACCCTTTTTGAGAATGGGCCCACCATAACGTTTATGTAAGATCCACTCTGACCTTTTTTGAGAAGATGGTGATTTTGGTGGGAACTCGTTCATAAAATAAGTATAATGCTGAACCACATAAATTTGCAATGGCCCGATTTTTAGGCCAGAAGATCTAAAGAGTGTCTCATCTGATGGAAAGCTCGGTTCTTGCAAACATGTGCTATGGATGAGGCCCCATATCAGTGTCCAATGTATATGTGGACATGGATGCCAGCAGGAACAAGCCACACAATCATGCATGCATGCATTTAATTCTTGAAGTTTACAGATCTTGAATGGTTTACAGATCTTGAATGGTGCAACCGCAACAAAGTGCACATGTGTGCATTTATGCAGGCATGCCCATGTGAAAGAAATGCATATCAGATGCCTTTCTAGAGTGGCAATTTATATATAAAATATCATATGATATCCATCTTTCAAGTCGCCTCATACTAGAGTCTAACATCGTTAAGTGCTAGTTTGATGACAGTATAACATCAACATCTCCAGTGAACAAGTTCAGCAACAACCAATGATGTTCACGACAACATGATGAGAAGAAGCCCCATAGAAGTTAATGAAAGAGATAGATGTATAGAACCGATTGCCCGAAATTACAGAAAAGATTTTTTTTTTGTTTAACATCAAGCTTTAGTTTTTAAAATGTGGATAAAGGTCAATTCATTTTCTTTCCTATCAACAAAGTGTCATTTATGCCCATTCATGTGTGCCAGTGTGGAGCAATGGTTCAATGAGATGCATTTATATTTGAGTTCCCATGAAATGTAGTGATTGAACCTGCATGTGATATCAGCAGTCCCAATTTGTTCATCCAGTGGGCCTCACCATGGAGATAAAATAACATAGAAATACTCTTATTAGACAATTCTAACCATCCAATCAAAAGACCTTTTTTTCTATTGAATCGAACAGAAAGTCCATTTATAGGCCAACAATGGAATGGTTTAGATTGTCTGATCAGAATATCTTCTGGGCAAGACAACTCCATTGCAGAGTTGACTGGATGAAGGGTACCGATCATGTTGTGTCAGCCTAACTTTATGGGAGCTCTCAAATATGTGCATCTCATGGTATCATTCTCCACAACTACACAGACATGGCATATATAAAGTAATTGGGTAAGAATGATACTTTCAAAGCAGATTTTCAATATAATAATCACAAAACGTGGACAGATATCAGTCTATCTAACATATATATAAATGCTCCCCATCAAGATAAGGGGACACAATAAATGCTCCCCATCAAGATAAGGGGTCTTCTTGCTCAAAGGAGTTCAAATGGTGACTGAGAAGTCTAGCGGGGATACCATCAAGAGACCAGCTCTCGCTTCTTTCTACTCCAAAATCTTTCGGCAAGTACAGAAATGTCCCCTCATATCCATAGAAACCAAGAGTGAATTTCCAGTCTTCCAAATATCCACCTCAGTCAACATCCACATACAATTTCAAGTCGGCTACACTTGGAATCAAGCATATAAGACGGCCCACCTTGGCAACAGGTGTGGCATCCAAATCTTCCATTATGTGGGTGTGCCCAAGCAGATGGCCTGGCCCAACTCATTAGGTGTGCCACAATGTTAGACAATGGTGAAGAGACTAGAAAAACAGGGCCAATAATTTTCCAGCCATCTATTGTTTCATGAACTGTTCCACATTTGATGAACAGGAGGAATTTTTAGGGTAAGGGGCATCTACAGTGGGACCCACCTGACATCTGGACTGGATCTTGCAGTGCCCTGATAGGACATGGTGGTATGTAGATGGGCTGCATCATACATTCACGTGGGCTTGGTAAAACCAGCAATAGTACAACTGTTGGCAGGAATAGCGAGCAAGGAATGGGTCTCCCAGATCTGCCTTCCATTGCTGATCAATGCCATTGTCTCGATGGATCTGTTGTTTTTTCCTTTCTGAACAAGGGTCCTTGTCAACAAGCGGACCCACAATTTTGGGAATAAGCCCAATCCTAATTATGACTGGCCCTATGCCACATCACATTAGATTTGTTTTGTTAAAGCCAACTTCCCTCCACTTAAGCACAATTGATTATCCATTTACAATTTTTCCTAGAACTTCTAAAGTCAAGTGGAAAAAAATGTCTCCAGCAACGCAAATCTGACATGGAAGGCAACGGACCCACCAAAATCAAGAGTAGGCTTAAACCCGAATTTTGCAGGATCCCCTACCCAAACAGACACTAAATTTTCATTATTGATAAAAATTGTGCAAAATTACCCTCCCTTTTCTACTTTCAGAATAGAATATGATACAGGGATAGACAGAGCAATTCAACAAATCCTAACACCTGATTTGAGGTTTTAGGTTAGAAGCCACATCAAACTTGGAACTCTAGGTTTAGTCAGACTCACACCAGCCATAGCAGGAACCCCACACTCCATAATAATCCTTTTAATGGATACCTCAAACTAATCCAATCAAAGAAACTATTTCATTCACTGCTTGCTATTCATAAAATAGCCTCTACACATATAGAACTTTCCTAAAGTAAAAGAAACCCAGATATAATCCTAACCATTCATCGATTCTAATCCAAAACCCTGATATAATCCTAACCGTTCATCGATTCTAATCCAAAACCCTGTTAGACTTGACCATATCTTGGGTGAGGCCAGGGCGTACGGCGTACCTAATCTGCTCCCTACGTTCAGCCGTTCACTACACGGTGCACATTCAACTGCCCTTGCCAAATCTGTCAAAACAGATGAACGGCGTGGAAATCTGTCAAAACAGATGAATGGCGTGGATATCTGTCAAAACAGATGAACGGCGTGGATAGAGGGCAAAACTGATGAACGGCGTGGATAGAAGGCAGATCAGATGCATCAGATTCACTCCACAGTCGGCGATTCATTAGAATAAGAAGAAATAAGAAGAGTTAGAGGAGGAATGAGAAGAAGCTTTCAAAACGGAATCCTCACCAAACACGAAGGAGGAGACTGGCGTCGGGCAGGCAGGCGGCAGCAGAATGGGTGTTGAAGAAGAAGAGGAGACTGGAGAGGAAGAAGACCGTCCGTCGGGTAGCGATCGTCCGTCGGGCGGCGATCGTCCGTCGGGTGGGTTGGGTTAGGCCGTTAGGGTAAGAAAGAGGGGAATGGCCGAATGGGACTGGGAGAGTCGCTGTAGAAACGGGTAGGGTAAGAAATTTAGGGTAAAAAAAAAAAAAATTCATTTTATACTGCCCGCTCTCGGGTCGGGTACCTCCGGGTCGGGTATCCGGGTCGGGTCGGTGCGGACAGAGGTCTATCCGGACCCGACCCGATAAAATGCGGATCTGAAATTCCGAACCCGATCAGGCCTAATCTTGGCCGTCGGTTCTGTTCGGAACGGGCCGAATCGGGTCTGATCGGGTCGGATCTGACGGATCGGGTAAGAAATGCCCACCTCTATCCATGCTATACTTGAGTTCGAGCTCGAGCTCAAAATTGAAGCTTGGCTTGTTTGTCAAAATTGTCGAGTCGAGCTATTGGTTCGAGTGGAGTCGAGTTGAGTTTACCTTGAGTTGAGTTTGAGCTTGTTGGGTGAGAGAGTAATTGATTCTGTTCTTGATCCTCCTCCAATGATGAAAATTTCAAAAATCTTAGGAAAATCAAAGTAAAACCTGATGAAAAAACTAAACAAAGCTTCAAATCGGATGAGGAAACCTGTAAGAACCAATCTATTCTTGATTTTCTTCTACCAGCAGAAATCCAAGTACTAAAAAAGAAACAGAGCATAACACAGATCAGAACAAGTAAAGAGCTCTTGCCAATCAGATCATTGGATTTCCCTGAAACTCTAACAAATCTGAGAAGATCCCATCTCAGATTTCTTGGGTTTCTTGCCCAAGAAATATATCTCAAGAGTTGAAATCATACTATTATAGAGCTGAAATGAAAACTGGTGGTGGTGGTCCGGGTGGGCAAGCGACTTGCAACGAGTAGAAAAAGTGAGGAAAGGGAAAGGGAAAGGGAAATGGGGTGCGTGCGGTCAGGTAAAAACTCCAGGGGTTTTTTTTTATAGTTAAAACTTAAAACTTATATTAATATAATATATAGTATATATAATATATAATATTTAATATATTTATTAATCGAGCCGAGTCGAGCTCGAGTTCGAGCTTCGAGTTGAAATGCCCCCTGGTCGAACTCGGCTCAAACTCAACTCGAGCTTCAAATAATATTAGCTTGACTCGTCCCGAATCAACCATTCAAGTTGAGTCAATCCAAACTAAGTCAAGCCGAGTCGAGCTAGCTTGACTCGTGAACAGCCCTAATAGTGACCCCACCTCCAGCTAGCCAGCTGGTTTTAAACCTCTGTGGCCTCAGCATGATGTGTCTTTTATCCACGCCGTCCATCCATTTTTTTCATCTTATTTTAAGGGCATGAAACCAAAAATGAGACAGACCCAAATCACAGGTGGACCAAACCACAAGAAAATAGTATTGATTGAACGTTCACCACTGGAATGTTTATTTGTCATCCAACCTGTTGGTAAGGTCACACAGACTTGGGTGAAGGGAAAACACAAATATCACCTTGATCCAAAACTTATGTGGCCCCCAAAATGTTTTTAACGAAAAGCATTAAATCCCCACTGTTTCCTGTGGTGTGGTCCACCTGAGATTGGGATTTGTCTCGTTTTTGAGTTCAAGCCTAAAATGAGCTGGAAAAATGGATGAACGATATAGATAAAACAGTGGGGCAACGGATCTTTGACATCAGCTGGTTGGCTAATATTGGGGTCACTAAACAAACCACGTCCATGGTTTGAAACTCGTTTCAAGCTGATATGACTCGTCCGAGTTGACTCAGACTCGATTAGACCCGAATCAAATCTGAATGAGTCAGTCCAAGTTCCAAAGACTTAAAACCATGCCTTTGGATCACTCCTAAAGTTCAACTAGTTAAGGCCAAGAACAATAGACCGTAACAACTTAACTAGCATTCGATACTCAGCTACTGAGTCCACTGAGTCGAAGAGGAGTAAATCCAAATCTCCTGCTGCCAAACTTAGGCATCCATCACTGTACATGCACGTGTGAGTGTGCCCACAGTGATTTGAATATCACGTACGTATGCATGTGAAAGGGGAGCTACGGCACATGGGAGCAGATTAAGTGCTGCCAGGATAACACTTTAGTGAGTGTTACCCTTACCGTGGGACCTACGTTGATGATGTGTTGTGTATCCACGCCTTCTATCCATTTTACCGGCCCATTTTAAGATGTGATACAAAAATTAAAGCAGATCCAAATCTTAGGTGGACCAAACCACAGGAAACAGTAGTGGTTGAATGTCCACCATTAAAAGCTTTCCAGGGCCTATTGTAGTGTTTACTTGGTCTGTTTGAATGGAAAATAGAAAGATTAGCTTAATCCAAAACTTTTGTGGCCCATAAATAAATAAATAAATAAATAAAATTGGATCTACTTAATTTTTGGGAGATCATGTCTTAAATTGAGATGGAAAAAACGGAGGGACAGCATAGACATACCACATATTCACCAAGGTGGCCCCACATGGTCTGGGTGGTGCCTTGGTGCCACCCACGTAGGGGTGTACATCGAGTTGAACCGAGTCGAGCTGGCCTCACCTCAACTTGGCTTAGCCACTAGCTGACCTCAGCTCGAACTCAACTTAGCTTGGTCCTAGAGCTTTGTGTTGCGGGTCAAATATTACATATTAAATCCCAGTTATTACTTGAATTTACAAACATGATACTCTTTAATGGCCTATTTTAATCGTGTTTCTGTTGCAAGGTGAATTTAAGAGCCTGAACTGAAAAAAGGGTACTAAAAGCATGAATTTAACGCTCAGAAATCACCAAGGCAAGGGGCGGACCCCAGGGGACCGAGATTGAAGAATTTACACACCGGAGATCCAAGAAAATCAAGAGATCAACGATATAGAGGCCTGAAAATCATTCAGAATACAAGATCACAGAGTTTCCATCATCCGTTCGGCTCGAGACTTTATATCTGGCCTGAGGACCATAAATTAACCATACACGTCAAATTTCAGTCATTGGATCCTTATGAAAGTGGCCCAACGGATAAATCAGCCCATAAATCATCAATCTAGGGCCTACTGGATATCTTGATATGCTTCAATTTTGATCTCAACCCCTTAAATGGGGTGGCACAACGAATGGACGGAGCGAATTTTACATATACATCACAATGGACCCCACATGTACATCGCATGTACATAGGATACATGCGCCCGCACCACACCGGTCGGGCAACTCGGTCAAAGTCGGGTTGACCCAACCCTTTCCGCAAAAAGCCAACATTGTCCGCAAGGTGCGGACGCTAAGTTGAGTGGCGGGCCCCACCCATCATCCGGTTCGACGATCTGGACAGTCCATCTACTCCGGAGGGTGGCCATGACCCTAGCCATGCTTTCCTTTTGGCCCCCATACACGTGTACACACGTAGATTGACGAAAAACAAAGGATGAACGACGAAGTGAGTTGATACAGTGGACCGCACCAAAACTCAACCAAAACCATTCCTTCCCGACTAAAATTTTGCCAGGAATCTAATGAACCGGGTGGATTTATCTGAAAACGTCACCGTGGGACCCACCGAACACGTCAGCCTGGTACGTGCATAGGAAATGCGTCTGGGAAATCCAAAAATTGCGGGGAGATGTGGCCCACTGTCCGTGATCGGACTGTCGATCTGGACCGTCCATATGAAGGCTAAGGTGGGGCCAACCATTGCCAAGGTGGCAGATACTAGGGACAGGTTGTATGGCCGTCCCAAAAATCCACCAAACGCAACTTGGTTGCGCTTCCTTCTTGCATGCGTAAAGAGCTTCCACATTCCACAAGTGCTTTCTCCACCACCCTTGCTGCATAAAGGAGGTTCTCCACCGCCCTACCTTCTCTATAAAAGGGAAAGAGGAAGAGAGATAAGGCAATATTCTTGACATCTTGGGCAGCCGTGGAGGCACCTTGTGATCTTGGACGTGTGGAGTGTGGGAGCACGAGGGAGAGAGCGGAAGTGGACGCTGACTGGGAGGAGTTCCTTCTTC
Source organism: Magnolia changhungtana (assembly GCA_030180095.1). Taxonomy (NCBI): domain Eukaryota; kingdom Viridiplantae; phylum Streptophyta; class Magnoliopsida; order Magnoliales; family Magnoliaceae; genus Magnolia; species Magnolia changhungtana. The sequence continues at coordinate 447,494 of JASAUF010000053.1, read as the reverse complement.
CTTTCCTCATTTTCTTTGTTTATTTCTTTCCTGTAAAGAGTCTTTAACGTGATCATATCAGGCTAAACCTCTTATCTAGGGCTAAAAGGTGAAGCTTGTAGCTTAATGAGATGTCTTTTTTATGCATTTGATTCATGTTAAGTTGAACTGACTTTGATTCTAGTTTGATTAATAAGAATGCTTTCATTTTTTAATGGTTTATTGTGACTTAAATTACAATGGATCTGCGATAGCTTTGAGCATATTCTTTTCATTATTGAGCTTATGAATGTACAAACCATGTTGTTCACCATCATCTCCTGGTCATGGTTGGATGATGGAATCCTTCCTAACGTTCATAACTCTTTTAGATTGGTTGTGGATTGGTTAAATTCTGTTGTTTGCTTTGTCTCATGAGCATGGTTTTGTGATGGAATCAATTCCAATTCTCATACCTATCTACAATTGAAAATTGGATCAAAATAAGTTTAGATTTGGATTTTAATGATATATCTTCCAACTGGATGAAGTTGGGACTCTAAATTTAGTTGTGTTCTTGAATCAAGCGTAGATCTCCATAATCTCTACAAGTGGATCCTTGGCACCCTAGTTTCCCACCTTTGAATTTTACAAGTTTTAGTTAAGTAGTTTACAATTATTCCCTTAAATTTTCCTAATTTACACTACATTTTCTTCTAGTTCTAGTTCTGGTTACTTTCACATTACATAAAGATTTAGTCCCTATGGATTCGACTTCGGTCTTACCGAGATTATTACTACATTACAACCCTATGTTTGGGGTGGTGAACAAGTTTTTGTCAATCCCCAACCAGCATTTTGCTAGTCCCGAGCAAAGTATGTGAAAAAAATAATTTAAGAATTACGGGACAATTCCTATAAAACCGAGTGATTTTTGAAAAAACAATTGAGTTAATAAAATTCTAAGATTCATGAATGTTGGCATTACTTTCTCCTAGGCTCAAGTGCACAGTAAACTTTATAGTCAAGTTCAAAGTATTAATCCATCAATTAGAACAATTCTAAACATTGAGTTCCATGGGTGTATAGTGTAGTCTTAGCTTCTCAACATTAAGAGTCTAATCGTCAATTTTCATGATAACATTGATAATCAAATAGAACATTCCTGGATATCCTAACCTAAACCGAAACTTGCCTTACAGTTCAACCTTTTTACTCTTCCAGCTTTTGATTTTTCCATTGATTGCTTCATGCTATGTCAACCTTTTTAAAGATCTTTAACAGGTAGCCATTTTCGAACACAACTGTTTTTTAGCTGGGTATTCTTTTTTTTTTTTTGTTCATAAACATGATGGACAAATTCCCTAGGCTGTGTCCTTCCATGCTTAGTGATTACCAGGTTAATAATTCAATATCGAACTGAAACCAATTCTGAGGTACGGACCTATCATATAAAATAAAATCACTCAGTTCTGAGGTACGGAGTTATCACATAAAATAAAATCACCACAAAAGAAAAGGGCTCGTCACCCAATTCCATTCAAGCCCTGATCGTTTGAACGGTACTCTAGCACGGAACCATTGGCTAGGTAATTTGACGGGAGCCGTTTAAACAATGATTTATCACCTCCATTAATGCTCATTGGTCATTATGGGGAGGCTTGTCACCTCAGCATTGGCCGATAGATCAGATGCAGTGTCCCATATCACCATGTCTGTCTTATGAGTCTTAGTGGGATCGTATCACACCAACAGTTATGAATGGACCATCAATTGAAAATGTGGTATCCTAGATTCAATTTGGTCGTGTTATATATTGTGAACATACATAATTAATCAGCTAGTGGACTAGCTTGATTGACTTGGAAAAACTCTGACGCAACTGACATTGAGTGCAAGCATTTCGTATAGTCCAGTTACTGTTGGTCGTCTGTGATCAATCTGGATCGATCGAATAAGCATAGGGTGACCACCTTAACTCGGGTCACCCATTTAGTTTGGGTGGTTAGCCAACTGACCCAACATCGTAACAATCATAAGTATCGTTATGGACTAAACACTACATTATACAATTATAACATATGTTCTACTATACAACCACTTAAGCATTTCATCAAACATGTAAGCATCCATAGGGTATTACATTCACTAAGGCATTAAATCAAACATATGAGTATGCATAAAGTAATACAATTACTTAAGCATTAAATCAAACATATGAGCATCGACAAAGTAACACATTCTACCACTTAGGTATTTAATCAAACATGTATGCATCCATATCCAACTAATAACATATATTATAGTAAAAACTAAAATGTTAACATATTAGTATGCAAAAATTAATTTACAAGCATCTAATCATTAACTAAAATTCTTAAGGATCGATAAATGATAACCTAGAGATAATGGTCCACACCTTTAAGAAGGAATCTCTAATTTTGAGCTCCTAAGGTTAGAGATTTGGAGGAAAACAATTTCTACACAAATTTCAAAGTAAGTAGGTGAGATTCATGTAATTCAACAAAGAAAAAACATAGGTTAGGAAGTATGGTTCATTTCTTATCTCTCAATCGTGAGTGAAATGGATTCGATAGAGGAGAACGTCGAAGCTATCTCTTGATCGAAGGGAATCCATCAAGAATTCTAAGATCTCCCTCATTCTCTCTTTCTTTCTTTCATTCTTGAAAAAAATTTGTAGGGAGAGATGGGGTACCCAAATGAAGCTTTATATAGTTTCTAAGTTGTGCAAATTGCCCTAAGGGCTAGGTCTTCATTATACTCACCCTATGGGAGAGTGTTTCTAACATCTAGGGTTCACTATGGAATGTACATGTCGATATACACAGTAGGATAGTTAGCCCTAATGATGATCTACGTATGGATATGATCGGCCTGCCATTTGGATGCTTGATCAATGGGTATGATAAGAAGTCTGTTCGATGGTCACTGATTGTTGATCGGGGTCACGGCCATACGGATATGTGTGAGGAAATGTCTTTAATCGGTACCCCGACTTTGGCCATGAATCGACGACTCGAAAGCTACAACTTCATGAAAGAACAAAGTGGATAGCTTCACTTAAGTTCCAGATTTTCATCTAAGGTATTCATACAACCCAAGCACTCGCCTTGTGAGTCCAAGTTGAGCGATTCGAGACACGATCTCAGCTCAATGTCTCGTGATGAACGTCAAGCCCACTACAAAGAACGTCTTTCTATATTCTTATGTTTAGTGGCCCACTAACGAACAGTGTAGAGGTTGTTCGGATAATCAGGGCATTTCTTGAATGAATTGGGTAGCGGGATTTCTTATAAGCAATGATTAGGGTTTGGATTAGCTAAATTCATAGTGTGACCTATTTACAACTAGCAAAAATGATGATTCAATTATAATCACTCTAAATCATCGGTTCTTAGGCTAAAAGGATAATGGGTTAGTTTGGTTTGTTAATTAAGAACCAACTCTTAGTTGTCTTAGCTTTATGTAGGTTTTTATTAGTTACGATTGTCTTGATTAGTAAGTGATAGGTCGATTAGATTTGGGTTATCGAGTGGATTCGTTAGCTTCCTACAGTTAATTAACCGGATTTGTGCAGTTCTTTACTGCTATTACCCGCGTATAGCCTAACATCGAGTGTTAATGGTCAGTAAGTTACAACATAAATTAATAATGAAAAATTAAATTTTTTTTAATGAAAATCTAAAATAGCGAAAATCTGGAATGTTACACTTAATCTATCAGTGTCAGGTTTTTTTATTCTTTAAACTTTAGAACTTGATTTATTTACGGCAACTTAATCATTTTCTACTACATGTTATATTTGTGACAGATTTTAATTATTATATGTTGTCTGGTAAAAAATTTGAATTTGAATATTAAAAACTTTTTAAAAAAAATTGAAAAAATAATTCAATCTAAAAATAAGCTCTTAATAAATTTATAATTAATAAAAATAAAAATATAATAGATGTACATGAATATTAGTAAATTTATTAGAGTCAGAAAAAAATATTTTTAAAAAAAATGATATTAATGATCATATTCATAACGATAAATTTAAAAAAATTTAGAAAAAAAATAAACATGAATTGAAAGCGACAATTTCTTACAAGATTCATATAAAGATGATGAAAATATTAATAAAAAATCAGATCATATACCTATAAATACTTATGATATAGGTTGATAGAATAATATTAATACAAATTTAAGAGATCTATTAGTAGAAAAATGTCTAATTTGAGATATAAATTTAAAATTTCTTGTTAAAGTAAACTCTAAACATTTTTCTAGGACACATTACATTCAAAATTTGCTAAACAGATAAAATTATGATAGCAAATTGTTAATATATCAAAAGATTTTGATATGATATTTTGTTTTCATTGGAAGTTGTTTGAATTAAAAAATAACCAAAGTCAATTAGTGAATGAATGAATTTGAGATTAGAAGAATCTTAATTTTAAGCTTAAACAAGTGGTACAGATTATGTGAAAGATACCTCGTTTCAACACTGAGGTCTTGGTTTCGATCCCTAGTGGGGGTGGCTAATAGTGAAGTGTGAACTGACAGTTGGGTGTACTAACAAGATAACAGAAAGAAAAGAAAAGGAGGAAAAAAAAAAAACCTTAAACAACAAATGCACATATTACTAAAATGAATGCTTTTGTTGATTTAGAAATAAGATTAATAAAAACAAGATAATTGATGCAAATGTTCAAGATCAAATCAATAAAGAAAAAATGGCATTAAAAAAAAGTACTAATGAGAATTATTGTTATTGTAAAAAACTTTTTTATAAAAAATTTTGTATTTCATAGAAGAAATGAAAGAATTTATGAAAAAAAAAAAAGTTTTTTGAGTTTAATTGAAATGATTTCAAAATTTGACCACTAATAAAAGAACATGTTTGACGTATCAAATATGGTAAAGTAAATAATCATTATTTTGGACACAATATACAAAATTATGTAATACATATCTTAGTGTGTGAAGCAAAAATAATATAATAATTATACAAATTAAGGAAGTAAAATACTTTTCAGTTATACTCGATTATACTCACGATGCAAGTCATAAAGAATAAATGACTCTTATATTACGATGTGTAAATGTTTCAACAAGTCTAGTAAAAATAAAAGAGTGTTTTATAGAATTTTTAATAGTACCTCTGAACAAATACTTTTTAATGAATTTATAAATATAATAAAAAAGCCTTGAACTTAATATTAATGATGTAAGAGTAGAAGGATACGACAATGAATCTAATATGAAAGGAAAAGAAAATGTATATATAAAAAAGCTATTAGATATAAATACTAGAAGCTTCTATACATTATGTGGTTGTCATAACTTTAACCCATTACTTATTAATATGGTAAACTCTTGTACCAAAGTTTTATCTTTATATATATATATATATATATTATCTTTATATATATATATATATATATATATATATATATATATATATATATATAAAAGAAAAGGTACTATGCACTCGAGCTGATGGAACCGTCCCATGAGGTCGAGCAGTGTGGGCCTCACCGCGATGCGTTTCGAACATCTACCCCATCAGTCAGATGCACCATTCCATCGTGGGCCTAGGTCTCAAAAGTCAAGTCAATCCGTGAATTGTGTGGGCCACACCACATAAAGAAGTTAAGAGGGGTCGTGCACCATTAAAACATCATAATCATTTTTTGGACCCATCGAGATGTGGTTTGCAAATCCAGCCCATCCATTATGTGTGTCCCACTTGGATGAGGGTTCAGACCAAGTTTCAGACGCATGAAAATTTCAGGTGTGCCCCACCAATTGCTTTTATATGTTTTTGGCATGTCTTCACATGCTTTTAGATGGTATGGCCCACCTGAGTTCCGTATACGGCTGATTTTTGGGATATCTCATAATTTAAAGGGAACCCATCAAATGCACGGTGTTGATGGTTGACACGCAACACGGTGGGGCCCACACAGCTCGACCTCACGAGAGCTTACCGTGAGGTCGAGCGCATAGTATCTTTTCTCATATATATATATATATATATATTCTTTTTTGAAATGATACAACATATATTTTTTTTAAATTTTCTTCTTTCACAAAGCAGTAGAAAAGTTTACAAGAAAAACTTTTATATTAATTCTTAAATCATTATCACAAACACGTTGGGAAAGTCATATTGAAAGTGTTAAAACAATAATATACTAAGTACCAGAAATAAAATATGCTTTATTTCGATCAGCAGAAACTAATGAAGATGTCCAAAACAAGAAATTAAGTTAAAAGTTTAGCGACAAAAGATATGAAAAATTTTAAGTATTTGTTAAGCATGACTATAAGGTATGACATATTATTTATTGTTAATACAATTAGTAAGAACTTATAAAGTAAAGATACAAAAATTGATCGTTGCTATATATAAATTAAAGGGTCTTATTATATATTTAAAAAAATATAGAGAAAATAGTTTTGAATCAGGTATATTTCTTCTAAAGATAGTGCAATTAAAATGAAAATAAAATCGGTATTTCGTGAAAAATGTAAAATATATAGAAACATTTGATTTTTTTAAAATTAAAATCATATATAGTAGATCAAGTTATCTCTTAAATTCATAGTATGTTTGAACAATTTAAAGCCTCTGAAGATAATTTTGATTTTTTATTTGATTTAAAAAAAATTAAAATTATTAAATGATATTGATTTGAAAAAAAAAATATTTTCTTAGCCTTAATTTCTAAAAAGAAAAAGAAAAGTATTTTTTTTATATTAATATTTTAAATTTGTTTTTAGAATTAAAAGTTTTAAGAGAAGTTTTATCAATAGATATAAAAATTATAAAAATTGCAATTGGTACACTTAGTTATATAAAGAAAACTAAATTCTTTTCAAATGCATACATTATTTGTAAAATATTATTGACAATACCTATAATAGTTATTTATACAAAAATAAATTTTTTGAAACTTAAATTAATAAAATTTTAAGTATGATTAACTATGCCAAAATAAAGATTAAGTGAATCCACCATATTAGTAGAAAAAGATTTGGCTAATAAATTTGACTATATAAAATTAATTAATAAATTTGCGTTTCAAAAGGTTAAAATGAGTAGACTTTAAATAAACTATAAGTACCAAGATTCTTTCAATCCCGAGTTCCTTAACTAATTAATTAACTTTGGTTATGTTTTAAATTAAATCTTAATATATTCCAGTAGATCTCAATATATTATGATATTTGACTTTTATTATGAATATATTCATTGTTATCATTTTGTTCCAAAAGCATGTATCCATTAAAAAAAAAAATAATCCAAAAAGATAAAATCAAGCTTAATATTTTGAATTTCTATACAAAAAATTTTCACTGATAGGGTTGATATATCGGCCTGTACCAATATATCGGCTGATATGATATTGGTATCGAAGCTAACCAATATGAACTATGATACCTTTTATTTATTTATTTATTTATTTTTTAATCATGTGCTCATCCAACCATTCTTAGTAGTTGGGAAAAACAATCTCTAGTGACTAAACACTAGTCTAATATACCTTTTTTTATAAAAAAATTTATTATATATAATTATTATTTTTAAGTAATATTAGTTTATTAATATTTTAAATAAAAAAGAAGGCTTCGTTTGAATCCTCTAATGCTTCAACCCTAAAAACCACCCTTATGATAACATACATTCATAGGTGTACTGCATGTGTATCATGTGGGTTCATGTGAGCCATACCTACGTTTGTAGCTTCTTCGTTCAGTCAAAATGATGGATGATGGGGTACATGTACCTAACATGTATGTTCATGTATGTTGAAGTGAGGACATGCATTGTAAGGCCCACCCCCATAGCACATGATATTGTCCGCTTTGCCGAAGCTCACGAGTTTAAAATGCGTCATGTCTGTTAAGGGAGAAACCCAACATATAACCACTACAACTCCAGACAACTCTTCCGATGTGGGACAAGTTACGCTACTGATCAATCGCATGCAATGAGTAGCTCGCCCGACAAGAGTAGCCTGCCACCAAGGCCTACCAGGCCCGTACACATGTGTGCCGCCCACATGTGCCCGCCCACATGAAGTAGTGACCGGGGCATCACATTATCCCCACCGAGGCGAGCCGTCCTCGGCTCTGATACCATTTGTAAGGCCCACCCCCACAGCACATGATATTGTCCGCTTTGCCGAAGCTCACGGGTTTAAAACGTGTCATATCTGTTAAGGGAGAAACTCAACATATAACCACCACAACTCCAAACAACTCTTCCGATGTGGGACAAGTTACGCTATCAGCCAATCATGCTGCAACAGCAATAGCTCGCCCGACATAGTAGCTTTGCCACATAGTACACACTGGGGCCCGCCCACGTGTGCCCGCCCACATGAAGCAGTGACCGGGGCGTCACATGCATGCTCATATGATATTCATATGTTCAATTAGACACGGATTGCCTGTAACTCTTTTCAATCGTCTGATGCTAGGTGTGGCCCACCGTGATGTCTTGATAAATTCATCTGTCCATCCGTTTTCCCAGCTCGTATTAAACACATTAACTAAAAAATGAGGTAGACTCAAAATTAGCATGGGCTACATTGAAAGGAAACAGTGGGGATTAAACGAACGTCCACTTTAGAAACATTCATGTGGCCACAGAAATTCTAGATCAGGCTGATATTTTTGTGTTTTCAGTTCATCCCAGTAGGAGTGATGGCATATAAACATCACAATAACCCTAAAAAGATATCAACGGTGAGATTTTCCCACTCCACATTTTCATGTCGTGTGGCCCACTTGAGTTTTCGATCTGTGTCATTTTCAGAATTGTGTCCTAACATGAGCTTGAAAAATGGATGGACGGGGTGGATTTCTTGTCAACATCACGTTGGGCTCCACTTAGCCATGTAGGCAATCTGCGTCCAGTTCATGTCCAAAAAGATTTAGTTAATAAATTTAACTATATAAAATTAATTAATAAATTTATGTCTCAAAAGATTAAAATAATGGACTTTAAATAAACTGTAAGTAGTAAGATTCTTCCAATCCCAAGTTCCTTCACTTACTAATTAACTTCAGTTATGTTTTAAATTAAATCTCAATATATTTCAATAGATCTCGATATATAATGATATTTGACTTTCATTATGAATATATTTATTGTCATCATTTTGTTTTATTATTTATTTTTATTTTAAGGAGCTTGTATCTATTTTTAAAAAATCTAAAAATTATAAAATCAAACTCAATATTTTAAATTTCCATATAAAATTTCATCACTGATACAGTTGATATATCAGCTAATATGATATTGGTATCAAAGTTGACCAATATGAACTGCGATAACGTTTTTTTTTTTTTTTTTTAATCATACGCTCATCCAGCTGTTCTTAGTAGTTGGGAAAAACCTTCTCCAATGAATAAACACTGGTCTAGTTTACTTTTTTTGATAATATTTTTTAATTATATATAATTATTATTTTTAAATAATATTAATTTATTAATATTTTAAATAAAAAAAAGAAGGCTTCATTTGAATCCTCACCCAATGCTTCAACCCTAAAGACTACCCTTATGATAGCATTCGTTTGTAGCCCTATAATAGCATTCGTTTGTAGGTGTACTGCATATGTATCATGTGGGTTCATGTGAGCCATGCCTACGTTTGTAGCTTCTTTGTTAAGTCAAAATGATGGATGATGGAGTACACGTACCTAACTTGTATGTTCAAGTATGTTGAAGTGAGGACATGCATGCTCGTATGATATTCATATGTTCAATCAGACGCGGATTGCCTGCAACTCTTTTCAGTCGTCTGATGCTAGGTGGGGCCCACCGTGATGTCTTGATAAATTCATCTGTCCATCCGTTTTCCCAGTTCCTATTAAACACATTAACTAAAAAATGAGGTAGACTCAAAATTAGCATGGGCTACATTGACAGGAAACAGTGGGGATTAAACGAACGTCCACTTTAGAAACATTCATGTGGCCATAGAAATTCTAGATCAGGCTAATATTTTTGTGTTTTCAGTTCATCCCAGTAGGAGTGATGGCATATAAACATCACAATAAACCCTGAGAAGATATCAACAGTGACATTTTCCCTCTCCACATTTTTATGTCGTGTGGCCCACTTGAGTTTTCGATCTACGTCATTTTTAGAAATGTGTCCTAACATGAGCCTGAAAAATGGATGGACGGGGTGGATTTCTCGTCAACATCACATTGGGCTCCACTTAGCCATGTAGGCAATTTGCGTCCAGTTCATGTCCAAAAAGATTTAGTTAATAAATTTAACTATATAAAATTAATTAATAAATATACGTCTCAAAAGATTAAAATAGTGGACTTTAAATAAACTGTAAGTTTCTTTCAATCCCGAGTTCCTTCACTTACTAATTAACTTCGATTATGTTTTAAATTAAATCTCGATATATTTCAATAGATCTCGATATATAATCATATTTGACTTTCATTATGAATATATTCATTGTCATCATTTTGTTTTATTATTTCTTTTTATTTTAAGGAGCTTGTATCTATTTAAAAAAAATCTAAAAATTATAAAATCAAACTCAATATTTTAAATTTCTGTCGAGAGGTCGAGCACCGTCTTCCTCGAGAGGATAACTATTCCGAATCCACGAAACTTCTCTGGACTCCTCACAGAGACTTTCTCGAATCCACGAGAAAAGAGAGCAGAAAATATAAATAAATTCTAAATAAATTCAAAATAGATTAATGAATCTATAAAAATGAGTTCACAACCCTTTAAATAAGGGTACTAAGCAATGGGAAAGAAATCATAATCAAACTACAACTAAAACTCCTAGAATTCGTGACTTACAATAAATAGTAAACTTACTATTTATAAACGGTCGTGATGTCTACTAGTGCGCAAGGTTTTTGGCCAAAAATAGTAAGTATCCTATTTGGCTTCACCAAACTGTTCCCCTAATTATTCTAAGCTCTTTTCACATTGGGCGCAACTCCTAAAGCCCGACGGATGAAGAGTTATAGTCAAACTAAAACTTACTATTTATAGTAAAAACGAAATTGAAACAGGAAAATGACCATCGAATCAGGGGTTTCTCACAATTTCGAGCATCGCAACCCGGTGTAGCTAAGTTATTTGGCTAAAGTAGCTCGTTCTACCCCAAAATCATATATTTTATGTCGGCTAACTCATCCCGGATTGCGAGATACGCCTGATTAAAGGTCAGATGGTCCAGATCACTTCTGTCGCCGACTGGGCCTTTTCTGATCCATCTTTGCCATGTAATTGTCTGTGACCCGCTCTACATCAGTCTCCTCCACTTCAAAAGAACGTCCTCGAGTTATCATTATGCGACGGTTCATGATACTCGGTCAGGTCCGCGACATTGAAAGTCCGTGAGATCGCCATATCATATGGAAGATCAACAACATAAGCGTTGTCATTGATCTTTCGAATGATTGGTACTGGTCCAATCTTTTTATTCTTCAACTTGCTGTACGTTCCTGTTGAAAATCTTTCTTTACGCAGATGGACGATTACTTGGTCGCCCACCTCGAACACTTTCTGTCGCCGATGCTTGTCTGCTTGTTCCTTGTACTTTTCGTTCGAGGCATGTAGCTTATTCTGTACCTCCGCATGAATGCCCATGATTTTGTCTGTCATATGTTCTGCTGCAATGCTCATGCCTGGGAGCTTGGGCAAATGGACCAAGTCTAGTGTGTGGCGAGGTACTCGTCCATAAACAACCTGGAACGGGGATTTTCCTGTCGAGCGGTTCACCATGCTATTGAATGCAAACTTCGCTTGAGACAAGGCCAAATCTCACTGCTTCGATTTTTCTCCTGAAATATATCGAAGGAGGTTTCCCAACGTGCGATTCACAACCTCAGTTTGACCGTCGATCAGGTGGGTGGTCTGTGCCTTGAATCAAGGCATGTATCGAATCGAGTCCACAAAGTCCGCCAAAAGTGGCTTATGAACTTCGTGTCACAGTCGAAAGTAATAGTCTTGGGAACCCCGTGTAGCCGCACAATTTTTATGAAGAATAGATTCGCCACGTGTATTGCATCGAGAGTCTTCTTGCATAGAATAAAGTGCGCTATCTTGGAAAAAAGATCTACTACCACGAACACCGAATCCATGCTGCATTGTGTTCGTGGGAGACCAAGCACAAAGTCCATAGATAAATCCTCCCAAGGGCCGTCAGACACGGGTAACGGGGTGTAGAGGCCCGTATTATGAGATTGCCCTTTGGAAGTCTGACAAATATAACAGCGTTGGACTGTCTTTCCCACATCACGTACCAATTACGACCAGTAATACTATTCTTCCACAAGAGCTCGCTTCTTGTCTCGCCCAAGGTGTCCACTGAGGCCACCTCTATATAACTCTTGGATTATCTGTTCCCTTAGCGAACTCTTTGGGATACATAGTCAATTTCCCTTTAAAAGGAACCCGTCTTGTATATGTAAGTCACCGGGGTGACCTTCCTGACATCTAACCCATGCGTCCTTGAAGTCGTCGTCGTTGGCATATGTCTTTGAGGCAATCAAACCTGACAACGTCATTGTTCATAGTGACTAACAAAGTTGCACGGCAACTCAGCGCATCGGCTACTTTGTTCTGTTGCCCTGACTTATGCTTTAGCACAAATGTGAATTCCTGCAAAAACGAGATCCATCTAGCATGCACACGGTTAATGTTAGCTTGACTATTAATAAATTTAAGGGCTTGATGGTCCGTATAAAGTATGAATTCCCTTTGAATCAAATAATGTCGCCAGCATCGCAGTGCCTGGACCTCCGCGTACAACTCGATCTCATATGTAGACCACTTCTTGCATGCATCACTAAGTTTCTCACTGTAGAAGGCTAGCGGCCTACCTTCTTGAGACAAAACTCCCCCAATCACGACATATGAGGCATCACATTCGACTTCAAACAGTTTGTCGAAGTTGGGAAGTACAAGAACCGGGGTCGTGGATAATCTGCGCTTGATTTCGGCAAAGCTTCTGTTAGCTTCGTCAGTCCACTGAAACTGCCCTTTCTTCATGCAATCTGTGATCGGTGACACAATGGTACTAAAATTTTTCACGAACCGACGATAGAATGTCGCTAGTCCATGGAAACTTCACACTTCGTGAATATTTTTGGGAACCGGTCATTCTCGGATTGTCTTCACCTTTTTCTCATCCACTCGAATGCTCGTGGATGTAACCATAAAATTCAGAAATAATAGGCTATCAGTCATGAAGCTACACTTTTTTAAATTGAGGTACAGTTTATTTTCAGTGAGCACTCGAAGGACCTTCTTGAGGTACTCCATATGGGTAGTTTTGTCTTGACTATATATCAAAATATCATCAAAATAAACCACAACGAACCGCCCAATGAAAGGTTTCAGAACTTGGTTCATCAACCTCATGAATGTGCTAGGCGCATTAGAAAGACCGAAAGGCATGACCATCCATTCTTACAATCCTTCCTTGGTCTTAAAGGCTGTTTTCCACTCATCACCTGACCGTATTTGAATCTGATGGTAGCCACTCCTTAAGTCCAATTTAGAGAATATTTTTGTGCCCTCTAGCATATCCAACATATCATCCAACCGTGGTATAAGAAACGTGTATTTTATGGTGATCTTGTTGATGGCCCGGCTGTCGACACACATGCGCCAACTCCCATCTTTCTTTAGAGTTAGCAGAGCTGGTATAGTACATGGGCTCATGCTTTCTCGAATAAGACCCTTACGGATCAGTTCCTCCACTTGTCCCTGCAGAATCTCGCACTCATTCGGGCTCATTCGATAATGAGGACGATTAGGTAAACTGGACCCAGGAACAAAGTCGATATGGTGTTGGATATCTCGCATAGGGGGTAACCCATCGGGAAGGTCCTCGGGCCAGATTTCTTGAAATTCATGTAACAAGGGCCTTAGTCTTTCAGGGATGATGGTAGGCTCAAGTTTTTCCCCTTTCACAATTAATGCATAAGTCTGTCCTGTTTCTTTGGATTCTTTTACGAAGTCTCGAATGGTTAAGAGAAAACGATCATCCACTTTAGAAGTTTCAGGTGGTCCTTCTGGATCCATAGGGGCTAATATGGTCTTCCAGCCGTCCTTGACGAAGATATATATGTTATCTCGCCCTTTATGAGTAGCGTCACGGTCAGATTATCGGAGTCGACCGAGTAGTATGTGACATGCTTCCATATCAACCACATCGTATCCTACTTCATCCCTATAATGTTTGTCAATTGAAAAAGATATGGTGCACTGTTCAGTTACCTTTGTTTCGCTGACCTTCTTAACACAACAGATTGTATATGAAGAGGGATGACGCTCTATTTTCAATTGCAATTTTTCCACCATGCCCCTGGAGACGATGTTCTCGCTGCTTCCACTGTCAATGATCACGTCATAAACCTTTCGATTCACCGTACACCTAGTGCAAAAGATGTTATGCCGCTGTGGATGCGCTTCTTTTCTTGGCGCATATAATAGCCGCCTCACGACGAGCGACTCACCGTGATCTTGCTGAACCCAATCTGAATCATCTACCTCGTCCTCGGCGGTATGCTCATTTTCTTCAATGTGGATCTTCATAATCGTTATTAGTACTACCATCATTAATGTCGAGGTTTGCTACTTTTCACTGGGGACAAGTATTTGACAGGTGGCCAGGTTGGCCACAACGATAGCAGCTGTCGGGCCTTAGCCGAGCATAAGGGTTCGGAATTCTACTTGGACCAGCAGCAGTCGAGATGCCCCTTTGGGGTCTAGCTTGCCCGCTTCCCTGATCTCTGTTCTCAGACCTAGGAGGTTGAGTGCGTGCTCCTACGGGCTCCTTCCTCTTAGGCTGTGGAGCTCCCAGAGGTGGACCTGCCACAGTAATCCTTGCAGTAGGATAGGTCCGTGTGTTAGGACGTTCAAGTTGCGCTTCTGCTCGAGTAGCTAACTTGAGCGCATCATTCATCGTCCAGACGGACTACATCTGGACCCGATCTTGAATCGCCATAAGCAATCCACTGTTGAATCGGGCGACTTGCTGCGATTCAGTCTCGACCAAATCGTTACGCGCCGCCAGGCGATGAAATTCTTCTGCGTACTCTCTCACCGACCGATTACCCTGTTGACAATTTTCGTATTGTTGGAATAATACCTTATCGTAATCGCTAGGGAGGAATCAGACGCGTAGTAGCTGCTTCATCCGCTGTCATGTGCAGATTAGTGCTTTCATCTACCTGATTGATGCGAGTTGCAGTTGTTCCCACTAAGCTGACGCTCCTCCTTTTAACTTGTAGGCCACCAGCTTGACCTTCTTTTCTTCAGGGATGTCTATATAGTCAAAAAATCGCTCAACTTCAGAAAGTCAATCGAGGAAATCCTCAATGTGTAGTTGGCCATTAAAGTTAGGAATATCAACCCGTATCTTGAATTCTCGATCTACTCGATCGCCGCCTGGTCTAGGGTGTTGGAAGATTATTTCGTCGATCTCCTCATCACTGGAGCCCCCGTCCTCAGGCATGACCCTTGGATGCACTGCCAGTATTATCCTGCAATCAGGCCGATTACGAGTCTCAGCAATTGGCGGTAGAGGATTACCACCAGGAACACGGAGTTACCCTAGGGTTTCTGCCAAGAGATTCGCTATGCGGTCCATGGAAGCCTGCAGCCCTTACATGGCTTGCCGATTCTCTTCTTCTTATTTGCTTGAAAGTTGCTTGCAGCTTAAAGGGAAATTCCACAGAGCACCGCTTTATGGGATTGTTGCCTGACCTGTCGTTAGAAGTCATCGATCCGAGGAAAAACCTTGCTTTGATACCAAACTGACGCAGGGGAGGACGTGAGGTCGAGCACCGTCTTCCTCAAGAGGATAACTATTCTGAATCCACGGAACTTCTCTGGACTCCTCACAGAGACTTTTTCGAATCCACGAGAAAAGAGAGCAGAAAATAGAAATAAATTCTAAATAAATTCGAAATAGATTAATGAATCCATAAAAACGAGTTCACAACCCTTTAAATAACGGTACTAAGCAATGGGAAAGAAATCATAATCAAACTACAACTAAAACTCCTAGAATTCGTGACTTATTATAAATAGTAAACTCCTAGTGCGCAAGGTTTTCGGCCAAAAATAGTAAGTGTCCTATTTGGCTTCACCAAACCGTTCCCTTAATTATTCTAAGCTCTTTTCACGTTAGGCGCAACTCTTAAAGCCCGACGGATGAAGAGTTATAGTCAAACTAAAACTTACTATTTATAGTAAAAATGAAATTGAAATAGGGAAACGACCGTCGAATCAGGGGTTTCTCGCAATTCCGGGCGTCGCAACCCGGCGTAGCTAGGTTGTTTGGCTAAAGTAGCTCGTTTTACCCCAAAATCATATATTTTACATCGGCTAACTCATCCGGGATTGCGAGATACGCCTGATTGAAGGTCAGATGGTCCAGATCACTTCTATCGCCGACCGGGCCTTTTCTGATCCATCTTTGCCATGTAATTGTCCGCGACCCGCTCTACATCAATTATGAATATATTCATTGTCATCATTTTGTTTTATTATTTCTTTTTATTTTAAGGAGGTTGTATCTATTTAAAAAAAATCTAAAAATTATAAAATCAAACTCAATATTTTAAATTTCTGTATAAAATTTTATCACCAATACAGTTAATATATCGGCTAATATGATATCGGTATCGGAGCTGACCAATATGAACTGCGATAGTGTTTTTTTTTTGGTTTGTTTTGTTTTGTTTTGCTTTGTTTTGTTTTTTGTTTTTTGTTTTTTTTTTTTTTTTTTTTTTTTTGTTTTTTTTTTTTTTTTTTTTTTTTTTAATTATATGCTCATCCAACTATTCTTAGTAGTTGGGAAAAACCTTCTCTAATGACTAAACACCGGTCTAGTTTACTTTTTTTTATAATAATTTTTAATTATATATAATTATTATTTTTAAGTAATATTAATTTATATATATTAAAAAAAGAAGGCTTCATTTGAATCCTCACCCAATGCTTCAACCCTAAAGACCGCCCTTATGATAGCATTCGTTTGTAGCCCTATGATAGCATTCGTTTATAGGTGTACTGCATATGTATAATATGGGTTCATGTGAGCCATGCTTACTTTGTAGCTTCTTTGTTCAGTCAAAATGATGGATGATGGAGTACATGTACCTAGCTAACATGTATGTTCATGTATGTTGAAGTGAGGACATGCATGCTCGTTTGATATTTATATGTTCAATCAAACGTGGATTACCTGCAACTCTTTTCTAGCTAGGTGGGACCCACGGTGATGTCTTGATAAATCCACCCGTCCATCCGTTTTTCCAGCTCGTATTAAACACATGAACAAAAAAATGAGGTAGACTCAAAATGAGCATGGGCTACGTCGACAGGAAATAGTGGGGATTAAATGAACGTCCACTTTAGAAACATTCACGTGGCCACAAAAATTCTAGATCAGACTAATATTTTTATGTTTACGGTTCATCCCAGTAGGAGTGATGGCATATAAACATCACAATAAACCCTGAGAAGATATCAACGATGAGATTTTCCCTCTCCACATTTTCATGTCGTGTGGCCCACCTGAGTTTTCGATCTGCCTAGTTTTCAGAAATGTGCCCTAACATGAGCTTGAAAAACGGTGGACGGGGTGGATTTCTCGTCAACATCACGTTGTGCTCCGCTTAGCCATGTAGGCAATATGCCTCCTGTTCATGTCCACGTACGCATGCATGCATGGTTTTGTGTATGGGATGGATACCTGCGCATGTCAACCGGACAGACTGTCAACATCAAGTGGCCCACATGATCACGACTGCTCTACTAAAATCCAAGGAGGTTGTTTTCTCCAACGTTCCACTCGGTGGGCCTTTCATTAAAGTGACGTTAACAGCCGTTAGCAGAAGCGCACATCAACTCAATCTAAATCTTCGCGTGTCAAAAATAAATGAATGACATGTGCCAGTTTGAACACACATGTGGATCATCCGGACTGTTCATTGGGTGGTTTGCACGATGCGTGTTTCTTAGCCGTAGAATCAGCGGGTCGAAGAATAAGGTGGGCCTCCGTAATTGTAAATTGATCACGCTTATGAAAATGAAACGGTGGTTTAGAATCAATGTGCATGTGTGACCTGTTTGATGAACGACTAGCTTGATTTCTAGAATAAGATAAATGAAGTAAGATACTATCTGATGAACGTCCTGGATCTGACACACGTGTAAAGTTGACTACATTCGGTGTGATTGCGTTTGGCGCTTGAAGATACCGAATCGCATCTTGTAAAGAAAAGAAATCAATGGATATCACTATGGCACCGACCAGCACCGACGTAGTACTGGAGGGATCACTACCGAATCCGAGTTGCTGATGTATGTGTTTTATCTCTGCCGTCCATCCATTTCACCAGATTATTTTAGGGGGTGAGTCCAAAAAATAAAACAGATGTAAATCTCAGGTGTACCATAGTTGTTATGATTGAACTTCAACGGTTAAAAACTCTCTCGGGTTCACTGTAATATTTATTTGCATTCCAACCGATGAGTGATGATAAAGTTAAAGACGGATTAGGTACGACGACATGACCGTGCGTACCACCTGGATGCATGTGTATACATCCACACTGTCCATCAGTTTTGCCAGATCATTTCAGGACATGGCCCAAAAAAAATAAAGTAGATATATCTTAGGTAGACCACACCACAGGAAACAGTGTTCATCACCATTAAAAACTTCCCAAGGTCTACAGTAATATTTATTTGTTATTCAACGTGATTGATAGGGTTATACTGACATGGATGAAAGTAAAATACAATTATCAACTTGATCTAAAACTTTTGTGGCCCTTAGAAGCTTTTAATGGTGGTAATTCAATTCATGCGTTCCACCTGAAACTTGTATCTACTTTGTTTTTTCACTCTCCCGTGGAATATGCTAGCAAAACAAACATTAAAATGCATACATCGAGGTAGGCCCCACAAAGCTCTTCTAGCACAGATGTCCGTGCTAAAGGGGTCTTGAATGCATCCCATCCTTTGAATTCCTATCACCATCCGTTGATCCAAACCGTTTATTAGGATGAGTCAAAAACTTGTGTCCATCATTTTAACCATTGAAAATTTGGTTGTTTTTTTTTTTTTTTTATTCGTAATTAAAGGATTGAAATGTTGAAATATGATATACTTTTAAGGAATTTATGATCAGTGGTAGACTCTAAGGAGTTTCAACACCTGGTTGAGGGTTCGAGTATCCATAGGTGGTGAAATCCTACCATGGCGTGAGTATGTGATGGTGTGTTTGTACGTGGTTAGATACAAATTTAAGGTGGACAACTAAAATAAACCCAATTACTTCAATGAGGGCCTCTTGCTGTCTTCCTGTAAAGAGGGGAATACGTGGTTAGATATCAGTACATGGGGCATACATATCAGAGACCTAGGCCATTCATTCATGACATGGTTTGGATGGTGTCAAAGCTTGGTGCGACCCACCATGACCATTTTGCCAGCTCATTTTAGGGCATGAGCCCAAAAAGTAAGGTAGATCTAAATTTCTAGTGGGCCATGCTTTAGGAAAATAATGTTGATTAAGCGTCCACCGTTAAAAGTTTCTTGCGGCCCATTGTAATGTTTATTTGTCATCCAAGATGTTGATAAGGTCACACAGCTGGATGAAGGGAAAACAAAAATATCAGCTTGATCCAAAACTTTGGCCCCCAAGAAGTTTTTAACCACGAACATTTAATCCCTACTAATTCATGTGGCATGGTCCACTTGTGATTT
This sequence comes from Magnolia changhungtana, assembly GCA_030180095.1. Taxonomy (NCBI): domain Eukaryota; kingdom Viridiplantae; phylum Streptophyta; class Magnoliopsida; order Magnoliales; family Magnoliaceae; genus Magnolia; species Magnolia changhungtana. The sequence continues at coordinate 427,730 of JASAUF010000053.1, read as the reverse complement.
GGATCTACCTTATTTTTGGTCTCATGCCTAAAATGAGCTGAAAAAAATGAAGGTAAGGATGTACACTCATCAGGTGAACCACACATATATGCACCTATATATATATATATATATATATATGTGTGTGTGTGTGTGTGTGTGTGTGTGTGTGTGTGTGTGTGGGCGACACCACATACAGAAGTGAGGAGGGGCCATGCACCATTAAAACATTCATAACCATTTTTGAGGGCCCATTGAGATGTAGTTTGCAATCCAGCCCATCCATTATGTGTGTCCCACTTGAATGAGGGTTCAGACCAAGTTTCAGACGCATGCAAAACTCAGGTGGGCCCCACCAAGTGCTTTTATATGTTTTGACGGTGTCTTCACATAATTTTAGATGGTATGGCCCACCTGAGTTCCATATACGGCTGATTTTTGGGATATTCCATAATTTAAAGGAGACCCATCAAATGCACAGTGTTAATGGTCGAAACACATCACAGTGGGGCCCACACAGCTCAACTTCACGGGAGCTTATCGTCAGCTCGAGTGCATTGTACCTTTTCCCATATATATATATATATATATATATATATATATATATATATAATATCATGGTTGGACATTTTGTTTTTATCTAACTGCCGATGTTTGCATGTTAAAAGTATGCGCACTAATTGAGGAATGGCCCAGATCTCCAACACGTGCTATGTCGGTGGGCAAGAGGGAGTAACTTCCTGCAACACAAAGTCATGTGGGGCCCACCGTAATGTCAGTATGTAATCCACTCTTTCAACAAGTTTCTGCAGCTCATTTTAGGATCAAATCCAAAAAATGAGGCTGATACAAGCACATGAAACAGTGGGAATTAAGCACCCAGTACCATTGAAACTTTGGGCCGACAGAGGTTTTTGATTAGATTATATTTGTAGTTTTTCCTTCATCCTTGTGGGAATGACATTAGAAATACTTTGAATGGCATATAACATGATGGTCAGCTCAGGAAGAACATTTCAATGGTGGATATTTCCATTTCTACTGGTTGCTGTAGTGTGGCTCACTTGGGTCTTGTATTTCTGTTTTATTTTTGGGCTCTCATCTTAACGAGGGTTAGTAAAACTTATGAATGGACTAGATTTTACACGAAAATTGCAGTGGACTTTGTTGATGCGAAAATCTGGTCGAACCGCTTTAGACCTTCGAGTACCTGCACAGGAGGAAGACAAAGGAGACCCTGGCTAGAGCAGGGGACCCTCCGATGCCAAAGTCAGGCTAGGAATCTGGGTCTTATTGTATTGAGGGGTTCTGGGAGAGAGTTTTTGCTTACCCTTCAAGAGGATGGAGGTCCTTTATTTATAGATACGAGAGGATCCCATCGTGTGAGGATTCTCCTCTCAGTATCGTGTGTGGATTCTCCTCCCAATATCGTGGAGATTTGATTTTGCCCGTTTCTGGTCTCTATCCGATCCCGTGACCTTCAAGACACTACGTGAAAAATGGAAAAAAATGACAGATTTTGAGACGGTTCTGGACCGTCTATAAAATTGCTTGGTTTAAAGACACTTAAGAGACGACCATAAACCGTCTCTAAAATTTTAGACGGCCCCTGACCGTCCTTAATATTGTCTTACAAAGTTGAACGTCCACAAATCGTTTAGGACGGTCGTTGACCGTCTTATATACGGTCATATGAGACGGTCCTAAACCGTCTCTAATAGAGACGGTCCTTGACCGTCTTATATGTGGTCATCTGAGACGGTCATTGGCCGTCTGCATTAGAGACGGTCATTGACCGTCTTTTACTTGTAATCTGAGACTGTCAAAGACCGTCTCTATTAGAGACGGTCCTTAGCCGTCTTATAACCCTGTTGAAGACCGTCTCTATTAGAGACTGTCATAGACCGTCTCTAATAGAGACGGTTTAGGACCGTCTCTAATAGAGACGGTCTTGGACAGTCTTTAATAGAGACGGTTTAGAACTGTCTCTAATAGAGACGGTCCTAAACCGTCTTATAGCCCTGTCAAAGACGGTCTCTAATACTCAGGTTAAAAAAATTTATGAATTTCGAAAAAAAATAGTTGAGAAGCTTAGAAAAATAATTACCAATGTTTAAGAAAAAATCAAATTTCAAAAAAAAATTTAAGAAATAATGTTGATAATTTTGAGAAAAAAAGTTTCAATAAAAAAATGATATTTTGAAACGGAAAATTTAAAATATTAAACAAAATTGTGAAAAAATTGACAAATTGTAAAAAAATATATTTTTTAAAAAAGAAAACTAGATTTTGCATGTTGACAAGAAAAATTTAAAAGTTATATAACAAAAGTGAGATTTAAAAAATGATATTTTTAAAAAGAAAATTTAAAATATTAAATAAAATTGTGAAAAAATTGACAAATTGTAAAAAAATATATATTTTAAAAAAGAAAACTAAATTTTGTATTTTGACAATAAAAATTAAAAAGTTAGATAACAAAAGTGATATTTTGATGATGTGTTGTATATCCTCGCCGCCCCTATGTTTTTCTAACCCATTTTTGAGCCGGGTAATAATGTAAAAATGTTTTAATTTTTAAAAATTTTTGTTGGTAAAATATATATATATATATATATATATATATATATATATATATATATATATAGTTTTTATATCATATGAATGAAAATTTTTTTATATATATAATTAAAAGGTAATATTTAAATGATTTGTAATATCACATGAAAAAGAATATTAAAAAGCTTAGAAATTTTAACTATGTTTAAGAAAAATTTTGAGAACAAAATAACGCTTTTGAAGAAAAAAATCGGCATTTTGAAATTTTTGAGAAAGAATTAAAAATATGAGAAAATTTTTGAGATTTTGAAAATAAAAATTCAAAATTTGTATTTTAAATATTTTTGAAATATTTTATAATAAAAATGATATTTAGTTAAAAGAGTAAAAAAAAATATACATTTTGAAAAAAAAATGTTAAATTTATTTGTGAAAAATAAAATTACTAAATTATCGGGCACATCCACTAATTGAACCTTTAATCATTTTTGGACAATCTAATCAGTTCAAATTGAAGAGTAAATAACTTCAGATGTTTAAATCAAATTTCACTGAAATTGTTGATCAATCTTGTATGCCCAATATCTTTCTCATATGTAGCTTGATTGAGGTAACTAGTCAAATTGAGAATATTGATCATTAATAGAGTGAATGGACCAAACATGTAAAATGGGCCAAATATTCTAATTAAAATTGTGACCCAACTTACTGACCTTGTGAGAACCTAAGAATTGATGTTAGTAAGTTTTGTGAGCCCTATCATGATGTGTGTCGAACATCAACACCGTGGATTTGATGTGTCCCCTTTAGGTTATGAGATATCTCAAAAATCATCGGTAAACAAAACTTAAGTGGGCCATACTATTTAAAACTATGTGAAGACATCCTAAAAAATATAAAAGCACTTGGTGGGGCCCACATGAGTTTTGGATGCAGTTGAAAGTTGGTCTGACCCCTCATCCAAGTGAGACACACATAATGAGTGGGTTGGATATGAGAATCACATTTAGGCAGGCCCAATATGTAATTATGAATGTTTTAGGGCCTGTTTGGTTTTCTGGCTCAAGTGTAATTACGTTGTAAATGAGTAATCATTATTTACCTTCATTTGCCTTCATCTTTCCCTATGCTGACTTAACCTACTTACTTTTAAGCACTCAAATCTAAGGATTTTTAAAATAAATATGGGGCCTACCATAATGTGTGTGGCTTATCCACACCGCTCATTCATTATGCCTAATGAATTTAAGCCATGGGCCCAAAAATTAGGCAAATCCAAAGGTCAAGTGGACCACACCACACGAAATTATGATAATTAAATGCCTACCATTAAAAACTTGTTGAGGCCCTTAGAAATTTTAAATCAGGCTTATATTTATATTTTTCACTTATCCATGTCCATGTGACCCTATGAACGGATTAGATAGTGAATAAACCTCAACGTGGGCCCAGTAAAAGAATCAACTTTCAACGGTGGACAAATTAAGTCCATTGTTTCCTTTCATGTGGGCCAATTGAACATTAGATCTTCCTAATTTTTTTTGGATAAAACCTCAAAATATTCTAATAAAATAGATGGACGATGCGGATATATTATATACATTATGGTGGGGCCCACGAATTTAAGTCAACATTTTTTGACCGGTTTCCCAGGTGAAATTACTTACTCGTTTTCAAACAGGTGAAAAAATGTAATGATTACTTTTTTATAGTGATTTACACCAATTTACCTATATTATGGAAAACCAAACAAGCCCTTAAGGAAACCTTTCTCCACTATATGTAAGTGAGTCACTCGTTACCTTTATAAGTGTAAACTCTGTGGGGTTCATCGTTATTTATTTATTTTATCCACTCTATTCATCCATGTTAACAGATAATTTGAGGTCTAAAGAACAAAAAGGAAGCATATCCAAAGCTCAAGTGGACCACACCATAGGAAATAGTGTGATTGAACCTCTACCATTTAAAATTTCTTGGAGGCCATAGAAGTTTTGGATCAAGCTGATGTTTGTGTTTTCTATTCATTTATATATTTTTGATATTATGAACAACCTTTAACTATTTTTGGACAATCTGATCAGTCCAAACATGAAGAGTAAATAACTTCAGATGTTTAAATCAAAATTCACTCAAATTGTTGATCAATCTTGTTTGCCCAATATCTTTCTCATATGTAGTATGATCGAGGCGAGTAACTAGTCAAATTGAGGGTAATGATCAATAAAATAGAGTGAATGGACCAAACATGTAAAATGGGCCCATCATCATGTGTCGAACATGATCAACACCGTGCATTTGAAGTCTCCCCTTAGCTTATGAGATATCTCAAAAATCATTCGTATACGAAACTCAGGTGTTGATTACCATCTAAAACTATGTGAAGATATCTAAAAAAATATAAACAGTACAATATTGGATGTCATACCATTTTGGGGCCATAAAAGTTTTGGATTAAGCTGATTTTTGTTTTTTCCTTCATCTAGCCCTGTATGACCTAATCAACATATTGGATGTCAAATAAATAGTACAGTAAGCCTTAGGAGGATTTTAATGATGGATATCCAATTACGTACTATTGATTTTATGTGGTTTGGTGCACCTAAGATTTCTATGGTGGGGTCCACTACAAATTTTTATCTGTCTCATTCTTTGGCTCGTGACTTAAAATGATATCTCAAAATGGATGGACGGTGTGGATATAATAAATACATCATAAGTTTTTATATTTTTTAAATATTATATATATATATGGAAAATGTTCGATCCGTCGAGCTCATGGGAACTCCCCATGAGGTCAAGCTGTGTGGGCCCTACCATGACATGTGTCAAAAATCAACACCGTGCATTTGATGGGTCCCCTTTAAATTATAAGATATCCCAAAAATCAGCTGTATACAGAACTCCGGTGGGCCATACCATCTAAAATCATGTGAAGACATGCCTAAAACAAATAAAAGCACTTAGTGGGGCCCCACCTGAAATTTGGATGCGTCTGAAACTTGGTATGACCCCTCATCCAAGTGGCACACACATAATGGATGGGCTAGATTTGTGAACGACATCTCTGTGGGCCCAAAAAATAATTATGAATGCTTTAATGGAGGGTAACCCCTCTCAACTTTTGTGTTCGGTGGTCTGTGGGCCCCACCATGATGTATGTGTTTCATCCACGCTGTCCATCTATTTTTACATATAAATTTATGATATTACAAAAAAATGAGTTATATCCCAATCTCAAGTGGACCACATTACAAGAAAAAGTGTTGAATGAATGTCGACCATTAAAAACTTTTTGAGACCCATAAAAGTATTGGATCAAGCTGATCTTTGTTTTTTCCCTCCATCTGGGCCTTTATGACCTAATCAACAGATTGAATGTCAGATAAACAGTACAGTGGGCCTTCGGAGGATTTAAATGATGGATATCCAATCATTATTATTTTCCTGTGGTGTGGTCCACCTAAGATTTATATCCCTCTTATTTATAAAACAATGGCCTAAAATGATCTTTAAAAATAGATGAACGGATTGGATGAAACACATATATCATGGTGGGGCCCACAGACCACTGAACACCAGCCACGGGGCTGGTGTCAGCGAGAGTAGCCAACCCGTTCCACCTAAAAACATTTCCGCGTGCCCATCTCCCAACCCCAAATCCCTAATCCCGCGCGCCCAACCCCAAATCTCTCTCGCCTCCATCTCTCCTCTCTCTCTGTGCCACCCTCTCCCTCTCCCTCTCCCTGTCTACGCCTCTCCCTCTCTCTCTGTCTACGTCTCTCCCTCTCTCTCTGCCTCTCTCTCTCTCCGATCGATCTCTCTCTCTCCATCTCCACTCTCGAACCCTCCCCTCTCCCTCCGGCTCGGATGTCGCAGGCTTCCGTACCGAATCCGGCGTCCTCCTCTTGCCAATTGCGGCCTGCAATAATCGAACGGCAGAGATTGATCCTAGAAGAGGCGGTTGCTGGAGAGACGAAGGGCCTTCCCGGGGAATGCCGCAGCGGTTCTTCGTCACGGAAGAGAAGGCGGGCGGCGGTGCTTGGGCAGGGGAGTTTGAGTGTGGTAGATCAGGTGCATGCATTGGTGGGCCACAAGTGCTTGGAGATTGTGGGGTTTCGTTGAGGGCGTGGTCAGGTTAGCAGTTTCGAATCCAAAAAAAAAAAATTCCCTAATTTCAACTGGATTATGGGGTATATGACTGGAATCCCCAATATGGGAGTTGGGATTCGAAATCCCTAATTTCTGATTTGGGGATTCAAATCAGAAAAATTGCTGTATTTTTGTCCATCTTTTGTAGGACATTGATTGGCAGATTAGGATGTGCAGTAGACCATATCCACTTGCATAGAATGCTGGCAGAAGAACACTTCAACCAAATGGATAGGAACTTATACTTCCTCCTCCTTTATTATTGACTAGTTTTAATGTAAGTAAATGCTTCAACTGATTTTATAGTCCTTTTCCACAAACAAGCATCCACGAATCAGAGGTTAGGATTGCGTTGCATTTTACAGGATTCACAGGGATGTCTTACAGACGCAGGTGAGGTTTTTGAGATAAGGTATATTCATTCACCCTTCTGTAGGTGGTTTTGTTCTTGTCTGACAGTCTTAAACTAAAGCTTTTAAAACCATTTGAGTTGGGTTTGCTGTTAAACAATGGCTTGTTTTTCAGAGCTTTATATGCACTGTTTGGTTAAATTATAGAAATATCTGAACAACTGTGTTTGGATTGTAACTAATGCGGCTGGCGAGCTTATTTCCTTTGTTTATGAATTCTTTGTTGCATCTGCATATATCCCACAAAAGTGACGGTGACCTTTGTTTTAAAGCCCAAGCTTTTTAGTACTACATCTGAAAACCTTACCAACACTTGTCTTCAACAAAGAATGGTAAGATGAAGATTCCAAAGATGCCCCAAAAACTAGCACGTCAATATCAATGAGCTTCATATTCTTCTTTGGAATATGGATGACGTTGATGTCGGTTACAATTTAATTTTTATATGGATGCCTATTCAAAAAATGATGTATGTAGAGTTGTTGGTTGACATGAGCTAGTTTTTCGCTTCATGTAGTTGATTATGGAGTTCACAGGCTTGGGGTATTTCTTCTATTACCTACCTTGTCAATTCCATGTTGAATTGCCTAATTTTTTTCTTTGATAGTGGTGTTCATTTTCCTTTTATTTCTGTTTTGTGGCATGCCTTTCATGACATGAGAAGTGGTGTTCTGACTGTCTAGTTTTTCTTTCTTTGCAAATTTGTTATGGTGATGTTATTGTTGTAGGGGATGACGCAACAGATCCTCTAGTATTGTGCATGAATGGCTTGAAACCTAAGTGCATATGACGTGTTTGATACAATGACATCCATAAATGTAAGAGCAAGAGAATCTCTTAGACATCTTGATGCTGCATTGATTTAAATTTTTTTTATGTAACCACCTCAGAGTTTACAATATTTCATATCCTGGTATGCATGCTTGTGTTTTAGCTAATTTAATTTTTCTGCTAGGCTTATACCATGGAACGGAGGTCAAGTTGCAAAACTTAAAGAGGAGAATAATGAATTACAAAAGAAATTATCCATTATTCAATGCATTAGGATCCTTCCCGTAGTAAAATATAGTCTTTGTGACATGACAACTGTGTACACTACTAAAAATAACATTTGTTAATGCATTTATCTTTGCTTGGGTGAATTTGCCTTTAACTTTTTTTTTTTTTTTTTCCTAAACAGATACAGATTCTGGAAAGGAGCAATGAATTAGATCATTCCTCACATCTTTTGACTGTTGCCACCGAGATGTGTTTGGCAAGCTTGATCGCAATGTCAAGCCTGTTGCCCCAATGCACTTTTGGATGGTTAGTTCTTCATGTTGCTCTTGTTATCATATAAGATTTTGTTGTCTTTTCCCTTCTAAATCTATCGGGCCCCAATTGTAAAAAAAAATCCAATGGTGATGTAATAATGTGAATATTGACTAATCAACTATCAAGTAGTTAATGGTGTACATGGATTATATATATATATATATATATATATATATATATATATATATATATATATATCATGGATTATATATATATCCCCTTTTTTGGCTCATCAACCTGCTAGTAGAAAAAGACATCCGCTGGTATCAAAGCAATATTTTTTCCTTCCATCTTCCTTTCTCTATTAATTGTCTCATTCATTTGGGCAGATCTTACGTAGGTATCTATCCCCAATTTTCCCAGCAGCACAATGGTTTCTTCATGCAACAGGTATTTTGTTGTCTAAACACTCAAATTAAAGATAAGTTGTTTTGCTAATGGAGCCTAGCATGCCTTCTTTTCCAATATTTGACAGGATGCAGAAGAATGTTGGACCCAACTTATGTATAAACTTTTCTCAATCTCTAAAATCGCCAGACTCGAGCTATTTTACTTGGCACCAGATAGTGTAGAAGTGATGGCTACATGCATCCACATATTTTCTCAATCTCTAAAATCCTAACCTTTCATTAGGTTGCCAAAAAATAGGTGAAGAAACAAAATACAACCAAAACATTAAAAAAGGAAAAGAAAAGAAAAAGAAAAGAGAAAAATAACAAGATGTTCTCTAGCTAGGATATTTCAGAATTTTTTATGAACAACCCTTGATGGTGAGGTCCATCATATCCGACAATTTGGCGAGCTTATTTCCTTTGTTAATGAATTCTTTGTTGCATCTGCATATATCTGGTCAAGCATCCACTAATGCATGAATTAGCTAAAATATGCGATGTCTAATTGCCTATGTATACGATGTGTATATGTAAGTGTCTTTGATGTGCATGTGTATGAATGATGGCATTCTTTTTCTTAGTCAATGCACTATAAAATTCAAAAGGATGAAGATGATGGAAACATCCTTTGGTTGTCCGTTATTATGATGATTCACTTTCATATTTGAGGAAATGAAATCATTATATAACTACACATCTCATCTCAAATTGCGTCAGGCTCTAGCGATAGGAACACTGGAACTTGCATATTCCCTATTTTTTTTTTGTTATATATCTAATTTTATTTTAATTTTTAGCAAAAAGGTGCTAGATAGCCATTTGAACTGTCCTTTTCCTCAAATTTTCAATTAAATACTTATATTTTCAAATGGAGATTAACCACTTTGAGAAGAGTAAATTCCATCAATTACATACTGTTCAAATGAGTCAAGTACATAATATAGACTTACAATCTCAAATGGAAACAATTTGATTGAACATCTACCATTGAAAATTTTTTGGAGGCCAAAGAAGTTTTGGATCAAGCTAATGTTTGTGCTTTCTCTTCATCCATGTCTTTGTGATCATATTAACAGGTTGGATGACAAATAAAAATTACTTTAGACCCTAGGAAGGTTTCAACAGTGGAAATCTGGATTTTCTTATTAGTAAATTTTAACTGAACTCATTCTTTTGAAAAATAGAAAAAATGGGAATATGAAATTATTTGTTCCAAACAGGACATTTATCAAAGGAGCACTATTGGGTGATATTTAAGATTTTCATTATAAATAGATTAAGAGCCAATAATAATTATAAGTAGACTTGCAGCCAAAAATAAAGAATTTAATTTTTTTCAAAATATAGAAAGACTAATCAGTCCTACTCCTTGTAACTTCAGCCACTGCTTCAAATGGAGGGACTGCACAAAGATTTGGTTAGGGAGACTACTGATGGTGAACTAGCAACATGCAATAAATATGAGAGTTACAAAGGTGAAAAGAAACATAAGTCGGTTGGTAAGATAAGATGCATGATTTTCCTTTTCAATTGTTAGTCATAGATTGACAATACTTGTTTCAATTTTTTTGGATGGATGATGAATGTATTTGAGAATGTAAATGAAAATAAAAAACTTATAATATATATATATATATATGTTATTAATGGAGGATACCTTGTTTAGGGGGACATGAAATTCTTGTAGCTTATGGTATGGTGCCCCATATTGGTTGTATGTTACTAGTATGTAGTAGATAATACTAGGTTCAATAATAGATAATACTAGAAAATCCCTAAACCTAAACCTACACCTAATCCTAATCTACTCCTTAACCTGAATCCAAACCTAAACCTATACTTATAACCTAAAACTATTCTCAAATCCCAAAACCTATAACCTAAACCCGAATCCAAACTTGAACCCGAATTCCTAAACCTTAACCTAAACAGATAACCTATAACCTATAACCTAAGCCTATACCTAAACCTAAAACCTAAAGCTAAAGCTAAACTTATAACTTAAACCTAAACTCAAATCCCTAAACCTTAACCTAAACCTAAACTTAATCTTATAACCTTAACCTAAACCTATTCTCAAATCCCAAAACCTATAACCTTTACCTTAACCTAAACCTATAACCTAAACTCAATTCCCAAACCTTAACCTAAACCTATAACCTAAACGAAAACCAAAACTAAAACCTATAACCTAAACCCGAACCCATTCTCAAATCCCAAAACCTATAACCTAAACCTAAACCTTAACCTATGACCTATAACCAAAACCAAAACCTATAACCTAAACCTAAACCAAAACTTGAAAACCAAAACTAAACCCGAACCCGAACCCGATCCCGATTTCCTAAACCTAAACTTTTGACCTTAACCTTAGCCTATTCTCAAATCCCAAAACCTATAACCTAAACCTTAACCTAAACCTATAACCTATAACCTAAACCAAAACCAAAACCTATAACCTAAACCCGAACCCATTCTCAAATCCCAAAACCTATAACCTAAACCTAAACCTTAACCTATGACCTATAACCTAAACCAAAACCTATAACCTAAACCAAAATCAAAACCTATAACCTTAACCCGAACTCGAACCCGAACCCGAATTCCTAAACCTTAACCTAAACATATAAACTATAACTTATAACTTAAGCTTCATACCCAAACCTATAACCTTACTTATAACCTAAAACTATTTTCAAATCCTTAAACCTTAACCTATAACCTAACCTAAACCTATACTTATAACCTAAAACTATTCCCAAATCCCAAAACCTATAACCTTAACCTAACCTTTTCTAAACCTATAACCTAAACCTAAACCTATAACCTAAACATATAAGCTTAACTCAAATCCCTAAACCTTAACCTATAACCCAACCTAAACATATACTCATAACCTAAAACTATTCTCAAATCCCAAAACCTATAACCTAAACTCGAATCCAAACCCGAACCCGAACCCGACCTAAACCTTAACCTAAACATATAACCTATAACCTATAACCTAAGCTATAACTTAAACCTAAACCTAAACCTATAACCAAATCCTAAACCTATAACCTAAACTCAAATCCCTAGACCTTAACCTAAACCTAAAACCTAAACCTAAACCTATAACCTTAACTCAAATCAGAACCTTAACCTATAACCCAACCTAAACCTATTCTCAAATCCCAAAACCTATAACCTAAAGTCGAATCCAAACCCGAACCCGAACCCTAATTCCTAAACCTTAACCTAAACATATAACCTAAGCTTCTATAACTTAAACTTAAACCTAAACCTATAACCTAAACTCAAATCCCTAGACCTTAACCTAAACCTAAAACCTAAACCTAAACCTATAACCTTAACTCAAATCAGAAACCTTAACCTATAACCCAACCTAAACCTATTTATAACCTAAAACTATTCTCAAATTCCAAAACCTATAACCTAAAGTCGAATCCAAACCCGAACCCGAACCCGAATTTCTAAACCTTAACCTAAACATATAACCTATAACTTAAGCCTATACCTAAACCTAAAACCTTACTTATAACCTAAAACTATTCTTAAACCTAAACCTAAACCTTAACCTATAACCTATAACCTAAACTTATAACCTCGTAACCCAACCTAAACCTAAAACCTAAACCTTAACCAATAACCTAAAACCTAAACCTAAACCTAAAACCTAAATGTATTCTCAAATCCCTAAACCTAAACCTATACCTAATCCTAATCTCAACTCCCTAACCTAAACCTAAACCTAAACTTGAAAACCCAAACCTAAACCCGATCCAGTAACCCGAACCTCGATTTCCTAAACCTAAACCTTAACCTATTATCAATTCCCAAACCTATAGCTTATAACCTAAACCTAAACCTATAACCTTAACCTAAACCAAAACCTATGACCTTAACCTACAACCTATAACTCAGTAACCTAAAACTTTAACCTATAACCTAAAACCTAAATGTATTCTCAAATCCGCAAACCTAAACCTACACCTAATCCTAATCTCAACTCCCTAACCTAAACCTAAACCTAGACTTGAAAACCCAAACCTAAACCCAATCCCGAACCCGAGCCCGATTTCCTAAACCTAAACCTTAACCTATTCTCAATTCCCTAAACCTATAGCTTATAACCTAAACCTAAACCTAAACCTTAACCTAAACCTATAACCTTTGAATCCAAACCAAAACCTATGACCTAAAACCTAAATGTATTCTCAAATCCCCTAAACCTAAACCTACACCTAATAATAATCTCTACTCGCTAACCTAAACCTAAACTTGAAAACCCAAACCAAAACCCAATCCCGAACCCGAACCCGATTTCTTAAACCTAAACCTTAACCTATTCTCAAATCCTTAAGCCTAAACCTACACCTAATCCTAATCTCAACTCCCTAACCTAAACCTAAACCTAACTTGAAAACCCAATCCTAAACCCGATCCCGAACCCGATTTCGTAAACCTAAACCTTAACCTATTCTCAATTCCCTAAACCTAAACCTATAACCTAAACCTAAACCTATAACCTAAACCTATGACCTAAAACCTAAATGTATTCTCAAATCCCTAAACCTAAACCTACACCTAATAATAATTTCAACTCGCTAACCTAAACCTAAACCTAAACTTGAAAACTCAAACCAAAACCCGATCCCGAACCCGAACCCGATTTCCTAAACCTAAACCTTAACCTATTCTCAATTCCCTAAACCTATAGCTTATAACCTAAACCTAAACCTAAACCTATAAGCTATAACTTATAACCTAAACCTAAACCTAAAACCTAAATGTATTCCTAAATCCCTAAACCTAAACCTACACCTAATCCTAATCTCAATTCCCTAACCTAAACCTAAACCTAAACTTGAAAACCTAAACCTAAACCCAATCCCGAACCCGAACCCAATTTCCTAAACCTAAACTATAACCTAAACTTTAACCATAACCTAAACCTAAACCTATAACCTAAACCTAGGCCTAAACCTAATCCTATGACCTAATACCTAAATGTACTCTCAAATCCCTAAACCTAAACCTACACCTAATCCTAATCTCAACTCCCTAACCTAAACCTAAACCTAAACTTGAAAACCCAAACCTAAACCCAATCCCGAACCCAAACCCAATTTCCTAAACCTAAACCTTAACCTATTCTCAATTCCTAAACCTTAACCTATAACCTAACCTAAACCTAAACCTAAACCTATAACCTACACTTATAACCTAAACCCAAACCTATAACCTAAAACCTAAACTTATGACCTAAAACCTAAATGTATTCTCAAATCCCTAAACCTAAACCTACACCTAATCCTAATCTCAACTCCCTAACCTAAATCTAAACCTAAACTTGAAAACCTAAACCTAAGCCCGATCCCGAACCCGATTTCCTAAACCTATACCTTACCCTAAACCCTAAACCCTAAACCTTAACCTATAACCTAACCTAAACCTAAACCTAAACCTAAACCTATAACCTATAACCTACTTATAACCTAAACCTAAGCCTAAAACCTAAACCTATGACCTAAAACCTAAATGTATTCTCAAATCCCTAAACCTAAACCTACACCTAATAATAATCTCAACTCCCTAACCTAAACCTAAACCTAAACTTGAAAACCCAAACCAAAACCCGATCCCGAACCCGAATCCGATTTCCTAAACCTAAACCTTAACCTATTCCCAATTCCCTAAACCTATAGCTTATAACCTAAACCTAAACCTAAACCTAAACCTGAACCTATAACCTATAACTTATAACCTAAACCTAAACCTAAAACCTAAATGTATTCCTAAATTCCTAAACCTAAACCTACACCTAATCCTAATCTCAATTCCCCTAACCTAAACCTAAACCTAAACTTGAAAACCTAAACCTAAACCCGATCCCGAACCCAAACCCAATTTCCTAAACCTAAACCTTAACCTATTCTCAATTTCCTAAACCTTAACCTAAACTTAAACCTATAACCTAAACCTAAGCCTAAAACCTAATCCTATGACCTAATACCTAAATGTACTCTCAAATCCCTAAACCTAAACCTACACCTAATCCTAATCTCAACTCCCTAACCTAAACCTAAACCTAAACTTGAAAACCCAAACCTAAACGCGATCCCGAACCCGATTTCCTAAACCTATACCTTAACCTATTCTCAATTCCCTAAACCTATAGCTTATAACCTAAACCTAAACCTAAACCTATAACCTTAACCTAAACCAAAACCTATGATCTAAAACCTAAATGTATTCTCAAATCTCTAAATCTAAACCTACACCTAATCCTAATCTCAACTCCCTAATGTAAACCTAAACCTAAACTTGAGAACCCATACCTAAACCCGATCCCGATCCCGAACCCGAACCCGATTTCCTAAACCTAAACCTTAACCTATTCTCAATTTCCTAAACCTAAACCTAAACCTAAACCTAAGCTTAAAACCTAAACCTATGACCTAAAACCTAAATGTATTCTCAAATCCCTAAACCTAAACCTACACCTAATCCTAATCTCAACTCCCTAACCTAAACTTAAACCTAAACTTGAAAATCCAAATCTAAACCCGATCCCGAACTCGAACCCGATTTCCTAAACCTAAACCTTAACCTATTCTCACTTCCCTAAACCTATAGCTTATAACCTAAACCTAAACCTTAACCTTAACTTAAACTCGAACCTATAACCTATAACCTAAATATATTCTCAAATCCCTAAACCTACACCTACACCTAATCCTAATCTCAACTCCCTAACCTAAACCTAAACCTAAACCTAAACTTGAAAACCCAAACCTAAACCCGATCCCGAACCCGAACCTCGATTTCCTAAACCTAAACCTTAACCTATTCTCAAATCTCTAAACCTAAACCTAATCCTAATCTGAACTCCCTAACCTAAACCCGAACCTAAACCTAAACTTGAAAACTCCAACCTAAACCCAATCTTGAACCCGAACCCAAATTCTTAAACCTATATCTTAACCTATTCTCAAATCCCTAAACCTACACCTACACCTAATCCTAATCTCAACTCCCTAACCTAAACCTAAACCTAAACTTGAAAACCCAAACTTGAACCCGATCCCGAACCCGAACTCGATTTCCTAAACCTAAACCTATTCTCAATTCCCTAAACCTATAGCTTATAACCTAACCTAAACCTAAACTTATTTATATGTATTATGCGTGGATGAATGTGATGTGAATAAGATTGTTTGTGTTTGGATGGATGTAGTTTATGTTTGGATGGATTTACGTAGCTTGGGTTTAGATGGATGTGAATGTGATGAAATGTGGATAAGATTGTTTTTTTTACTTATAAAGTTAAACTTATATGTATTATGCATGGATGAATGTAATGTGGATAAGATTGTGTTTGGATGGATTTACGTAGTTTGGGTTTAGATGGATGTGAATGTAAATGTGAATGTGAATGTGATGAAATATATTGTATAACAGGTGTATATCAGGAAGATTGTGTGTTTGGATGGATTTACGTAGTTTGAGTTTAGATGGATGTGAATGTGAATGTGAATGTGATGAAATATATTGTATAACAGGTGTATATCGGAAGATTGTGTGTTTAGATGGATTTACGTAGTTTGGGTTTAGATGGATGTGAATGTGAATGTGATGAAATATATTATATGACAGGTGTATATCAAGAAGATTGTGTGTTTGGATGAATTTATGTAGTTTGGGTTTAGATGGATGTGAATGTGAATGTGAATGTGATGAAATATATTGTATAACAGGTGTATATCAGGAAGATTGTGTTTAGATGGATTTACGTAGTTCGGGTTTAGATGGATGTGAATGTGAATGTGATGAAATATATTGTATAACAGGTGTATATCAAGAAGAAGACTGAAATATGTCAAATTTGAAAAGTCCTTTAAGAGTCATAAGAGACGGTCTATAACAGTCCTTTTAAAGGACGGTCATGGACCGTCCTTTAAAAGGACAGTCTATAACCGTCCTTTAAAGGCTCATACGAGACGGTCCATGGCAGTCCTTTTGAAGGACGGTCTATCGCCGTCCTTTGAAGGCCCGTAAGAGATGGTTCATGACAGTCTTTTTTAAGGACGGTCCATGACAGTCCTTTTAAAGGACGGTCCATGGCCGTCCTTTTTGGGCTCATAAGAGACCGTCTATGACAGTCCATTTTAAGGACGGCCCATGACCGTCCTTTTTTAGGACGGTCCATGACCGTCTTTTTTTCGTCAATAAGAATGACGGTTTTCAACCGTCCTTTAAGTAATAGGACACGTCAAAATTTGACTGCCTATGTGACGGTCCATGACCGTCCTTTTTGGTCATTTGAGACGGTTTTGGACCGTCCTTTTTTCGCTGTTTTGGCGTAGTGAGATCGGGGATCTTTTTCCGAGATACTCGGGATGGAATTTTGTTTTACGCCGTCTTTCCTTCATTCGGTTCAACCGGCTCTGATCCAATTAAATGAATCGGCCCGACACATGCCCAGGTTGCTGGCTCGTCGCTCGAGCCAACTTAATTTGTCTCGTTTTCTTCGGTTTATAACCTTCCCTCGGATTCAACGTATCCTTCGGCGACCCGAGGCACCAAGTCCGAGTCTCCGGACTTGGCGTACTTTTTGTACCCAACAGACTTCATCGAGCGTATCGCAGGAAACTCCATCTGATTGGGTGAGGGTGTTGCAGGCATTGGATCCTTACTTTTGTTCTGGTGATAGCCTCTCAGGAGTTTCAACACCCTGTCAAAGGGTTCGAGTATCCATAGGTGGTGAAATCCCACTACAGTGTGAGTGTGTGGTGGGGCCTACCATGATGTATGTGGGAAATTCACTGTCTATCTGATTTTCCCAAATGATATTTGGATATGAGCCTAAAAATTAAGGCAGATCCAAAACTCAAGTGGGCTCAAGAAGATTTAACTGATAAAAAAGATAAATGACATGGATAAAACAGACATCATGGTAAGTCCTCTTCTTGTGTGGCTTGGATCCTTGGATCTACCTAAGTGGGTGGATCGCCACTGTGGGGCCCGGCATGCTGTCTGTGCCTTACATCCATGCTGTCCATCTATTTTGACAGCTCATTTTCAAAAATGATTGCAAAAATGAAATAGATCCATATCTTAAGTGGACCACACAACAGGAAACAGTGGTGATTGAGCACCCACCGTTAAAAATTTCTTGGGGGCCTTCGAAATGTTTATTTTTCATCCAACCCCTTGATAAGGTAAAAAGGACATGGATGAAAGGACCACACGAATATCATATTAAAAAATTTTGTAGTGTAGAGGAAGTTTTTATTTGTCGACCTTCTATTGCAATAAAGGCCCCTAACAATGTTTCTGTTGCTTGGGACTTTCCTACTGTCTACTGACTTTCTCATGGGTTGGTCTCCCACTTGCTTGCTCGTCTGGCGATCTAGAACTGCTCTTCCTTCAACCTTAGCCTGCGTGAAGATCTTTGCATCTAGGGATGTGCTTCTTTGCTATTCTTCCAATGCTATTTCTATATTTAGAATTGCCTCTTAATATAATGTGTGAAATGCTTGCAAATCTTATTCTCTGCCTTATCTATCGTTTGCTTTGATCAATTTGCAGAGATTAGCATGCTCGTGGACAATCAACAAAGTCTAGGAGCCTTTAAAGGCCCGATGTCCTCCTCTTGGCAGATGCACATGTTCCCTACACGACTTCGCTATTTCGCTTCATCTTCTACCATTTGCGGACCATACTTTCTAAGCCAGCCGTCATTCACATACAGTCCACTTCTAGATTCATCACTAAGACTGAGATAACTGATCTTATATGATGTCTGGCCTAGGCTATGGGCTTTACCTATTTAGTGACCTTCCTCTACGTTTCCCCCTCCTCTCTTTTTGTCTTCCCTTTTGCTCCTTTGCGTCCGAGGTGTGGATTGCTTCTTTTTCATTTTCCTTCTTTTATATTAGGATTTGCCTCATTTGTTGTATCCTTTTATGCTTTGTCCTACATAAATGTTAAGAAAGTATTTCTCACTTACTTTCTTTAAAATAATAATTTTTTTTTTTTTAAAGAATAAATGGTCAATCATCACTATTACTTGTGGTTTGTTTCACGATTTGGATATTCTTTATTTTTTTGGATCATGTCTTAAAATGAGCTTTCAAAATGGATGGACAACAACCTTGTAACATACGTCATAGCAGGCCTCACAGTCAGATACCCACAGCCCGTGGGGATCAACACATGCCAATGCATCCCAACATATTATAATGTAATGCTTTGGGGATTTATCCTTAGAATTCTTATCACCTTTCAATGATTTAAACCCTTTATTACAATGAATCTGAACTTGTTTGGTGATACACAACAAATAAATTATTTAAAATTTAATCATTTTAACCATTGGAAATTTGGTTCTTTTTTTTACTTTGAAAATGAAAATAAATCCACTTTCAATCAATAGAAGCCCGATGTATCACACGCTAGGTAGGGTCTATTATTCCAGAAAGCATCATCATCAATTTGGGTCGTGCTTCAATGACGACCTCTTGCTATAAAGAATGGATTTCAGGCCTCTTGCTATGGAGGGTGGATTACGTGCCAGGGATCCATACATGGTGTACACGTGTTAGAGACTTGGCCACTCATGAGGCACTTAGTGTTGGGATGCCTTGCACAAACCTTAGGATCTAGCCTCCCGAAACAAACCAGAATTATGGATAAAGCAATGAAATAAATCAAAGCATCAATCACACACCACACAAGAGAATTTTACGTGGAAAACCCTCAAAGAGGTAAAAACCACGGGACCTCGTCCAGATCAACAATCCACTATGAAGTAGAACGTTACAATCTTCTTCACTCACGCAGGAGTGGATAAACAATAAGAGAAATAGAGAAAACGGAGAGATCTAACCGATTACAAGGACATAGAAGCGCTGAGATGTAGATTGCAAAGTAGAGAACCTCCACGACCAGAACCAACCTTCTATAAGCTTCCTCTCTCTCTTTCTCCCTCTCTATCACCTTTGATAGCCCTAAACCCTTTAGCAAATCCCTTGTAAAACTTTAGGAAACCCTCTTGCTATTTTGTGATACCTAGAAAAAATCATAGGCAACCCCTTTTATGGTTTTGGGAAACTCCTTTCCGCATCCCAGTTGCGAAAGGACTCAAATCCGCAGTTTCGCGCAAAATCGCGGAACAAACTGCGTAACCTACGACTAGTCCTGGAAATTCCAGGACTGGTCTTAGCCTCCTACGACTGGTCGTAGCTCACCTACGACTGGTCGTAGACCACCTACGACCGGTCGAGAACCCCGGAAAAAAATAGTCCGAACTCGCTGGACTTTGAGTCGAGCTACGACTCGACTCCCACGACTGGTCGTACCAGCCCTCGACCGGTCGAGCAGGGCTCACGACTGGTCGAGCACGGGGCAAAAAACCCCATCAAATCTCTCCCTTTTTGACCCGGGAGGGATCCACCTTCTTCAAGCCAGCCAGGTTTCTACAAACCTCGAACTTGCCTTTGAGCAAAGCCTTGGTCATCATGTTGACCCATTATCGTCCGTGTGGACCTTCTCAAGCTGTAACACCTTTTGTTCCAAAGTATCCCTGATCCAGTGATACCGAATCTCTATGTGCTTCGACTTGGAATGCTGACTTGGATTCTTGCTCAAGTGTATAGCACTCTGACTATCGCAATAGACCACGTGCTCCTCCTACTTTAGGCTAAGTTCCTGTAGGAACCTTTTCATCTAAAGCATCTCTTTACATGCTTCTGTGACTGCAATGTATTCGACCTCTGTCGTCGACAATGCTACGACCTTCTGCAGCTTGCTCTGCCAAGAAACCGCTTCCCCTGCAAACGTGAACATGAACCCCGATGTAGACTTCCTGGAGTCTATGTCACCTGCCATATCTGCATCTGTGTAGCCCTCTAACAAAGGTTTACCGTCACCATAGCATAAGCTCAACCTGGATGAGCCTCTTAGATACCGTAGTATCCATTTCACCGCTGCCCAATGTTCTTTACCAGGATTGGCAAGATACCGGCTGACTACACCAACCGCATATGCTATGTCTGGGCGTGTACACACCATAGCATACATCAAACTTCCTACAGCTGACGCGTAGGGTATTTTCTGCATCTCTTCCACCTCTGCCTTCGTCTTGGGACACTGTCTGTCGCTCAATCTGAAGTGACCATTTAGTGGAGTACTGACCGGCTTCGCTGCATTCATATTGAACCGCTCTAGGACTTTCTCAATATACCGCTCTTGTGACAACCTAAAGTTTCCTCCGCTTCGCATCACGGGTTATCTCCATTCCTAGGATCTGTCTGGCCAGGGCCCAAGTCTTTCATCGCAAAGACTTGCCCAACTCCCGTTTCACCACATCTTCTTGATGTCTTTTCCCATGATGAGCATGTCATCAACGTATAATAGCGTAACTAAGAAATCACCATCGAGAACTTGCGCGTGAACACACAGTGGTCCGACTCCGTTCTGTCATACCCATGTTTCAACATAAACGAGTCGAACTTCTTGTACCATTGCCGTGGAGCTTGTTTCAGCCCATACAAGCTCTTCCTCAACCTACACACCATATGTTCCTTGCCCTTGATTTCGAACCCCTCTGGTTGGTGCATGTAGATCTCTTCTTCCAGGTCACCATGGAGAAAGGCAGTTTTAACATCTAACTGCTCTATCTCCAGATCCATGCTAGCCGCCAACCCAAGCAACACTCATCTTTACCACTGGTGAGAATATCTCCTCGAAGTCTATGCCTTTCCTCTGACCAAACCCTTTTACCACAAGTCTGGCCTTAAACCTCGTCTGTGAATTCTTCTGCTCAACCTTCTTTCTGAACACCCACTTGTTGCTCAAAGCTTTCTTGCCCTTAGGCAATTTCACCATGTCATAGGTGTGGTTCTTACGCAAGGATTCCATCTCCTCTTGCATAGCTTTCAACCACTCCTCCTTATGCTTGTCGGCTAGGGCCTCAGAATAATCTTCTGGCTCTCCCCCATCGGTTAGCATAATGTACTCATGCGGTGAGTACCTCTTGACTACCACCGTCCCTAGATGACCTCCTCACCCGTGGCTCAACAGTGGATCAAGTGGGGCCGCTCCCCTGGTCCATCTTCTGAAGGAACTCCCTCGTCCTCTGCACCTTGCTGTACTCCCCCGTTACCAGGCACCACGGGAGGAGTAATCGAATCCAGGTCCTCTAGCTCACCTGAACTAGGCTGGTTCTTCTCTGGCTTACTAATGTCTTCGATACACTGATCTTCAAAGAAAACCACATCTCATCTGACGAGCTTCTTCTCGGTCGGATCCCATAACCTCGTAACCGAATTTTTCATCACCGTACCCTAAGAACACACACCGCCCGATCTTCATATCGAGCTTGGACCTCTCGTCCTTTGGTACGTGAACGGATGTCCCGCATCCAAACACCACGAGATGACCGTACGATGGATCTGTCCGATCTACACCTTCTCGGTACTTCTCCATTCAACGGGGGCGATGGAGACCCGTTTATCAAATACACCGCCGTGCGCATTGCTTCTCCCCAGAACGTCTTGGGCAACTTCGCATGGGATAACATGCATCTGATTCTCTCAACAATGGTGCGATTCATTCGCTCAGCTACACCATTATGCTGGGGGGTCTTGGGAACCGTCTGTTCATACCGTATACCTTGGGACTTGCAGTACTCGTGAAAGTCGCCAATGTATTCACCACCATTGTCAGTGCGGATGCACTTCAATGATCTACCTGTCTCTCTCTCGACCATAGCATGAAACAATTTAAACACACCAAAGACCTCGTCTTTGGATTTCAAAGCATAAACCCAAACCCTCCTAGATGCATCATCTATAAAAGTAACAAAATACAATGCCCCACCCAAGGTTTTTGTCCTCATAGGACCACAAACATCAGAATAAACCAAATCTAATGCATGCACTTTATTAACATGAGAAGCGCTTTAATGAATGAAACTCTATGTTTGTTTCCCCGATAAACAATCAAGACAGGTTTTGAGAGGCATACATCACGTCTGGAAGGAGGCGCTTCCTTGCTAGTAGTCCGAAGCCCTTTTTCACACATGTGGCCTGAGCCGCCCGTGCCACATGCCAATAGTGAATCTTCTGTGCGTTCAATCCACCCTTGCATATACCGACACTTGCCTTGTACAGGGTGCAACACTTCTTTCCTCTAGCCACGATCAATGAACCCTTGATGAGCTTCCATCGCCCACCAAAGAAACCGGCTTTCATAGCCATCATCATCCAAACCTTCCCGTCGACATCAAGTTAAGGCGAAAGTCCGGATATGCCTCACATCCACGAGAACCAATGTGCGCCCACATCGGTCTTCACACAAATATCACCGACTCCCACGATCTTTGATACGCCCGAATTTCCCATCTTCACAAATCCATAGTCACGACTTGTAGTTTGTGAAGAAGTCCCTGTGTGGAGTCGCATGAAAAGAAGCTCCCGAGTCTATCACCCGGTCGGTGCCCCGACTCGTGGCCGTGAGACATACATCGTGATCTCAGTAGAAGAATAACTACCATGTCGCCATCTGAAGCGACCTGCGGTGGAATCGATTCATCTTCCTTCCCTTTTCCTTTCTTGTCGTTCTTCTTACCACGACATTCATGCTTGTAGTGGCCCTTCTTGCCACAATTCCAGCATTCTACCTCTTTTCTGTTATTCGACTTGCCTCTTGATTTATCTCGGGCCTTCCCACCCTTCCTGTTATTTCCTCTCCCCTGTTCCTGTGTCACAAGAGCCTCTTGCTGTGCAGACCCCTGAGACTTCCTCCTTGTCTCCTCATTGAAGAGACAACTGGTTACCTGTTCCATGGATATCTTTCCGTCTGGCGCGGAGTTACTTAGAGACACCACCAATGTCTCCCAACTGTCAGGCAAATAACTAAGCAATAGTAAAGCCTGCAATTCATTATCCAGGACCATCTTCATAGAGGTGAGTTGGTTCACTGTATTGCTGACCTCATTCATATGCTCAGCCACAGAACCACCATCTTTGAACTTGAGATTCACAAGTCGCCTTATCAGAAATATCTTATTACCGGATGTCTTCCTCTCATACAGCCCTTGTAATTTTAGCCATAGGCTTTCGGCTGAGGTTTCTGTAGATACATGGTGGAACACAGAGTCATCCAACCATTGTCTAATAAACCCCACCGCCTTTCGATCCATCTTCTTCCAATCATCATCAGTCATATCCTTGGATTTTGCTGATATGCCTGAGATTGGAGAATATAGGTCCTTGCAATAAAGCAAGTCCTCCATCTTAGCCTTCCATATGGTCCAGTTAGAACCATTGAGGCTGATCATCCTTGAGCCACCTTCCATAATTCAAACCGATCCTACCCGTTCAATGAACTTAGCTTTGATACCACTTTGTTGGGATGCCTTGTACAAACCTTAGGATCTAGCCTCCCGAAACAAACCAGAATTATGGATAAAGCAATGAAATAAATCAAAGCATCAATCACACACCACACAAGAGAATTTTACGTGGAAAACCCTCAAAGAGGTAAAAACCACGGGACCTCGTCCAGATCAACAATCCACTATGAAGTAGAACGTTACAATCTTCTTCACTCACACAGGAGTGGATAAACAATAAGAGAAATAGAGAAAATGAAGAGATCTAACCGATTACGAGGACATAGAAGCGCTGAGATGTAGATTGCAAAGTAGAGAACCTCCACGAGCAGAACCTCCCTTCTATAAGCTTCCTCTCTCTCTTTCTCCCTCTCTCTCACCTTTGATAGCCCTAAACCCTTTAGCAAATCCCTTGTAAAGCTTTAGGAAACCCTCTTGCTATTTTGTGATACCTAGAAAAACCCTAGGCAACCCCTTTTATAGTTTTGGGAAACTCCTTTCCGCATCCCAGTTGCGAAAGGACTCAAATCCGCAGTTTCGCGCAAAATCGCGGAACAAACTGCGTAACCTACGACTAGTCCTGGAAATTCCAGGACTGGTCTTAGCCTCCTACGACTGGTCGTAGCTCACCTACGACTGGTCGTATACCACCTACGACCGGTCGTGGGTCACCTACGACCGGTCGAGAACCCCGGAGAAAAATAGTCCGAACTCACTGGACTTTGAGTCGAGCTACAACTCGACTCCCACGACTGGTCGTACCAGCCCTCGACCGGTCGAGCAGGGCTCACGACTGGTCGAGCACGGGGCAAAAAACCCCATCACTTAGCACTGTGTACTAGCTGTATGATAAGGTAAGGATGTACACTCATCAAGTGAACCACACGTGTGCATTGATTTTATTTTTTTCATGGTTGGACTTTTTGTCTTTTTTTTTTTTTCTAACCGCCCATGTTTTTTGCGTGTGGTCATACTAAAGGTATGAGCTAAGGAGAGAATCGTGATTCTTCTGCTTGTCCTAAACAGAATTTTTGTTTATGAATTTCTGATTATTGCAATTTGATTGGGCCACATCATCACACAACATTTTATGAAGTAATGGCAATGTACGTCAATATAACCTAAACTCAGATAGGAAAATAAGAATTTTCTGTTTGTGACAAGTAGAGGATCTCAATTGGGAGAAGATTGGCTTGAATCTCCAACACATGCTATACTGCAAGAGGGAGGGGTGTGATTCAGTGGATCCTTGACTATGGGTTTGACTTTGATGTGTGTGCCTTACATCCATCTCATCCATCCATTTTGAAAGCTGATTTTAGGGAATGATAACAAAAAAATAAACCTGGTTAATTCATATCTCAGGTAGACCACACCATAAGAAAATGTGATGATTAAATACACACAATTAAAAACTTCTTATGGTCCACTGGAATATTTATTTTTCATATAACCTATTGATAAAGTCACGAGGACTTTGGATGAAGGGACCTCACAAATATCTAACTTGATCCAAAATAAATATCAGCTTGATCCAAAACTTTTGCAGTGCACGACGTATTTAATAGTCGATCACCATTGTTTCCTATGGTGTAGTCTATATGAGATTTGGATCTATTTCTTTCTTATATAATGCCCAAAAATAAGCCGTCAAAATGGATGAACGGCCACACATCACGGTGGGCTCCAAATTAAGGGATCTACCCACAGAGGTTTATATTTGTGGTTTTCTAGTCATCCTCGTGGGAATGACCTTACAAAATGCAGTGTGATGATGTGGCCCAATCAAATTGCAATGGACATTTCCATTCCTACTGGTTCTGTGGTGTGGTTTAAGTGAGGCTTATATGTGCTTCATTTGTGGACTCGCAACTAAACGTGAGTTTTTTTAATCTACTTCATTTTTTAGCTCATGTCCAGACATGAGCGGTAAAAAAGGAAGGACACGGTAGATTTCTCACAAACATTACAATGTCCTCCCTCAACTTTTGCCACATCCATTAGAGATCTAGAGATTCGGCCTGTCCGGTGACAAGACCTTTGTGCTGGAAAAGCCGTGGGCCCACAATGATGTATGCGTTTTATCCATGACATCCACCTATTTTTCTGCTTACTATAGGGCTGCTTACTATAGGGCACGGATAAAAAATTAGGCAGATCCAAAGATTAGGTGGAGCACACTAATAGAAAAAAGTGGTGATTAAACGCCCACCATTTAAAAAAATAAAATAAAATAAAACCCTAATGCTCGTTCCATTGCTTATTTGCCATTTAAAACTTGTTGATTGGGTCACACAAATCTAAATATTCAAGGAAAACCACATGTATCAATTTGATCCAAAACTTGTGGCTGCAAGAAGATTTTAACGGTAGGCTTCAATCACCAACGGTTCCTGAGATGTGGTCCACCTGAGATTTGGGCCTACCTAATTTTAATGAGCGGGCAAAACAGATGGTATGGGGACCTAAATTTTACTACTCTGTCGTGATCTGTACACATGCATTAAAAAGTTGTACACGTGGCTTTCATGGAACTAATTAATACTAAACTGACCTAATTAATTTCTGTTCCCAATTTAAATAACCTTCAAACAAATTAATATTACGTTGAACTAAATTCCAGAAGGGATGATTGATGGACCATTTAAATGAAAAAAACATTCAATGGCCTTAATTCAACAAACAGATGTCCCAATCACTGGCTAGGTCGTTCAGTCAATCTAATTTTTGGTTTACTGCACATGTGCAGTAGGTCCATGGTTTTATTTACATGTAAGACTACAACAAAATCAGCCTTTAACGGCGGTCAAAACCGCCGACAAAGGTCCAAAAAATGCCGGTAAAGATTTTACCGGCTGTCAGGCAACAGCCAGCAAGGGCTCGGCTACGAATAAAATCCATAGCAATAAATAGGCCTTTTGGATTTGGTCTGTAGCCATAGAGCATAAATAATAGTGAATATTATAGGAAATCTGCTATCCAAACTATTGAACCTCCTTTCATTCTATTTCCTTTTTTCATGTTGTTAGTGATTTTCAAGTGTACAAAGGTGCCCATTAATGTGAGAAAGAAGTGCAATAATAATATTTGGAAGCATTCGAAAGCTAAAGGTCACCAGATTCACCAGCCAATCCTCTTCCGTCGTCCCAACATGGCATGCACAAGTGTGAGATCCAGACCGTCCTTAGATTCCTCAGCTCTTTTCCAAGCAGCCTGAGAAGAAAAAAAAGAAAAAAAAGAAAAAAAGATTAACAAAGTATGGAAAAACAGAATTAAAAAAAGAAGAAGAAGTTGATTAAGAAAAATGTGAAACAAGAAACAATCTGGAGGGGATGCAACGGTATAGATCAGATCTACATATGTAAATGCGTGCAACAAAGAGCTAAAAGAAAAAAAAAAAGAAAAAGAAAACGAAAAAAGAATCTAAATCTGTCTACGAAAACTGCAGTTAATGGGCTAGCTTTACATAGATTAAATCCGTAGCTATATAGCTCATAGCTACCAAAAATCTGTAGCCATAGAGAAAATCTTTCTCATGAACAAAAAAAAAAAAAAAAAAAAAAAAAAAAGTTGACCCTCATGTATCCTAGTTTTTTTATTTTTATTTTTTTATTTACACCAGTCTATGCAGCCAACGTACTTTGGTTAATGTCAATGATCTCCATGTTGCCAATGATTGCCATTGTTTCCAAGAGACTGGTTTCTTCAGTCAATCTTTGGTGAGATGTGTAGTAGTAGAAGGCATTAGGACCAGTATTTTGGAGTCCCTCATTGCAGCAGATAATCTTATCTTCTGGGCTGGAGTGGTCAGATTAAAAAAATCCTGGGATTTCCCGCCGAGGCTTGTCTGCGGTCATGTTCTGCAGGAGTAATGGTGTGCGGGTTGGTATCTATGGTGCTGGCTCAGCGCTTTCGGAATTCAAGCTGCAGGGGGATCTTTTCTTTTATTTTGGATTGCATCCAAGTCATTGCCTGCTGGGAGTTGCTTGTGTTGCTTTTCTGTTTAATGCAGGCTTGGTGGCAACTATTGTTCATAGATTTTCCAAAAGCATAATTCTTTAGAATAAAACAACATAAAGGATTAGAGGGTGGCAACTATTGTTCATGTTTAAAAGAACCTAAATGTGCCTAAAGATACAAACATGTGCATGTCCACCAGAAGTGATAGGACTCAGGATTGCAGAAATCAATATGTTGAATGGCTGCATACCTTTGAGGTAACACTTAAAAAATCCCACGCTTCATGTTGTTTACAAAATTGGCTATTGACAAAAGATCCTAAAAGAAAGAACATATCAGAAAGCAGCATGACAGAACCGATACACAATCGAAGGAATGCAAAGCAGGGCAACTATATCACACTTGCAAATATTTGTCAAGCAGACTACACCGCTGGTGAACAAAAGAATCCTCGATACTTGATGAAAGAAACCTCTTTGGAGGCAAATGTAATGTATAATTTGGTATATCTTTAAGATGCCGATGGAGTCGCTCAAAGTTTCTGTATCTGTAGACAATAAGTAATAAAATATCAATCGAAATTCCCAACTGTAGAACTCTCCATGCTGATGCAAAAAGTGTTATGGATAGATGTCTTAAATCTGTCTGTTGGTCTGTGGATGATATTGACAGGGTTTTGATGACATCAATAGTAGTCGTCGATGACATCGAAGGTTGCTCGATGCCATGATAATTCAAGAAAATTTTCACCCCTAGTCGCTGGACAGTTTTGGTCCGTCTTCGATGACATCGATGGACCTTCGATGACATCGAAGATGTTACATAGATTTTTACACAGATTTTCTGCGGAAACGTAGATTTTACGATTTTTATTTCTTATTCTAATTCTACTTCTTTCTAAACTTATATAAAGGGGTGTATACGGGATTGAGAGGTATTCTAAGGCTTTCTAATGGAGTTCCAAGGGTTCCTAATACGATTTTAGGGTTTCTAAAGGGTGTAGTAAGGGTGAGATTCGAGGTTGTTCGAATCGGGTAAGTCCTCTCTCTTGTAATTTCTTTTCATAGTGGATTTCTGTCGCTTTGTACAATGGTTTTTTCCTGTAAGGGTTTTCCACATTAAATATGTGTTCTCTTGTGTGTGCTTGGTGTCATTGGATTGCTATCCTAGATTTAGATCTGTGTGATTCCGTAGTACAAATCTCCAACAAGTGGTATTAGAGTAATCGTTAGGGCCTAAATCTGAATATGAGGAATTAGTAATAATGGCGAGCACTAGGTATGATATTGAGAAGTACTCAGGGAAAAATAATTTTAAGTTTTGGAAGATCAAGATGATGAGTTCCTTAATCAAGTAAGGTGAAGATGGTGCTTTTGAGGAGCGAAAGTCTACTATGACTGATGATAAATAGAATACTCTTGATAAGAAGGCATTATCATCGATCCGTTTATGTCTTAAGGATGAGGTTCTCTACAACGTCATGAGGGAGAAAATTGCGGCTAAGTTATGGGCGAAGTTAGAGGATGTCTATACGAAAAAATCCTCAGAAAATTGCCTACACTTGAAGTGGCAGTGGTATAACTTCAAGATGACAGAGGGTGGAGATTTGGAGGCTTACAGAAGCAACTTTAATAAATTAGTTTATAAATTGCTGGATATGGAGGAAGTGATGAAAGATGAAGAACAAGCATGTATGTTGCTGAATTTTCTTCCGGCATCGTATGAGTCATTCAAGGACACTATGTGCAGCACGAATAAAACCTTGAGTGTCGATACCGTTATCTCAGCCCTTCAAGGGAAGGTTATGAGAAAGCTAAACGACGATATGGGGACATCTTTTGAGGCACTGTTTATAAGGGACAAAAATTCTGAGCAAGGTACAGATTCTTCAGGTTATAGATTTAAATCCAAGGGCAAGGGTAAATGAAAGGTAAAGTGCTGAAATTGTGGAAAGGATGGACATGTAAGGAAGGACTGTGAAAATCCTAAATCGAAGAGAGAAGATTCTGAGGCTTCGTATAGAGAGGCCAATGCTGCCACGTCAGATGGATCGAGTAGATGTGATAGTGATGTTTTGTCTGTGTCTTCACTTAGACGGTCATACGATGATCGTAAGGAAGAGTGGAGTGGATGTTAGACACAGGGGCATCTTTTCACATGACTCCTCATCGGAGGTAGTTCACCAGCTACAGGGAGTGCTATGGTGGACAGGTATTTATGGGCAATGGCATTACTTGTAACGTTGTGGCTGTTGGTTCAGTGTGCATCAAGATGTTTAATGGGGTGGAGCGTACCTTGATTGATGTCAGGCACGTTCCTGATTTGAAGCAGAATCTGATTTCTCTTGGTGTACTTGAGGCAAAAGGATGCAAGTACACAGGTATTGATAGTGCTCTTAAGGTATCTAAGGGGGCATGGGTAATCATGAAAGTACAATGACTCGGTAACTTATACAGGTTGATCAGGAGCACTTCAAAAGGTGGAGCTACAGTGGATTTAGCAGATTCCACCTCTGCACGTGTGTGGCATGTTGGGCATGGCCACATGAGCGGGTAAGGCAAGAAGGCTGAGACGTGCGAACAGAGATACAGATCAGCTGGAGCAGCCACCTGTGAGAAGAATCACACGACATGATCGCAGAATATCGGCGTAATACAAGGACGACTCCAATATCACAGGGGATTCATATTTTATTCAGATGGCTCTAGGTGAGTGTAAGACCCGTATCTTAGTTCGTACTGTTCCGTCGACTTCCGCGATCCTTTCCATCAAATTTTGGCAACCTGCGACATATAATCAACGTTTACGATCGACCCTAAGTCGTATCCTATAGATTTGAGGCGGCTTAATCCGAGACTTGTACCATTGTGACCGCATCATCGCCGTGGTTCCAACGCCGCAACTCGCGCATTGATCCAATACCCTGACCAGAAGATGCGGGCCGACGTTTGTTTCGAAGAAAACACCGCGCGTTTGTAATTCCAAGAGAATCTCTACAACATGTCCCATCAATCAATCAATCAATCACTTCATGTCAAGTACACATCACCTTTCACCTCATCTCCAAGCAACCACCAAGTCAACTCTTTCTCACCCTCTCTCTTACACACCCATACCTAGTCAAGTACACATCACTCCATCACTCATATCTCCCATCTCCCTCTCTCTCTTATAACAATCTCTCTCTCATCCCTCTCTCCCTCATTTCTCTCCAAGCACCACACGTCCATGCATTCCAAGTGAAAAAAAAGTGAGTTTGTGTGGCCCACTTTCTCTCTAAAAAATTCATCATCCTAGCCATTCATTTCTCATCCACTCCATCAAAGTGAAGCACAAGGAGACCGGTGTTCCAACGAGCTGAGAAGATCGAACGGTGGGTGCTCATTAGGCTAGATTTTCATATTTTTATGATGGACTAAGTGAGGCCTACCGATCAATGGTATGGATCTCACTTTGGACCTTAAGATGTGGCCGATGGCCCACCTTGATCTTCATGATCATTCCATGATGGGGCCATTCTCCATGGACCCCATCATGATGTTTACTTTCTAGTCTAAGAAGGGGTCATCTAGACCTCACATCTTAGTGGAGAATGGATCTCCACGTAGATCTTTGATTTAGTGGGCCCACATGCAATGGGACCCACTTGATGTAGGATTGGATGCTTGAAACGGAGGGCCCATAGTGCCGGGATCCCTCCATCCCGAGTGTCCCTTCATCTCTCTCTCTCCTCTCTTTTTATTTATTTATTTATTTTTATGTGTAATGAGGTGGCCATGTGGCCCACTGGGATGGACACCACCTTAATGTATGATTTATTCATACCATTCATCCATTTAGTGGCCCACCGGAGCAAGGCCCACCTTATGTATGCGTTAAACCCAAACCGTCCACGTCCAGGGACGTCCACTACCCCCCCCCCCCCTTGATGTATAGTTCTAATCCATGTCGTCCATTCCTTTCCCTGACACATTTTAGGCGTTGAGCCGAAAAATGAAATTAATTCGAGGTTCTGGTGGGCCATAGCGTTGGAAATAGTAGTTTCTACCGTTGAAAACCACCCTGCCATTCTTAAACACAAAAAATATCAGATATTGGACTTGTTTGGTCCGTCCCGGGCCACGGAAACCAGTGGCTGGGGTGGATTCATCCGATGTGGGACCCATGCACCAAAAACCTCGAAAAAATGACATTTTTAGCAAAAAATAAAAATAAATAAAAATAAATAAGGGGCAGTGCCTGCTGCTGCTATGCAGCAGGACGCTGCCAGTGTCAGCATGAAAACGGGGAGGACCCACGACCCCAGCCATGGGCCCTACCATGATGTATTTCTGATATCCACATCGCCCATTTGATGAGCCACTTCCTGAGGTGGGCCTCCTCCAAATTTCAGACCCATCCAAAGCTCAGGTGGCCCACATCACAGGAAATAGTGTGAATTGAACCGTTTGCCATTGAACATTAAGGTGGGCCCCACGTGGGACCCGCAATGATATATGTGTTTATTTCTACCATCGGCTTGGACGGTGGAGGCACTGTGATGTATTTATTCTATCCCCACTGTCCAGGGGACGGTGGGTGTGTTAGTGTGTGCCTGAGTGTGTGCGTATGTGCGTGGGTGGGTGCGTGTGTGTGCATATGTGTGTGTGCGTGTGTGAGTGCATGCATGTATGTGTGTGTGTGTGTGTTGTGTGTGTATATATATTATAAATCAGATGGTGGGCCTCTATGGGCCCCACCATGATGCATGTGTTGCTCTAACCCATCCAACCATTTTGAAAGATAATTTTGGTGCTTGAGTTTTAAAAAAAAAATGAGACAGATCTAGGATTAGGTGGACCCTACTATAAAAAATAGTGGGTTTGACCATCCACCATTAAAAACCCCTTTCAGGTCAATGGGACCTTATGATCAAACTTGATGGGAAATAAATGTTATGGTGGGTCGTGAGGATTTTAATGGTGGAAATCATTCTCACCACTTGTATTTGAGTGTGGCCCATTTGATGTGCAATGGGGCCCAATTGGTGTGGCCCATCTGTCATACATAAGGCCCATGTTGTGGGGCCCATTCGATGTATTTGTGGCCCGTTGTTGAGGCCCATTTTGATATATATGAGACCCATGTTACAAGGCCCATTGTGATGTTTTCAAAGGCCCATGGGTTATGACCCATTGCAATGTACATAAGGCCCGTTGATGCGACCCACTTGATTTATATAAGGCCCATATGAGGCGGCCCATTTGATGTATCTAAGGCCTATGGGACGAGGCCCAATGAGATGTATATAGGTCCATTGTAATGTGTGATTTCCCATGGGTTGTGTAGCGATATTTATGGCGGGCCATGCCTTAGGAGCAATTTTGGTTTGACATACACATTATAAGAATAATGTTGGTTTAATGTCCGCATTATAGATCTCCCTAGGGCCCATTGATAGGCCCATACTGGCTATGTGTAGGCCGTCTAGGCCCATCTTCGGTGTAAGGATAGTTCATTACTTTATAACATGCTTAGTATAGCTCCTTGATTCATGCGCATACGCATTATATGTATGCTTGATATGAGGAATGTTTGATCATAGCATAAGCTGTCGGGCTGAGACGTTGACGGGACTCCTTATGAGACGGAGTGCCCTACATGATCGCGCAGTACGCGCTGGATTGTTGCATGATTGTACGGTGTGACTCATGCATCTCGCATATGTGTGACTTGATCATTGCACGCCCTAGCGACATCAGGGCAGTGGCTCCACAGACACATCATGGATGGCCGTATTAGATACTGAAAATACTTGGTTCTAGCACTGTGGGTACTTAGGATGTCCTTGGGTGAAAGTCCCAGAAACTTTTTGGTACCAAGAGATGCTCCAACGTCTAGACCGAGTGGATACATGAGCGCCCGAGTGCCGAATACCAGTAGGCCGCGTCTCCCACTATGTCGTGGTCGGTTGGAAAGGGGTGTAGCCTTATCCGCCCGAGTGAGGGATCTATAAGCTAGGCTGAGTCTGACTAGCTCGCAAATGAGTCTGCTATCGACGAGCCGGGTAAGTATTGGCAGACTACTGGTCAGGCAAATAGTGAGGTCTATTCCGCTTGCTTGACTGTGCAGCTAGGGAGGAGGCAGTCAGTGTGATGTGTATTAGACCCCGGTGATATCCAGAGAGGAACCGTATTGATATGTGTACTTGATGAGTACTGACATGCTTGCTTTACATCTCGCATATGACATTTGGCTACATAAGCCTTGTATCGCATGACCTTGGGATGATCGATAGCATTCATGTCTTGCATCACATAGTTTTGGTACAGCTGATAGCACTCATGGACTTATCCGCATATTTTCGCATTACTCTGATATTATACACTTGGCACTTGCCTTGCGCACACACTTCCACCACCCTCTAAGCTTTTATAAGCTTATGCACGATAGTTGTGTGCAGGTTGCGTCGGACGGTAGTAGCGCTGAGGCAGGAGCACGTATCGGATCTTTTTGGAGCCTTTTGATCATCTTGTGTTTCCCTTCCCGCATTATACTTAAAGCTTTTGATATAGTGGATAGTGGTGTTGTTGTTTTGTGACTTGGTTGTGCTTATGGTTATGCTCTATTATAAAAAAATCAAATTAAAAATTCTCCTTGTAGGATCCTAGGAACGGAATCTGGCATGTGAGCGCCGAAATTTGACAATGGGGGCACTACGGAGGCTGTCGGCACCGGATTCGGTGATCGAGAATTTTGTGAGTCCGTTTTTCAAATTTGGGGCGTGACAGAAGTTGGTATCAGAGCATAACTTGGGAATACCTGAAATCACATCACATATCTGCTATGAACTTAGAATAAATAGGTCCCAACTCTGGATAACTTGGCGATTTCTGACATAGACCCTTAAACTTTATACCTTCGAGAATTCTCAAGGCTGATAGGCCCTTGTTCTTTCTTGTAGGAAATGCCGCGTAAGAAAGCGACCCGAGCGACTCCCGCTTCCCCGAGTGAGCCTTGCGCATCCCCGTCAGTACCCGTGACCCAAAGTAGCTTCAGCAGATGCTGCAGACGATGACTACCATCTTTCAGGGATAGGGCGGGCGACCTGTTGTTACGCCGGCCCAGGCAGAGCAGGAGCGTGCAAGCACCCTTCTTAGAGGCTTCCGACGGCATGATCCCCCGCGATTCCAGGGTGTGTCAGACCCTACTGCAACAGAGTTATGACGCTCCAAGTTGGAGAAGATATTCGACACTATGAGATGTACAACCCAGCAGCGAGTCCCGTTAGCCGTATTTCTTCTCCAGGGGGAGGCTCAGCACTGGTGGGCATCAGTTACTCGATCGGTAGTGACCGATTTTGAGTGGAGAGGACTTTATAGATCGGTTTAACTAGAAGTTCTTTCTCGAGCATGTGCGACAGCAGTGCACATTGGAGTTTGAGACATTGGTCCAAGGGGACATGTTTGTGTCGCAGTATGAGGCACGTTTTGTCGAGCTACTAAGGTTTGCGACATACCTTGTTGATGATGAGGGATGGAAGGCCCGCCGTTTTGAGAACGGTTTGCGTCCTGTCCACAGGAGTCGTGTGATCGGACACATGCTTCCGACATTTGAGCAGATTGTGGAGAGGGCACAGATTTACGAGGCAGATTGGGCCAACGTGCAGAGGATTCGTGACTAGAGGGGAGATCAGAACTGAAGGCACTCTCTGGCAGTTCCCACCAGCAGCGTCGTTCACAGCAGCGACGTATGACCCATCCAACATTCTGAGCACCAACAGTACCCCCAGCACCACCTTGTTGATGATTAGGGATATCATTTTACCTGCAGATCTGTTTGTATTGCCGATGTCTGAGTTTGATGTCATCTTAGGCATGAATTTGCTCGCCGAGTACCACACCATATTGGACTGCTTCGCGAGGACAGTCACGTTCTGTATACCCGGCGTGCCAGAGTTCCAGTTTGTTGCTGAGCCCAAAGGAGTCTAGCTTTCCTGCCTGTTGTCATGTGCCATTAAGGAGTTAGCTTCTTTGTATATTGACCAGCTGCCGATCATTTGTGGTTTTTCTGATGTGTTCCAGGAGATTCTGGGGTTACCACCTCGTTGGCACACCGAGTTCCAGATTGATCTTGTGCCTGGTACCGCGCCTATTTCAAAGGCCCCGTATCGTATGGCACTGTTGGAGTTACGGGAACTGCAGAAGCAGTTGGACGAGTTGCATGAGTTAGGCTTTATCTGTCTGAGTAGTTCTCCGTGGGGAGCGCCGGTACTCTTCATGAAGAAGAAGGATGACTCGTTGAAGCTTTGCGTCGATTACCACGAGCTCAACAAGGTCACGATCAAGAATAAGTACTCACTCCCATGAATCGATGACTTGTTTGATCAATTGCAGGAGGCGCAGTTCTTTTTGAAGATAGACTTGTTGTCCGATTATCATCAGGTTCAGGTTTGAGATGAGGATATCCCGAAGACATCCTTCAGGACGCGCTACGGTCATTTTGAGTTCCAGGTCATCCTTCGAACTGACTAATGCGCCCGCCGTATTCATGCAGTTGATGAACGAGGTCTTCTGTCCATATCTTGACCAGTTTGTTGTGGTATTCATCGATGACATTCTGATATATTTAAGGACCCGTGAGGAGCATGAGCGCCATCTGAAGATCACATTATAGACTCTCCGTGCACACCAGCTTTATGCGAAGCTGAAAAAGTACAAGTTCTGGTAGGAGGAGGTGAAGTTCCTCGGTCATGTGGTGACGAGGCAGGGTGTCGCCGTGGACCCCTCGAAGATTGATGTCGTACGTCAGTAGGGTCAGCCCACGAACGCATCTGATATCCATAGTTTCCTTGGTTTGACGAGCTACTACCGACGCTTCATTGAAGGATTCTCTCGTATTGCAGCCCCGTTGACCAGGTTGACGAGGAAGGGTGACGAGTTTGTATGGAGCGACACTTGTGAGTATGCGTTTATGGAGCTGAAGGACCGTCTCACGTCCACTCCTGTCCTCACTCTTCCCTCTGAGAGTGATGGATTTGTTGTATTTACTGATACCTCGCGAGTTGGTTTAGATGCTGTCCTGATGCAGCACGGGAAGCCGGTGGCTTATGCATCTCGCCAGTTCAAGGTCCATGAGCTGAAGTACCCCACGCATAATTTAGAGCTGGCAGCAGTTATCTTCGCACTGAAGGTGTGGAGGCACTATCCTTACGGGGTGAGGTTTGAGCTTTTCTCCAACCACAAGAGCTTGAAGTATCTGTTCTCTCAGTCAGAGCTGAACATGAGGCAGAGGCAATGGATGCAACTCCTGAAAGACTATGATTTTGATCTCTAGTATCACCCGAGCAAGGCGAACGTGGTGGCGGATGCCCTTAGCCGTCAGCCACGAGGCCTGGTGGCGCACTTGATGATTTGGGAGTGGAGGATGCTCGAGGATGTAGTAGAGTACTACTTCGAGTTTGGTCTGCA
The DNA here is from genome assembly GCA_030180095.1 of Magnolia changhungtana. Lineage (NCBI taxonomy): Eukaryota > Viridiplantae > Streptophyta > Magnoliopsida > Magnoliales > Magnoliaceae > Magnolia > Magnolia changhungtana. The sequence continues at coordinate 390,112 of JASAUF010000053.1, read as the reverse complement.
GTCTTCTATTGTTCAGTTATCGAGCCTGTCGATTCAACCCTCTTTTGTCGCAAGGGTGATCGAGACTCAACAGGCAGACAAGTCGTTACAGGATTACCGAGCAGAGGTAGCATTTGAGAGTCAGTCAGTCTGGCAAGTTGGTTCTGATGGTGGACTTCGTTTCAGAGGATGATTATGTGTCTTGGATATTCCTGAGTTGTGCCGAGATCTTATGACCGAGGCACACCGATTGTGGTTCTCTATCCACCCTGGCTCGACAAAGATGTATCACGATATGGGGTGTCAGTATTTTTGGGCAGGGATGAAGTGCCAGATAACCAATTTTGTGGTCGAGTGCGACATGTGCCAGCTTGTTAAGGCCGATCTTCAGGGACCCCCTGGTTTATTACAGCCATTGAGTATCCCGATGTGGAAGTGGGAGCACATATCTACCAATTTTGTCATGGGTTTGCCGAGGACACAACGCGGTCATGACGCTATCTAGGTTGTCGTGGACCGTTTAATGAAGTCGGCACATTTTCTTGCGATTCGTGAGACTTGGCATACAGACCGGCTTGCCAAGATGTTTGTTGATGAAATTGTGAAACTACACGGTGTTCCTGTTTCGATCATTTCAGACCAAGACACAAGGTTCACGTCTCAGTTTGGAGGAGCTTCCAGAGAGCGATGGGGACTGATTTGCAGCTAGCACCGCATATCATCCAAAGATCGATGGGCAGACCAAAAGGGTCAACCAGATCCTTGAGGATATGCTTCGGGCTTGCGTGATTGATTTCTCGGGTAGTTGGGATGAGCACCTACGATTGGCTGAGTTCGCGTACAACAACAGCTATTAGGTGGCCATTTGTATGGCTCCTTTTGAGGCATTATATGGCAGGCCGTGCAGATCTCCGAGTTGTTGGACCGAGGTTGGAGAGCGGCATCTCCTCGGTCCCGAGCTTGTGCTACAGACGTCAGAGGCTATCGATATCATCAGGCAGATGATGCGTACAGCTCAGAGCCAGTAGAAGAGTTTTGCTGATCATCAGCGTCGTCCCTTGAAGTTTGTAGTTGGGGATCATGTGTATCTCAAGGTCTCACCCATGAAGGGTGTGGTTCGTTTTGGAGCGAAGGGCAAGCTTACCCCGAGATTTATAGGACCTTTCGAGATCAACGGACGCGTTGGCGCCGTGGCCTATCGGCTTGCCTTACCATCTCAGTTGTCTGGCGTCCACAACGTTTTTCACGTCTCTATGTTAAGGAAGTGTGGGTCAAACATCATTCCTGTTATTGATTGGCAGCTGTTGGAAGTTCGTGAAGACGCTTCTTACATTGAGCAGCCAGTTCGTATCTTCGATCGGAAGGAGCAGGTCCTATGGACTACGGTCATTCCCTTGGTGAAGGTGCAGTGGGGCCATCATAGTGTGGATGAGGCATCTTGGGAGCGCGAGGTGGAGATTCGCAAGCGCTATCCCCATCTTTTCGATGTTTGATTGTATGTTGTACTGTGTTTTGATTATGTATGATGTTATATTTCCTATTTCCTTATGAGTTATCGTTAGCTGCGATGGTAGTGTAAATTTTGAAGATGAAATTTTTATTAGGTGGGGAGAGTTGTAAGACCCATATCCTAGTTCGTACTGTTCCGTCGACTTCCGCGATCCTTTTCGTCAAATTCCGGCAACTTGCGACATATAATCAACGTTTGCGATCGACCTTAAGTCGTATCCTATAGATTTGAGGCGGCTTAATCCGAGACTTGTACCATTGCGACCGCACCATCGCTGCGGTTCCAACGCAGCGACTCGCGCACCGATCCGATACCCTGACCAGAAGATGCGTGCCAGTGTTTATTTCAAAGAAAACACCGCACGTTTGCAATTCCAAGAGAATCTCTACACATATCCCATCAATCAATCAATCAATCACTTCATGTCAAGTACACATCACCTTTCACCCCATCCCTAAGCAACCACCAAGTCAACTCTTTCTCACCCTCTCTCTTACACACCCATACCTAGTCAAGTACACATCACTCCATCACTCACATCTCCCATCTCCCTCTCTCTCTCTTACAACAATCTCTCTCTCCCTCATTTCTCTCCAAGCACCACACATCCATGCATTCCAAGTGAGAGAAAAGTGAGTTTGTGTGGCCCACTTTCTCTCCTAAAAATCCATCATCCTAGCCATCCATTTCTCATCCTCTCCATCAAAGTGAAGCACAAGGAGACCGGCGTTCCAACGAGCCAAGAAGATTGAACGGTGGGTGCTTATTAGGCTAGATTTTCATATTTTTATGATGGACCAAGTGAGGCCTACCGATCAATGGTATAGATCTCACTTTGGACCTTAAGATGTGGCCGATGGCCCACCTTGATTTTCATGATTATTCCATAATAGGGCGATTCTCCATGGACCCCATCATGATGTTTACTTTCTAGTCTAAGAAGGGGTCATCTAGACCTCACATCTTAGTGGAGAATGGATCTCCACGTTGATCTTTGATTTAGTGGGCCCACATGCAATGGGACCCACTTGATGTAGGATTGGATGCTTGAAACGGAGGGCCCATAGTGCCGGGGTCCCTCTATCCCGAGTGTCCCTCCATCTCTCTCTCTCTCCTCTCTTTTTATTTATTTATTTATTTTTATGTGTAATGAGGTGGCCATGTGGCCCACTGGGATGGACCCCACCTTAATGTATGATTTATTCATACCATTCATCCATTTGGTGGCCCACTGGAGCAAGGCCCACCTTGTGTATGCATTAGACCCAAATATCAGCTTAGTTTGAAGCATTTGGGTGAGCCACTTGTATAGCCCCCCCCTCCCGATGTATAGTTCTAATCCACGCCATACATTCCTTTCCCTTTCCTTGACATATTTTAGGCGTTGAGCCGAAAAATGAAGTTGATCTGAGGTTCTGGTGGGCCATAACGTTGAAAACAGTAGTTTTTACCGTTGAAAACCACCCTGCCGTTCTTAAACACGGAAAAATATTAGATATTGGACTTGTTTGGCCCGTCCCGGGCCACGAAAACCAGTGGCCGGGGTGGATTCATCCGATGTGGGCCCCATGCACCAAAAACCTCGAAAAAATAAGATTTTTAGCAAAAAATAAAATAAATAAAAATAGATAAGGGCAATACCTTTCTTCTTCTTATGCGATGCAGACACCGCAACACACGTCGGCGTGGCAAACGGCAGACCCACGCTGAACCATGGGCCCCACCATGATGTATTTCTGATATCCACACCGCCCATTTGATGAACCACTTCTTGAGGTGGGCCTCCTCCAAATTTCAGACCCATCCAAAGCTCAAGTGGCCCACATCACAGGAAATAGTGTGAATTGAACCGTCTACCATTGAAACACTTTTTGGGCCCACAGAAGTTTCGGATCAAGCTGAAATTTGTTTTTCCCCTTCGTCCAGTCCTGCCTGACCTTATGAATGGGTTGGATGGAAGATAAACATTAAGGTGGGCCCCATGTGGGACCCGCAATGATATATGTGTTTATTTCCATCGTCCACCTGGACGGTGGAGGCACTGTGATGTATTTATTCTATCCCTACTGTCCAGGGGGCGATGGGTGTGTGAGTGTGTGCGTGAGTGTGTGAGTATGTGTGTGGGTGGGTGCATGTGTGAGTGCATATGTGTGTGTGCGTGTGTGAGTGCATGCGTGTGTGTGCGTGTGTGTGTGTGTGTGTGTGTATATATATATATATATATATTATATCAGATGGTGGGCCTCTATGGGCCCCACCATGATGCATGTGTTGTCCAACCCATCCAACCATTTTGAAAGATAATTTTGGTGCTTGAGTTAAAAAAAAAATGGGACAGATCTAAGATTAGGTGGACCTTACTATAGAAAATAGTGGGTTTGACCTTCCACCATTAAAAACCCCTTTCAGGTCAATGGGACCTTATAATCAAACTTGATGGGAAATAAATGTTATGGTGGGCCTTGAGAATTTTAATGGTGGAAATCATTCTCACCACTTGTATTTGGGTGTGGCCCATTTGATGTGCGTATGGGGCTCAATTGGTGTGGCCCATCTGTCATACATAAGGCCCATGTTGTGGGGCCCATTCGATGTATTTGTGGCCCGTTGTTGAGGCCCATTTTGATATATATGAGACCCATGTTATAAGGCCCATTGTGATGTTTTCAAAGGCCCACGGGTTATGACCCATTGCAATGTACATAAGGCCCGTTGATGCGGCCCACTTGATTTATATAAGGCCCATATGAGGTGGCCCATTTGATGTATCTGAGGCCTATGGGACGAGGCCCAATGAGATATATATAGGCCCAATGAGGTACAGCTGATAGCACTCATGGACTTATCCGCATATTTCCGCATTACTCTGATATTATACACTTGGCACTTGCCTTGCGCACACACTTCCACCACCCTCTAAGCTTTTATAAGCTTATGCACGATAGTTGCATGTAGGTAGCGTCGGACGGCAGTAGCGTTGAGGCAGGAGCGCATATCGGATCTTTTTGGAGCCTTTTGATCATCTTGTATTTCCCTTCCAGCATTGTACTTAAAGCTTTTAATATAGTGGATATGTGGTGTTGTTGTTTTGTGACTTGGTTATGCTTATGGTTATGCTCCATTATATAAAAAAAATCATATTGAAAATCCTCCTTTTAGGATCCCAGGAACGGAATCTGGCATGTGAGCGCCGTAATTCGAGAATGGGGCACTACGGAGGCTGTCGGCGCCGGATTCGGCGGTCGAAAATTTTGTAAGCCCGTTTTTTGAGTTTGGGGCGTGATAGTGAGCCTGATGCTGAGAAGTGAAAGGTGACTATGGGCGATGTGATGGATTCGTTGTACTAAACCGACATATGGGAGCTGGTGGAGCTTCCAGTGGGTCGGAGAACGGTTGGATGCAGGTGAATCTTTAGGAGGATACAACATAAATACAGGGCAAGGTTGGTAGCGAAGGTTTATGCTCAGAGAGAAGGGATCGGCTTCTTAGAGATATTCGTACCGACGGTATAACAGGTGTCTATTAGATCCGTGATTAGCACTGGTTGGCTAATGTGATCTTGAGCTGGAAGGATGGATGTGGAGTCTGCGCTTCTATAAGGGAAAGTGAAGAGCAGATTTACATGAAGCAACTAGAGCAGTTCGAAGTTAAATGGGCTAAGAAAAGACTTTGCAGGAGGTAGTGGTTCGACCTGTCGCCTAGGCGATGGTTTGATTCCTTCATGGTGAGTCAGGAATTGATGAGATGTAGATTACCAATTATGACATGTGTAAAATCAATATACTGAAAACTCGGTTAAGTGGGAATTCAGGATAAAGGATCGGGGGGGTTGCAAAGATGGTTCTCGGCATTGAGACTGAAGGAGTAGGCTTTGGTAATCACAGGAGGAATACCTTGTGTGTAGGTATTGATCAAGGAGGTGATGGACCATGTAAAGCCGGAGAGCGTTCCTTACGCGTCTCTCCTCAAGTTTTCCTCAGGACATGTCCCAAAACATATGAGGAAAAATAGGATATCTCATGAGACTTATTCGAATGCGGTTGGCAGTGTAGCCATGGTCTTGATTAGACCGGTTATTTCATAGGCTATCAGTGTTTTGAGCGAGTACCCCGGCAAGCAATATTGGGTAACGGTGAGATGGTAAGAAGACTACGTCTTTTCTTTTGGGAACACAGGAGCAAAGGTGGTGGGGCATGTGGACTCAGATCTGGCAGGCATGTTCACCTAGATCACTCCTGCAGAAAAGTTCAAGTTTTGTATAACTTTTCTGGGCTCGACGATGACAAAAAAGAGGGACGGAGTGTGCACGAGAAGCTATGATGTGATGTAAAAATAAGAGAATGGGACAAGAAACTACACAGATGAAGATTGAAGACATGGTGGAGATTGTTATAGATAGATGTCTTAAATCTGTCTGTTGGTCTGTCGATGATATCGACAGGGTTTTGATGACATCGATAGCAGTCGTCGATGACATCGAAGGTTGCTCGATGCCATCGATAATTCACAAAAATTTTCACCCCTAGTCGCTGGACAGTTTTGGTCCGTCTTTGATGACATCGAAGATGTTACGCAGATTTTCTGCGGAAACGCAGATTTTGTGATTTTTGTTTCCTATTCCAATTCTACTTCTTTCTAAACTTATATAAAGGGGTGTATGCGGGATTGAGAGGTATTCTAATGTTTTCTAAAGGAGTTCAAAGGGTTCCTAAAACGATTTTAGGGTTTCTAAAGGGTGTAGTAAGGGTGAGATTCGAGGTTGTTCGAATTGGGTAAGTCCTCTCTCTTGTAATTTCTTTTCATAGTGGATTTCTATCGCTTTGTGCCGTGGTTTTTTCCTGTAAGGGTTTTTCACGTTAAATCTGTGTTCTCTTGTGTGTGCTTGGTGTCATTGGATTGTTATCCTAGATCTAGATCTACGTGATTCTGCAGTACAAATTCCTAACAGAAAGACACTTTAATTAGGAAAGTCTTAAACTCTTAGTCCCCAAGGATTTTAGAAAATATTTGACTACCAACAGGATTCATGAGAAAAGAACTGTGGTCAGAAGCTATGTTAGAGGACAAAAAATTTGCTCAACCTAAGATATACATAGCTAAGATAAAAGTATTTCAAAAGATAAGTACCTTCTTTTCACAAACCAGGTCAAAAAGTATTTCAAAAGAGAAGTATCTTCTTTTCACAAACCAGGTCTTATTCTCTGCATCTCTCACAGCATTTGAATAAATTGCAAAAGATTTTGACCCAATCTTCTCGAAATATTCTCCCACAACCTATAGAAAAATTGTAAGCACTATGATATGAAGCAAAGATTAAATGTAAAGATAAATTAAAAGGTTCGTATAAGATAGAAATATGAAAGTAAAGATGTTAATGAAGCTACCATGACCTTAACCATTTTCATCTTTCTCCAGATACCAACTCCAGAGCATCAACAAGTCGGATTGGATCCAGATCTTGGGGTCCGATTAATAATCAGATTGGATCTGAGTCAAACCTGACCGACCATGCTTTATTTGTTTGCACTTTGGGGTGTGTATGTAATAGTTGGCAGGGGTCGAACACTGGGTGGAACCTTGCTGACATGTGAGTGGTGTCAATGTGAGCCTCTACCATGGTGAGTTCCAATAGCCCATATAAAAGAGAAAGATGACAACAAAGATGATCTGGGTCCTTATGACCCAAATATTGTAACATATTATCTGCCACGAAAACCTTGAGACAAAAAAGATGAACAAACCCATTACTATCACCTGCTTTGCGTCTATAAGCTTCATATGAAATTCATTGCTATCTCCCTCTTGCAAGGTCCTCAAACAACTAATGTTAAAAAAGAAAAAAAAAATAATGTGGGGTGCGGTACAAAACCAAAACAAATTTCATGCAACTATGATAAAACAATTCACCTTGTGTGATTTGATGATCCCATATATGATGTCAGGATCATTGATTTGTGTGACCGCTGCAACTAGTAATTCAATGTGGGGTGGCAGCTGGAAAAATTGAATGTAAGTTGGTGAGTCAGATCATGAACTTGAAAAAATTGATCAATACAATTTAACATTGTAAGTCATGAAAAATTTCCCCTGTACTTCAATCAGTCAGAAATTTGATCCCTATAATTTCCCTCACAATCACACATAAAGCATATAAAGGTCAAGACCTGAAGTAGTGTAAAAGGGGAAAGCAGTTATTTCAATACTAATAGTTTCAATATGGGGAAAATCAAGGTCTCCTAATGTCAGGCTATTAAAATGATCTTCACACCAATGCTTTAATACATAACAGAGGTGAAGTATGAGCCACAATGCTGCCAAGTAAATGTAGCCATCAGGAGGAGGTTACAATACAGGGGCATGTGAAAAAAGAAGAAAAAGAAGAAGAAAATCAATATATACATGCACGTAAACCTTCTTTCTCTAACTATTGCACGCAGGAATACGCAAATAAGCATAGATAAAGGGAATGTTGAAAAAAAAATACCATTGATCTGATGCCCGCCAACAAGATCCTAACTACCAAATCTTTTTCTCCATTGAATGTAGACTGTTAGTGCATTTCATCAAATTCATCATCTGCAATATCTCTTTTAAATGCCAGATCCCAGACCCCCTGACTACCAATGATACTAGGTAAACAAATGCCAATTCAAAACAAGATAAATTGAATTTATTGGGGAAACATACTAGACTATTTCATCCCATAACATCAGACACAAAGGAAAACATGGCATTTTCATATTAACAAGAGTTAAGGAAGCATTTCCATTCTTTATAGACAGTTGGAAACACAATAGTAAATACATACCTATGCAAAAGGGGCTGCTGTACAACTGTCAAAAGTCTTTCCACCATGCTTGCCACAAACTAGTGTCCCATGGGCCTGAAGAAACTCCAGGTAAATGCCAGTGCATCAGATCAATCACTATTTTGTATGGCACAATCATGCAACTCTAATTGGAATTGGAAGCCACACTTACATCATTAATGACCAATAAAAATCCATGCTTCTTCCGAAGTATTACATAATGTAGTGCAAACATAATTTGAGGATGAATGATTGAACATGGCTGTTGTTCTCTGGAATATTGGATCTAGGAAATATTGAACACGTAGCCATTCAGATCTCTAGCCCTTTTCCATTAAATCTGAACCATTTATGGCAGTCTCAGGACATAATCCAGTGGTTAGGAGCACCTTTACCCACCAAGTCTATCCAAAAAAAAAAAAAACTATCAAAAGCTTAGAAACCGCCCATTGAAGAAGACCATAAATGGACAACCTAGAAACCTAAGAATCAAGATCCCCATCAAATAAATGTAAGAGATCTAACCATCAAAGAAAAAAAAAAAAAAAAAAAAAGAGCCATTAGACACCAGTGTTTATCCCCATAGAGCAAACATAGTTGTTGTACAGTCCGCATCATGGTTAGCCATTTTCAACAGAAAATAGCTATATCGTTTGGCAATCTTTTATTTCATAAAATAAAAAGAGAAAGGACACAAATAACAACCAAAAAGTCCTAAAAATTACACAACCAAAACAAAGGGAATTAGAAATCCAAAAACCAACCTATACAAAAAGCAAGGGATGTAAACATACTCATGGATCCCAAAAATGAATTATATATAAATCTAAGGTGTACAACAAAATAAGAAAACAATAATAATTAAATATCTACAAAATAAGATACAAATTGCTAATCCACAATTGTCATGACTATACTCTTTCTGAGCCAATAATATGAGGGAGCAGACCACGTGCTGACCCAATCTTTGGACATGAATACATAAAAGAAGCAGGTCAATTTCATTTCCAAGAGTTCTATTTTACAAAGCTTCCATCTAACTCCAAATGAAACAAATTGACAAGCTTGCAAAAAAAGATTGCATTTGAAAACATTCAGAAAAAAGACTGCTAAGAAAAAAAATACTGAGTTCAAGCATGATTAATGACATAAATTTCAAGGGGGCAAAAGTTAAATTTTGGACGTTCTCAAAGCTATTGAAGAAATCTTTACAATACTATCTAAATAACTACAAGGTGGAACTCGTCTAAATAACTACAAGGTGGAACTCACAATTTTCATACGATAATTTTTAAAAAGTCATGGAAAAAGGTTCAACTATCAGCGTTTTCACTTAAAAATTCCATTTCCCACAATAAGAGTCATCATCATCATCATCTAAGCCTCACCCCAAGTAATTGGGATAGGCATTTCCTACAATGAGAGTACGGAGCATGCATTATACTTTTACTGATCAAAAAAGCATAAATTATAATTGGAACCTCCTAGATTTTTGGGTGGTTAAATTTGCAGTACAACATGCTGCAAGGAAAGTCATAACTATTAGTCAAACTCTTCAAGAACAGTTGGTAATTAACTACTTCGAGTCTTTGATCCCAAGGGTAATTTAATTGGCTTATGATTGCAGCCCTTTTTTAATTTCTATAGAAACACATTTACTTCTAAAAATGACTTCTAGTCTCCTCCAACACATATGGACATAGAAATCCCCATGTGCTTACGCAGAAAGTAAATGTGAATGGGCGTCAAGCTACATGTGTAACTTTCAGTGGATTCAGGACTCACCATCAGTTCATCTGATGTATGCAGATTCGATTCCTTCTTCCCGGTTAAGGTCAAAAGTATCAACCATTTGTTTCTGCTTGCAAGAATTTGAAAAAGATATATGGCCTGATTTCAAACATAATGACCAGAGCTTTGATGGGATATCCACAATCTGGTTACATCAACTGTTCCTGCCATTGCTGGCATCCTGCCTATTCCATGTTTAGAAAGCTAAGCTTTCTTCTCTGTTTTGCTGGCCAAGAAATCCAAGTATGAAATTGAAAGTATGGTTGGTTGGATATTTTCATGGGTAACTGAGACATTCCAATTTCTTGCAATTTATCCATGCAATGATTGGATTATGTACCCCATAAACTCACCATCGAATGGTCCCAGTGTGCAGAAATATATTGTGTGAAGATAATCCTTATTTTAGTCTGTAATCTGGAGAAAAGAAGAAAGAGGGGAAATGGGGAGAACGTGTGGAATTTTAATAATCAAGGTCGTTACAATGATAAGCAAAAAATAAATCCAAAAGAGACAAAAAGTATAGGGTATTTCGAAGTACCATAGACCAATGTATGCTAGAATATGCTAGGATGGAGCTCTGCACATATAAGAAAGCACCATGTACTCTAACAGTCCCTCTAGTTGATGCATGGATATCATATATGTCAGGCTTGCGGATAATGTGATTGAAGTGGGAGATGATGATGCCTTGGTGAAAATGTCCACATACTGATCTTTGGAACGAACAAATGCAGTATGTAGAATTTTATCTATCAGCTTCTCTCAAATAAAGTGACAATGAAGTTCTATATGTTTGGTTCATTCATGGAAAATGAGAATAGAGGCAATATATATGGCCGCTTAATTTTCACAGTGAAGCTGAATTTATCTTTGTTGAAAAGAGAAAAAGGACATTATCTTCATCAAATGGAGAAGTTGGCAGTGAAGAGCAATTAAAGTCACCAAGGTTTGGCTTTGTACATATGGCATTGTTATTAATTAACATCACAGATTGCAGAAAAAGCTAACTCATGTCTCTTTGGAGAGTCAACACTTTAAAAATAGTAATAATCAGCTTTAGATCTAAAATCCAAGCATATAAAGAGACATTACAAACAAAGAAGCTGTTCACTCCCCAAGTATAGGGTTGTGATGTAGTAACAAACTCGGTAAGACCGAGGTCGAATCCCAAGGGACTGTAACTTGTACGTTATCTGAAACTAAGTAGAAATAGAACTAGAATGAGATGAAATCTAAATCGATTAGAATTTTAAGAATAATGATGAAATATTAATCTAAAACTTAGGAAAAATCAGAGAAGGGAAACTAGGGATTCAGAGGATCCACTTGTAGAGATCAGGGAGATCTTATGCCTGGATTAGAAATCATGGAAATTAACTGAACTGCCTTTGATATGATTTCAAGAGATGAAAGGTATATGAATTAGAATAGATTCCATCACTAAACCATGCCCAGGGGACAAAGCAAACAACAGAATTAAACTAATTACCAACCAATCAACATGCCATGAAGGTTAGGAAGGGTACCGACATCCAACCATGCCCAGGAGACGATGGTGAACAACAGGGCTTCCTGACGTCATAAACATAAGAGAAAAAGAACATGTTCAAAGCCATTGCAGACCCATTGTAATTTCAGTCACAACAGACCAATAAAGACTGAAAACATTCCCTTAATAAAAACCCCAAAATCAACATCAATTCAGTCTAAACAAAGGCACAAGCAAAGAGGCCTCCCATCACGCTACAAGCTTCACCTCTTGGCCCTAGCCAAGAGGTTTAGCCACACATGATGCGGCTAGATCTCTTAAACAAAATAAATAAAAATAAAAATAAAAATAAAACTAAAAGAAAAAGAAAAGAAAAACTCTCCCTGTCTCTCTTCCACGTCCGTAGCTCCAAGCCTCCAGCCAAGCTGCTCCCAATCTCTGATCTCCCCCTTGCTGCCGTCCCCTTTCTCTTTTTTCTCTCCTCCTTTTATAGACAGGGAAATCAGTTCTGGAAGTCTGTAGAAGATGCGGTGATTTACGCATCCATCTACGTGAGTTTTTTTACGCAGCCAAACACGGCCACTTTCCTCACTTTCTATGTGAACTGAAACCGTCCCTTGGGACGTTTTCCAACGGACAATGAGATAGATGGGTTAGATCAACCATCTGATCAACGTCGGTGGCCCATCAAGATCGACCGCAGCTCTCGTTGCGAAACGCGCACCTGTGTAGCACGCGCTGCCTGAGTCATGAAAGTTGGTGGGCCCGTGATTGATGCCGGACAGGGAATCTACTCCGTGCATTAGAATCCTCTCGAAAAACCCTTCAGAACTGTGTTGATTTGGTTCGGATTAGGTGCGGCCCACGACATTTTCTATAGCACCGTTCGTCTTCCGTCTGGGAATAAAATTCACATGATCAGCTGCATGGGATTAGAAAGAAATCATAGCCAGGGTCTTGGCCATCTTCCAGAGAGTATGGACGGTCCGGATTTGCCGTCCGATCTCGATCAAAAGAACTGTGGGGTCCACGGCGATCGGACGTACGTGCGTAACGGATTACGCTGGGATGCTCAGCGACCCCCAAATCGTTACTGAAGACGAGATCCACTCCGTCCATTGAATTCAGGACGAAAAACCGTCCAGGAAGGAAGAAATTGGTTTAATTTCAGTGTGGTCCACCAGCTGTTTTGGTCCACCGTCCGTTCTCCCTTTGGACCCTTCACGGACACCAAATGTATAAGGGAATCCAGATGTAGATCAGGGTACGGTCGGTTCGACCTCGTGAAACGTATGGACGGTCCGGATTGACCATCTGATCGAAGGTGGTGGCCCATAAGCAAAACCTAAATCGTTCCGGCGAAAACGCTGTTTGCGTTTTTGATTTTGAAGAAGATAACGTCGGTCAGGGTAACGCTGACCGACTTCACGGCGTTCGGTGCACACAGCCAGCTAAGTGTCAAGTCTTGTGCACACGCACTATGTGAGTGGGTCCCACCTTGATGTGTACGGACAATCCATACCGTTCATCCGGTTTCCCAACAAATTTAATGGGTTGAGACCAAAACTCGAAGCATATCCAAAGAGCAGGTGGGCCCAGAATTGGCAATTTATGGGCCGATCTAGTCATTTAGCCACTTTCACAGAGATCCAGGAGCTGAAATTCGACTTGTACGGTTCATTTATGCTCCTCAGCTCATGTATAAAGTTTCGAGCAGAACGGATGGTGGGAACACTGTGATCTTGCATTCTGGACCAACTTCCGGCCACTTGAGCTTCAGTTTCTTGATTTTCTCGGATCTCTGATATGTAAATTTCTTGATCTTGGTCCCCTGGAGTCCGTCCCTTGCTCTGGTGACTTTAGAACATTAAATCCATGCTTCTAATACCCATTTTTAATTCAAGCTCCTAAATACATCCTGCATCACAAACACGATGAAATAGGTCCATTAAACAGTATAAGTTCGTAAATCCAGACAATAACCAGGGTCTGATATGCAATATTTGACCCTCAACACAACCCCCAACCAGCATTTTGCTAGTCCCGAGCAAAATATGCGAAAATTAAGTTGAGAATTACGAGACAATTCTTGTGAAGCCGAGTGATATTTTGAAAAACAATCCAGATATGAGAAATCTTAAGATTCATGAATGTTAATAATCAATTTCTCCTGGCCTCTCGTGCACGGTGAATTCCATAATCAAATTCAAATATTAATCCATAAACTAGAATAATTTTAAACATTGAGTTCCATGGGTGTAGAGTGTAATCTCAGCCTGTTATCATTAAGAGATCAAATTGTTGATTTCATGATATTATTAGTAATCAATCAGAAAATTCATAATAACCGTCGCCTAAACCAGTACTTTTGCCTCACAGATCATTCTTTTTTTTTCTTTTCTTTTCTTTTTTTTTTTTATCAAGATGGGAATCAAATTTTCACTTATAGGGAGCAGACCTATGGTGAAACTAGTCGCCCAACTCTTTCTAACTGTTAATCATGAAAAATCAAATCCACACTTATAGGGAGCAAACCCATGGTGCAAATCTTTTCTATACCCTGATGGCCAAATCTTTTAGGCTGGTTTCTTTCATGCTCAGTGATTACCAAACTAATCATTCAATATCAAACTGAAATCTCAATGTGTAAGTGAGATGTGGTATGGGAAATCATGACTCAATCAATGTTTACAACTTCTAATCATGGATTAATAATTCAAACTTAACTGTGAAATCTACAGATAACTGAATTCAAAAGTCATGAATTACCAACATTACGTATCTTAAAATTAAAAATCCAAGATGTCTGTCAAAATCACCTCGAACGCACTAGAAAGTCCAGAAAAAAAAAAAATTAAAAGAATTTTCACAATTTTTGCTCAAGACGAAGAAAAACACTGATTAGGTTGCCTAATCCACCACCCCCAACCTAAAATCTACATTGTCCTCAATGTAAAAGATATGAGCATGGAATGCACATGGGACAACGAAAGTAAAAGAGAAGTGATGGGAAGATAGTACCGAATGATGAATCGTGAGAGACTTTCCAAGAGATCGCAGATGGAATCCCACAAAGACGATAGAGAAAGCAGAACAAAAATAACAAAAATAAAATCCTATCTATACCACTTTCGCAGTGCTCTCGATTGCATTTAGCATATGCAACAAGCCTTTAAACCCCAGGTTACCCCTAGTGGACGAGTTGTAGTCTCGTGAGGGTTTGCAAGAATGTTACCCACAAACATTGAACTATCTAGCTAGATAAAATAAATGGAAAAGTCAAGGTTGCCTCCCGGAGCGCTAAGTTTAACGTCTTCACCAGACAAATAAAATAACTACCCTAGTCCTAAGAAAGCGATAAACCTACCTATACCTCCATCGGACTAGGAGATCGGGCCCGGTAAACAGATCGCCGAGGCATGGACATGTCCTCTCGAATCAAATTTCTCGACAAATGGCTTTAAGCGATGTCCATTTACTTTAAACTCCTTGCCGTTGTCGGGATCTCTTATCTCGACGGCCCCATGAGGATATGCAAGAACAACAATGTAAGGGCTCGGTCCAACGAGATCGAAGCTACCCTAAAGAGATGTAATCGAGAATTATACAAAAGGACTTTCTGCCCGGCGTGAATGATTTTCGTAGAATATGTTGGTCATGAAACGCCTTCATCCTCGTCCTTGTAAATTCTCGAGTTCTCGTATGCGTCGTTCCGCATTTCTTCAAGTTCATTCAATCAAGTTTGCGTAGCGAGCCGCCGTTGTTCGATTGAAATTTAAATTTTTGATTGCCCAAGAGGCTCTATGTTCCAACTCCACGGTAAGTGGCAAGCCTTCCCATAGACGAGTCTAAAGGGAGACATTCCAATAGGGGTTTTAAAAGCAAGATGCAGACGCCCATAAGGCATCGGCCAATCGAATTGACCAATCCTTACTATCGGGGTTAACCGTTTTCTCCAAAATGTGTTTGATCTCCCTATTAGAAATCTCAGCTTGCCCACTTGTCTGTGGGTGGTATGGGGTGCTCACCTTATGAGAGATACCGTATTTCTTCATTAAACTCTCAAATGGCCTATTACAAAAGTGTGAGCCCCATCACTAATGATGGCTCGAGGCGTTCCGAATCGGGAAAGGATGTTTTCTTTTAGAATTTAATGACCGTGCGATGGTCATTATTCCGACATGGAATCGCTTCGACCCATTTAGTGACATAGTCTACTAAGCAAGCAAAATATGTAAATTCCCAAAAGATTGGGGGAATGGTCCCATGAAATCGATGCCCCAAAGAATCAAATGCCTCTATGATAAGAATGGGATTCAAGGGCATCATATTTCGACGGGACAATGCTCCCAATTTCTGACAACGCTCACAAGCTTTACAAAACTCATGAGTGTCCCTGAACATAGTGGGCCAATAGAAGCCACACTCGGCAGAATCTTGGCCGTGGTCTTTTTGCAGAAAAGTGACCACCACAGGCCTGTGAGTGACAGAAGGAGATGACACTCTGATGCTCATCGTCTGGCACACATCTCCTCAAGATTTGGTCTGGGCAATATTTAAACAAGTATGGATCATCCCAGAAGAATTTGCGCACTTCTCGGTGAAAAATTTCTTCTTATCTTCAAAGGCAATCAATGTGTCAGTATGGAACCCGCAAGAAGATAATTAGCAATATCACCGAACCAAGGTGAATGGGAGACTCGAACGCTTGTTCATCGGGAACATGTCATTGATATGGGTGGCCTCAAGGGAATCAGAGGTATTAAGGCGAGAAAGGTGATCGGCCACTACGTTCTCTACTCCCTTTTTATCTTTAATTTCCAAATCAAATTCTTGGAGTAGAAGGATCCATCGTATCAAGCGGGGCTTAGAATCATTCTTAGAAAGAAGATACTTCAAAGCCGCATGATCCGTATAGATAATGATCTTGGATCCGATCAGGTAAGACCTAAATTTGTCCAAGGCGAACACTACGGCTAAGAGTTCTTTTTCCGTAGTCGAGTAGTTCACTTGGGCAGGATTTAAAGTCCTACTCGCATAATGGATGACGTAGGGCCTCTTATCTTTCTCTCGGCCTAGAACCGCTCCAAGAGCATAATCAGAGGCGTCGCACATAAGTTCAAAAGGAAGGCTCCAATCGGGTGGTCGCATGATGGGTGCAAGGGTTAACATGCCTTTAAGCTTGGTGAAAGCTTCGGCATTGCTCAGTCCCACTCGTATGGAACATCCTTTTGAAGAAGATTACATAAAGGACGAGAGAGAAGACTAAAGTCCTTTATGAATCGCCTGTAAAATCCTGCGTGTCCTAAGAAGGATCGCACGTCCCTGATATTCTTAGGTGGAGGTAGATTAGAGATAAGATCGATTTTGCCTTATCTACCTCAATTCCTTGGACAAGATGATATGTCCAAGGACAATCCCCTTATGAACCATGAAATGGCACTTCTCCCAATTAAGTACCAAGTTCTTTTCTTCACATCTTCTCAGCACACATTTAAGACTTTCCAAGCACTTGCTGAAAGATGAGCCATAGACAGAGAAATCGTCCATGAAGACCTCTAGATATTGCCCCACCATATCAGAAAAGATACTCAACATACATCGCTGAAAGGTGGCAGGGGCATTACATAGTCCAAATGGCATCCTTCGGTAAGCAAAGGTGCCGTAGGGACATGTAAATGTGGTCTTTTCCTGGTCCTCATGGGCGATTTCAATCGATTGTAGCCCGAATACCCGTCAAGGAAACAATAATAGGAATGACCAAATAGCCTTTCTAAGATTTGATCAATGAAGGGCAAAGGAAAGTGATCCTTCCTCGTGACGGTATTCAATTTTCTCAGTCAATGCACATTCTCCAACCAAGATAGTGACTCGTTGGTACGAGTTCATTATTAGCATTGGCTACGATGGTGATACTGGGACTTCTTAGAACCACCGAGTTGGACTCACCCATTGACTATCGATATAGGGTATATGATACCTACATCCAATAGTTTAAGAACCTCGACCTTAACCACTTCCTTCATGTTTGGATTTAGTCTACGTTGTGGTTGCCGAAAGCGCCTCTTTGCATTTTCCTCAAGATATATGTGGTGAGTACAAATCGAGGGATCGATTCCTTTGAGGTCCGCTATCGTCCATCCAAGGGCTCTTTTATGTTCAATGAGAGTAGATATGAGCATACTCTCCTGTTTTTTCTCCAGGTGGGTGATCAGGGTCGAATATTGCATATCAGACCCCGATTATTGCCCTATTTTATGTACATGGTACAGCCTAACATCGGATTTTAATTGTGTTTTTGTTTCAGGATGAAATCAGGAGTATTATTGCAAAATAATGTTAAAAGCATGGATTTCATATTCTAAAGTCATCAGAGCACGAGAACGACCCCAGGGAACTAAGATCAACGCTCGAGATCCGAGGAAATCAAGAAACTGAAGCCAAAGGGGCCCGAAAAGGGTCCAGAATGCAAGATCGCACGTTTCCCACAACCCGATCAACTCAAAACTTCATACATGTGATGGGAGCCATAAATCAACCGTACATATTAAATTTCATCTACTGAAGATCTCGGAAAGTGGCCTAACGGACTGATTAGCCCATTAATCTCCAATTTGGGGCCCACTGATATCCGGAACTCGCCTCAAATTGATTTCTCATGGTGGAAATAATATGAGGAATAGGATAGACGAACAGATTTCTCAAAACATCATGGTGGGCCCCATTTACAAGGCATGCGTGTGCACAAAGACACGTGCACCGGGAGTGCACCGAACGTAAAGTCGGGTCACGCCGCGCGCCGACCCGCGTTTCTTCCTCGTCCTCAAAAGCTTCCAAATGTCCGCGAGAGCCGATTGCATGGCGTCGGTTGTGGGGCCCACCTAGTGTCCAAATGGACAATCCAAACCGTCCATCCGCTTCCTGAGGTGGTAGTTACCCTCACCTAGGTGGCAAAATTTGAGACTATAGCAGAGGGTGGTTTTACAACCGTTCAAACACAGACGGACGGTGAGTTCAAATCTCTGGTGGACCACACCTAAAACAAAAAAAATGAGTCATTTTCGACCGGTTTTCCGTCCTCCACGTAGTGAACGGAGTGGATTTTCGTTTAGATCAAAGGGATGGGCCTCACCATTTCCACGGAAGAACGTCGTTCGCACGCGTAACGCACGGCCGCTGGCCGTTTTTGCGGAAGACAGTGGGCCCCACCTGTCAATCAATCCTATAGAAGATCCGAGCCGTCCATCTTGTAGAGGGCCGCGAGCACTACAAATCCATGCCGATATTCCACTCCCATGCGTACACACGTGCGCGGTGCATGCAGGCCACAAAAGGGCTGCTCACGACGTTTAAACCGATCTTTTCGAGATTTCTTCTATGGGCCACGCCGATGGACCTTCAAAACCACCCATTCTTGACTCGAAATTTCGTCCCGAATCCAATGGACTGGTGGATTTTCCGTAAAATACCTCTGTGCGGCCCACCGATCACTACCGTGAAAATTTGTACTTCGAGTCCGTCTCACGACTCTCCTACCACCGATTCCACCATCCAAAGAACTATAAAAGGGAAGTTTTGGACGTGGGGAAGGGATTCAGATCCGTAGAATTGGAGATCCAGAGCCGTGGGAGAGAGAGAAAGAGAAGGAGAAAGAGAGAGAGATTTTTTCGGTTTGGAGTTTTAATTTATGAATTTATTTAATATTTTTTTTTTATGGATTTTATGGGTAACTAATCTCTCACTAGGGCCGAGATGAAGCCCCTAATTTGATCACTCTTGTATTGGTTGATTTACTTTGAATTTTAATTAATTTGTTTTTTTTTCTCTAAGTGGGCTTTATGGGTTTAAATTTATATTTCTCCATCTATCAACTTGACTAAAGTATATAGATGGACGTTGTATGGATGCTTATTACAGTGTGCTTGGGTCTGATCAAGAACAAGTTTCCTATAGAGGAAGGAACAGTGGTGCTTTAATGAATTTTGCATACCATGTGCCCGACCAAGGACATGGGATGTATTGTTCATGGCATTGCTTAAAGGAATTAGACAGTCTGTATGCCCGATTTAGGACACAGATTGTGCTTTCTCTATTTAAGTGGTATCAATCGAGGTCAAGGTGAATCAACAGACAAAACAAGGGTTAGGATAATTAGGGGTGGATTCGAAAGTCCTAGTGCTCTCTCTCTGATGGAATTTTCTTCCCTATTCTTAATTGTTTTTCCTAAAATTGTGCTTAGCAGTTTAGTTCATTATTCATTGGATTAGTTAAGAAGAATCATAGATTTGAATTGTGACAACCAATCCTCGTGGGATTCGACCTCGATCTTACCGAGTTTATTACTACATCACAACCCTATACTTGGGAGTGAACAAGTTTTTGGCGCTTGTCGGGATCAAGCTTTCTCCAAATTGAATTTAGGATTCTCTCTTATCATAATTCATAGTCTTAGGATTTTACTAACTTTAGGTTAAAGTTTTTATTTTATTTTTAGAAACTAACATATTTCTTGTTTTGTAGGATTCTGAGATAGAAACTTCTAATTTGGTGATATCTTCCTAATTTCTCTATTTTTTTTTATTTTTTTTATTTATTTTTAGAATTAGGGTTTTATTTTTTTCTAACCTTAGACTTACTATTCTTAAAAACTAACTTGTTTTGTTTTGTTTTACAGGTTTTTAACATAGGAACTTCTACTCTGGTATCATCTTTCTCACTTCTCCTTTACTTTCCACATTGCTGTAGGATTTTACTTTCTTCTAGGATTAGACTCAGAGTTAAGGTTCTACCATGGAATCGTGGGTACATGCATATGCTGAGTTGGATAGGTTTTATTGGGAAATGCCTGAAGGTTGTGGAATTCAACGTATACCTCAAGATTTTTCTCCATCGAGAACAGACATTGAGAACCGACTAGAACGTTATGTTCCATCGGTTACTAGGGCCGTATACGATCGTAATTATGGGAATGAGGACTATTATCAAGCATCATATTCTCCCATGTATGATCAGTATGACTATAACCAGTGGAACCATCAAAACTGGGAAGTTGAACCAACAACATATTGTAATAATCATTCTCTTGGATCCCATACCTTTGAGATCCTACCAGAAACGATCCAAGAGGATTCATGTTTTGATCCTGAACAAGTAAACCAAAGATGTTGCGAAATTGATGAAATCACTAGAAGCACTCAATTCGCACATCGAAAGGATAGAGGAAGCTCGCTCATCCCAACTACAATCCAATCCAGAAATACAATGTGAGGAAAGTGATCCTCACTCGCTTTTAATGAAATCTGAATTTGGAATGAGGAGTTGATTCCAAAGAATGAGCATACTGTTCAGCCTCCCGATGAGTCGATCTCAATGACTGCTCAAAAGAATGGGGAAGAAACATGGGTGTCTTTTAAATACAGTGATGATGACACACTTTCCTTACATGACACACAGGATCTCAATGATGAGGTTGAGGTTAGTTTATTCGAACCTCAACCAAATTTAAAATGTGAGGAAAGCGATCCCATCCCAAGTGTGCACTGCATAGAATTAGACAATGATGCGTATTGGGACGATGATCATGGATGCTCAGCCCCAATTCCCTTCGAATCAATCTCAAATTTAGTCCAAGTCAATGATCAAGACGTACACGAAGCGGTCGGTTATAATGAGCCACTTCCCTCACCTAACATGTCTGATTTTAAGATAGAGGACGGGCCCCTTACAACCGACCCTTCTAACTCTTGTAAAACGTATTTGGACCACTACTCTGAATTACATGATGATATGATTCGGGAGATGGACGAGCTACTCGATATGACTCTTGAATTTGAAACCACCTTGAGGCCACCATCCGAATCAAGTGAATAATGATGATTCATCGCCTCTTCGAGTAGTATCGATGAACGAGTCCACACATCAATGCTACGTATACTGATCCTCAATCTGTCTGTGCAGGGCTGGAGCAAGAGAGCACACCTCCGTTTACTTTCAAAAATGATGGATTCCTAGGCAGATCATCACAGGCTCTAATGTGGAAAATGAATCACTCTCACCGAATGTCCCAACTCTTTGATGATTGCTTGGCACACTTTGCAGATTCAAACGATCCCATGATAAGAGACATATTGAATGCCTTGAAAACAATATCTCGGTAGTCATCACCGACCGAGAGGACCCTTACTCAAGCCCTCCTTCCACGGATCCTCACTATTTACCATTAAGGGAGGAGGAGCTAACACTGAACCGAAGTCTCGCTTTCTTGAATGTGTTGAGACTACGTCACTTTTTGAGAATTTTTCTCGACTTTCATCTATGTGTAGTCTCCGATTCACCATGGGATACTAACTTAGAAACTTCTTCTGTCGCGGGTGAATCGTATATACTCTGGATACCTCAGGCGAATCAACGACAAATTTTTGATGAGGTACATAAGTTTCTCTGGAATGTCATGATCCAGGCATCCAAGCCTATTGCAAAAAGGGCTTTTGGATGATCCATTGAGAAATCTACTGAGAAACTTATCAAGATACTGGCCGGAAGAGGAACCTTGCGGCATAACTGAGTAGTTTTTCCCTGCTTTCTTAGGACTAGGATAGTTTCCTTTATGTGGTTTTAGGATAGGCGGTAAACTTAGCGCTCCTGGGAGGCAACCCAGATTTTCATTCCATTTACTTTTCTTAGAGTTACTTCAATGTTTGTGGGTAACATTACTGCAAACCCTCACGAGACTACAACTCGTCCACTAGGGGTAACCTAGGGGTTTAAAGGCTTGTTGCATGCGCTAAATGCAATCGAGAGCACCTGCGAAAGTGGTATAGGTAGGATTTTCTTTTGTTTTTCTTTTTGTTATTTTTTACTTCTGTTGATCTCTCTCTTGTGCTAACTCGCTTTTATGATGATATCTTTTGAGGAAGCTTCTTGATTCTCCGTCCAGGTACTATCTTTCCCTCATTCCTCTTTTATTCTCGTTGTCCCATGTGCATTACATGCTTATTTCTTTTACATTGAGGACAATGTCGATTTTAGGTTGGGGGTGGGAGATTAGGTTACCTAATCAGTATTTTCTTGGTCTTGAGCAAAATTTGTGAAAATTTTAAAATTTTTTATGGAATTCAAAGTGATTTTGAAGGATATTTGTGATTTTAACATTATACGATATGTGATGAGTAACTTATGACTCTTGGATTTGGCCATCTGCTTGATTTCACAGTCAATTTTGAATTGTTAATCCATGATTTAGAAGGTGTAAACATTGATTGAGCCATGATTTCCCATATCAAATCTCACTTACACATTACGTTTTCAGTTCGATATTAAATGGTAACTTGGTAATCATTAGGCATGAAAGGAACCAGCCTGAGAAATTTGTTAACGTCAGAAGAATTAAAAGGCTAAGTCACATAATCTTCACCATAGGTTTGCTCCCTATAGGTGTAGATTTGATTCTCCATAGTTGACATATGAAAAAAAAAAAAAAAAAAAAAAAAAAAAAAATTTTTTTTAGGCGACAAGTTTTCACCATAGGTTTGCTCCCTATAGGTGAGAATTTGATTCCCCTCATTTGCGTTACTACTCATAAAGAAAATCAAAAGATGGTAACATGAAAAGTTAATCTGTGAGGTAAGTGTTGGTTTCAAGTTTTGATTGTCACGAATTATCATGAAATTGACAATTGGATCTCTTATTGTTTGTAAGTCGAGATTATACTTTACATTCATGGAGCTCAATGTTTAGGAATGTTCTAATTGATGGATTAATATTTTGAACTTGATTATGAAGTTTACTATAAGCTTGATTCCAAGAGAAAAATTCCACACACCGATCATGAATCTTAGAATTTTCACATCTCAGCTATCTGTTCACAAGTCACTTGAGTTTACAGGAATTGTCTTTATTTCTGAAATTATTTTTCGCATATTTTGCTCGGGACTAGCAAAATGCTGGTTGGGGGTTGTGATCAGGGTCGAATATTGCATATCAGACCCAGATTATTGCCCTATTTTATGTACATGGTACAGCCTAACATCGGATTTTAATTGTGTTTTTGTTTCAGGATGAAATCAGGAGTATTATTGCAAAATAATGTTAAAAGCATGGATTTCATATTCTAAAGTCATCAGAGCACGAGAACGACCCCAGGGAACTAAGATCAACGCTCGAGATCCGAGGAAATCAAGAAACTGAAGCCAAAGGGGCCCGAAAAGGGTCCAGAATGCAAGATCGCACGTTTCCCACAACCCGATCAACTCAAAACTTCATACATGTGATGGGAGCCATAAATCAACCGTACATATTAAATTTCATCTACTGAAGATCTCGGAAAGTGGCCTAACGGACTGATTAGCCCATTAATCTCCAATTTGGGGCCCACCGATATTCGAACCGCCTCAAATTGGATTTCTCGGGTGGAAATAATATGAGGAATAGGATAGACGAATGATTTCTCAAAACATCATGGTGGGCCCCATTTACAAGGCATGCGTGTGCACAAGACACGTGCACCGGGAGTGCACCGAACGTAAAGTCGGGTCGGCGCGCCCGCGCCGACCCGCGTTTCTTCCTCGTCCTCAAAGCTTCCCGGCGTCCGCGAGAGCCGATTGCGGTCGTCGGTTGTGGGGCCCACCTAGTGTCCAAATGGACAATCCAAACCGTCCATCCGCTTCCTGAGGTGGTAGTTACCCTCACCTAGGTGGCAAAATTTGAGACTATAGCAGAGGGTGGTTTTACAACCGTTCAAACACGACGGACGGTGAGTTCAAATCTCTGGTGGACCACACCTAAAACAAAAAACGAGTCATTTTCGACCGGTTTTCCGTCCTCCACGTAGTGAACGGAGTGGATTTTCGTTTAGATCAAAGGGATGGGCCTCACCATTTCCACTTTAAGACTTCGTTACGTCGCACGCGCAGAACGCACGGCCGCCGGCCGTTTTGCGAAGACAAGGGGCCCCACCGTCAATCCTATGGAAGATCCGAGCCGTCCATCTTGTAGAGGGCCGCGAGCACTACAAACCCATGCGATATTCCACTCCCATGCGTACACACGTCGTGCGCGGTACGCAGGCCACAAAAGGGCCGCTTCGGCGACGTTCAAAACCGATCTTTTCGAGATTTCTTCTATGGGCCACGCCGATGGACCTTCAAAACCACCCATTCTTGATCGAAATTTCGTCCCCGAATCCAATGGACGGTGGATTTTCCAAAAAATACCTCTGTGGGGCCCACCGATCACGGCTGCGAAAATTTGTACTTCGAGTCCGTCTCGACGACTGCCACCGATTCCAAATGGTATCCAAAGCAACTATAAAAGGGAAGTTTTGGACGTGGGGAAGGGATTCAGATCCGAGAATTGGAGATCCAGAGCCAGTGAGAGAAGAAAGAGAAGGAGAAAGAGAGAGATTTTTCGGTTTGGAGTTTTAATTTATGAATTTATTTAATATTTTTTTTGGATTTTATGGGTAACTAATCTCTCAGCTAGGGCTGAGATGAAGCCCCTAATTTGATCAGCTCTTGTATTGGTTGATTTACTTTGAATTTTAATTAATTTGTTTTTTTTTCTCTAAGTGGGCTTTATGGGTTTAAATTCTATATTTCTCCATCTATCAACTTGACTAAAGTATATAGATGGACGTTGTATGGATGCTTATTACAGGTGCTTGGGTCTGATCAAGAACAGGTTTCCTATAGAGGAAGGAACAGGGTGCTTTAATGAATTTTGCATACCATGTGCCCGACCAAGGACATGGGATGTATTGTTCATGGCATTGCTTAAAGGAATTAGACACCAGATGCCCGATTTAGGACACAGATTGTGCTTTCTCTATTTAAGTGGTATCAATCAAGGTCAAGGTGAATCAACAGACAAAACAAGGGTTAGGATAATTAGGGGTGGATTCGAAAGTCCTGGTGCTTTCTCTCTGATTGAATTTTCTTCCCTGTTCTTAATTGTTTTTCCTAAAATTGTGCTTAGCAGTTTAGTTCATTATTCATTGGATTAGTTAAGAAGAATCATAGATTTGAATTGTGACAACCAAGTCCTCGTGGGATTCGACCTCGATCTTACCGAGTTTATTACTACATCACAACCCTATACTTGGGGAGTGAACAAGTGGTAGATCACCACCGGTATGTCTCATCTTGACCTAAATAGGCATATTTCAAATCGAGGGCAAAGGTTTTAGGTCAAGCTTCGGTGCCTTGAGGTTAGGCGGTAGAGGCACTACATCGCTTGTGGCAATTCTTCAAATTGTGGCCTCCACCGGTTAACTTGGCACGGCAAGATCAAGCAAAGCACACATCTCCCTAATCATATCATCATCAAACTCATGGGAGTGGGCCAAGCACGTCTCTAGAGGATCGAGAGGATAAGGTAAGGGTGTCCTATCTTCCACGAAAGTATCGATCATGTTAATGTCGTGGACATCGTCATCATCCCTCTGCGTTCTTCTTGCATTATTGAAAAAGATGTTCGATTCCAATGTCAAATTTCCAAAAGACATAGTCATGACACCATTCCCGCAATTGATGATTGCATTTGATGTGGCAAGAAATGGGCGACCAAGAATGACGGAATCGAGTGCTCATGTTGTTGATGGGTTCGGTGTCCAAGATGATAAAATCTACAGGGTAGTAAAATCTATCGACTTGGACTAACACATCCTCAATAATCCTCTTGGTACACGAATCAGCTTCGATCGGCAAGTTGTAGTGTGGTTAGGGTAGGTTTTAACTCACCCAATCCTAATTGTTTGTATACCGAGTAGGGGATTAGATTGACGCCGCTCCCAAGTCAAGAAGTGCGTGATCAATTCGATGGTTCCCGATTACACATGATATGGTTGGGCTCTGGGATCCTTGAATTTCTCGCGCACATCTTGCTTCAGGATGGCACTCACTTTCTCAGTTAAGAAAATCTTCTTTTGAATGCTTTGCCGTCTTTTGGTCGTGCACAAGTCTTTCAGAAATTTTGCATATGAAGGAATCTGTTTTACGACATCAAGTAGAGGAATGTTGATTTTCACTTGTTTCAACACCTCCAGAATATCCTGAGAGTTAGAAAGACGTTTTGGTGCAACCAACCGTTGGGGGAATGGAGCAACTGGCTTCTCTAGAAGTTCCGGTTCTAAATTTTGTGGGACATCACGAGATCCAAAATGATTGTCCTCTTCTAGTTCTTGAGGCTTTTCGGGCCTAACCGGAAGGGTTTTATCAATGATCTTCCCACTCCTAAGAGTGGTGATGGATTTAGCGTGTCCCATTTGATTTGAAGAGCTGGGATCATTTATCTCGTATTGTGGTTTAGGATTGGGGAGCGGTTGTGCAGGAAGCATCCCCTTTTCTATAACCGTCATACGTGAATCTATTTTCTGCATAAAGTCTGTAAGTCCACGCACTGCCTGAGTCAGCTCTTGTATGGGATTTTGAACCGGTTCTTCTTGAGGTTTCCCCTGATTTGGATTTTGATTAAAGAAGCTTTGAGGGGTAGCAGTTGTCCATTCCTCCAACTAAAATTTGGATGATTTCTCCAACCAGGATTGTATGTATTGGAGGTAGATCCATTGAAAGGTCTTTGATAGTTATTTACGGCATTGGCTTGTTCATTCAACACTCCTCGAAAGGCAGATATGGTAGGACAATTTTCAGTTGTGTGAATGTTGCAATCACAGATGCCGCAAACAATTTCATTAACCTTCTCCTTCTTTCCTTCCATGGCCTCAACTCTTCGAGTGAGATTAGTCACTTTAAAATTTACATCGTCCTCTTCTTTCAGGAGATACACTCCACCTTTCTCCTTAGATTGAGTTGGCCTAGGCGTGGTGTTTGATTTTGGGTAATGGTCCCATGATTGTGCATTCTCGGCAAGTCTATCGAGGTAATCCCATACCTCGTCGACCTCTTTATTCATGAATTCACCATTACACATTGTCTCGACCAGTTGGCGCATGGAAGATGTCAGTCCATCATAGAAAAAATTTGTAATGCGTCACATTTCAAAACCGTGTTGTGGGCATGAACTGACAAGATCCTTGAACCTTTCCCAACATTGGTAGAATGTTTCATCTTCCTTTTGGGAGAAGTTCATGATTGCTTTTCTGAGGGTAATCGTTTTATGGTGTGGGAAAAATTTCTTTATGAATTCCCTCTGCAAATCATTCCATGTGCCAATGGATCTAGGACGCAGTGAATGTAACCACGTCTTAACCTTTTCTTTCAAGGAAAAAGGAAAGAGTTTCAGCCTGATTGTATCCTCGGATACATTGGGAAAGTATAAGGTGGCTATAATCTCATCGAACTCTTTCAAATGTAAGTATGGACTTTCTGATTCAAGCCCATGGAATTTAGGAAGGAGTTGGATAACTCCCCGGCTTGATGTCCATATGTCCCGTGTTTTCGTGAAAAATCATGCATGAGGGCGTGCTCACCCCGCCGGTTGTAAATAATCTCGTAAGGTACGAGGCGGGGTGCTTGAAGCACCT
The DNA here is from genome assembly GCA_030180095.1 of Magnolia changhungtana. Taxonomy (NCBI): domain Eukaryota; kingdom Viridiplantae; phylum Streptophyta; class Magnoliopsida; order Magnoliales; family Magnoliaceae; genus Magnolia; species Magnolia changhungtana. The sequence continues at coordinate 362,055 of JASAUF010000053.1, read as the reverse complement.
CATTCTCATCATGTACTTCCTCATCTATCAGTTGAGGTAGTGCTTGAGGTTGATTTTCAGCCATAACCTCAATTAACTCAGGGGAATTCGAGCGGTGTCTAATCCTGCGATGGACAGTCAACCCCTCAACTAATCCTCCTTCAGTCAAGAGACGTCGAGTGTTGTCACGGGCCCACTTGGGCATGAAACACTCATGCACCCTCAACCAAATTCTAAATCTAATCCTAAGAAAGAAAATATGAATCTAGAAAGAAAAGAGGGTTGGAAGGAGATTACCAAATTGGAGTCCTTAAGCTAAAGACCTGCAAAACAAAACAAAATAAGTTAGTTTCAGAAGTAAACCAAATCTAAAGAGTTAGAAAATCTAGAAAATTAGAAAGAGTTTACCAAATTAGAAGTTTTATCCTAACAACCTACAGAATAAGAAATATGTTAGTTCTATGAATCAAATAGAAAATAAAATTAAAATTAGTAAAATCCTAATCTTAACTAATTCTAAATCCAATTAATTTCGAAAAAATCGTAGCCGTCGGTCCCGGCAACGGCGCCAAAACTTGTTCACTCCCAAGTATAGGGTTGTGATGTAAGTAATAAACCTCGGTAAGACCGAGGTCGAATCCCAAGGACCAGAAACTTGTACGTTATCTCGAAACTAAGTAGAAATAGAACTAGAATGAGATGAAATCTAAATCGATTAGAATTTTAAGAATAATGATGAAATATTAATCTAAAACTTAGGAAAAATCAGAGAAGGGAAATTAGGGATTCAGAGGATCCACTTGTAGAGATCGGGAGATCTTATGCACGGATTAGAAATCATGGAAATTAATCGAATCGCTTTGATATGATTTCAAGAGATGAAAGGTATATGAATTAGAATGGATTCCATCACTAAACCATGCCCGTGGGACAAAGCAAACAACAATTAAACTAATTACCAACCAATCAACATGCCATGAAGGTTAGGAAGGGTGCAGACATCCAACCATGCCCGGAGACGATGGTGAACAATGGAGGCTTCCCGACGTCATAAACATAAGAGAAAAGAACATGTTCAAAGCCATTGCGGACCCATTGTAATTTCAGTCACAACAGACCAATAAAGACTGAAAACATTCCCTTAATAAAAACCCCAAAATCAACATTAATTCAGTCTAAACAAAGGCACAAGCAAAGAGGCCTCCCATCACGCTACAAGCTTCACCTCTTGGCCCTAGCCAAGAGGTTTAGCCACACATGATGCGGCTAGATCTCTTAAACAAAATAAATAAAAATAAAAATAAAAATAAAACTAAAAGAAAAAGAAAAGAAAAACTCTCCCTGTCTCTCTTCCACGTCCGTAGCTCCAAGCCTCCAGCCAAGCTGCTCCCAATCTCTGATCTCCCCCTTGCTGCCGTCCCCTTTCTCTTTTTTCTCTCCTCCTTTTATAGACAGGGAAATCAGTTCTGGAAGTCTGTAGAAGATGCGGTGATTTACGCATCCATCTACGTGAGTTTTTTTACGCAGCCAAACACGGCCACTTTCCTCACTTTCTTTGTGAACTGAAACCGTCCCTTGGGACGTTTTTCAACGGACAATGAGATAGATGGGTTAGATCAACCATCTGATCAACGCCGGTGGCCCATCAAGATCGACCGCAGCTCTCTGTTGCGAAACAGAGCACGCGCTGCCTGAGTCATGAAAGTTGGTGGGCCGTGATTGATGCCGACAGGGAATCTACTCCGTGCATTAGAATCCTCTCGAAAAACCCTTCAGAACTGTGTTGATTTGGTTCGGATTAGGTGCGGCCCACGACATTTTCTATAGCACCGTTCGTCTTCCGTCTGGGAATAAAATTCACATGATCAGCTGCATGGGATTAGAAAGAAATCATAGCCAGGGTCTTGGCCATCTTCCAGAGAGTATGGACGGTCCGGATTTGCCGTCCGATCTCGATCAAAAGAACTGTGGGGTCCACGGCGATCGGACGTACGTGCGTAGCATTCTGACAGGGATGCTCAGCGACCCCCAAATCGTTATCAAGACGAGATCCACTCCGTCCATTGAATTCAGGACGAAAAACCGTCCAGGAAGGAAGAAATTGGTTTAATTTCAGTGTGGTCCACCAGCTGTTTTGGTCCACCGTCCGTTCTCCCTTTGGACCCTTCACGGACACCAAATGTATAAGGGAATCCAGATGTAGATCAGGGTACGGTCGGTTCGACCTCGTGAAACGTATGGACGGTCCCGATTGACCATCTGATCGAAGGTGGTGGCCCATAAGCAAAACCCAAACCGTTCCGGCGAAAACCCTGTTTGCGTTTTTGATTTTGAAGAAGATAACGTCGGTCAGCGTAACGCTGACCGACTTCACGGCGTTCGGTGCACAGCGCCTGTGCAAGTGCTGTGCACACGCACTATGTAGAGTGGGTCCCACCTTGATGTGTACGGACAATCCATACCGTTCATCTGGTTTCCCAACAAATTTAATGGGTTGAGACCAAAACTGAAGCATATCCAAAGAGCAGGTGGGCCCAGAATTGGCAATTTATGGGCTGATCTAGCTGTTAGGCCACTTCCACAGAGATCCAGGAGCTGAAATTTGACATGTACGGTTCATTTATGCTCTTCAGCTCATGTATAAAGTTTCGAGTAGAACGGATGGTGGGAACCCTGTGATCTTGTATTCTGGACCAATTTCGGGCCACTTGAGCTTCAGTTTCTTGATTTTCTCGGATCTCTGATATGTAAATTTCTTGATCTTGGTCCCCTGGAGTCCGTCCCTTGCTCTGGTGACTTTAGAACATTAAATCCATGCTTCTAATACCCATTTTTAATTCAAGCTCCTAAATACATCCTGCATCACAAACACGATGAAATAGGTCCATTAAACAGTATAAGTTCATAAATCTAGACAATAACCAGGGTCTGATATGCAATATTTGACCCTCAACACAACCCCCAACCAGCATTTTGCTAGTCCCGAGCAAAATATGCGAAAATTAAGTTGAGAATTACGAGACAATTCTTGTGAAGCCGAGTGATATTTTGAAAAACAATCCAGATATGAGAAATCTTAAGATTCATGAATGTTAATAATCAATTTCTCCTGGCCTCTCGTGCACGGTGAATTCCATAATCAAGTTCAAATATTAATCCATAAACTAGAATAATTTTAAACATTGAGTTCCATGGGTGTAGAGTGTAATCTCAGCCTGTTATCATTAAGAGATCAAATTGTTGAAGGGACCCTCAACAGAAGCATACTTCAAAAACAGAACCTGTTGATGCAGTTATCTTTTCTTCGGATATTTTCTGCATCCAAGGGAGATGGTGCTTCTCAAACAAGAGAATATCAAAGCAGATAACATAGTACATGAAGAACAATAAATGCAAATGTCAGCTGATATTGGCAGTATAACTAATGAAACCACCAGAGCACATGGAAAAAAGGATCATGGCATCCAACCAAGACATGGCCTGGTTGTCACGACTCAGCCAAGTTGACTCAGTGTCAAAGGTCACCAATAAGAATCGCCTATGTAACTAGCAACTTGTATATAAGATGGCTGAGATTATGTGATGGGTGAGAAGTTTGCCAATCTCAATCCCAAATGAAAAATCCCAATTCCAATCCCAATCCCAAAAGAAATACCCTAATTCCAATCCAAATCCCAATCATAAACGAAAAACCAAATTCCAATCCCAAAAGGAAAACCCGTAATTTCAATCCGAAATTGAAAACACTAATTCCAATCCCCACTACAAGCATATAAACAAGATGAAGAAAAAATTACCTTCCAGGGTAAAAACCCTACTCGTTAGATGCTGAGGTATGGTCGGATCTCTATCACGATGCGGCTGATGCGCTGTTGGGTTGCAGTAGAACGTCGCTAGCCAAGGTAAGAGGGAGAGGAAGAGGGAGAGAGATCGATCAGAGAGATAAAGGGAGAGTTGATCAAGAGAGAGAGGGTTTGGGGGGGTTTTCGAAGGGTCGAAGTATAAACGCTGGCTAACGCTGGTGGAAAAGGGGCGTTCAGACACGAGAGGGAGAGCGAGCGGATAGGGAGAGGGAGAGGCAGAGAGAGAGAGAGAGGAGAGGGAGAGCGAATGGATAGGGAGAGGGAGAGGGAGAGGCAGAGAGAGAGAGAGAGAGAGAGAGAGAAAGAGAGAGAGAGAGAGAGAGGGTGAGCTTTGCAAATGAAGTATTAGGGTGTCCCATGTTTTCAATTTATAAGCCCCTTTACTGGTGGCTGGTAAAACTGGCCGCCGGCAAAGGGTAACCCCAACAGTCAGCTAAGCCTATATTTCTTGTAGTGCCACATGTACAATAAGCTAGTGCATGCCTATTAACTATCAGCTTCTGCCAGAGTATCAATTGACTCTTCTTGCATAGAAAAATCTTGCCATAAAAAAAACACGTGCAACAATGGATCACTAAGAGGTAAGGTATCGGTACTTGTACCGTACCATCTTTTCCATTAACTTGCTTACTAGTGCAAGAAATTAGTACCATGAGAATAGGCCCTACCATGAAGATCTCCTGTCAGAAAAAATCATACTTATATCCGGTCATCACATGGTCCCAATGTTTGGAATAATGGACAACCTAGGGTTTAACTTTATTATCTGGTATGGCCCACCTATTGAGTAGGTCAGCTTGATTTATGAGAAGGCTGAAAATGGACGGTGATCCTTGCCATCATTTCACTATAGTTTTGTTGACTGAGTGTTTGCTAATCATTTATGTTATCTATCGTTGGTTTGAAAGCCGATAAAAGGATGGCCAAGATGGTCCAATCAGGGTCATTTTCAAACCACACCCGGCATGTGTTAGAATTGAAAGAATCTCAACACACAAGGTGAACCAGGTGTTGGGGGCTTTGAACAAAATCTTAGGATCTAGCCCTCCAGAACAAACTAGAATTATGGATAATAAAGCAATGAAAATAATCAATGCATCAATCACACACCACACAAGAGATTTTTATGTGGAAAACCCTCAAAGAGGTAAAAACTACAGGACCTCATCCAGATCAACAATCCACTATGAAGTAGAACATTACAAACTTCTTCACTCATGTAGGAGTGTATAAACAATGAGAGAAACAAAAAAAACGGAGAGATCTCACCGATTACGAGGACATGGAAGCGCTGAGATATAGATTGCACAGTAGATAACCTCCACGAGCATAATCTCCCTTTTATAAGCTTCCTCTCTCTCTCTCTCTTACCTTTGATAGCCCTTAACCCTTTAGCAAATCCCTTGTAAAGTTTTAGGAAACCCTCTTGTTGTTCCTAGAAAGCCCTAGGAACTCCTATTTAAAGTTTTAGAAAACTTCTTTCCGCATCCAGTTGCGAAAGGACTTGCGACACGAAATCCGCACAAAATCGCGGAATGAATCTGCATAACCTTGACTGATCGAACCGAGTCCATGACCGGTCGAGAGCCACCTACGACTGGTCGAGCACCTTCTTTGATTGGTCAAGTACCCAGGAGAAAAATAGTCAACAGTCACTGGACTTTAAGTTGTGCGACTCGACTCCTTCGATTGGTCGACCACTGGCCTTCGACCGGTCGAGCAGGGCTTACGACCAGTCGATGATGGGTCAAAAAAACCCATCAAATCTCTTCATTTTTGACCCAGGAGGGATCCACCTTCTTCAAGCCAGCCAGGTTTCTACAAACCTCAAACTTGCCTTTGAGCAAAGCCTTGGTCATCATGTCTGACCCATTATCATCCATGTAGATCTTCTCAAGCTGTAACACCTTCTGTTCCAAAGTATCCCCAATCCAGTGATACCGAATCTCTATGTGCTTAGACTTGGAATGCTGACTTGGATTCTTACTCAAGTGTATAACACTCTGACTATCGCAATAGACCACGGCCTTTGTCGTCGACAATGCTACGACCTTCTGTAGCGTGCTCTGCCAGAAAATTGCTCCCCCTATAAATGTGAACATAAACCCCGATGTAGACTTCCTAGAGTTTATGTCACCTGTCATATATGCATCTGTGTAGCCCTCTAACATAGGTTTACCGTCACCATAGCATAGGCTCAACTTGGATGAGCCTCTTAGATACCGCAATATCCACTTAACCGCTGCCCAATGTTCCTTACCAGGATTAACAATATACTGACTGACAACACTAACCGCATATGCTATGTCTGGGCGTGTATACATCATAGCATACATCAACTTCCTATTGCTGACGCGTAGGGTATATTCTACATCTCTTCCACCTCTGCCTTCGTCTTGGGACACTACCTGTCACTAATCTGAAGTGACTATCTAGTGGAGTACTGACCGGCTTCACTGCATTCATATTGAACCGCTCTATTACTTTTTCAATATACCTCTCTTATAACAGTCAAAGCTTCCTGCTGCTTCTATTACGGGTTATCTCCATTCCTAGGATCTGTCTAGCCGGGCCCAAGTCTTTCATCTCAAAAGACTTGCCCAACTCCTATTTCAACCTGTCAAACTTCTTGATGTCTTTTCCCATGATGAGCATGTCATCAATGTATAACAACAAAACTAAGAAATCACAATCTGAGAACTTGCGCGCGCACACACATTGGTCCGACTCTGTTCTGTCATACCCATGCTGTAACATGAACGAATCAAACTTCTTGTACCATTTCCATGGAACTTATTTCAGCCCATATAAGCTCTTCCTCAGCCTACACACCATATGCTCATTGCCCTTGACTTCGAGCCCCTCTGGTTAGTGCATGTAAATCTCTTCTTCCAGGTCATCATGGAGAAAGACAGTTTTAACATCTAACTGCTCTATCTCCAAATTTATGCTATCCGTCAACCCAAGCAATACCCGTATGGATGTCATCTTCACCACTGGTGAGAATATCTCCTCAAAGTCTATACATTTCCTCTGACTAAACCCTTTCACCACAAGTCTGGCCTTGAACCTCGTATGTGAATTCTTCTGCTTAACTTTCTTTCTGAACACCCACTTGTTGCTCAAAGCTTTCTTGCCCTTAGGCAATTTCACCATATCATAGGTGTGGTTCTTATGCAAGGATTCTATCTCCTCTTGCATAGCTTTCAACCACTCTCCCTTATGCTCGTCGGCTAGGGCCTCTGAATAATCTTCTGGCTCTCCCCCATCAGTTAGCATAATGTACTCATGTGGCGAGTACCTCTTAGACGGCTGTTTGACCCTAGATGACCTCCTCACCTATGGTTCAACAGGTGAATCAAGTGGGGGCTGCTCCCCTGGTCCATCTTCTGAAGGAACTCCCTCGTCCTCTGCACCTTGCTATACTCCCTCGTCATCAGGCACCACGGGAAGAGTAACCAGATCCATGTCCTCTAGCTCACCTGAACTAGGCTGGTTCTTCTCTGACTTATCAATATCTTCTATATACTGATCTTCAAAGAAAACCACATCTCTGCTCCTGACGAGCTTCCTCTCGGTTGGATCCCATAATTTGTAACCGAACTTTTCATCACCGTACCCTAAGAACACCCACTATCTGATCTTCATATCAAGCTTGAACCTCTCATCCTTTGGTACGTGAACGGATGCCCTGCATCCAAATACCCTGAGATAACTGTACGATGGATCTTGTCCAGTCCACACCTTCTCAGGTACTTCTCCATTCAACGGGGCTGATGGAGACCTGTTTATCAACTACACCGCCGTGTGCATTACTTCTTCCCAGAACGTCTTAAGAAATTTCGCATGGGATAACATGCATCTAATTCTCTCTACAATGGTGCGATTCATTCGCTCAGCTACACCATTATGCTGGGGGGTCTTAGCAACCATCTGTTCATGCCGTATACCCAGGGACTTACAATACTCATGAAAGTCGCCAATGTGTTCACCACCATTGTCAGTACGGATGCACTTCAATAATCTACCTGTCTCACTCTCGACCATAGCATGAAACAATTTAAACACACCAAAGACCTTGTCCTTGGATTTCAAAGCATAAACCCAAAGCCTCTTAGATGCATCATTTATAAAAGTAACAAAATACAATGCCCCACCCAAGGTTTTTATCCTCACAGGACCACAAACATCAGAATAAACCAAATCTAATGCATGCACTTTATTAACATGAGAAGCGCAAATGAAACTCTGTGCTGTTTCCCTGATAAATAATCAAGACAGGTTTTGAGAGGTATACCTATCACATCTGGAAGGAGCCGCTTCTTTGCTAGTATCTGAAGCCCTTTTTCACTCATGTGGCCTAGACGCCTGTGCCACATGTCAATAGCTGAATCTTTCGCTACGTTCAACCCACCCTTGCACATACTGACACTTGCCTTGTAAAGGGTGCAACACTTCTTTCTTTTGGCCAAGATCATTGAACCCTTGATGAGCTTCCAGCGCCCACCAGCAACCGGCTTTCTAGCCATCATCATCCAACCTTCCCGTCGACATCAGGTTGAGGCGAATGTCTGGAAAATGCCTCACATCCCTGAGAACCAATGTGCAGCCCACATCGGTCTTCACACAAATATCACCGACTCTCATAATTTTTGATACGCCAGAATTTCTCATCTTCACAGTCCCATAGTCACTTGACTTGTAACTTGTGAAGAAGTCCCTGCGTGGAGTCGCATGAAAAGAAGTTCACGAGTCTATCACCCAGTCAGTGTCCTGACTCGTAGCCATGAGACATAAATCATGATCTGCAGAAAGAATAACTACAACGTTGTCATCTGAAGCGACCGCAGTAGAATCAGATTCATCTTCCTTTCCTTTTCCTTTCTTGTCGTTCTTCTTACCACGACATTCATGCTTATAGTGGCCCTTCTTGCCACAATTCTAGCAATCAACATCCTTTCTGTTGCTCGACTTGCCTTTTGATTTATCTCGAGCCTTCCCACCCTTCCTGTTCTTTCCTTTCCCTCGTTCCTGTGTTACAAGAGCCTCTTGCTGAGTTGACCCCTGAGACTTCCTCCTTGTCTCTTCATTGAAGAGACAACTGGTTACCTGTTCCATGGGTATTTTTCCGTCTGGCGTGGAGTTACTTAGAGACACCACCAATGTCTCCCAACTGTCAGGCAATGAACTAAGCAAAAGCAAAGCTTGCAATTCATCATCCAGGACCATCTTCATAGAGGAGAGTTGGTTCACTATATTACTGACCTCATTCATGTGCTCGGCCACAAAACCACCATCCTTGAACTTGAGATTCATAAGTCACCTTATCAGAAAAAACTTATTACCTGCTGTCTTCCTCTCATACAGCCCTTGTAATTTCAGCCATAGGCTAGCGGCAGAGGTTTCTGTAGACACATGGTGGAACACAGAATCATCCAACCATTGTCTAATAAACCCCACCACCTTTCGGTCTATCTGCTTCCAATCATCATCAGTCGTATCCTTGGATTTTGCTAATATACCTAAAATCGAAGAATATAGGTCCTTGCAATAAAGCAAGTCCTCCATCTTAGCCTTCAATATGGTCCAGTTAGAACTATTGAGGCTGATCATCCTTGATGAGCCACCTTCCATAATTCAAACCTGATCCTACCCGTTCAATGAACTTAGCTCTAATACCACTTTGTTGGGGGCCTTGAACAAAACCTTAGGATCTAGCCCTCCAGAACAAACCAAAATTATGGATGATAAAGCAATGAAAATAATCAATGCATCAATCACACACCACACAAGAGATTTTTACATGAAAAACCCTCAAAGAGGTAAAAACCACGAGACCTCATCCAGATCAACAATCTACTATGAAGTAGAACGTTACAAACTTCTTCACTCATGCAAGACTGAATAAATAATAAGAGAAACAAAGAAAACGAAGAGATCTCACCGATTATGAGGATGTAGAAGCGATGAGATATAGATTGCACAATAGAAACCTACACGAGCATAATCTCCCTTCTATAAGCTTTCTCTCTCTCTTTTCCTCTCTCTCTCACCTTTGATAGCCCTAAACCCTTTAGCAAATCTCTTGTAAAGCTTTAGAAAACCCCTTGTTGTTCCTAGAAAGCCCTAGGAACTCCTATTTAAAGTTTTAAGAAACTCATTTCTGCATCCCAGTTGCGAAAGGACTTGCGACACGAAATCCGCGCAAAATTGCGGAACGAATCTGCATAACCTCACTAGTCAAATTGAGTCCACGACCGGTCGAAAGCCACCTACGACTGGTCAAGCACCTTCTTCGACTGGTCGAGTACCCCAGAGAAAAACAGTCCACAGTCGCTGGATTTTGAGTTGTGCCACGAGTCGACTCCTTCGACTGGTCGACCACCGGCCTTCAACTGGTCGAGCAAGGTTCACGTCCGGTCGATGATGGGTCAAAAAACCCATCATCAGGCCCATAGGTAAACCCTACAAGTTATGGTTTTGATAGGATTAGGGCCTACTACATCACAACTACCATTTGGGGGTGGGTTTTCACCCGCAAATTGCATCTTATCTAAAGATTGAATCTTTCATGTTGGGAGCTCAACTAACAAAAATGAGGTTTATCTGAAAACTGAGATGCCACAGGAAGTTAGGGCTGTTTCATGCTAGATCTTATGGGTCTTTGAGCAATTCATCAATTCATCTTAACTGAGGTTCGGGAAGTAAGGAATGCAGTTGGGTGCTACTCATCTCTTCTTCTAAAGTAGGTACTTGGTTGTGGTGGAGGATGAGTTGAAGTTTTCAGGACAGATACACATAAGTTATTAGAGCGGTTTGAATTCAGGCATTCCTGCTACCAGAGTTTTGGTATTGTGGGTTTTGTGTTGGTCTGCCACGGAAGGTGGCTGCATCTAGTCGGTTGGTGGGCTATTTTGTTCTGTTATTTTGTTGACGCCGTTTTCTGATTATATGATAGACGTGTTCCAATAATTTTATGGGGCCTACCAAATGAATATGTATGTACAACATTTTAATTGTCATATACGAAGTTACCGGTGATGTACTCCTACCATTCTATATCAAAAAAAAAAAAAAAAAAGTTCTTTCATCTTCGAATTCTTTACAAGAGGGGCAATTTTAGGACAAATTTTCTAAAATGGATGACAGTGAATGAATATAATTTAGATTATTAAAAAATAAATTTGTAGTAGCTCATGTTCAAATGCAAGAGTCTAACTATCAGGACTATTCATGAAGCACATGGTTATAAGGTTGTTGGACAAAATTTTTAAACTATGCTTTAATTAAGGGTATAGGGTCCATTTAACCATAACGGACAATCTACTCTTATTATTGATTCCCTTTGGTTAATAATAAGAGAAGACTGATGGATTGTTAATATGAAGCATTCATATACTTATTTACATCTAGATTCCTAAAATTGAATGATAAATAATTGATTAGCTTAGTATGGTCTATCAATTTTGATTAATTAACATAGATAATTAGAGATTTTGATATAGTTTGATTCCAATGATTGTTTGGAGCAATCTGACTCGATCAATTTCACAAATTTAAGAATTTCAATTCGAGATTAGTATTAGATCTATTATACTATTATCATCGAGGTGACCCATCGGATAATTAAATTATTCAGATTTTTGAAGTTTTGATATATTTTGTTTCTACAAATGAACGGTGTGGACATATATCGATTGCTTACCTCGACCTTTTACACCAATTGAAACCAACACTTGTGCAGTAATTTAAGGTTTTTTTTTTATAATATCCTCCAAATCTAACAACACAATAATTGTATAGCCGATCTAGCCCATACATTGTGTTGTTCAAATAGATTTTACCTTAATTAACATGTTTCATAAAAACTTAATCTACCCTAAAACCATAAATTGAATCATTTATTATTGCACGAAGAAGAATTTTTTTTTACATGTGGTTAAATTGTACAGAAAATAGATAATTCTTATCCACGCATGTATGATGGGCGTAAGGATAATCCAAATCATCTATTGCACTGCTTTAATTACTAACATAAAAGAAAACATAATGGGATCAGGGTAGTAACCTCAACAAGCTATCCCATATCCTTCTCTCTCTACCCTCTCCCTCTCTCTCTATGTAGGGTGTTATCAGTTTCAATTGTAGTAGGATTAAAAACACTTCCTGCCAATTGTAAAGCAGTCATACTTTCTGCATCTAAATGAGAACTTGATTTTTAGCAGCTCTTTTCAAAAGGTGTGAATACAAATAAAAAACTTACCGTCGATAAGCTTCATAATCGAGTAGTACTCTTCTTAATAGAAGAGACATATATATGGCAATAAACTTGTATTTATTTGGAGGGATTATTATAAATTATTGAAATATGTCGTTCAAAATTGGTGGGATGCAATGGAACAATGGACCGGGTTACTAAAACATGGCCAATTGCCTAATTGGTTTTGTTTTTGTTTTTATTTTGTTTTTTTTTTTTTTTAAATTTTTAATTTTTAAACAGTACACTATGGAGAAGAATTATCCAGCTGTTGTATTCTACACTCAAGGACTTAATATCAGGATTGTCAAAGGGCCAGGCCAGACTGTCATGCTCTTGGGCCAGGCTAGTCTATCTTGCTACCGGCCAAGCCCACCACAGGCCATGCATGGGCCTCAGTTTAAACATATATTTCAACAGGATGAGGCTCTGTTTTTCCATGGGCCAGGCAGGCAGCAGCAGGGCCTCAATTACAGTCCCAAACTAAAACTGGGACGTGTTCCTACTGGCCTTTTAATGTAAGGACAGTTTTCTGGTCCACACCCAGAAATTGCAATTCTGTTGTGGCTTTTGCCATACCAAATAACCTCATGGGACCCATTGAAGTCAGATAAAGTGCATGAATCCTAACCTTTGAGTAATGGACCTTTTATTTCTTAGATTTAGACAATTGGCTATTCTTCATGTTAACTGTGTTTTGTTTCAAAAAAATAGGTTACTTATGACACCACTTTATAATTAGTTTATGATCTATCTAAAGTGGACCCCACAGTTTTGAAGTTGCGATTTGAGTTTCATGCTCCACATCTATGCTCATAGACCATCATCACCCTCTGATGGTTAACTCCCAACCACCTCTTTTGTCTCCCTGCCCTTAATTATCTTGTACAAGCATTCTCTAATGCGGGAGAAATGCTTTAACGTTCATGGAATCAACCCCGCCCTTCAGTAACACCACCCTTTGTTTGGCCTTGATTTCAAAATTTATGTGGTGTGGCCCATTTAATTAGAGTTTTGGAACAATATGATTTTTTGCTAATTATTTCATCATGAAGAGACATATCAGATGAATGGATTGGATGGCATGTAAACACCTCAAAACAAACGGTGACGTGCCCATCCAACTGTTTTGCTGCAGTGTGGCTTACATGAATTTCAGATCATCGTGATTTTTTGTTTCTAAACTGAAAAAGATAGATTGTACCTGATTTACGGGGTGGATCTTGAAAATTTGAAACTTTTACGAAAGTTGCTCACGCTTAGTGAAAGTGAGCTCATGTGGGAAGGGATGGTGTACTGAGTAAACTCTGTTGGCCCACCATATCCAAGCCATCCATCCGTTTTATCCCCTCATTTTAAGGGCATGAGCCCGGAATTGAACCATATCCAAAGCTCAAGTGCACCATACCATAAGAAACAGTGGGAATTGAACACCTACCGTTGAAAATTTCCTAGGGCCACAGAAGTTTTAATTAGATCAAGATGATATTTATATTTTATCTTCAACCATGTCTGTGTGACCTTATGAATAGACTGGATGACAAATAAACATCACTTTGAGCCTCAGGAGGGTTTCAACGGTGGACATCATTATCTCTACCTTTTCTTACGGTGTGACCCACTTCTATTTTGGGGATCCTTCTCTAAAATGATACTGTAAAATGGATGAACGGCGTAGTTAATACAATAGAACCATGGTGGGCCCCACAGTTTACTAGTCTACTGAGTAGCACTTCTCTCTCTTTCTCTCTCTCTCTCTATACACAGAATAACCACTTACACATAAAATGGTTGAGAGATAAGTGGGCCACACTGCAGGAGATAGTGGGTATTAAATGCCATCCACTGTAAAAACAGTACTGGGGCTTGTGATGATGTTTGAGAGAGAAATCCATACCGTCTATCAGTTTCGTCAGATCAATTTAGAGTGTGAGCCTAAAGATGAGACAGATAAAAAAAAACCGAGTGTGCCCATATGGCCATACCACATGAAACAGTGGCTATTGAACACCCACCATTGAAACGACATCTGCCCACAGTTGAAACAGTTGAAACAGTTGTAATGTGTAATGTCCACCCTGAAGATTTTTGTAAAACCCATCCAGTCCGCCAGTTTTGCTAGGTGATTTTTAGGGAGTGGGCCAAAAAATGAGGCAGATCCAAAACATATGTCGGCATAAAATAGTGGGCATTGAATACTTATTGTTGAAACACTTTGGTTTTCTGCTGAAAGGCTAAGTGGCTCACTCTGATGTTTTTGAGAAATTCATGATTTTCATCAGCTCATTTTAAGGGTAGGCCTAAATATGAAGTAGATTTAACGCTCAGGTAAGCTACACCACTTGCAACAGCTTATTGAATGCGGCTTATGAAACAACACCAACACACCATTGAAACTCTTGTAGCCATTGTGATGTTTTTAAGAAATCCTCCACCGGTAAATCCATCCCGTCCACTAGTTTTTCTAGCTCATTTTATTTACCGAGTCCAAATAATATGATGATTGATCCAAAACTAAAATGAACCGGACAGTCTTAAAACAGTGGTATTAATGGCCAACCATTCCAATGGAGAAGTTTCAAAAACTTGTGTACCATTATTGTGATATTTTTGAGAAATCCATCCTATCCACCATCATGGTCAACTCATTTTGGGGTGGGTCAAATATAAGGTTGATCTAGCACTCAAGTGGGCCTTACAACTTGAAATAGTATTCAAAGCGCTCCATTAAAACAATGCCAATTAAAAGATTAATGGCCCATCTTAATATTTTTGAGAAATCTAGCTACCTTGTCCATCATTTTAGTAAGCTCATTTTAGAGGTGGGCCAAAATATGAGGCAGATTCAACACTCAAGTTGGCCACACGATTGCAACAATGGGTAGTATTGGATGCCCACAGTTGAAATAGCATCCATGTACTATTGAAATTCATGTGGCCAACCACAATCTTTATTAGAAATCCGCCCTCTCCATCCGTTTTTTCAGCTCATTTTAATCAATGGACCTAAATATGATGAATATCCAAAACTCAAGTGGACCCATGACTTGTATTAAATACCCGCTATTAAAATTAAAACGGATGAGCTCTGAAAGCTTTTGTGTCTAATGACACTCAAGTGGACCACACCACAAGAAATAGTAGTGGGGATAATGACACTCACTGTGGAAACCTGGTAGGTTCCAGCTTAATGTTTATTTGCCATCCGAGCCGTTGATAAGGTCATGAAGACCTAAATGGATGGAAAACACATATATCTTGATCTAAAACTATGTTCGAAAGAATTTTTTAACGGTGGGCGTTCAATCACCTGCTAGTTCCTGTGGTGGGGTTCACTTGAGCTTTTATTCTGCTTTATTTTTTTTGTTTATGCCGAGCTGGAAAAACGGATGAATGGCTGGATAAAACACATACATCAGGACGGCCCCACCCAATCCGCTTCAACTGGTTGCTGATGAATCTCACCTATAGCAAATGGCAGAGGAACCGGTCCCTCATCTAACAGTTGAGATCGAATCACAGCAGTAAGTGAAAAGGCAGGGCCGTATTGTCTGTGATCTGTGGGCCCCACCATGATGTATGTGTTTCATCCATGCCGTCCATCCATTCTTCCAGGTCATTTTATGGTATGATCCAAAAAATGAGGCTGATCAAAATCTCAAGTGGACTGCACAGTGTTAATTGGAGGCACACCATTAACAACTTCTTGAGGGCATCAAGCTATATATTTTGTTTTCCCTTCATAAGTCTGTATGACCTAATCAATAGGTTAGATGCCAAATAACCATTACAGTGGGCCTTAGGAGGTTTTTAAAGGTGGATACTCAATCGCTACCGTTTTCCATGGTATGGTCCACCTGATATTTATATCTACCTAATTTTTTGAATCAAACCCTAAAATTATCTTTCAAAATGGATGGAAGGCATGAAGAAAACACATACATAATGGTGGGTCCACATAGCACCGACCACTAGCCACCTGGCTGGTGGCAGCGTCACTAGCAAAACCGCGTCTGGTGAGGCCGGGCCGTACCGTGGATATACACTACACGGTACGGCCCTGACAATGGGGTCCACCTTCTTATATGTATAGTATATCCACACTGTCCATCCATTTTTTTTCAGAATTATTTTAGGACATGAGCTCAAAAATGAAGCAGATACAAGTCTCAGGTGGACCACACTAAAGAAACAGTGGTGATTGAATGACCACCATTAAAAACTTCCTAGGGCCATCCATATTTTAAATTTTCCATCCAACCTGTTGGTAAGATCACAAAGACCTGCATAAAGGGTGAAAACAAATATCAGCTTGATCTAAAACTTTTGTGGCCCACAACGAGTTTGCAATGGCCAATCATCATTATTTCTTGTAGTGTGGTCCACCTGAGATTTGGACCTGCTTCATTTTTGGTATCATTACCTAAAATTATCTGAAAATACGAATGGATAGAGTGGATATACTACACATACATTAATGTGGGCCCCACTGTACTTGTGAAAACAAGGATGCGAAACGGTCACCTTGCCACACGTGCCAATATTCGACCCTGTAAAAACATGACATGGAACATTAGGAATGCCAGGGTGACGTATCAATCAATGGAACCGTCCATCTAAGGGTCCCAATCAAGAACGGAATTTATAACCATCAGTCTTCTTCACTTTCATCCCCTTGAGTGACGTCGACCATTAACTGTTTCCATTTTCTGATGTTACTTTAAAGGTCCACTCAATCAAAGGGCTAAGTTTCTTTCATTTTTCTATTTCCTGAGGTCAATGAAGTGGACTGCCGATACGGTAATACTCTCCATTCCATGTGGACCATCAAGTGAAGGCTACACCAAATTCCGGTGCTCCTGCAACTACTGTATCATTTTCCTCTCCTCCTTGGGCGGATTCAGTCAGGTCGGGCCGTGACCATGGGACCCACCTTGATGTATGTGTTGTATATCCACGCCGTCCATCTGTTTTTTCAGGTTATTTTAGGATGTGTGGCCAAAATTGAAGCAGATCCAAATCTCCGGTGGACCACACCACAGGAAACAGTGGTGATTGACCATTAACACCTTCTCGTAGGTGATAAAAGTTTTGTATCCAGCTGATTTTTTCATACACAAGCTGGGGTTGCCTGATAAGCGGCTTGGATGCCACATACGTGTCTCAAATGGCTTCCTAAGAAAACATGGAATGCAGTGCATAGAAGCACATGCACATGCAATGTTGATGGCCCCTAGGGCGGACGCGGATTGGCTACTCCCCCTGACACCAGCCCCGGAGCTGGTGGTCGGTGCTCTGTGGGCCCACCATGATGTATGTGTTTCATCCATTCCATTCATCCATTTTTAAAGATCATTTTAGGGCTTGATACCAAAAATGAGGTATATCCCAGTCTCAAGTGGACCACATTACAGGAAACAGTGTTTAATGAACTTCGACCATTAAAAACTTTTTGGGGGCCATAAAGTATTGGATGAAGTTGATATTTGTTTTATCCCTTCATCTGCCTAATCAACGGATTGGATGTCAAATAAACAGTACATCGGGCCTTAGGAGGATTTAAATGATGGATATCCACTCACTATTTTTTTTCCTGTGGTGTGATCCATTGAGATTTATGTCCCTCCCATTTTTTGTATCAAGCCCTAAAATGATCTTTAAAAATGGATGAACGGAATGGATGAAACACGTACATCATGGTGGGGCCCACAGAGCACCGACCACCAGCTCCGGGGCTGGTGTGAGGGGGAGTAGCCAATCCGCGTCCCCCTAGGGCGTGTATAACCCGTACCCACATGATTCTTAAAAATAGAAATCGCATGGACATGCTGCAAAAGATTACAGCGGCGAGGTTTGCTATGCCCACACGCGTGTACAAGTCATCCAATGCAGGACTGGCTGGTCGGTGCTGGAAAAGCTTTGTGAGCCTAAGCATGATGTATGTGTTTTATCCACACCGTCCATCCACATTTCTAGTTCATTTTAGTGCATGAGCCGAAGACTTTGGCAGATCGAAATCTCAGGTGGACCACACACAGGAAATAGTGGTGATTAGACTCTCACCATTGAAAACTTCCTTAGGCCTGCTGAAATGTTTATTTTCCATCTAACATGTTGATTAGGTCACAAGGATATGGACGAATGGAAAACATAAATATCAGCGTAGTCCAAAACTTCGTAGCCTCCGGTAAGTTGTTAATGGTGGGCCTTTAATCACCACTGTTTCCTGTTGTGTGGTCCACCTGAGATTTGGATCTGCTTCATTTTTGGGATCATGCTCTAAAAGGTTATGTAAAAATGGATGGATGGTGTAGATAAAATAAATACATCATGATGGGCCCACAGAGGGGATCAACCAGTACGGAGCTCGGTAGTGGAGGGTCACTGCCGAATCCGAGTCCGCTGGTGCCGATTAGCTACTGACAGGTTGAGTAGCGAGACTGGCTACTGAAGCGACATCACCAAGTTCCGCGGGCCCCACCATGATGTATGTTTTGTATCGATGCCGTAAATACATTTGGAAGGAACATTTTAGGGCAATATCCAAAGAATGAGTTAAATCCAAAGTTCCAATGAACCCATCATAGAAAACAGTGGGATAGTGATGCCCACCATTAAAAACTTCTAAAGGCCACAAAAGTTTTAAATAAAGATGATATTTATGTTTTCCCTTCTTTTATGTCTTTTTTTAACTTTTTAACAGCTTGTATTTCAAATAAACATCATGGTGGACCTTAGGATAGTTTCAACGGTCAGAATCACTCTCCCCACTATTTTTCTGTGGTGGGGTCCACTAAAGATTTTTATCTGCCTAATTCTTTGGATCATGCCAAAAAATGATATCTCAAAGTGTATGGACGGTGTGGATACAACAAATACATCATAATGGGGCCTATTGAACTTAGTGACGTCAAGTCTAGCTACTCAACCTGCCCAGTAGCTAATCCGCGCCCAGTCCGCTAATGCATACGTCAACACATACGCCATCGCGGCAGATGCGCATTTAACTGAAAAAATGCACTAGTTACAATTAATTTGAAAAACGTACGGCTGTGAAAATTAGGCCAAAGTTCTATGAGCCGTCCATTTATTTTTAATATAACAGGGTACGTGCTAATTGGACAAACTTTGTCCTTGGACTATAGCATATACATGATGAGGTTCATACGATGGATGGCTTGGATTTTTCACGTGTGACATGATGGCATTTGTGTTGGAGTGGTGGCGTGTGCATTATTGGAATTGCAGACAAGAGTGGGATTCGGAATGCTTGGATACAGGAAAATAGGGACATGTGATTAGAGCTGGGCAATCCTGACTCGATCTGGTGGATCCAACCCGATTCGACCAGATCCGACCCAATCTGAATCGATCTGACAACCTGGATCAGTGTGGATTGAGTAGGGCAGTTCAGATCCGAAAGATTTTCGGGTCGAGTTCAGATATATACCTACTTGGACTATTGGCCAGACGGATAGTGAAGTCTCTTCCACTTGCATGGTTGGGCGTCCAGTAGGCGGCGATTGCATGTTGAGTGTACTAGACCCTGGTAATGATCCTAGAGATAAACTGTACTGACATGTGGACTTATTGAGCAGGAGTTGCATACTCATTCATTTATTCATTCATTATCCACTCGGGCTGGTGGTGCGCAACTATTTGTTATGTGTACATTCGCATGGCTAGGATTTCGGTTGGGCGCGCGACTAACTTGAGATCAGGAGTTTACTACATTGAGTCTGACCATCCAAATTTAGGTATGGGATTGATTTGGATAGAAGTCCCTTGTGATGGACCCCATATCCTGCGATAATACGTACTATCATCCCGACTTCACACTCCAGCATGGTCATTCCATTCGCATCGCATATTGCATTACATCCACGGCATATATATGGTATTTTGGGTTACTGTGTTTCTGCATTTATATGGTCTAGATACGATTGACGCTATTCGTGGACTCATCAGGAATTACATACTGCATCGCATCCTCGGCATTTGATATTTGGCTCTTTATAACTCCTCATTTGTATAACTGTTCTATATTACATATTCTGATATTGATTGACTCATGGACTTGTCCATATTTTCGCTTACTCTGTTATCTTATAATTTATAATTTTGCCAGTATTTCTGTTTACTCTGATAATTCCTGCTCTTGTCAGTATTTCTGCTTACCCTGGTAATTCATGATCTTGTTAGTAATTCTTCTTATTCCGATATTGTACGATTTATGGATTACCAGTATTTTCGGTACTGTATAATGATGACATTGTATTGAATACTTGACACTTACCTTGTGCACACACTTACACCACCCTTTAAGTTTTCTATAAGCTTATGCACAATAGATGCGTGCAGGTGATGTTAGGTTGCAACAGTGTTGAGCTTAGAGCATGCAGCGGTCTTCTGGAGCTTGATTGTCGATTTATGTATTTCCCTTTAATATTGTAATCAAATGATTATATTAGTGGATATGTAATGATGATGTTGCCTTTGTGATTTAGGTATACTTGTGGTTATGCTTATTACGAGTTAAATGTACACAAAAAAAAAAATCCTCCTTGTAGGATCCCAAGATCGGAATCTGGCGTATGGACGCTAGGAGCTGAGAATGGGGTATTACGCAGGCTGTCGGCACCGGATTCGGCGATCGGGATTCCTGTGAATCCCATTTCCGAGTTTGGGGCGTGATAATCCAGCTGAAGCTTCAAAATGTGCGCAATTTATTCTTAGTGGTTATTAAATAGCCAAATGGATGTTCAGTGCTTAAACCCAACTAAGGTTTTCTTTTTCTTCTTCTTCTTCTTCTTCTTCTTCTTCTTCTTTTTTAAAAGAAAATAATAATAATAATCCGTTTTCATCTTTCAAAAAATAATAATAATAATAATAAATAAAAATTCCTCAACCGTGGAGGACTATTTTTTTTTTTTTTCCTTTTCTTTTCTTTTGCTTTTGCTTTCTTCTTTCTTCTTTTTCCCCCCACAAATCTGATGACTTGTTTCTTTGTAAACAAAATAGAGATCTTAGTTTCATGATGTTTCCTTTAATCATGTTTTGAGGAAACACAAATGATCACGACACATTAGTGAAGTACGGTTTTATGTACTCTACTATCACTCCCTCTTCCATTATATATGCTTGCACTTATATATTTCTAGAAACACATTCTGTGTCATAGAGACTGTCCATGCCAAACTGACAATAGAGAAGGGCAACAAGCCTTTAAGATTACAACAACATAAGCAAAAAATTCCACAACAATGGACCGAGATCTTGAAATGCCTATCTTTACTACAAGAAAATGAAGGTAAGTTTACAATTCATCCATAATGGGTGCCTCTGGGTTTAGGACAAACCCTAAGGAGGTTAAAGGAACTTGCGATGAATGGCAATGGTCCATCGGTTAGTAAATGTTTCAGTCGGTCGGACTATCATTTGTTTAGTCAGTAGTTTATGCTTGGGTTGCACCTCAATTCATCTCGGCGGAGTACTCTGTGGGTAACCATGAATTCTAGGAACCCCAAGTTTCATGTGGCTTAGTCTTATGAATAGCAACCGATTCAGATTGACAACTTGCTTCTCCACATGTGTAGGTTGTCCGTAAGTGCTGACACTCTGGTAATTGTCCTATGGTGGTCAAGCCGAAGTTCCGTGATGACCAACTGGCCTGGTCACTCGGTTCCTGGCATTTTTCATGTTTCTTGCCTCGTCTGGCACATCATCCACATAAAGACATTCGACCTTCAACTTCAACTTGAGGCACCTTCACTTTATCCCCCTGAGGAGATGTGTTGTTAGAATGTTCAACCACGGGTACCCCTTCATCTGGCCGAGTCCCTTCAGGGCTAGATTGGTGTGACTCCTTTTGCGGAATGTGCAGTGCTAACGACTTCAAGGTTATGACCAGTGAAATGATTATTTTGATGTTGGCCGAGATGTTGTTGATAGGAGCAGTCACCTGGAATGGATCCTAGTCGACCCCATTACTTCCTTTTCAGGAACAAGAGGAGACCTTTCTCAATATTCACATGCACTGAGTTCCTGAATATTATACAATTCTTATTTAAATGTATCATAGTATCGTACCATTTACAATAAACACCCTTTTTTTAGTTCCCCGGATGAGAAAATTTTCTAATGAGTAGGAAGCTTTATGAACTTGCTCTCCAACAGACTCATTCTATCTCTTACATATCGGGTTGAGTAGGAGCAAAGTGCATCTCATTGGCGTCGAATCTCAAAAGAAGACTCTTAACCATTCTCTCAAACATCTCTAATTACGACTTAGATACCCCAGTGATATGCCATCTAAGCGCTCAAAGAATGTTGTAAAGTCGCTGGAGTATTGGTAAGAAGATGATCCTACTTCAACATCAATAATGACTCCTTAATGTTAGCCCAAGTCCTATTGTTCCTCCGCAACGTCAGCAACAAAACTTGCCATCCTATCCTGTTGAGAAGTGTAAAGCTTTTTTGAGTCCCACCAGGTGTGCTAAGAAATGTTGGATGAATTCAATCAAATAT
Source organism: Magnolia changhungtana (assembly GCA_030180095.1). Taxonomy (NCBI): domain Eukaryota; kingdom Viridiplantae; phylum Streptophyta; class Magnoliopsida; order Magnoliales; family Magnoliaceae; genus Magnolia; species Magnolia changhungtana. Next base: position 339,429 of record JASAUF010000053.1, on the reverse strand, counting down.
GAGGCCACACTTGTGATCGAGGGCTTGTATTAAAATTTTATGTTCGGTTATGATGCGTTGGCGTGCTAGGGTCATACTTGGCTCAATGTTTGATTAAATGTTGGTGCCCCAACGTTAAGTCAGACTGATTAGGGAATGGATGCAGGATCTAACTATCCTCTCAACCACCAGTTGTGATTAGTGATTAGATGATTCGTCAAAGGATAAGGGTTAGTCCTTCATGATGGATCCTTTTTGCCTCGTGTCAAAGGATTTGTTCCTTCACTAGAAAAAAGTAATAAGTTCCTCAAATAATGAAGATGAATGCATAAATTTAAAAAAGTGGATCAATGCCAATTTCATTAATTGAATGTATGACCCATTATAATTGAAGAAGTATTGAAAATAACTTAGAGAAATAAACCAACGAGAGATAAATACGTGATCTTTCTATAGGAACAAATGATCGAGGCAAATGGTCAGCAGGATGTGACTGAATAGGTGTCAATGCCAAAGTAAGAACTCAGTTGATCGGGATCTAGCAACTTAGGGATCATATGGTACCGTAGCATGCAATTGACGCTGGACATAGTAATCTATGCTAGAACTAGGCTAGGTTATGCAAAGATAGAATATAGAGAAAAGATAGTTTGTAAAAGTAGATGGATGTGTTTCGAGTGGGGCTGAGCTCTTATTCGTAAGTTTCTTTTTATAGTTCATCGAGGCAGCTAAACGCTCACTAATCCTAGATCTTCTGCATAATTTTAGAATTTAAAGATCTCCAGTTGAATTCGAAACTGTTAGCTTCTTAAATCTTCTTCTCGTAGTTGATCCCCTGATGAGAGATCTTCGTGGCCCACTATTCAGATTTGGGATCAATTAGGGAGTATTTAATCTTGCTAATCACAAACCTTGAATCGATCAAGATCATGGATCCAGGTGACCCAATCAAACCACATTTTGCATTTAACCTCTCACTTTGGGATGGTTTGGAGTGCTGAAGTGATTAGATGGATAGGGGGACACCTAATCCTGATATATTATTGAACGAGTCAAATCAAATCTTTCAATAAGCTCTCCCATTTGTTTTAAAAAAATATGATTAACGTACAGCTTGGGACCCAACCTCACTGATATTCATTCTCTTCTGATTTGGGTCCAAACCACAGCCAATTAAATTTGCTCAGATATCAAACCGATCTTCAAACATTCGAGATCTTTGAAGCATTCGAAAATTCTGCAAATGGCTTTTGGAAAATCTTTCATTTAAAAAGGATCGTGAGAGAGTCTTATCGAGTATTTCACAACTAGATCTGTGATGGAATTCACTCTTTCTTGGTAGGTCTTTATAGACCTGTTGGGCACGTTGCCACGTTAATTAGCTTGCTAATCGTGGTTATATGGGATATGCCGATTTGCTCCCGTAAAAGCATACATAAGAGTGTGCATACACATTAATAATGGAATGCAAATTCATTGAAGGTATCTTCGAGCACGCGTGCAAGATTTCTACGAGCACCAAACCCGTTCATAGTGTCAACAAATGGTGGCTTTTCAGCGGTCCATGTCAAGGAGCTAAAAATGAGTGTAAACAGTTCCACTGTAGTAGTGCCAAGTGCACCAACCTATGAAGTATTAGAAAATTTACAGAAAAACTAACTAATATAAAATTTACATTCTGCTACCTTTTTGGAAAGGATTTCAATAAGTTGTTCTTAGTTACACTTTAAATGCCTTAGCTTCTATCCAATGAGTTGCAGCTCTGGGCCTCATTGCGATGATTAGGTGAAATTTACTTGGACCATTAGGTGCTTCATCCCGTGTCAGGCCGAAGTAAAAAAATCAACCGATCCATTCACTTTATGTATTTTATCCACTAAGCTTAGCGTACGGAGTAAATTCTATTAGGTCTACCATGATTTATGTATTTTATCCGCACCATCCATTCATTTTACTAGATAATGTTAGGGCTTGAGCCCAAAATTGAAGCTTATAAAATGTTCAAATGGACCACACCATGGGAAAAACTTGAATTGAATGTCAACCGATGAAACATTATTGAGGGCCACGGAAGTTTTGGATCAAGCTTATATTTATTTTTTTCATTCATCTATGTCTGTATGATCTTATAATCAAGTTGGATGAAAAATAAACATAACTGTGATACCAAGAAAGGTTTCAACGGTGGAAATCATTATCCCCAATGTTTCTTGTGGTATGATCCACTTGATCTTTGGATATGCTTCAATTTTGAGCTCAACACCTTTAATTAAATGGAAAAACGGATGGATGACATAGATAAATCACATACATTCAAGGTGGGCCCAACTGAGTTTACTCAGTACCATAAGGGCCTGTTTGGATTCATGTATAAGGGTGTATTGTATTATATTTGGGTACTATTTATGTATACATTTGTCACGCCTCAATCTCGAAAAACGGGCTCACAAAATTTCCGATCGCCGAATCTGGCACCGACAGCCTCCATAGTGCCCCATTCTCGGCTTCCAACACCCATTTACCAGATTCCGATCCTGGGATCCTACAAGGAGAATTTTAAGTATGATTTTTTTTTTTTTGTAATGGAGCATAACCACAAGCATAACCAAGTCATAAAACAATATCACCACATATCCTTTATATCAAAAAGTTTAAGTACAATGCGAAAAGGGAAATACAGGATGATCAAAAAGCTCCAAAATAATCTGATGCGTGCTCCTGCCTCAGCGCTACTGCGATCCAATGACACCTGCACGCAACGGTTGTGCATAAGCTTACAAAAACTTATAGGGTGGTGTAAGTGTGTGCGCAAGGCAGGTGTCAAGTATACAATATTAGAATAATGCGGAAGTACGCGAGTAAGTCTATGAACGCTATCAACTGTACCAAAGCTATGTAATGTAAGGCATGAATGCTATCGGTCATGCGATGCGAGACATGAATGCTATCAGCCATACAGAAGCAATGCGAGGCCTATGTAGCCGAATGCCATATGCGAGATGCAATACAAGCATGCCAGTCCTCATCAAGTACATATATCAGTACAATTGCTCTCTGGGATATCATCGAGGTCTAGTATACTCCACACTGATTACCGCCTCCCTAGCCGTACAACCTAGTAAGTGGAAGAGACCACACTATCTGTCTGACAAGTAGTCTGCCAATACCTACTCGGGTTGTCGACAACAGACTCATTTGCGAGCTGGTCAAACTCAGCTTAGCTTACAACCCCCTCACTTGAGCGAACAAGGCCACGCCCCCTTCCAACCGACCATGACACAGTGGGAGACGCGGCCTACTAGTATTCGACACTCGGGCGCTCGTGTATCCACTCGGTCTAGACGTTGGAGCATCTCCTAGTACAAAAAAGATTCTGAGACTTTCACCCAAGGACATCCTAAGTGCCCACAGTACTAGAACCAAGTATTTCCGGTATTCGATATGGTCATCCACGATGTGCCTGTGGAGGTCACGACCCTGATGTCGCTAGGGCGTACAATGATCAAGTCATACATATGCGAGATGCATGAGTCATACCATGTAGTCATGCAGCAATCTCATGCGCACCACGCGCTCATGTAGATAACTCCTATTAATGAGTCACATAAATAATTTGCCCAATGGCATATGCAATGATCAGTCACTACTCATATCAAGCATACATATGATGCGTATGGGCATGAGTCATAGAGTTACACTAAGCATGTCATAAGGTGATGAACTATCCTCAAGTATGGGCCTATCTATTCGCCCTAAGGAGAGTTACAATGTGGACATTTAACCAACATTGAACTTACAATGTGGGTGTCAAATCATCATTGTACTTACAATGTGGGTGTCAAACCATCATTGCTCCTAAGGCATAGCCCACCATAAACATCATTACATAGACCGTGGTAGAATCACACATTATAATGGACTTGTGTACATCCCATTGGACCTCGACCCATGGGCCTCCAATACATCAAGATGGGCCTCATATATATACCAAGGTGGGTCTCAATGGACGGCCACAAGTACATCAATATGTAATATATATATATATATATATATATATATATATATATATAAAAATGAATCATATCAAAAGATCAACTGGACTGCATTCCAAATAACAGTGGTGATAATGATTTCCACCATTAAATTCTTAAGGCCCACCATAACATTTATTTTCTATCGAATCTGATCATAAGGTCACATAGACCTGAATTAAGAGGAAAATAAATTTCCTAATGATCTAAAACTTTTGTGATAACAAAAGAGTTCAATGGCAGTCACTCAATCCCCACTCCTTTTTGCCGGGTGGTCCACTTAATCCTAGATCTATCTTATTTTTAGTCTCAAACCTTAAAATTATCTTTCAAAATGGTCGGATGGTTTGGATGCAACACATGTATCTTGGTGGGTCCCATCGTCCAGTGGTGTGGACGGTGTGGATAGAACACATACATTATTGGGTCCCACGTGGGGCCCACCATAACGTTTATTTTCCATCCATCAGTTGATAGGGTCACGTAGACCCGGATGAAGAGTAAAAACAAATTTCATATCAATACCAAAACTTCCGTGACAACCCAAAAGGGTTTCAATGGCAGACGTTCAATCACACTATTCCCTGCGATGTGGGCCACCTGAGTTGTGTATATGGCTGATTTTTGGGGTGGCCCACAGATAGGAGGGGGCCCACCAAATACACGGTGTTGATGTTCTCACACATCATGGTAGGGCTCACAGCTGGGACCCGTGGTCCTTGCTCGTTCGTCCACAACGCAGGACGTTGTTGCGCATCCCTGACACTAACAGCAACGCGCAACACCTACTGCTTATTTTTATTTTTTTTTAAAAATGACATTTTCTGGGTTTTTCCTAGTGGGGCCCGCATCAGGTGAATCCACTCCAGCCATTGCATTTCATGGCTTAAGACCGACCAAACAAGCCCAATATTTAGTATGTTTTGGCTCAAGGTGGGTCCTAGTCGATTTTAATGGTAAAAATCAATATTTTCTATGCTATGGCCCGCCAGAAAATCGGATTGGGTTCATTTTTCGGGTCAACACCTAAAATGAGTTGGGACATGGGATGGATGGCGTGGATCAGATCCATACATCGAGGTGGGGCCTACATCAGCAGCCCACTAAAAATTTTGAATCAAGCTGGTGTGTGTGTGTGTGTGTGTGTGTGTGTGTGTGTGTGTGTGTGTGTATATATATATATATATATATATATATATATATATATATATATATATAACGCCCAGCGTCCAGGAGGTTAGGACGGCATAGGTGAACACAACGCACGGTGGGTCCCACCGTCCCAAATGGATGGTGTGGACACCACACGTGCCTCACGTGGGTCCCACTTCTGATGGACGACGTGGGTATAAAACTCATACATCATGGTGTAGCCCCACACGTGGGGTGTATTCCATACACATACCTCATGATACAGACCCACAGGACTTGTTGTTGTCAACACAGCAGATGAGTACACATCCAGATAATGGACGGTTGCATCAAGGTGGGTCCATGTAGGTGGACCACACACTGCTAGGATGGAGTTGATATTTGTGTCTTCCTCGAATCAGGTCCATCCAAACGGGATGCTAGGTGGGCCCACTCGATGGACAACATGAATAAGATGCGTACTTCATGGTGGGGTCCATCTAGGTGGGCCACACGGCCACATTATCACCAAAAAAATGAGAGAGAGGGAGAGAGAGAGAGAGAGAGAGAGAGAGAGAGAGAGAGAGACATGTGACGGAGGAACCCCGACACTATGGGCACTCCCTTCCATGCATACAACATTCATCATGTGGGTCCCTTTACATGTGGGCCCACCAAATCAAAATCAATGGTGAAAATTCCTTCTCTACCAAAATGAAAGGTCTAGATGACCTCTTTCAAACTTAGAATTATAAACATCATGATGGGATCCATGGAAATTGGCCCCATCATAGAATGATCATGGGAATCATAGTGGGCCATCGGCCACATCTAGGGTCCAAAGTGAGATCCATACCATCAATCGGTAGGCCCCACTTGGCCTATCATCAAAAGAATGAAATTTAAGCCTATAGAAGCACCCACCATTCGATCTTCTTGGTTTAATGGAACGCCGATCTCATTGTGCTTCTCTTTGATGGAAGATGATGAGAAATGAATGGCTAGGATGAAGGATTTTGGGATAGGAAGTGAGCCATACAACTCACTCTTTTCTCTCCTTGGAGTGCTTGGATGTGCACTCCCTTGCTAGCTTGGACAATGTGAAGAGAGAGAGAGAGAGAGAGAGAGAGAGAGAGAGAGAGAGAGAGAAGGGGTGGTTGTAAGGGAGGTGATGGGTGTGAGTGATGGATGTGAGGTGATATTTGTACTTGACATGTATGGGTGTGTGAGAGAGAGGGTGAGAGAGACTTGACTCGGTGGTTACTTGACTTATGGATAAAGAAAGTATGGGTGTGTACTTTGATTGATTGATTGATTGATTGATTGATGGGATGGGTTGTAGAGATTCTCTTAGGATTGCAAATACGGGGCATTTCTTCGAAATAAACGCCAGCCCACATCTCCTTGCCAGGGTATTGGATCGGTATGTAAGACGCGGCGTTGGAACCGCGGCGACGGTGCGTCGCAATGGTACAAGTCTCGAATTAAGCCGACTCAAATCTATGGGATACGAATTACGGTCAAGCGCAAACGTCGATTATAGGTCACGTGTTGCCGGAATTCGACGGGAATGATCGCGGGAGTCGACGGAATAATACTGACTAGGATACGGGTCTTACAACATTGAATGGTTTTCGGAATACATCCAAATCAACATGCCATTAATCAATGTTTGGATAAGAGGTATTATTCGGGCAAGTATACAACTTCTTGTACAGATCAATGTTTGGATACGACGTATTAGGCATGCGTATTGTACAATCAATCTGGCATCATTTTTCAGCTGAATTTTCAAATCAACCTCCTTTTCTGGCTGAGTTTTTAGCTCGTCATCTGTTAAAAAAATCAAAGCTGAGAATGTAAGGAATGTTGATGATGAAATCGAACTCTGAAAACCAAAAACCATTAAAAGAAAGACTGTAAAAGAGATCAAAGAGGGTCTGAAAGAACATGAAGAAGAAGGAGAAAAACTTGTTTGAATCTGATTTTTAGATGTTCTTTTCAAGATCAAAGATCAGAACAAACAGTACAACAAATAAAAAATCAAAACTGTTAAAAAATCTTTAGCTCGTCATCTATTAAAAAAATCAAAGTTGAGAATGTAAGGAATGTTGATGATGAAATCAAACTCTAAAAACCAAAAACCATTAAAAGAAAGAGTATAAAAGAGATCAAAGAGGGTCTGAAAGAACATGAAGAAGAAGGAGAAAAACTTGTTTGAATCTGATTTTCAGATGTTCTTTTCAAGATCAAAGATTAGAACAATCAATACAAAAAAAAAAAAAAAAAAAAACCTAAAAGAGAACATTCAATCTCAATCATTTCCTATTTCTTGTATTATTATTTTTTTTTCCTTTTAAAACTCACATATCAGAAAAGACTAAAAAAAACAGCAACTAATTTCAAAAACCTATATAGCAAAAGGAGAAGAAAAACAAAAGAGATGGGCTTTTTTTTTCTTCTTCTTCCTATATTTGAAGAAGAAAAATGGCGCAATCTGATCCTATTCACCAACAAGAGATGGGAAGAAGAGATTTGAAGAAGAAAAAGAAAAAATATTTGAGTTTCAACTGTTTTCTTTTTTCTCAGAGAGAGGAACTCCTTTTTGGAAGAGATATGCATGAAAACCGGCAAAAATAAAGCGCATTGAATAAGCTGTATAGATGGTAAACATGTACGTGTTTTTTTGGTTCTGCGGTGTATTTGCGCGCATGGTTTTCCACAGTCTTTAACTCCAAATCAAACATTGTATATATCACATCAAGCCCTTTAATACTATACAATACACCCTAAAACACGAATCCAAACAGGCCCTAAGAGCTTTTAGAGTAACTCAGTACATAGTCCGATTTCGTCTTGTCTTCCCATGTATTTCCTTTGGCATGGCCCGCCAAAATCATAAATCAACTTGATTTTTTAGCTCACGAGGTTAATGCATATGATTATACATCTAATGGCTGGAGTGAATTTTACATGGACATTCTGGTAAGTCCCACTGAGGATGCATCCACCAAGAGCGCTTGGAACCGGATTGCATACTGACACTGAAGGTACTCTTTGGGCCATGGATATGTTTCATCCACACCAGCCATCCATTTTTCCAGCTCATTTTAAGGCATGAGTTAAAAAATAAGGTAGAGTCAAATGTCAGGATTTGATTGATTATATATATATATATATATATATATATATATATATATATATATATATATATATATATTGGCGGACCATTATATATGTGTGTGAGAGTGAGAGAGAGAGAGATCCACTTCAACCATTAAACATGCAATCATACGTCAGGTCCGGAGTCCAAAAAATTCAGGCTGACTTGTGATTCAGGCCGGCCATACAAAACGAAATAGATCCGAGAGAGATCCACCCTTGATTTTTATATGGCCAAGGTAATAATTATACAAGATCCAATCCAACTATTGAATGTCACATCAAAACCGCTTGGGGATCGAAAATAAGGCCAAAACCTGATTAGAGGCTATGCTAAGGAAAATAGCTTGAAGAGTAAGCATCCCATGCACACCTTTTGCAATCGTGTGGTCCGGAGTTGAATTTTAAGTTCCAAACCTAGCATGGGGTGAAGAACCTGATGGTTGGAATGGATTTCAAGTGATATATGTGAGATCCACTTCAACCGTTAAACATGCAATCATCATTAGTCAGGTCCCTTTACCTACGAAAGCCTTTCGCAGGAAGTTCCTGCGGTGGACACTTCGGTGGGGCCACGATGATGTTTGTGAGAAATCCACCCCTTCCATCCTTTTTGTGAACAGATTTTAGGAATTGAAAATAAAAGTGAGCAGGATCCAAGACTTAGGTGGGCTGCACTAAAGTAAAAGGTGGGTAGAGAAATTCATACCCTTGAAACCTTCTTCGGTGGACAGTAATGTTTACATTCCATCCATACCGTTCATAACGTCATTCTGAGAAGAACTGAAAATATTTTAAACTGTGGATGATAAACCCTCATGTTTGCGGCCCATTTAATATTGGATCCTGCTTATTTTTGGCCTCATGTCCTAAAATGGTCTTTAAAAAAAAGATAAAAGGGGTGGATTTCTCACAAATATCACAGTGGGCCCCACTTAGGTTCCGGGCTGGAGCTTCCTGCGAAAGGCTTTCGCAGGAAATCTACGTCCAGGTCCAGAGTCCAAAAAATTCAGGCTGACCTGTTATTCAGGCGGGCCATACCAAACGCTCCGAGAGAGATCTACCCTTGATTTTTATAGGGCCAAAATAATAATTATATAAGATCCACTCCAACTATTGAATTTTACATCATAACATAGGCTCAGGGGTCAAAAATAAGGACCTGATTCTGGGATATGATAAGGAAAACAGTTTGAAGAGTAAGCATAGCCATGCACACCTTTTACAATCGTGTGGTCCACCTGAATTACAGATGTAGATGAATTTTAAATTCCAAGCTTAACATGAGGTGAAAAACCTGATGGTCGGAGTGGATTTCACATAAACACAACGGTGGGACCTACCTAAAACAAGAGTAGTTAAGAAATCTAAAGGAAATCTTACTACCGGAAGGTACTGGAATGATATCTGCAGAGAAAGATATCGAGGGGCGTGGGCGAGGAGACGTGGGTCACAAGAGACGAATGGTTGTATAAATACGCACGCGCGTCTATATTGAGAATCGACGGATGCTGAAAAGACGGCAAGAAATTCTCAACACCTGCGGATACAAACGGTCACAGCTTCAACTGCTTATTTTCTGCTGTCTTGCATTCTCGTTTCTGATCTACCGCTACTTTCTTTTCTTCTTTTTCTTCTTCTTTCTTTCCTTTTTCTTTATTTTGTTATTCCCCTCCTTCATAAGAAGAGAAGAGAGGAGGAGATAACAAATAGAAGAGAGACGGACGTAAGAAGAGCTTCTTCTTTCTGTCTCTCTCTCATTGCAAAAACATCTCTCTCAACGGCGGCGATGGAGGTGGATTTAGAATCTCAACCCCAGACAGCAGCTGGAGATGGTCATTCTATCTTCGCAAAAACCACCCGTCCTGTTATTCTCAAGGTACATTCAAATTCCACTTCTTTTGTTTTCATCTGGGTCATTGTTGGATGATCTGAACCGTCCATCATGTGGGTTCTAAAGCCCAACCAATGTACAATTTTTAGGTGGAATCTGGGTCCAAGGTACATTCAAATTCCACCTTTTTTTTTTTTTTCATCTGGGTCATTGTTGGATGATCTGAACCGTCCATCATGTGGGTTCTAAAGCCCAACCAATATACAATTTTTAGGTGGAATGTGGACCACTGACCTAATTTTATTTCCAGTCATCCGCCTGATGAATTCCGAATCAATCGTTTAATGTGGGTTTTAATCGGTGGGGGCCATCATCACCGTGTTGTCCACCTAATGGATGGTTTGGATCATCTGATTATTAAAAATAAAAAGACGCATGATTTTTCTCCCACATCAATGGTTCCCTTGAAGATATCAAGAATCCAAGATCAGAAAGATAATCAACCATGATTTTAACAGAAATTAAAAGAAAATTAAAAAAAGGTGACTAAAGTGTTTCCATTCGGCACGTACAACACGTGCCATCCTGTCAAACGAGTGGAAGATCTTATGATTGCCTAAGGTGGGCCACCGTGAATATGACCACGCATAACATTCAGTGGAAATCGGATTGCGTACTGTTGGGCCCACCACCGTGAATGCATGTGGTTTATCCATACCGTCCATCTGTTTTTCCGTATCATTTTAGGGATTAAGTCGAAAATTAAAGAATATCCAAATCTCAAGTGGACAATACCACAGGAAACAGTGGAAATATTGATTTCCACCGTTGAAACCTTTCTAAGACCCAGTGATGTTTATTTGTCATCTAACCTTTTCATAAGATCACACAGACATGGATGAAGGGAAAGCACGAATATCGACTTGATGTAAAACTTCTGTGGCCGCAGAGAACTTTTCAACGGTAGACATTCAATTCACACTGTTTTCGGTGGTGTGGTCCACTTGAGATTTTTATATACTTCATTTTTGTGTCAAGAACCTAAAATTATATGATAAAATAGATGGACGGAATTGATACAATGCATGAATGACGGTGGGCCCCACAGAGTTTACTCAGCACGCTAAGCGTACTGAGCTTTCGCGCACAGGAAGTTACTGGATGCTCGGTGGGGGCCACTTCAATGTATATGAGAAATCCATTCCGTCCATGCGTTTTGAGAGATAAATTTAGGGGTTACGACCAAAAATAAAGAGGTTACTTGGGTCACACGAGAGGTAAAATTGGGGAAAGAAATTTCTACCGTTGATACCTTCCTGAGCTCTACCATATCTTTATATGCTATCCAAACCGTTTATAAGGTCATTCCCAATGGGATTATGTGAAAACACCATAAAGATAGCATTATACAAAACTTTTATGGCCATAAGAATGCTTCAACCGTGCTCACTGTTTCCTCTCGTGTAGCCCACTTGAGCGTTCGATACAGTTAAATTTTGGTCGAATGCCCTAAAATGATCACGAAAAACAGATGGACAGGATGGATTTCTCACAAACATCTCGGTGGGCCCAACCAACATCCTTGCGCGGGAACTCCGTGCGGAAGGCTTTTCCAGGAAATCCGCGTCTTTAGCAGGAAATCCGCGTCCCCATCAAGCAGGCTTAGCCGGATCTGGAGGAAGCGGATTGGGTAGTGACTCCAACACCACGCAGCTAGGTGATGTTGGTCGCTGTGGGCCTGTCAAGATGTGTGTGTTCGATCTACGTCATTCATTTGTTTTTCCGCTCATTTTAAGGTATCAGCTCAAAAAGCAGACCAAAAGATCAATTGGACCAGGAAAAAAAGAAAAAGAAAAAGTGGTGATTGAATGTTCACCGTTAAAAACTTCTTGATCTTCAGATCTTGTTCATCTTTGAACTGATGTACTAAAATGAGCTGATGAGACGAATGAACGGTGTGGATATAAAACACATGCATCAATGTGAGTCCCACAGCACCGGGGTCACCACCCAATTTGCTTATGGAATGCGGACGGTGAGCAATATTATATCTAAACCGTACATTCTTTTTGTATGGTCGTGGACCACAAGATCATCTTGTGGGCCGTCCGAATTATTATTATGCATGTCATTTTCATGGTGTGGGAACCGTGTGGTCCACCTAGAAGCTCCCCCACACTTTCCATGTTGGCGTTTTTTGCATGAAAAGAGTGCGTTAGGATCTCAAATCATCTCGTTGTATGTCATTTTTTTCCCCCACAATTCTGCCAGGTCTTTTCCATGGGGCCTACTTAGTTGTATGTGTTATATATCCATGCCGTCCATCCGTTTTGCCAGCTCATTTAAGGGGAAGAACCTAAAAATGAAACAGATCCAAATCTTAATATTGTTCAATCACTTATGACTTTTGTGGCATATATATGAAAAGTTTTTAATGTTCAATCACTTATAACTTAAACTACTTTGAGAGGATTTAGGGCCTGTTTGTTAAATCTAAAATCCGAAGTCTAAATCTGAAATTTGAATACGAAGTTTGAATTTGAAATTTGAATATGAAGTCAAACAATTAATAATGAATTTAGAGCAAGGAGTTTGTTAACTAATAATTGAATCCTTACCATTAAAAACTTGATACATTCCACAGTAATGTTTATTTGCCATTTAACCGGTTGATTATGTAAAAAAGATACAGATAAAATGACCACATAAATATCATCTTAATCCAAAGCCTTTATTTTCCAACAGAAAACTTTAATGTATGTATTTTATCTATGCCGTCCATTTGTTTTTCTAAATCGTTTTAAGGAATGATTCCAAAAATGAGGATTAACCAAATCTCATGTGGCCCAGGACTTTCATGGCCCATTAATGATCAATCACCACTGTTTCCTATGATATGGTCCACTTAATAATTGGATTTGCTTCATTTTTTGAACCATGCCCTAAAATGAGCTTTTAATACAGATGGACGGTGTAGATGTAGTCACAAAGGTCACAGTGGCCCCTACAGTCAGGGGTCTCACCCGCCTCGATGGATCCGGGGTCTGATCATGTTTCCCTGAATTGGGTGCCACTCCCACCAACTGAAGCGGCTTGGCTGGTGTACAACACGCCACCTATTTGGCTGGTGTGTTAACGTCAGCAAGTTATGTGGGTCCTTCATGAAGTATGTGATATATCCCAACCGTCCTTTCATTTCGAGAGCTTGTCCTAAGGCTTAAACCTAAAAATAAGACAGATAGAAAGATCAAATGGACCACACTGCAAAAAGCTGTGGGGGAATTGAACGTGTACCATTGAAATCCTTTTGGGGGTCACAGAAGTTTTGGATCAATATGATATTTTTTTCCCTCTTCATCCAGGTCTGTGTGACCTTATGGACAGATTGGATGGGAAATAAACATTATGACGGGCCCTAGGAATGTTTTAATATTGGTGAGAATCATTGTCCTACTGCTATTTCTAGTGTGGTCCACTTAAGATTTGGTGCTAGGGAGGGACACTCTGGACTTTATGGGGCCTATCCTTATATATATATATATATATATATATATATATATATATATATATATATATATATATATATATATATATATATATATATATATGGGAAAAGGTACTATGCACTCGAGCTGATGGGAACCTCCCATGAGGTCGAGCTGTGTGGGCCCCACCGTGATGCGTTTCAAACAGCTACCCCATCAGTCAAATGCGCCATTCCATCGTGGACCTAGGTCTCAAAAATCAAGTCAATTTGTGACTTGTGTGGGCCACACCACATACAAAAGTTCAGAGGGGCCGTGCACCATTAAAACATTCATAATCATTTTTTGGGCCCGCCGAGATGTGGTTTGCAAATCCAGCCCATCCATTATGTGTGTCCTACTTGGATGAGGGTTCGGACCAAGTTTCAACAGCATTCAAAACTCAGGTGGGCCCCACCAAGTGCTTTTATATGTTTTTGGCATGTCTTCACATGATTTTAGATGGTATGGCCCACCTGAGTTCTGTATACGGCTGATTTTTAGGATATCCCATAATTTAAAGGGGACCCATCAAATGCACGGTGCTGATGGTCGACACGCATCACGGTGGGGCCCACACAGCTCAACCTCACGGGAGCTTATCGTGAGCTGGAGGGCATAGTACCTTTTTTCATATATATATATATATATATATATATATATATATATATATATATATATATATATATATATATGTTTTATCCACACCATCCATCCATTTTAGAAAATATCACAAAAAACAAATCAGGTCTAAGGTTCAAGTGGGCCACACTATAAGAAACAGTAGGAATTGGGTGCCTATCATTGAAAACTTCCCATGGCCTCAGTAGGCTTTGATCAAGTTGATATTTGTATTTTTCATTCATTCATGTCTATGTGACCTTACGAAGAGGTTGGATGGCAAAAAAGATGGGAAAGGTTTAAACAGTAAGCATTCCATTCCCACTACATTCATGAGTGTGGTCAACTTGAGCTTTGGATGTGACTATTTTTTAGGATCATGCTCTAGAATGATATAGAAAAGTTGATGGAGAGTGTGGATCTAACACATAAATCATGGTTGGCCCAGAGAAGTGAAACAAGTTAAAAATTGGATTGTCTATTATGTAAAAGAGAAAATCTCTTTCGCAAAGGGCAATTGTAGATTTTTTTTTAAAATTTTGCCAAGAAAATTCAGCACAAAATTATGGAGCGCTTTTCACGTTCAGCGTTAACAAACATCACTAAACAACAAGCGCTTTTCAAATTCTGCATTAAATAAAAAATTTAAGTGTTAACAAACAGGTCCTTAGTTAAATTAATTATACCTTTATATATAGTTCTGACAATTTTGAACCATTAATTTACCCATGCAATTAAATTATTTTTTTTAAAGGCTGTAAAATAAAAGTCCATTAATTTGGGTAGTTAAAAATGTGAATCCTTTTATGAGATTATTTCAGTGAGCGACTTGGTTCAAGTCATGAAGCTGAGTTTTGTTGAGTTATCAAACTTTTGAGTCGACTCAACGATTCTCTCTGAGTCCAGGCGGAGTCAGGCCCACTATGGCACTTCCCAGAGACTCAGTCTCAAATCTCACTGAGTCGAGTCAGACTAGGTTGAGTTTTGAGTCGAGTCAGCTAGTTTTAGAGCTATGAGGGCTGTACCATAACTTATGGATACAACCGCTGCCTTCGATCATTTCTCTTTGATACCCTCCTTCCAAAAGATCCTTTTTGGATTTCCAGTGAGTTCTTTCATGGGATGGAATGTGAGTTCCATTACATTTCCTTTTGATTTTGCAGAAATATAAATAATAGAATTATCAGACCAATTATATTTATCTAATTAGAATCCGTATGCTACTGACTACTAGCTGATTACAGTGCTAGCTCCTTGAATTTCTCTTCTTACACCCATTTCCTTCATTAATATAACATCGTTTTGTGGAATTTTTGGATTGGATGCAGTTCGAAGACGTAGTGTACACGATCAACACCAATCAACAGGGGTGTCTATGCAAAAATGCTGGCGGCTCAGCCAGTGGCTCTGAAAGGATGATCTTGAAAGGCATCTCTGGTGCAGTGCTTCCCGGAGAGATGCTCGCCATGTTAGGGCCTTCGGGCAGCGGCAAGACCACCCTTCTCACCGCCTTAGGTGGTCGTCTCAGAGGGAAACTATCAGGCAGCATCACCTACAATGGCAAGCCCTTCTCCAATGTGATGAAACGTAACACCGGTTTTGTCACCCAAGATGATGTGCTCTACCCTCACCTCACTGTCACTGAGACATTGGTTTTCACAGCGCTGCTGAGGCTTCCCAGCAGCCTGAGCAGAAAAGAGAGAGAAGACCAAGCAATGTCAGTCATGAATCAGCTGGGCCTCACGAAGTGCAAGAACAGTATCATAGGTGGACCTTTCCTGAGAGGTGTATCAGGAGGAGAGAGGAAGAGGGTGAGTATTGGACAGGAGATGCTTATAAACCCTAGCCTCTTGTTCCTCGATGAGCCGACATCGGGTTTGGACTCAACGACCGCCCAGAGTGTAGTGTCGACCCTGTGGGAGCTGTCCAGAAGTGGTAGGAGGACAGTGCTCATGACCATACACCAGCCTTCGAGCAGGCTCTTCTACATGTTTCATAAGATCCTTCTCATGTCAGACGGGAACCCTCTCTATTTCGGCAAAGGGTCAGAGGCTTTGGACTACTTCTCCAGCATCAATCACACTCCCTCAGTCGCCATGAATCCTTCTGATTTCCTTCTCGACCTTGCGAATGGTATGAATTTTCATCTGTTTTCTTCCTTGTTACACAAGAAAATGGATTTCTAATTTAAATCCTAATTAAATGAATCTATTTGAAGGTATATCTGGTGATGATGATGTGGAGGCGAATAGGGCAGCTGTGAAGGAAGAATTGGCTGCTGCCTATAGGAGTAACATTGCTGAGAAGCTGAAAAGGGAGCTTAAAGGGATTGAAATTCAAGGGGGAGAGAGCGTAAATGATAAAAAGATGGGGAGATGGACAACATCATGGTGGGACCAGTTCACAGTCTTGATGAGGAGGGGCGTGAAAGAAAGGAAACATGAGGTGTTCTCCCCCCTCAAGTTTGGCCAAGTAATAGTGGTCGCTTTGCTTGCAGGTCTTTTATGGTGGCGATCTACCCTTGACCACATTCAAGATCAGGTATCAGAACCCGGATATATCTTTTCTCTTCTTCTTCTGTTTTTTTTTTTTTTTTTCAATAGATGAAAATTGAAGCTGTCGTTGCAAGTTCTCTTATTAGGAAAGCTTGTGAAATAGAACTCTTAGGACTGTAAAAACCAACTAAAGAGTGTAAATCAAAACTTGATTTCTATAAAGCAAGGGAAATATTGTGTAGAGAAATATTAAAACTAGCAACCAAACATGGGTTTTATTGTCCTTGTAAAGTGTTCGTTCTTACGCCTTTTTTGTTTTCTGTCAACACAGATTGGGCTCCTTTTCTTCATCTCAGGATTTTGGGGCATGTTCCCTGTCTTCCAGGCTATCTTCACCTTCCCTCAAGAGCGTGCAATGCTGACAAAAGAGAGGTCTTCAGGCATGTATAGGCTCTCCTCTTACTTCATGTCGAGGATGGTTAGTGACATGCCAATGGGGCTTGTCCTTCCAACCATCTTTGTAACCATAGTCTATTGGATGGGGGGCCTCAACCCAAATGCAGGCAACTTCTTCCACACCCTCTTTGTGATACTCCTCGGTGTCGTAGTCGCAGAGGGTCTTGGTCTTGCAATTGGAGCCATGGTTATGAACCTCAAGAACGCCACAACACTCGGCTCCGTCATCATGCTCGCATTCACTCTCGCTGGAGGATACTATGTGCAAAATGTTCCAGTCTTCATTGCCTGGTTCAAGTATCTCTCTCTCAGCCAACACGTCTTTAAGCTCCTAATCGGATCACAGTTCACCGCCGATCAGATGTACCCGTGTGGACCCAATGCATCATGTCCAGTCAGTGAGTTCCCTTCAATAAAGAGCATTGGATTCGACGGACAAGCAATCTCTGCGGTCGCATTGCTGATAATGTTCTTCGGCTACCGGCTGATTGCTTATCTGGGATTGATGAGGGTTGGGGTTTCGAGTTAAAAAGGCCAAAAAACACTGATTTTCTCTAGCCTGTAAGATCTATTAACCTCTTTAAAACTTAGGGAAAGGAAAACGAAAAAGAAAAAGGAAAAAAACAAAACAAAACAAAACAAAAACAAAAACAAAAACAAAAAAAAAAGAGCTTCTATGAAGAAGGGAGAATTCATGTCCATGCCAGAGATTGTGTTGTGTTGTTAGGATTTTTAAGCTTTCTTGGTTTCTTCTAGGCTTTTGTTTTCTTTTTTCTTTTTATTTTATTTTATTTTATTTTAAATTTTCTTGTTAGTGATATGGGGTGGTTGGTTCGTTTATTTGTATAAACAAATGGAAGTTTTATGGAAGCTAAGGAAGAGATGAGAGGAAGACATGAAAGAAGAAACGAAGAAGATGACGAACTCAGTCCTATGCATATTGATCTTGTTCCCTATACATTTACTGTTGCTATCTTTCTTTTTTTCTTCTTTTATTCATTAAAAAAAAAATACGTTCTCTTTATTGTATGTGGTTCTTCAAAAATCTAATGGTTCGGATCTTTCAAACCCAGGATTGAAGACTCGTCCGAGTTAACTCGGACTGAGTCGTCTGGTCTAGTACGACATCACAAATCAGATTTTACAATGGGATTTTGACCGCACGTACCAGTATGGTTGTAGAGATGGATGGTCTTATGGGTCCACTGTAATGTATATATTTTTTCCACGCCATCCATTCATTTTGAAATGTCATTTTAAGGAACAAGCCTTATGTGGACCACACCATAGAAAGCAATGAAACTGAAAACCTACCATCGAAAACCTTTTAGGGACATAAATTTTTTGGATGTAATTCATTTTTTAGCACATGACATTAAATTAAAATTTAACAAATTGGATTCGATACATAAATCACGACAAGACTCACGACCCTTATAACATGACAATTAACTTTGACCCCTATTACATTACAACCATGCTTCACAAGGACAACCTCGACTCATATAACATGATAATAATAAGCCATATAACATGACAACCATGACCTAGGAAAACCACGACCCATATTAACCACGAAATATATATATATATATATATATATATATATATATATATATATATATATATATATATATATATATATATAGGAGATGGTCACTGCGCACTTTTCACGTAAGCACAAATGAGCACCTTTGCACACGTGTCATGTGCACAAAATCTGAACGGTCCAAGTGATGCCGCACCACTTGAAATACCATAAGCCCAATTTTCAACCTGATGCAAAACTCTGGTGGGCCATGGCAAAAGGAACAGTTTCCTCCCTTGATTTGCATTTCTCTTTGCTATGGCTCACCAGAGTCATGGATCAAGGCTAAAATTGGGCCTATAGCATTTCAAGCGGTGCGACATCACTTGGACCGTTCAGATTTTGTGCACATAACACGTGTGCAAAGGTGCTCATTGGTGCTCATGTGAAAAGGTGCGCAGGTGACCATCTCCTTATATATATATATATATATATATATATATATATATATATATATATATGGAAAAGGTACTATGTGCTCGAGCATAAAGCGGTCATCCGTGAGGTCGAGCTGGGTGGGCCCCACCGTGATGCCTTTCGAACATCAACACCGTCCACCAGATGTACCATTCCATAGTGGGCCTGGCCTGGACGACCCAAAATCAGGTCAATCTGTGACTCAGGTGGGCCATACCATTTAAAACCATAAGTATACAAGTCAAAAACATATAAAAGCACTGGTGGGACCCACCTGAGTTTTCTATGCACCTGAAACTTGGTCTGAACCCTCATTCAAGTGGGACACATATAATGGATGGACTGGATTTGCAAAAAACATCTCGGTGGGCCCTCAAAAATGGTCATGAATGTTTTAATGGTGCACGGCCCCTCTGCACTTCTGTATGTGGTGTGGCCCACTAAAGTCACGGAATGACTTGATTTTGGGCCGTCTAGGCCCATCATGGAATGGTGCATCTGGTGGACGGTGTTGATGTTCGAAAGGCATCACGGTGGGGGCCTACCCTTTCGACCTCACGTCGACTCTTTACGCTGAGCGCATAGTACCTTTTCCCATATATATATATATATATATATATATATATATATATATATATATATATATATATATATATATATATATATAACAATTACAACCCATATAACATCACAACTTCGACCCATGACAACTACGACCCATATAACATAATGAACACGGCCCACATAACATAACAACCTCGAACCTTACTACATTAAGTAGTAAGGGTTGGTTGATGTAATTAATAACTTGATTATTTTTTAAAAATAAGAGTTGAGGCCCACAATGGGGTGATCCGTTCCGTTCACCTTATCGGCTAGCTCGTCTACTTCTAACAAACATCACACCGAGCCTGGAAAGTTTCAAGAATAGGTGCCACTAGATCGGACTAATATTAATTGGCCCTGACCCTAAAATGACATAGAAAAAAGGATGGCGGGCATGGATTATACACATACATTAATGTGAGCCAGATGATTTGGGCCTTGCCCATGCCCATAAAGGCTTATGTACACGTCACTTTCTCATCATACAACTTGTTAACCAAGGACAGCGACAGTATAGTCAAAAACCCTTTTACAATAGGGAATGATTCACCCTAACTCGGTCAAAATCCCTTTTACAATAGAAGATGATTCATCCTAACTTAGTCGGGTCTTGACTAAACTCACGACCAATAGGTCGACATGACTCAAGAAAACCTTGTTCAAAGCTGTTCACGAAATGGAATTAGACTAATTAAACTGCTTTTTTTTTTTTTTTTCTAACCGTCTATTATAGAAGGGCCCATCAGTGGTGAAATTTTCTGGCCATCGCCAACCTATGGTGGGGACCCAGTTGCCCTTAACCATTTAAAGATTGGGTCCAACAAACACGAACACGTTACAGTTTCACCTTCGTTTAATGGATGCAGCAGCCCCTATGGAGTTCGGACAAGGAAGGAAATTTTCCTGTGGCCGGATCAAGTACACATGAACATGATAATCGATTCCGATGGGCTCCACCATTGATTGGCCATTTGTTTGGGGCTCGGCAACGAAGTGGGTGGGGCCCTGATTGTGGGGCCCACTGTGATGTATTTGATTACATCCATGCTGTCCATCCATAGTGAAAGCTCATTTTAGGGCAAGATCTTAAAAAAAATGAAGCAGATCCAAATCTCTGATGGACCATAGTACAGGAAATAGTCATAACTGACCGTTAAAAACTTCTTGTGGGCTACAAAAGTTTTGGATCAAGATGATATTAATTTATGTGGTCTCTTCATCTGAGTCTCTGTGACCTTATCAACAGATTGGATGATAAATAAACATTCCGGTGGAATCCATCAAGTTTTTAATGGTGGGGATTTATTCATGACTGTTTCCTGTGGTGTGATCCACCTAAGATTTGGGTCCACTTCATTTTTGGGATCATGCAATAAAATGGGCTTTCAAAATGGTTGGACGGTGTGGATTTGAGGCACATACTTCACGGTGGGCCCCAAAGTTAGGGGTCCCAAGTACTCTCCTTGGTGGATCCGGGAATACACCGAAGCCGCGCCCATTTGTTTGCCGCTGATTAAAGGGTTAGGATTATCAAGTGTACCTTATTTCGTGATGATTGGTGAAGTAACAGTCCATCTTGACGGGTTATATAATTGGGAAGGATTTTCAGCCAAGGGTTCAGCATTGCGGTGGAGCTCAGTCACAGTTATGCAACACAAGAGTCACTGAATTGGGTTCCATTTATTAAAATAAAATAAAAATTAAGGTCCAATAATTAGCTAAGCAATTGAAGGTTTTATATATATATATATATATATATATATATATATATATATATATATATATATATATATATATATATATATATAACTCTTGATTAAACGATGCCATAAATTTTTATTTTTATTTTTAGAAAAACGGGTAGGTCTCTCTCTAAGGTAGGCCTACATGGTGAATAGGTACATATGGTCGTACTTCCAAATTCAAAGCCAACAAGACGGATGATCAAGATTCATGAACAAAACTCTTGAGATAATTTGAGAATTATAGTAGGGGCCTGAATGATGGATGATCTAGATCTATGATTAGGCATTTCTAAAAGTGATTTGGACCATTTATTTAGTTGGTCATGTGCTAATGGGCAGTTTTCCCCCGAATCTATGAGTATGATAATTTATATATATACATGCACCCACCAATTGCCAACTTACCACAGATAAAACTCAAATTAAACTATATTTTACCCTGGTAGCTAATTAACAAAACATTACACTGGACTGATATATTTATTGAGCATTAAGAAGAGATACGATGGACAAACATATTGAAGAATCATTATTGGTCCTAATTATATCTAAAAATATACATCTATTAATCACTTATAATCAATTAGTGTTGTTTGAATGCACTATAAGAAAAGGGGGCTTTAGCCTCAGTTCAAAACTGTGGCTAAAAAGGCAAAAAACTGAGGCTAAAGCCTTTAGCCTCAGTTTTGCCTCAGTTATCCAAACCGAGGTTGAAAACCCCGTGGCTAAAGGCTTTAGCCTCAGTTTTAGCAACCGAGGCTAAAATGACTTTTATAGCCTCGGTTCTTCAAGTGAGGTTAAAAGAATCTTTTTAGCTTCAGTTTTCTCAAAATGAGGCTAAATCAAAATTTTAGCCTCCATTGTTTCCAACTGAGACTAAATCCAAATTTAGCCTCAGTTGCCTCCAACCGAAGCTAAAATTATTTTTAACCTCAGTTCTCAACAACCGAGAGGCTAAAGCCTTTAACCACGGAGTTATAGTCTCAGTTTATGTAATTAAGGCAAAACCGAGACTAAAGATGGATTTAGCCTCTTTTGGCATCAACCGAGGCTATATTCGGTTTTTGACCTCATTTCTTTATCAACCAAAGCTAACAATATCATAATTAATAAATGATTGAACCTGTGCATATTTCACCCATTTAGCATTCATCAAGACAACAATTCTGCACAATATCATCAAAACAATTAATGGTCTATTTAATTTTTTCAAAACAAAATACAAATTGCACATGAACTACCACATAGCCTTCCACATGAACTGTTTCAGTAAGGTCCCCTTCTGGACCGATCAGATGTCTTCCTTTCTTAGCCACATCTCCTGGCAGATGTCTACAACACCAACCTCACTGGCCATGATCACGCGTCCACTATGTGTGTTGTAAAAGCGACCGGGGCGCAATCCATTCGGTCCAATGTCGCTCCAAGATAGCGACCATCAATAACGCATTTATACAATAAATATAAGTTCAAAATACTCATGTCACATGCAGAATCATTAAAGCATGAAGCAATTCCAGCACAAACTTTACATGATATAAGTGCAGGTCCATCTCATGGCTCCATAAGAGCTGAAAAATATTCGTATAAGGCTTTTCTATCACTATCCATGTTTTTAACATTTTGCCACGCCTCAGGTATCATCATCATGATAGCATTATGAAAGGATCTAGAAAAGAGAGCAGGGATCATGATTGATCAACCCGCATTTACATAAGATTCAATCAAGCCAGAAAAAAAAAAAAGAAAAAAAAAAAAGACTAGGGTTACTTCAATAGTTAGTGAATGTTCTGAAATATCTACAATTTTAGCTCTGAAAATATCCACCAGTCCCTTAACCTGAAGATAAAACCAAGCATTAGTTAGTGAATGCTTTGAAATGTCTACAATTTTAGCTCAGAAAATATCTACCAGTCCCTTAACCTGAAGATAATACCAAGCAGTATGTTATCGGTGTGTTAAACATGGAAGAGAGAAATAAGATAGTGATAAACGAGAATATGCTTATCAAAAGAGATAGAGAGAGTATTGCATGTTTGTGCCAAGAAGCAACAACAATAATGATAGAAAATATAATAATAATTAAAGTGTCAATACTCTTTAAGAGCTAATCATAGTGGCATTAGAAAGCTCAATGATCGTATCGTACCATGTTAGTTCAAACAAGAATAAAGTGTAGAGAAAACCTATTTAGTTACAATAATTTGATTCAATAATGTAGATGTCACAAAAGGAAATGCGAACCTTCCACGAACAAATCTTGACGTGACAAACCCAATAGGCCACCTGTGAGATTGCCTCGCCACAGGGTCTTCTAGTATCTGCAGCTGCCACTTGCCAGACTGTTGCTGTATGAAATATGAAAACATGGCTACATATAGAGAAATGAAACATAGAAAGCTCCCTCTGGAACATTGCCAAAACATAGAGATGAACATGTCTGCAAGACAAGGGAGAATCAAAACATTGAAGTTTTAGAGATATGTGATTCCCATTTTGGGCTGCAATGGTATGTGATATGCACAAATGGCATGAGATTTTGATGGTTTTACCTTGGTTAATTTCGCCTTGAGTTTTAAAACCTTAAAAATAGCCAAGTCCTCTTTCTCTTCCTCTGATTTCTTTTCAGCCTTTTTCTTAAATTCTCTGGCCTTTGCCTTATCAGCCCACCGCCAAGTGAAAATTTGTTGCCAAACTATTTCTTTTCATCTTCTCATAGTTGTCCCAATCTAGTTCTTGTTGATCCAAGCCACCTTTCTTGGCTTCTTCTCAATGCTTTTGGCCCATTACAAATAGCACTTTTCCGTAACCTTTTCAATTTCAAGCGCTCCCCCAAATTCTTCTCAATGCAAAGCCTATCCTTGCCTTCCTCTCGTGCCCTGCAAAAAATGGTCATCTTGTGCTGAATTCTATATTTAATTTTTTACCTTGAAGAGAACCTTCACCATGTTTTTATAGCCTAGAAAGCCTACAGATATAGCAAATCTACCAGCTTAATAAATGTCTATATCCAGGAATAAAGCAATACCTATGAGCATGAGAGCATTTAAACATCTTCCTCCTGACCCGAGAGAGAGAGAGAGAGAGAGAGAGAGAGAGAGAGAAGAATACAAATTTTCATGAAACATTGAGAAATGAAAGATCTGAACAACTAATGATTTTTATACTTCTCATTCCAGGATATCAATTATAGTCATATAGCAGATTAGCATTGGAATAGAATGATTTCTTCAAAGAACTAAAGGACAAAGGTGCATCCGACAATGAGAAATATAATTAAAATAAAATGTTTTTACATAAACATTAAGTGATGAGGCAACGAGTCATGCATATGTATGAGCCAAACACAAGCGCTCATCTGCATTTTTTGTTACACTTATAGAACATATGAAAAGAATGGAGAGTGAACTCACCGATAGAACATATGAGAAGAAAGGAGCTTGTCAAGTCGAACATCCATTTTTTGTTACACTTATAAAGTGATTACATTAGTCGGGGCACAAATTTATGAAACAGGGAAACAAAATAGCTTGTGGTTCACATTCATCTTACATGCCGTGATGCATTTATCTCTGGAATTCTGTTTTTTTTTCTGTATTTTCGGCCTACGGGCATTTTTATATATTGAGTTCTCTCTTTTATTCCTCAAAACAAGAATAATAAACAATCCAAAAGAAAGAAAACAATAGCCACAATAAGAAAGCTCACCATCTCTCCTGATCTAGGTAAAAGACCATGCCACTTAGGGATTGCATGTGCATGCTCTACATATGCAACATTTGTTCCAAGTACCCAAGATTACAATGAAAACAACATCATTATTGCGAAGATCTACTTCCAAAAAGTGTTCCAACTATATCATTGACCTATATTGAAGGCAACCAAGTAAGTACCATTAAACGAGTTGCAGGGGGTACTACTAACACATGAAACGTTAAAAGTTACATGTGAAATTGATACATGGATATGGCAAATACTAGCACAGGACATTTATTTGGCACATAAATTAATGTAAGATCCACAGCAGGGCTCAAGCCAGGATTCATCAAGAACAAACTTACAAGTTTGGTAGAGAATGAGATGAACAAGAAATTGGTAAACTTCAACACTGGGTTCATTATCTTTATCCTTAATATTCGGTAGACTGACATATTAGTGGATCTGTTCGAAAAGAAGGTACTTACAAAGAGGAGAGTGTGCAATCCAAATGGCTCCTTGGATTAAAAAAGAAAGTAATAGTTACTTGACATGGATTGAACTGAAGTTCCGAGAGCATGATATTCCCTTCTAATCCTCCCCACAAGGGTCACCACTATGATTTCCCCATACAGTTTAGGCTGTGGTGGGAAGTTCGGTTACATCCTAGGTTGGAACTTGGAACACGACTACTTGTTTTAGTCATTGTCTTCCTCTCTTGTTGTGACAAGTGTCACTATATGGGGGCAAAAGAACACCTAACCATCGGCATGAGAACAACCACACTGCCATTGGTAAATATTATCGAGACTAGCAACAGAGTAATGTAGTATGAAAACTATATACTTGATTTAGTGATTTAGTATGAAAACTTCACATTACACCAAACTTCTTCATTATGTCCAAATTCAAAAACCCGCCTTACCATTTTCTAACCCAAAATAGCCAAATAAATTTGGAAGAAATAAATAAATAAAATAAAAAATCAAAACTTATCTGAAATTATTACTTTGCAATGCAGTAGTATGTCCAAACGACATGGCATGGCCACAAGCTTATAATCATGCCGCTGAGTTCCCGAATGCGATCACAAGGAAAACAACAGTGTTTGGAGTCACCTTTGCAAATGAACTGTTTCACATCGCATTAAGAAAATTCCTTTTTAAAAAAAAAATAAAAAATGATCTAAAATGTGCTTGATCAATTTGTAGTATGAAAACTATATGCATTCGGGAGGTTTGCTAATTCCACACATGTAAAGACCTGTTGTCCCTGTCCATCCACACTTAGCCACACATGTGCTTGATCGATTTTTCCACCGGTAGGGTACATGGTCTGTAGGACTTGTGATCTTACTCCTGCAAGAAACCTTAGAAGGCTTTCTTAATGTATTATGATATTTTCTGTGTGACATTAAACAATCATTATGTAAAGTTGCAAGATAATTGCAAATCCATATGAAGTTATTAGTGCAAAAGTCTACCTAAAGAGAAAACCAATTCACTGAACGCAATAAGCCAAGCTATTGCAGTTGCATTCACCAGTCTTGGGTTTGAGTCACTTGACCAAGACTAATGCCCATTTCAAAAGTCATCTTAGTTTTCAATGTCTTTCTAAGAACCGAAATAGCACACTACGAAAAATGTGAATGTCACAATTTGGTGAATCTGGAGGAGAAACATCACGGAGTTGAATGCACTCACGGACTAGGTATTGATGATTTGAGTATTTTTATGAGTTTGTCGGGATCTAAAGAACCAACTGCAGGTTGAATCGAGTTACTCATCCGAGTCGATTGACTCGACAAATCACACTGAGTGAAGGCCGAGCCAAGCTTACAACCAATTTTCACAATTATTCACTCAAAATATTGCGGAATTGAGTCGACTCGACCGAGAGTTTCAAGTCAAGTTACCGAGTTTTAGAACTATGAGCTAGATTCACAGAAGTTCTACAGCTTCCTCCTCACGGTAGAGGCGAGACAAACAAATTTCGTGATCGGGACATTGAACAAATGCTATGAGGATAGGCCATTCCCCAAAAGCAAGGGGAATTGGGTGTGGTAGAATCGATCGGTGACTGAAAAAGAGACATTACAACAATGATACACATTCAACCAAAAAACTCGGAACAAAATGGATGGTCCACAGTTGTCCAATCGATGCGGCCCACGGATCAGTAGCGTTGATCATCAAATACATTTGCCATGTGTACTAAAAGGGCGCCACATAGAACTTCTATGACGCAAGTCAGCATAACAACATCTCTCTTAACCATGACTAAGTTGGGGAAGACATGATACACCTGCACACACTAGGGTTCCCCACATGACAAATTAACCATGCATGGCATGACATAATATTCAAAATGTTCAGCTTTGAGAACTTGTCAAACAGATTTGAAAGATTCAAATGAAACCAACTTAACATTAACTACAAAAGAAGACATGGAATGATCTGTTACCACAAATCCATTCAAATCGAAGCTCAACGAAGAAGGATGATTGGATCGGCCCCGTTTCCCAACATTCGGGTTCGTCTTAGTGCAGAGAATTTTCCATCCCTTGGCCCTCCTCCACCTCAACACTGCCCTCCCACTAGTCGTTCTCATTCGCCTACGAAAACCATGAGTTCGAGCTAGTGACTTCCAGACAGAGACCTCTTCGTAAGGCATAGAAGCGGCCTTCCCGCTCTCACCGGAGGACACGGCGCCTCTCCTTTACCACTATGCTGTAATTGAAATCAACCCTCAATGACAAACCTGTATGTTCAAGCATAACTAAAATTAGAAAATCAATATACTTGGGAGCCTTGGAAGCTTTCATTTGTGTTTGCATTTGATGAATTCGATTCCTTGCTTCAAGGCTAAACATTTTGTTTACCCATGTTGGCGAGAGGTTAATTCTCTTGTAGATAGTCTCTCAAGAGGAAGACCTTTCCTACATGCTCTAGTTGTAGGTAATTGGTTTCCCATATTTGGATTGGTGAAAATAAAACAAAGTAAAACATAGTTGATAACATAAGTGTAAAGTTGGCATTAAGGAGGAAAGGAAAGACCTTACACTGTTTGTTTTGTGAGAGATCATGAAGGAAAGAAAAATGTTAAATAAGAGGAAAACCTCTTTTCCTATCAATTGACTTTTAAAAAATGTTTTACTCTATTGGGGAAAGGAAATCGATTTCCTTCTTTTATTTATGTTTCTCAAATAGAGGAACTGTCACATTGAAGGAAAACTGTTTACTTTCTTCAGTTTTCCTTCATTTTCCCTCAATCCAAATAGTACTATTTGCTTCCTTTGAATAAAATTGCCATTATTTATAAAAAAAAAAAAAAAAAAAAAAAAAAAAAAAGAAAAAGAAAGAAAAGTGAGATGTGGTAATGTAATTTAGACCTCTTATTGATATAAAAAAAAAAAAAAAAAAAATCATTGTTAGTAGTTGAATATAGTGAAAACACGATGATGTACATTTATAGTTTTCATCACTTTGATATGGCATTGATTTACGGTATGATAACAAAAATGTTTTCGAGTTCGAAGCGAACACTAGTCAGAGAATTGGGAAAGATCCATGGCTAAGATTTGAGGCACAATCTTTCTTGATCATAGCATAAACAATAGAAACAAAATGCTTCTTTCCATAAATGCATTATGCACTTGACACTACCACTTTAATATGGGCAAGAAGCATGCCGATACAATCCCTAAAGTCAAAGTTGGTTGCATGCCATTTCAATCTAATCATGTACATTGAAAAACCATTCTCATCCTCTGCATTTTCCAGGATGAAGATGCAACTATCAAACAGAAACTTGAGAGTTTAACATCATTGTTTTAGTTTCTTTCCTACTGACCACCAACAGGTAAATCTCCATCAGAAGTTTGTTAAAATTCAATCAAGACATTTGGTTTGGAATAAAATTGATTCAATCAAGACTAAACCAACAAGATAACATGGTCACTCTTTAAATTAAAAAAAAAAAAAAAAAAAACCCAAAAGCATATAAACAAGTATCCAGAAGACAATCTCATACTCCACGATATTGAAAAATCATATCACACGCGAACATCTTTAAGCTAAGAAAACAATATCTAGTACTCAACTAAGTTTCAACTTGTCTTAGTCTATGACCCTCTTTGACTTGCGTGGATTTCCATTTTCAATCCTTGATGTACTAATAGATCTTTTGATATTATCATGTAACTGAATAGAACAGTATCCACCACCAATTACCCCTTGTTATCACGACATGCATCATGTCTAAGCTACATCCATCTTAGCTTTCTAGCATTAACAACTTCTATGATACAAGTAAGAAGATACACTCCAAATGGAATATTCTATTGTATAATTCACATAACTGAATCGTTAGATGTTTTCTATTGAAAAGCTAAAACATAGCATCGATTTCCTTGTGCATCATTCCAAATAAAACCCAGCTGATGTTTTCATAAATTGAATGGATGGGTGTATTTCAATGTACTATTGAGTTGAATTGCAATATACGTCTAATGGAGACGTCATCAATTTTTGACATTTCCTCTTTTGATTAAACTGAATGTTCGCAATTCAATTCACTTATACATCCAAACATAGCCTAAAGTCCTAAAGCCGAACACCATTTACAAATGAGAAGTGCAAGGGCGATTCGTGCAACCAGAGATTGAAGAGGCAATTCATAGAACAGGTGCAAGGTCCTGGCCACTCATCATGTAGCTCACACCATCCACATGCATTAACCCAAAATGAGGCTCTCCCATTCATACAATGCTCGACCGTAGTATGTACACTACGCTCCGTGCTCTTGTTTCATACAAGTGATCTGAACCATTGTATGATGGGCCCCATTAAATGAAGATCTCTCAGACCGAAAGGTCATGGCCGTCGAATCTTTCGCCCATTTTCAATTGAATGTCGACTGTTGCTGCATTTTCTTCCTGAACGCTCTATTCTCTAGTTTGGATTCCCACGTCTGGAGATATTTCATGTGTGGTCTATACTCGGTGGGGCCCATCCGCTCAATCGATGGATGACTGAATCATTGGCCGTAATTGTACAAAATGAAGCATTGTATAAAACCACTTCTACCAAGATGTCAAAAACAGCAAGAAATTCAGGAAAGGAAGATCATGCTCTGGCACACCTTACATCAACTCAACCCAAGTATAAAATCATCCATGACTAATTATTAACCTAAATAAACAAAATCCTGAGATCTGATTGTCTTTTATGGGAAGATATCGATCTTTCTAGAAACGATCGGGGGGAGAGAGAGAAATCCCTTCGAGAAGGGATCGAAAACCGAAGCTTCTACTGAGTGAATTCCCCAAACAGTCTGAAGGAAGCATCAAATCATAGTATGCAAGCAAAATCAAAAGGAAATTCGACTTCCCATCGGGAGATCGAAGCGAAAACCGAGCGATTCCGATAAAGAACTAAGAAATCAAGCAAAGATCCGTAAATAATCTGATTCAAACAGATTCGGAAAAAAGCTTCAGATAAAAAAATTAAATAAAATAAGAAAAAAGCAGCAGAATCTCACTAAACACATTCCAAAGAAAAGAGAAATTCCAACAAGAATACCTGTAAGATCGAGCTTCTTCTTCGATTCGATTCCTCCAATCGAAGATCCAAAACGAGGAAAAGAGAGATTGAATTGCTCGCCTCTGTCTGATCGAAATACGAGCGCTTTTGATTTTGATTTTTTTCCTTTTTCTTTTCTTTTTCTTCTTTCAAGGTATCGATGAGAGAGAGAGAAAAAGGACTATCTTGTATAAGTAGTAGAAGTGCTGTGACTAGGCTTGGAATTCGAAGAGCTTCTCGGAGGATTTGAGCTTGGAAGCCTGCGGCGATTTCCGATCCATCTTGAAAGATCTAGGGTTTTCTGTGAAGATTTCCATGGAAATGATAAGCGCTGCCTTCTGCTCTCATGAGAGAGGAGTTTTCCGGTTTTTTCAGGCTTTTTTTATAGACGTGCATCTCTGCAGGGGCTGTGAATGAAAAACCCTGTAAAGAGAACCAAGATCTCTCTCGCTCACTCTGAGAAGAGGAGTCGGGGGAAAAAGCTGCGACTTTTAGCCTCGGTTCCTATTCAACGAGGCTAACAAGTGACGTTTGGATTCGGTTCCCACGAAACCGAGGCAAAAAAGTCTAATTTCATTTGAAATTTCTTTTTCTTTTTCTTTTTCTTTTTTTTTAAAGTATTTTCAATTATTTGGAATTTCTCAATTAAAAAAAAAAAATCAATTTTTTTCAAAATTTTTATTTTTTTTCAAAAATTTCAAAAAATTTCAAAATTCTTAATTTTTTTTAAATTCTCAATTTCAAAAAAAAAAAAATCATACTTTTTCATAATTATCATTTTTTATTCTTACTTTTTCAAAAAAAAAAATTCTTAATTTTTTAAAAGTTCTCAAAATTTTAAAAAATTCTTAGTTCTTAAAAAATTCAAAATTCAAATATTTTTCAAAACTCCCAATTTTATTTTTTTTCAAAATTCTCAATTTTTTCCCAATTGTCTCCAATTTTTTTTTCCAAAATTCTCAATTTTTTGGCAATTGTCAAAAATTTTAAAAATTATTAATTCTTTCAATATTCTCAATTTTTTTTAAAATATTTTTAAATGTAGACTTTTGGCCTCGGTTCTGATGGAACGGAGGCTAAAAAGTAAACTTTTGGCCTCGATTCCCATGTAACTGAGGCTAAAAAGTAAACTTTTCGCCTCGGCTACTATGCAACTGAGGCTAAAATGTAGGCTTTTGCCTCGGTTCTTATGCAATCTGAGGCTAAAAGGTGACTTTTCGCCTCGATTCTTAAATGTAAGAGGCAAAAAAATAGACTTTTCGCCTCGGTTCTATGTATGCAGAGGCTAAAAGTATAGATTTTTTTGCCTCGGTTCTATGCAATTGAGGTTAAAATGTAGACTTCGGCCTCAGTTCTTATGCAAGCTGAGGCTAAAAAATAGACTTTTTCGCCTCGGTTGCTATGCAATTGAGGCTAAAAATATATTTTTCACCTCGGTTCCTATGGAACCCAGGCTACAAATTAGACCTTTCGCCTCGGTTCCTATGCAACCGAGGTTAAAAATTAGACCTTTCGTCTCGGTTCCTATGCAATCGAGGCTAAAAAATAAACCTTTCACCTCGGTTCCTATGCAACCGAGGCTAAAATGTAAACTTTTGCCTTGGTTCCTATGTAATGAGTTAAAAAGTAGACCTTTCACCTCGGTTCCTATGGAACCCGAGGCTAAAAAAAAATAAACCTTTCGCCTCGGTTCTATGCAATTGAGGCTAAAAAGTAGACTTTTCGCCTCGGTTACTATGCAACCAAGGCTAAAAAGTAGACTTTTAGCCTCAGTTCCAAAGCAACTGAGGTGAAAAATGAACTTTTAGCCTCAATTCCATAGTAACTGAGGCTAAAAAACACATTTAGCCTCCATTTTTTCAACCGAGGCAAAAAAATTGAAGCTAAAGGCCTACTTTCTTGTAGTGATGTCTTCAATTTATGCAGAAATATGGGAGTTCGATCGTTCGAACAGGCTGCTTGATTGATTACGTGAACCCTGAATTACACAAATTGATCTCTGGATAGTTTTGGACAGGTTTGATCGATTATCCTTGGAGGTTCGAGCAATCGAAATAATTCAGAAAATTCATGTTAACTCTATAAACGCTTTTGAGCATATTTAATTGATTAAACATGATGGGTTCGATTAATCAAGGGTTGCTCGATTGATGTCGATTAATCGATGCTTAAATCGATGGTGTGCACAATTTTGTGTAATTGTTCGATTTGTTTCCTATTCCAGGTGTAACACTATATATATGAGTGTAATTGCGAGATTATGGTAGAACAATGAGGGCTAAATTGATTCTAGTGTTTGGAAAGGGGAAAATAAGGGTTTTCACATTTATAAGTGATTATAACTCTTGTACTTTCGTTTTCATAGTATATCTGTTTGTCGCTTTGTGTCGTGGTTTTTTCTCGTAAGGATTTTCTACTTAAATTATGTGTTCATGTGCTTGCTTTGTTTATATTTATCTTTCGTTGTGTGATTCGAATTTAGGGTTTGTTTGTACGATTCTCTAACAAGTGGTATCAGAGTGAGACATTGGCATTTGAGAGGCCTTCTAGTTTAACAAGGATTACAATAGGCATTCCTTGGTATAACAAAACATCCTATGACTATGAGTAATGAAAACTGGAAAGAACTAGATGAGAGGGTGAAAACATCGATTCAATTATATTTGGTGGATAATATTCTTTATAATTTCCTTGATTTAAAAGACTATAGTAAAGCTTTGGACAAAGTTAGAAAACTTGTACATGATGAAAACTCTATCAAATCATTTGTTTATAAAGAAGTAATTCTATAATCTGAAGATGTAATAAGTGTATGATATTAATGAACACATGAGAGCACTTAATCAGTTACATTGCAAGTTAATGAGTGTGGAGGTGGATATCGACGAAGAAGACCGCGTTAAACAACGGTTCGTTGAACAACAGTTCGAACAGTATTTCCAGAACGGATCACTAGAGATGAAGCTATCAACCCATAAAATTAATTAATGACCCATGAATCAGTTACATCCACTCGTCAGGTGGGCCACAATGCTATGAGAAAAATAGACGAATACAATGAAATCACCGAGAAAATTACTATTCGATGCAAGTATTGTCTTTGATAGGTGAATGAAGTAGACCAATGTAGAAGTCTAAGCCAGCAATTTCATTTTCTGTGTTTCTCTAACTTGAGAATTTTCCTATAAATTTTTATCTGCCAATAATTTGTGTTTAAAGAGTTTCAATATTGGTTTCTTTGTGCTTATTGAACATAAAACCACACACCGTCTAGCCGTATCCTAAAAGCTATTTGTCCGCGACTTATCAATAGTGTCAAATATTACTTTGAGAAGTGGTGAATAACGCTTTAAGGCCAGCGTGATCATATTTTATTGAGCCTGCCCTTAGTATTTTCGACTTCTTTTTTTTACAAAATTTATAAATATGTAATTTGAAAATATCAAATTCACAAAATCACCAACTCAAAAAATTAATGACCCATGAATCAGTTAAATCCACCCATGGTAGTTTCACCTGACCGGTGATTTCATTGTACTCATCCGAGGAGTACAATGAAATCACCGGTCAGGTGAAACTACCATCCGATGCAAGTGTTGAGTCTCTGGTAGGTGAACGAACCATACAAACTCCTGTGACCGTGTAACTTCACCGGGCGCGCGGCTTCGGTGGATCCAGCAAAATTGGTGGACTGTGATGTATGTGATTTACATCAACACTGTCCAACCATTTTGATAGCTCATTTTAGTGGATCAGACCAAAAATGAAGCAAATAAAAATATTAGGTGTACCACACCAAAGGAAACATTGGTTATTTAATCTACACCATTAAAAACATCTTGAGGGCCACCAGAATTTTTATTTTCCATTCAACCTGTTGATAAGATCAAAAAGGCCCAGATGAAGTGATCACACAAGTACCAGGTTGATCCAAAAATTTTGTGGCCCACAAGAAGTTTTAATCATCAATCACCACTGTTTAATTTTGTGTGGTCCACCTCAGATTTTGGTATATTTTGTTTCAAGAATCATGATCTAAATTATCTTTCAAAACAGATGGACGGAATGGATGTAAGCCAAATACATCACGGTTGGCCCCATAGTCAGGGATAGACGTAAGTCGCCCAACTTCACGTTGAGCCCCGTCTGGTAGATTGCATGCCTGCATCCACCGCATCCGCGTGCGATAACGACACGTGTATCTCGACTCGCCATTGCTTGAGCATTGCAGGAAAGTCAAAACGACTATAAGGTGAGAATGGCAGGTGTAACTGAAAGAAAGAACGGTGGGTTGATTTGGGAAGCGTCCTCTCTTGCTTTCTGGAAAACATATCTAATATCACAGAGCCTATCTTAGATTGAGAGAGAGAGAGAGAGAGAGAGAGAGAGAGAGAGAGAGAGAGAGAGAGAATGAATGGGAGGAGGAAGAGAGATGAGCATTGGAGTAGAAATACTGCTGACAGCATTTGGGTTGTGGGGATTGTACATAAGGCCAATGCTAGTGAGATTTGCAGGAGAGATGGCTGAAGTTATGGGAGCTGCTCTGTTCAGGATCCTCAGAGGCACCCCTTCCTTTGTTCTCACTTCCTACCTTCCCTTCTCCTCTTCTTTCCTCTTTCCCTATTAGTTTCTCCTCCTCCTCCCTCCTCCCCTCCTCCTCTCCTCCTCTCTCTCTCTCTCTCTCTCTCTCTCTCTCTCTCTCTCTCTCTCTCTCTCTCTCTCTCTCTCTCTCTCTCTCTCTCTCTCTCTCTCTCTCTGAAGGGGTAGATAAAAGCAGAAGACCTTTTAGTCTCTTCTTGTCTACTGATTTCCTTTTTTGTAATATTCTGTAACCAACCAAAAAAAGAGATCCTGTGAGAAAGAAACTTAAATTGTTGAATTGTTAGATCTCTCTCTCTGTTCTTTTTTCTTTTCTTTTTTTTAGAAAGGTAGGAGCATGCCACTCTGTGGCAAATATACAACGGTGTACAAGTGGGGTCCGTTCTTCAGTTATTCAAATCATTGATAGCCAACGCCCAATTTGGGTGGCCCATCAACCAAAATGTTCCAGATGTAAAAGTCCCAAGCCTTCAATTAGATAACCCAACAAATAGGCGTCGAAACTGAAAATGTGAAAATGGTTCACATTCAAAAGGAAACACGATAAAAATTCTATAGCCAGAATCTTCCAATGTAGAGGATTTTTGGTGCACAGGCTAACCAATCTAAGCCCCATTAGTAGAATACCTCACCTCCCCTGTTTTCTCAAGTGTTTTAATTTCTTTTCTATTTTCTTTCTTAGCTAAGTGCCGTCGTAGGAGGTGGACCCTTATTAATTGGGTGGATTTTGATGGGATGTGCCACTGCCAAGTGCCAATTACTAAGGTCTGGCAAATGGGACGTAGGACATGTGGCATCGATAAGCTCACCAATCTAAGGCTCCAATTAATGAATGTAGCATGGTCAAATCAGTGAAATTGGGAAAATTTCATACTTTCTTAAATCTCTCTCTCTCTCTCTCTCTCTCATATAAACAAATTGCAGTATGGCTGATATTAATATCAGCCAACGCTCTTAAACACTTGTAAATTAAAGCTGATCAACCATGAATCAAATTAAATTTGTTCAAAAGAATTATTTCCATTATTTTTAATTATAAATATACATTTTAAAAAATAATTCAAATTTTCATGAATCTATAGACCAGCTTCCTTCCACACTTTTAATTTGATATTTCTATAGCCTAATTATAATTTAAATGGCAGAAAAAAAATTTGCGTTTTTCTTAATTTCTTCCATTTCTCTCAAATCTTTAAATTGAAAGTTGAAATTTATGACTGAGTATGCAAAACTTGCAAAATCTTGAATTTTCATATTATTTATATTCATTATGAATGATTTACACAAGAAAAATAAATTTTGAAAAAAAAAAAAAAAAAGAAGCTCACCATTTAGAAATCAAACCTACTTCCGGTCCAATTTTAATTTTGACTAATGGTTTTTCATCCAAATAATTGGAAGGATTTAGCCAGATTTAACTTGGGAGGAATTATAAGCGGAAGAAATATTAAGAAAAAAAAAATGATGATTTTTAGATTTTTTTTTTTTTTAAAAGAACTTTTTGAAAGGGGTGTTGATCATCACGTGTATCAATAATACTGCGCATCGATACTACTTCTATTACGTTGCAAATAACCTTTAAGCATTATGACATGGCTCATACATGCCAATATATCTTGATTCCATCTGCAAAAATGGAAAATTTCTGTTCTTCAGTAGGCTTTCATATGGTGGTGATATGAGATGCATGACAAGATCCAAGTTTCTTAATAGGATGCACCATATTAATGTAGGTGGTCCAGTTATTGGACGGATCTGAAAAGTTTTAGGTCCTGTTTCATGTCTGAGTGTATGGAGCGAATCATGAAGGGTTGATATTTATCCAACCAAAGTCAGGCGAACATGATAGATGATCTAGATTAATGATTATACCATTTCTAGTACAAAAAAAAATACAAATAATCCATTTTCATAGCTATTAATTGGACAATAAGGACCACCAGATCAAGGTTAGCTATTGGAATGGATAGACAACCAAAGGTTTGAACTTTGTGATGGTCCATCTAAATCAGTTTTCAAATTATTTTAGTCTATATATTAAAAGCCTGTTTCTCTATCCATTGATTGTTTGGTTAGGATCATATGACCAAAGTGATTTTTCAAGGGTTGGACAACCAAACGCATGACCCAACTGATGGATTATCTAGATTAATGATCTGATCATATTAGTATGATTGATTTGGATTTTCATTTTCCTAGCTATTGACTAGGTGGGTAGGATCATTATACAAGTGTTGCTTTAAGAGATTGAAAATTAAAGGTCGGAAACACATGGTAGTCGATGGTCTAGATCATTGATCTTTCTGAGTATGGTCAGTACAGAGCTCATTTTAGAGGGGCATGCATGACCCTCCTTTCTTTGGAAAAACAAAAGTACAGGTACAGCTCATTTTCCTATGCAATTACTCAAAGTTGGGGCCATGTGATAGATGGTTTGGATCAATGGTTGAAGCTTTTCTTTGTATAATCAAGAGCAATATCATTCAGACAACCCAGTGGAAAATTGGATATTCCACGATTCCAATATACTAGCATGTGTGTGGATGGTATATGTATGCATGGAATGTGGGACTTAATCTATATGCGGAATAGGCCCACGGATCTGTCTGTGCAAGGGACATAGTGATCAGGGGTTCAGATAGCTTACCTAGCTGAGACGCCGCCATGAAAGCCGGATAAGAATACTAGAATTTCTGTAGAGCTTAGGATCTTCCTCTCCTTCACACCCTTTCTGCAATACAATAGATGAGACTCGAATTTTGCTGTGGTGTAAGATCGGGGACCCAACTCTCTTTTATAGAGACTGTGGAGAGAGAGTTTGAAATCCATCAAAACTCTCTCTCCCACTCTCCACATTACTATGTCCTAGTTCGACTCAAATTGCCTTGCGTAAGGCTATAGCATTCCACTCAGATACGCAGTGCTGCGCAGATAGATTGCGCAGCGTATCATCTTAAGTGGGGTCCACTGATTAACTCAATCAAACAGTCCAACTAGAATACAATCTAGATCGTTGATCAGTAAGGCCCACCACATAGAGTTCTTATATTCTCCCACTTGGGCCTCATTGAGCAACATCAATAATTGTCATAAAATTTTGAAAATAAGTTTTGATATTAAGAAAACATCTGAATGGTTAACCAATGAAATAGTTAGACAATATGAGTAATGTTATTCAATCTGGTCCATCAAGACTGTCAGTATCGAAACGCGGTAGTCGTCACAACATTTAATTTAGGCGAAGTGAGACTAAGCGCGATCACAAGTACTTTCAATCTTAACGACATAGATCACGAACTAGGAAATCTAGTATAAGGATTACACACTTTAGTGTGATGATATGTGCCTATCCTTAAGAGGTCCTGAAGCTTTTACATTTCTCCAACAAGACACGACTGTAGTTCTACTTACTCAAAATTTGCGCATATATATAGAGAAGTATAAATAAATCTTTATATCAAAATCATCCAAATAAACTATATAAAACGAGATCTCTAAGTGTCTGTGAAAATCAAAATACGCTCAGCTCCCACTAACTGAAAACATCTATGGGATCAATGACTCCCATGAATGTTACATGCTCCTGAAATGGCGTGATAGGGAGCCCTTTAGTGAGCGGATCTGCAATCATCTGCTTAGTACCGATGAATTCCACTGACACTTGATGATTCTAAACTCTTTCCTTTACAACAAGGTACTTGATGTCAATATGCCTCGACCTTGACGAATGCTTGTTATTACTAGAGAAGGAAATAGCAGCCGAATTATCACAAAATATTATCAACGGTTTCGGAATATGTTCCAGTACCCGCAAACCTGAGAAGAAACTCTGTAACCATAGTGCCTGATTAGATGTCTCATGGCAGGCAATAAATTCAGCTTCCATAGTAGATGAGGCTGTGGTAAATTGTTTCACGCTTTTCCACGACGCAGCTCCTCCCACCATCATGAAGATGTATCCTGAAGTAGACTTCTTAGTGTCTACGCAGCCTGCGAAGTCTATGTCTGAATATCCGTTCAACTCCAACTGATCAGATCTTCTATATGTGAGTCCGAAGTCTTTTGTTATTTGAAGATACCGTAACACTTTCTTTGCAGCTATCCAATGCTGCATTCCTGGATTAGATAGATATCTTCCCAACATTCCAGTGACAAAGGCAATGTCCGGTCACGTACAGACTTGAGCATACATGATGCTCCCTACTACTGATGCATACGGAAATTCTTTCATTCGATTCTTTTCCAAATCATTCTTTGGACACTGAAATAAACCAAATTTGTAGCCCTTTACAATGGGCGACTTTCCTGGAGCACAATTTTACATACCATACCTTTCGAGTACCCTACTAATGTAAGCCCTCTGTGACAGGCTGAGCAGTCTAAATGTTTTGTCATGGCGAATCTCAATGCCGATGACGTAAGAAGCTTCACCAAGATCTTTCATTTCAAACTTTTGAGATAAGAAGTTCTTGGTATCGCTCAACATCCTGGTATCACTGCTAGCCAACAAAATATCATCAACATACAAAATCATCATAACGAACTTACTCCTACTGGTTTTAATGTAGATGCATTCATCTGCAGTGTTTTCTACAAAGCTATATGAGGAAATTACTTCATGAAACTTAAGGTACCACTGTCGCGATGCCTATTTCAACCCATAGATGGACTTCTTAAGTTTGCAAACCAAATGTTCTGAGTCAGTAGCTACAAAACCTTCGGACTGCAACATGTATACATTCTCATTTAGATCCCCATTGAGAAATGCAGTCTTTACATTCATCTAATGTAACTCTAAATCCATATGAGGTACAAGAGCCATTATGATCTTGAATGAGTCTTTCTTAGATACTGGAGAGAAAGTCTCCTTAAAGTCAATGCCCTCACGTTGGTTAAAACCCTTGGCAACAAGTCGGGCTTTATACCTTTCGACATTACCTTTGGAGTCCCTTTTGGTTTTAAATATCCATTTAGAACCAATCGGCCTTATTCCAGTAGGTAACTCTACAAGATCCCATACTTTATTGTCCTGCATGGATTTCAACTCATCTTTCATGGCATCAAACCAACGAGAAGGATCAACACTTTGTTTGACTTGTGTAAAGGATTCATGATCATTTTTCACCCTTATGTCCAAGTCGTGCTCCTGTAAATATACGATGTAATCGTCTCGATTTACAGACATTCTCTCTCTTTCAGATCTTCTTAATGGTTCAGCTTGCTGGGTCTGATCTTGATTTTCCTCATCAGTGGTTTGTATTTGAGGTTCTACGTGGTGTTCTGCAGTGACTGCAGAATCGACTGCACCATTAATGTCCACGTGATCTGGATTTATTATGTCTGGAGTCATAGTCCTTTGTTCCTTAAATACAAAATTTCTTATGTTCGTGCTCCCACTGTTTTCAGTGTCTTCAATGAATCTTGCATTCCCAGTCTCAACAATCCTAATAGAGTGGGAAGGACAGTAGAATCGATAGCTTTTTGATCCTTCTAGATATCCAATGAAGAAACAACTTATGGTTCTAGGATCAAGCTTCTTTTCATGCGGGTTATAAACTTTGGCCTCAGCAGGTAGATATCAATGACTTGGTTTTCTCCCATTCCACAACTCAAAAGGAGTTTTGTTAACTGCTTTGCTGGGAACCCTGTTTAGCATATGAATTGCAGTTTTGATCACATCACCCCACAGAGATTCTGGCAATGTCGAATTGCAGACCATGCTCGCACCATATCCATAAGGGTGCGATTGCGTCTCTTAGCCACTCCATTCTGCTCTGAAGTGCCAGGCATAATGTATTGAGCTACAATGCCACAATCCTGCAGGTATCTAGCGAATGGCCCTGGATTGCGTCCTGATTCGTCATATCTGTCATAGTATTCACTACCACGGTCAGATCTGACAACTTTAATTCTCTTATCGAGTTGATTTTCAACTTCGGTCTTATAGATTTTAAAAGCATCTAGGGCATCTAATTTCTCACTGATAAGGTATATGTACCGGAAGCGAGAATAGTCATCTATAAAGGTAATAAAATATTTGTAGCCACTCCATGAGGTTGTAGGGAATGGTCCACAGATATCTGTATGTATAACCTCTAATAGACTTACACTCCTGATTGCACCTTTCTTTCTCGTTGTAGTTTGTTTCCCTTTTATGCAATCAATGCATACTTTATAGTCAGAGAAGTCTAGAGAATGCAAAATTTCTTCTCGCACAAGCCTGTCTAATCTCTCATGAGATATATGGCATAGCCGCCTGTGCCACAACATGGAGAAATTCTCATAATCTAGTCTTCGCTTGTATCCCACTTTATTTCCATGCAAGGTATTAATATTATAGACGTGAGAGGCAATCAAGTCTAACTGGTATAAGTTGTTTACTATAGAGCCGGTTCCAACTTTAATCGAATTAAAGTAAATACTAAAACTTTTATTTCCAAAGTGGAATGAATATCCTAACTTATCTAAACAGGAAATTGAAACTAAATTGTGCCTTATAGATAGCACACAGAATGTATCTACTAAATCCAAAAAATGACCTGACTTTAACTTAAGCCTATAGACTCCTATTGCCTCCACGTCTACCTTAACACCATTGCCTACGTATACTGAGCGCTCCGCATCAGTTGGTGGCCTGGCCTGTAGTAATTCCTGCATAAAAGTGCATATGTGAATAGTAGTTCCTGAATCTATCCACCAGGAATCTACTGACACATCAGTTAGATAAGATTCAAAACAGACAAGAACAGAATGATTACCTTTCTTTATGAGCCAATTCTTAAAGCCTTCGCAATCTTTCTTGAAATGACCCGCCTTATTGCAAAAGAAGCACGGTTTGCCTTTAACCCGTTTGCGTTTAGATCCATTTCCAGATTGATTCTCATGGTTTCCAGATGGAGGACCAGAGAATCCATTATTAGAACCTTACTTCCTCTTCTTCTTACCTTTATTCCCTTGCCCATGCCCATGACTTAAGGTCACCATATTAACATTTTGAACTTTAACCACCTGCCTGATCCTGTCTTCTTCTTGAACACACTGAGTGATAAGCTCATCAAATGTCCACATGTCCTTCAGAGTGTTATAGTTCACCAGGAACGTGCCGAATTGGGGAAGTCGGTTATTCATGATCAAATGAACCAGTTTATCATCAGTGAGTACAAGTCCTAGAGCACGGATCTTAGAAACAACCTCGATCTGCTCTACAATGTATTCACGGATGTTGCCTTTTCCATCGTAGGACGAGCGAGTCAATTTATTCAGAAGGATGCCTACTTCAGATTTATCAGATTTCTTGAACCGTTTTTCCATTTCAGTCAGGAAAGTTTTGACATTGTCTGTATCAGGCATGGCGCCCTTCATGGATTCAGAAATCGAATACTTAATTACTTTCAGGCATGTATCATTTGATCTAAACCATGCAACCCATCGGTTATATTCAGCTTCAGTGGCATCATCAGATGGTTTTGGTGGTTCTGGTGTTATTAGGGCAAGATCTAATTGAAGACAGCCCAGTACAACTTCAATAGCGTTCTTTCATTGAGCATAATTAGATCCATTAAGGGCAGAGACTTGATGTGTATTAGTTGGAATTGAGACTGAAATAAAAGTGATACATATATACTCACATTAGTTGATGATTTCATAAATTAATTTCGTGAATGTAAACAAAATATCAGGCTAAATGAATTAATTCAGTTGCTAAGGGA
Source organism: Magnolia changhungtana (assembly GCA_030180095.1). Lineage (NCBI taxonomy): Eukaryota > Viridiplantae > Streptophyta > Magnoliopsida > Magnoliales > Magnoliaceae > Magnolia > Magnolia changhungtana. Next base: position 296,254 of record JASAUF010000053.1, on the reverse strand, counting down.
GACATCAACTGAATCATCCAAGATGATGATGAGCCCAACTATCTCATCCTAGTGAGAATCTATTACATCATTATCATTCCTCCTGTGGGTGACAATGACAACATGTTAGTGATCCTCCTAAACATGAAGCTAAGTGATGTAAGTCATGTAAATCTGAGATACTCAACACCTGTGGGAGATGAGTCTTTCAGCTTTACATTACCAACGCCATTTACTTCACCCGTTTACGTCTCTGTCAAACGGTAATCGTCTGTGTTTTCGTTACCGTACGCATGAAAAATGTGAACGCAACTGTATGCAATCCGCTTATCCCAATGTTGCAAGTTTGTACTTATAATATTTTCATCGATTGATGTCACTATGGTTGTTAACACTACCGAATTCATCACTACAAAGACAGACTCAGGATCGCGATTTTAATCCTACCTCAATGGATTATGCTTAAATTAGTTTGATACGGCCCATGTGTTAGTTGATATTGACCCTTTTGGAAATAAAAGAACATTAAATGAAACTAAAGGATAGGTTTCAAATCTTATGTTCCAACGGTCTATATCAATTCCTAAAGATGGGTAATGGGCTAATGATAGGGCCGAATTAGAACTCCGCATAGTTAGGTCATTATAAATGAGCGACTCCGCATAGTTAAGGCAATTCTCATGACAGATGGGGAATGTTGATCTTTAATAACTAAATGTGTAGTCCCATTTAGGGGTGTCTACAATGTGAATGGATCAACCCATAAGCCGCATATTTGTCAAATATAGGCTATTATCTACTTTATTTATTTAGAGGAATAACTAGGTTGAGTGCTCATTACGAACCATAAATCAGAAGTGGGCATGGATATGATCTGAACTTAACGTGAACCACATGGTCCAAATAAATGGGCCCTTAATTAGAAGTGGGCCCAGAAACGTGCAGTAGTCCCAGTGGGTAGGTCCATACGGGCCCATAAACAGGACCCGTTAATTGAAATCGGGTCCGAGTGCCCGTTATCACATGAGGCCATTCACGACCTAATATCCCAAAATCAGTCACCTTCAACTGTCTGAGAGCAGCCGCTGAACGGAGAGCTTCGCCGCCAGCATCCGCCAGAAGAACCTCTCCAGGTGACGATGATGATTGCCGCAGGGAGAGATCTTCTTCGCCGCAGGTGAATCTGCAGCCAGATGAAAAAAACCAGTCGCCTCCTTCAAGGACGACGTCGATCCGATGTCAGCAACGCCATCCCTGACGATGGGTTGCTAGTCTAATGACATGGCTGAAAGAGAGCAGTGTTGCCAGTCGATGGGAGATCCATGACCGCTGCTATCAAAGACACAGGTAGGTTTGAGGAATTTCTCTCCAATCCTAGTTTTGAAGAAGAAAGCCTTATCAATTGGATTAGGAATCAAAGAACCCTAACTCCCTGTCTGGATTTGGGGATAATTAGAACCGAAGTCCCCAATGATAGCAGATTTGGGATTTGGGTTTAAATCCCTAATTGGTTTACTGGATTCAGGGTTTCGACAATCCCTAATAATCTGATTTGGGGATTGAAATCCAAAATCCCTAATTTTGAAAACTGAAATCCCTAAATTTTGGAATCTGGATTTGGGGATTCGAATTTGAAAAACCCTAATTCTCTTAACTTTGGGGATCTGGATTCTGAAATCCCTAATTAAGCTGATTTGGGGATCAAAATCCAAAATCCCTAAACTCTGAATTTAGGTTTGAAATCCGAAATCCCTAATATAAGCTGGATTTTGGGGTTATGAGACTAAAATCCCCAATATTGAGATATGGGATTCGAAAAACTCTAATTTAATATTTCTGTATTCAGGGATTCGAATATCCCTAATTAACTGAATGAATCTGTATCTGAAATAGATGAATTTGATCATCCATTCCTATGCACATTGGCTATAATACCAACTATGGGACTTAATCTATTTGCGGAATAGGCCCACGGATCTGTCTGTGCAAGAGACATAGTGATCAGGGGTTCAAATAGCTTACCTAGCTAAGACACCACCATGGAAGCCGAATAAGAATACCAGAATTTCTGTAGAGCTTAGGATCTTCCTCTCCTTCACACCCTTTCTGCAATACAATAGATGAGACTCAAATTTTACTGTGGTGTAGGATCGGGGACCCAACTCTCTTTTATAGAGACTGTGGAGAGAGAGTTTGAAACCCATCAAAACTCTCTCTCCCACACTCCACATTACTGTGTCCTAGTTCGACTCAAATTGCCTTGCATAAGGCTATATATAGCATTCCACCCAAATACGCAGTGCTGCGCAGATAGATTGCGCAACGTATCACCTTAAGTGGGGTCCACTGATTAACTCAATCAAACAGTCCAACTAGAATACAATCCAGATCGTTGATCAGTAAGGCCCACCACATAGAGTTCTTACATGGAAGTGGACCAAAATCATTGGTAAATCTTAAGTTTATGGATGTAATCCAAATATATAATGATTTATATTTAAATGTATGCAGATGATCAATTCAAATCCTAAATATGAGGTTCTATACCGTCGAGCTATGTTGGAATATTATATATATAGGTGTGGCTCTCATCTCTTTGATTAATTTTTCTTTTCTTTTAATAAATTTCAATGGTACCATACACTCTCCTCAAGAAAGTGTTGGAATATTTTATAATCAGGAAATCGGAGAACCAATCAAATTAAAATTTTATAACAATGAGGCTGACCTACATATTGGATATGTCGTCCTTAAAAGAGTTATTTTTCCCCTCTTAACTAAGGCTACATACATAGCAAACCTCTTCCAAGATATATGACGAGCCTAATAGGTTTTGTGTGCAGGTTTTTTTTTTTTTTTTTTTTGTTATCTTGTTAGTACACCCATTGTCAGTTCACACTTCACTGGTAGCCACCCCCTTTAGGAAATCGATACCAAGGCCTCAGTGTTGAAACGAGGTATCTTTCACTCAGTCTACTGCTTGATCTATGGATCGGGATGTGTTTTGTGTGCAGCTTGAACTCATTTAACGCAGTCTTTCTGCAGGCTTTGATTTTTAGTCCTAACTTACCGGAAAAGAACTTTTTTTAAAAAAAAGTTTTTATTGAGTTTATAAACTCACTAAGTTCGGGTTCTGATTTGACTCACTAAGTTGCATGCTGAGTTAACTCACTGAGTTGTATGCTGAGTTGACTCATCAATTACTATGTTAAGCCATGGAGGAAATGTATTTAGAGCTAAAGAGAAAAGATGACGTGTTTGCTTCTGTTTTAGTAGAAGTAATCCCAGCAAACCTTGATTATATAAGTACCTAGGGTTGGGGGTCATGGTTCAGGTCATAAATGATATGACTATTTCTGGCTGTTGGAAACTAATCATTTATGACTGTTTCTGACTATTAGATGACTATTTGAGCGGTTTGGATAGTCGTATATGGGCACCACATATATGAGAAGTATGAGTCACCGTCCAATTTGGGGGACACTCACAATATAGTTCATTTTATCAAAATCAGAGTATTTGGATGATCATGCCTCTTATTATTAGGCATTTAAGCCGTCAATCAAATATCTACCGATCAGTCAGGTAGGTATCTCATATGTATTGAATCCCACAATTTGAAGATTTAGTCCCAGTTAGTTACGTGCCATGTCCCCAATTTTTTTTAAATGCCTGAGTATCAGCCATTACACTCTGGCAGAGTACCAACGCCTCTCTTGGTTGAAACGAACCATCCCATTGCATATGAAGCGATGGATAGGAAGAGCAATAAAAATAAACGCGAGATGGACAGCAAATAGCAATAGTAACGAAGACTCATCGAATTATCTGAGTCACCTCAACCTGACCAGTTATCCGACTCTTGATGAAAAATACTCGAGTCAGCCATTTATGATCAAGTAATTAGATTTTATTTTATTTTATTTATCTGTAAACTATGATCTAAGCCATTCATGTGTCGCATGCTATATATACTGTATGGGCCGACAGTGAACGTAGGATTTTGAAGAGAAAAATTTTCGGTGTCATTTATTCAACTTATAAGAATATCAAAGGTCAGGATCATAACCCGAGTGTTTTTTTTTTTTTTTTTTTTTTTTTTTTTTTTTTTTTTTTTTTTTTTTTTTAAATTTGGCACATTACCTACCTCTTACGGGGGAGCATGTAAAACGTGAGTAATATAATGAAATGAATTGGTCGATCTTCATGTGAAGGAACTTGTACGTCGGGTAGATCATTAATTGGCTGACCATTGATTTTGTCACAGGTCATCTTCAAGATGGGGCCCACTTGCCTTGACACGTTGGTGAGAATAACGGTGCTGTAACTCTTCCCTTTTTTTTTTTTTTTTCTCTCCATTATTTATATGGGCCTCTTTGCATAGGAACCATCGAGGGAGATTCGAATCAATTTCAATTCCAAAGAATATGATAGCATGGGTCTGACTTTAGCCTGTAAACCCAGTCCCTGTGGGACCCACCTTAATTTCTGTGTTACATCCATTTGAGCATCCACCATTGACACCTTCTTGGGGTCCAAAGAAATTTTGGATCAGACATAATATTTGTGTTTTTCCTTGGTCCAGATGAGAATCACCTTATGAACGGGTTGGATGGAATATCAACATCACAGATGGACAGAGAAAGGTTTTCAACGGTGGATGTTTCCATCCACTTTGATTCTTGTGGTGTGGCTCGTTTGATTACTGTATTAGTTTCTTTCTTGGTATTATGTTATAAAATAATCTATAGAAACGGATGGATGGAGTGGATTTAACACAGACATCACAGTGAGCCCCACGGAGTTACGGGTTACAGGGAACTGTGGACGCTTGGGTTTACCGGACAGTCAGCTTTTCAATTGCTCGGACTCGCGGTGCAGAATAAAGCACCGACTTGCGTATGACAGGGTGCACACGGTTCGGTTCGGTCCATTCTGGGTTAAAACCGTCCGTTCCTAATGGTTCTGGGATTTTCGGAACTGGAATCAAACCGTTAGCATACTAGAACCGAACTAGAACCGGACCGTGAAAACCAGTTCGGTTCCGGATCAATTCCACAGTTCTGAGTTTTTAGAAAATTCAATAAAAAAAAAAAGGTGGAAAAAAAAAATCACCATGTCATGGGGCCACGATGAGTACATGTATCTGATATGCAGACTCCACAAAATCACCATGTCATCGGGCCACGACGAGTACAAATATCTGGTATGCCATGTCTTCCTTTCACATCTCAACTTTTAACGGGCACATCTGGGTCTGCCACATGGTGGAGCTTGAGCCTAATCTTTAAGTCCTACAGATATATGGGCGTAGCGATGGCCTTGTCTTGGATAATGGCGGATGCTGGACCCAGGCATGACTTGGTTTACAGTAAGGTAGTCAATGGGCTAAGCCCAGAATGCAATGTAAAATCCAGATCTAACACCGACTTGGCCCTGCCTGTAATGATTATGGATGATAAGGCCTGAGTCTGGCCCAACCTAAGCCTGACACCCTTGAGCCTGCACGTATCTCATGAATGACGGGGAAAAGGAGATGCTGAAGTGGCTCCATGTGTTCAAGTGATTCCTTTTCCCACACTTGAATCACCACACTAAAAATCTCACATATTATTGGCCTGGTGGGCCTCATCAGATATAGTCATACATGAATGATGAGATTACTAGGGCTGTAAATGGGCCGAGGAAGCAAGGTATAAAAAATAAAAAATGGAATGGTTCTGGATCAACAGTTCGGATTCAAGGTTCGGATCCATGATTCTGGGCCACGGTTCAACGGATCGGTTCCACGGTTCGGGTCCACGGTTCGATTAACGGTTCGGTTCAGTTCTACATGCACCTAAACCAGAACCGAACCGTATCGAATGATTCTTGCAATTTTGGAATCGAAACCAGAATCGAAACCGGTGCTATCTAGAGCTGGACCAAACCGGACCGATCCAACGGTTCCGGTCCAGTTCCACGGTTCTACTAGTTAAATGTGCACCCCTAAGTATGCGTATAAGTTGAAGAGCAATGTGGGCTCCACCATAATGTATGTGTTTATCCACACCTTCCATTCATTTTTCAAGATCTCATTTTAGAGCATTAGAGTAAAATGAGGCAGATTTAACTCTCAAGTGGACCATATCAAAGGAAGCAGTAGAGATAACCACGCCCACCATTGAAATCTTCCTAGTGTCAACCATGATATTTATTTTCCATCCAACCTATTCATAAGATCACGAGAACGAAGGTAAACACATATATCAGCTTGATCCAATACTCATGTGGCTCTTAATAAGTTTTCAATGGTAGGCATTTAAACCCCACTTTCCTGTGGTGCACTGTTGTTCCCTTGTGATTTGGATCTGCCTCATTTTTTGTATCATGCCATGAAATGGGACATGGATTGCGTCCTACCCCTGCACGAACGGTAATCCGTCTGGGCAGGAATCTGTGGGCCCCACTGTGATCTAAGTGTTTTATCCACGCCGTTAAACACTTTTTTTCAGATAATTTTAATATGTGCACCAGAAAAATGAGGCAGGTCCAAGGCTTAAGTGGACCACACCAAAGGAAACTGCAGTGATAGTGACACCCACCGTTGAAACCTTTCTAAGGGCCAACGTGATGTTTTTTTACTATACAGCCTATTCATAATGTCATGTAGACGTGGATGAAGTGAAAACACAAATATCAGCTTCATCCGAAACTTCTCCGGCTCCCAAGAAGTTTTTAGTGGTGGAAGTTAAATCCCCACTTTGTGGTCCACTTGAGCCTTGGACCTGCCTCATTTTTTGGTCCACATATTAAAATTATCTGAAAAAAGAATTAAACGGCGTGGATAAAACACTTAGATCACGGTGGGGCCCACAGAGCCCTGCCCGGACGGATCACCGTCCGGGCGGGGGTAGGACGCAATCCGCGTCCCATAAAATGATATAGAACAATGGATGGACTGGGTGGATAAAACACATATACCTTTGTGGAGCCTACGGAGTTTTGTAACGTATACACAGTACCGGCATTTGTGCTGTGTTATATCCTACGCAATCCGATTCCAATAGCTCCCTCTCTGTTGCTGACAAATGAACGTAGTGACGTGGAGCGTCGAGCTCCACATTGTCAGCGATTTTTTAGTGGACCAGAATCGTCTACAGACTCGTGTACGAATCCTGTACATCGCACGAGTAATGGGGTCTTCTCTGTTGTGCGTGTGATATCCACACCGTCCATCATGTGCTTCCCCTCTATTCGCTCAACTCCTCAAAAAATTAGCTGTATGAAAAACTAAGGTGGGCCACACCTTTGAGAACAGTGTAAAATCACATGTAAAACCTCAAAGTTTGCACTGTGTGACCCGCCTGAATTTAATTTGGTGGATCAGACTGAGTTTTGGTGTCCCATCGTAATGGTGAACCGCAACTGATGATTTAGTTTGATGGAACATAAAAGCCATATATGGTGGGCTGAACACACAAACCTATGGTCAGCATCCTCCCTGTGATGTGGCCCAGCTTTGTCGTGGATTCTACTGATTTTTAGACCCAAGAAATAGAATGTAGAGACTCACTTGATGTACGAAGTAGATATCAGAAAAACCAACAATGTGGGGCCCACAGAGCTTGAGAAGTGTTACATGGGATTGGTGTCCCAAGCACTACATCTACGTGCATTAAGCTCGGTAACGTCCATTCAACTAGAGAAGAAACTGACATCCGGTTGTATCGGATGCCCAGATAAGACCAATCTATGAGCTGCATTCAGCTCAGGTTCCCTAGCATTTGATGGCTATTAGCAGTTTACATATAACCCAGGTGGATCTTATCCGTCCATTCAGTGGATCATCCACCCTCGCTAGAAAGTCAAATCAAACGGATGATCAAGGCCATCGATTTCTCCTTTGAATGCATTTTAATCTCACCCATATCTACTCAATGGCCACAATCTATATGTATAGGATATCATGTCCACATACAGGCCGTTCATGGCAGCAACCAACTGGATGGACCGTTTGGATCCACCATCCCACATTCCATGTTTTGGTTATTTACCATTCAACATCCTTCAATGCAAAACCTCCTCTAAAATTAAAATATAGCTAGGTTTGAAATTCCAAACCTCATACTTCCAAGAACTTTGAATTTTCATTGGAATGTGTCAGAATGAAATTTAGGATTTGAATTCACTTGCACTACAAAGTAGAAGTGCACTAGAACAGACCAAACACAGATATTATTTCTCTCTTGGTGAAGAACATACATATAAAGTCATGGACCTGCTATAATCAAATACACAATCAGCATCTTAGATGCTATTTTTTTTATTTATTTTTTTCTTTTTTAAACTAAAAATCAAATACAAAAGAATGGTTTGTCTTTTCTGTAAAAAGAATTTTATTAGCAATTATATACATTTTGTGTAACATGGGACTCCATTATTACATGTACATATGATGTCGACATGTTACAAATTCTAAAGAAAGTTGTTCTTTAAAGAATAGTAAATGTTGTATTTGCATTCAATCTAATGATCAGATGATCAATTGGATTATAAAAATAAAAAAATAAAAAGAAGGTTTTATTTGCAGTTCTGATCTTCTCATCAGTGAACTTTCTCTTCATTCAGGCTCTTCACGATGATGTCCGAGGCATTTGTCACAAGGTCCGACCAATTCCTAAACACCCACAAAAACAAAGAGAAACATTTGAATGTTAGACAATGTATATATTTGTATTGGATGAGGCATGATCATTTTGGGAGAAAACTCTCATTTTTCAAATTGGGGTTCGGTCATTGTCGTGACACTATCATTTTGTAAGAAGAAATCAAATGAACGATAATGCCAAAGCTCGATCAGCTGGCACTTTAGGTCCCACAAGAATAAAAAAAAATTAGTATTTTTATTTTAAGAATGTTTTATATGTGAAGAGATTTCTATGATTTGTGAGATGAAGAAGTGAAAGAAACTTAAGTCGTTACCCGTTCTGCGAATCAAACACAAACCCCACTGTATACCTAGCTTCTTCCAGTGCCTTCCTAAACCTCACCAGCTCTTTGGGTGTGGACTTTTCATACGCCATGATCTGAAGCTCTGATGGTTTGACGTCGCAGAAGATTGGAATGAGCTTCTTTTTCTGATCAACCAAAAGCGCCAACTCATGTAAGCAGAAATAAGAATCACAGTAACGAGGGGAGAAGACGACGACCCCAATCTTAGATTTCTGGATCGCTGAGCCAATGCTCTCGTATAGCCTATCACCAGGTTGCATGCTTTTACTATCCAAGAAAGCATTGATGTTGAGTTGGGAAAGGCGGTGGTAAAGCAATCCAGCAACAGTCTTCTTGGTATCAACACCACGATGGTTTATAAAGACGTCGCAGGGTGGAGCCAATGTCGCTATTCGCCGAAGAGGTGATGAGATTTGGTGAGATAGAAACCTTTGCATGGACATTGTTTTGTAATAAGTGGGGTTTTTTTCCTTGTTTTTCCTTACTTGTTTGTGAGGAGGAGATGTTTTGTAGTTTCTTTCAATATAGAGGGTGGCCTTCTTTGTGAGGAGGAGATTGCTTTGTAGTTTTCTTTCAAATATGGAGGGTGACGAGATGTACTTCTGGTATTTATATCCATGTGTTTAGAGAGAGAGAGAGAGACGTGCGTTTGTTCCTGCCTTGAATTTTAATAGAGAGAGAGAGAGAGAGGCTTGAATTTCAAGATTTCAAACCGTCATGAGGCGTATTTCGGTGGATGCCTGCAGAGAGAAGAGAGAGAAACAATAAATAAATAAATAAAATAAGAACATGTTTTGACTATCGAATGAAAGTTCTAAGCTAACGGAAACGCTTCAAACACGATGGAACGAATGAAATGCCAGGAATGTCTGGGGAGGTTTGACATGTGTAAAAAGCTCTGAAAGTGGCGCTTTTCTCATGTCTCCCTCTTCGTACGTTTTTCGTACTTTCGTCTCGTAGTGACGAGAATCTATCAACGTCCACAGCCTCTCGACCACCCTCGATTTGGTGGGGCTTTCATTCAATTGCTTGGATTGGGCCTGTCAACACGCATCCAACTGAGAAAGCGCATAGAAATGATGTGGGGGCTTTGCAGGTGGACCGACAAATAAATTATCTACGGCACTTTCAGCCTTAAGAGTCTTCATTTTCAAATCTCAAAGATGAGGAATACAGTCACAGCTTCTGAGTATCAATGGTGCGGCGAACGTTTCAACATTTTCCAATTTCTGGAAAGTCGGACAGAGACATTGAAATAGACACGTTCTGCTCCATTTAGTAGCTCTAATTAGTCACGTGGATATGTGGCACATGTGTGAGAGTCCATGTGACCACGTTGACACGTGTGAATGACGTGAATCTTTATAGTTCCTGCACAGGCACCCAGAAATTGTACGGTTGGTGAAGTTTTTATGATACTCATGCAGTCTAAGAGACTTGATACGCAGGCACGCTCAGAAACTGTACGGTGGTTGAAGTTTTTGTGATACTCAGGCAGCCTATGATGCTTGATACGCAGCCACCCAGAAATTGCACGTCATGTTTATTAACTCAAATGAAATTGACTAGACTGTGCAATTAATTAACGCGCCGCTTTCGCTAAGTGACGGTCGCAAAATTCAAATTTGTTGAATGATTCTTAACCTTTTATATTATTTACTAAAATGGAACTGTTTTATAAATTTTTATTTATAACCGTCCAATAAAAATCAAACAATCTGATGGTCAGGCAATCAAATAAGTTTCGGGTTCATCATATATATATGTGTGTGTGTGTGTGTTAGGGTAGTGGACCGCATGAGGTTGAACTGTGTGGGCCCCACCATGCTATGTGTCGAATATCAACACCGTACATTTGATGGGTCCCCTTTAAGTCATGAGATATCTCAAAAATCAGACACATACGGAACTCAATTGGAGCATACTATCTAAAACCATGCAAAGACATGCTTAAAACGCATAAAAATACTTGTTGGAGGCCCACTTGAGTTATGGATGCAGTTAAAACTTGGTCTAACCCCTCAACCAAGTGGGGAACACACAATGTATGGTCTGGATTTATGAACCACATCTTGGTGAGCCCAATAGGGTAACCCCTCTTTCGACTGTTGTATCTGGTGTGGCCCACCTAAGTCATGGATTAAATTAATTTTTTAGCCTGTGACCCACCATAGAATGGTGCATTTGATTGATGAGGTAGATGTTCAACCCACATCATTGGGCCCACACAGCTTGACCTCGTTTTCATATATATATATATATATATATATATATATATATATATATATATATATACACACACACACACACACACATTGACTATGGGGTTTATGCTGTCCATCTGTTTGGCCAACTCATTTAATGAAATGAGCTTAAAAAATGAAGTACCTGCCAATCTCATGTAGACCACAACCCAGTAATGAATGAATAATTAAAAACATGTGGACTATAAAAGTTTTGGATCAAGTTTATATCTTTATTTCTCTTTCATTAATTAAGTCCGAGTAACATTATCAACTTTGATGAGAAATAAAAGTTACACTGAGCAGTAGAAACTCTTTAATGTTGTGTGGTCCACCTAAGACTTGTATCTACTTCATTTTTTTTAAATTTTTTATTTGCTCATGCCATGACATGAGATCTGAAAAAACGGATGGACAGCATAGTGTGTGTGTGTGTATATATATATACACACACACATCAACGTCGGCCCCACAGTCAGGGCACCAACCACCGACATTGGTGGCTCCGGGGTCCAAACCAAGTCTCGCCCCTCATGGTACATCTAGGTCGGGACCGTGATTTGGATGGTTGAGTTTGCATGTTTTGTACGCCGCGTGGACAACTTCATAGCACCTCCATATAAGACAAAAGTATTGTCTGCCTGTCCCCTGCGAGTTTGATTCGCTTATGTTGCGATTACGAATTGCTATTGTGTCTCCATCCATTGGGGCCACATGCGGAGATGATCAGATGATCGGAACCATTCCGTCCATTGATATGTAGATTTGATTGTGTGATCTTGAAAATTTTCATTTGTACAGGGTTGAGTGTGAGAAGGACAGATGAGTATAAGTTCCTCAGGTTAGCCCATCTTAGGTAGTGTGAGAAGGACTGATGAGTATAAGTTCCTCAGGTTAGCCCATCTCAGGTAACATGATGTAGAGCGCGTCGTGTACAGTTTTATTGAGAAGATGGATCAGAAAAGGCCTGATCCATGATTGAAGTGCTCCCAACAATTAGATTTTAAATTAAGCTAATTTAGCATTCGAGAATAAGTTATTCCACATACCATATATAATTTTGGTATAGGACGAGATACTTTTGGCCAACTGCTAGGTTGCCCATGCCGATTTTGCGAGATTTCATCATATCTACGGTTGAATTCTATATTTATTTCAATTTGTATTATTTTTAGTAAGTTTTAGTTTGATTATAACTGTTCATCCACTGGGCTTTAAGAGTTGTGTCCAACATGAAAAGTGATTAGAAAAATCAGAAGAATAACATGGTTAAGCTACATAGGACACTAATTACTATAAATAGAAATTTACTATTTATAGTAAGTTACGAATTCTAGGGAGTTTTAGTTATATTTTAATTCTTTAACTTCTTCCAAAAGTCTTAGTATTCCTATTTAAAGGGTTGTAGACTCGCTTGTTAATCAGTAATAAGTTTCTTTCATATATTTTAAAACTATTTCTAATTCTTTTCCTTGTGAATTGGAGAAGTCTCTATGAGAAGTCTAGAGAAACTCCGTGGATTCGGAGTAGTTATCCTTGAGGAAGATGGTGATTGACCTCATTACGTTCATTACTGCGTCAATTGGTATCAAAGCGAGGACTCTCTTCGGACTGATGGCAAACAACGAAGATATGAACCAAAATCCTGTTGACAGTGATACATGGATTCATTATCTTTCGAAAAGAATGGAAGCTTTCCATTAGGAGAGTCAATTGACCATGCAATGGCTACAGGCAACCCTCGACTGTCTTTTGGATGCGTTACTTTTGCTCCGAGTCTTAGGCGATTGTCCACTGCCTGTGATTGTTGTACGACGCAACCTCGATTTTTATAGAGTACTACCAGTGATAAATCATATGGTTACAACAGATGATTCAAGTTTTAGCGAGAACCTTAATAAAGGCTTTACCCAACGACCAATCCATAGATGCGATCATCTAGATAGTGCTGAAAGAGACATCGAGGTAAGGCTAAACTTCTTAGTTTTAACGGTTTATTATGCATAGAACATTTTCTCAACTGATTAGCCGAAGTAGAACAATATTTTGATTACATGGACGTGCCAAAGTATAAAAATGTGAAATTAGTAGCATTTAAATTAAAATCTGGTGCTTTTGCATGATAGGAGCAATTACAACGCTCATGTGCCCGACAGAATAAAGCGCTCGTCTTATCATGGCCACGGATGAGATGCCTTCTTTGATCACTATTCATTCATAGTAATTACGAGCATGTGCTATTCCAACAATATCAAAATTGTCAACAGGGGAATCAAATAGTCACCGACTACGCCGAAGAATTCCAACGATTGGCAACACGAAACGACACATCACAAATCGAATTACAGAAGGTAGCACGATTTATAGGTGGGTTACGTTAACGACAAGTTCAGATGCATCCAGTCGGGACCGTGGATGAAGCAGTTCAATTGACAAGTAGGGGAGACATGCAACTTGTAAGAGCTCATGCTTAGCCTTATCCAACAACTTAACCCCCCATGATAGGTCCCACACAGGATCCAGTGTTGGCACGAGAAAAAGACCCAGTAGGAGAACTAGGGGTGTACATCAAGTTGAACCAAGTCGAGCTGGCCTCAGCTCGACTCGACTCGAACACTGGCTGATCTCAGCTTGAACTCAGCTCGGCTCGGTCCTCGAGCCTGACTGGCCAGTTCGGCTCGGTTCGGTCAGTAGCTCAGGCCAGCTCGGGCCGAGTTTGAGTCAAGATCGAGTCGAGTTTGCCATTGAGGCATTTCCACAAACACTTGAACTGCAACTTCAAAATCCCACTGCAAGCAAATGTTATAAGATTCCGAGTAGTTATGCTATTTTTCACCCTTAAGAATCGGGAAAACAAAAACCGACAGAAAGGATTTCAGTTTGACAGAAAAAAAACACTGCATGAATTATTACTCTAAAACTAGGGAAGGAAACAGGTGATTACCACCTGTCCTTGTTCATCATCATCACTCCTACGAAATTAGCCGCTTCCGCCAGATCCGTACTTGTTCCTTAAGACGATCAATTGTAGCTTATCATAACTAGCAAGCACACCAGCACTTGCGACCGCACACAGTATGTTTGCACCAGTTCCCTTGAAGAGGGACTTAGCCCCCTCATTCTTGAGGACCTGGGAGAATGCATCCAGGGAGCTCTTGTACTTCATAGCTTCGCCAGAGGTCATCATCATCCTTCTATGAACTGTATCAGGATTTGTTTAATGTACATACCTTGCTTACCATTGGTCAAACCTTCTTTGCCACTAGCTAAACCTTCCTTGTCACCAGCCACATTTCGTTGAGTCAATACTTTATCAAACAATTGGTGAGCAACATCAATGGCAAAGTAATCGAGTTATCGAACCGGTTCGATTCAAACTGGATTCGATCCGAGTCGAGTCGAGCTGGGGCCTGCTCGAACTTGGCCCGAACTCATTTTTGAACTCAAAAAATCAGCTCGACTCGACTCGAACTCAGCTTCGAATCAAGCTTTTTCGAGTCAAGTCGAGCAAGCTAACCGAACTAGCTCGGTTCATGTACACCCCTAAAGAGAACGTCCTCAACCTCCTGCAATCACAAACCATGATACGGAAAGCGGCACATCTAAGCCTTAACATGTAGCACCACAACATCGGGCCCGATTAGGATTCTAAATCCTTATGCTCAGCCAAGGTCGAACAATTGTTACCGTTGTGGCCAACTGAGCCACTTATCAAACACATGTCTTCAACATCCCGCATCACACTTAACCTTAAATGAAGGAGGCACTGAAGGTGAGGTTGCAAAAGAATACCCTGGATTTAATGAATATGAACAAGCCATTGAGGAAGGAGCATATGGCGATGAATGGACAGACGAGGATTGCAGCGAATCTCTAGTTGTGATCGAGGTGATTACTATGCACCCCACGAAAGGAATTACATCCACAATAACATAATATATTTCGTACGTGGTGCACCATCAACGACAAAGTCTGTGATGTAATCATATATAGTGGTAGTAATTTGAATATCGTCTCAAGAGTAATGGTGGACAAGTTGCTGCTACCAACGACAAAACATCCTTTTTCATACTCAGTTGGTTGAATAAAAAATGTAAACGAGACCAAGGTAACTGAACAATGCATTGTCTCATTTTCAATTGACAAAATTTATAAGGATTAGATACTTTGTGACATGGTCGGCATGGAAGTATGTCATAAGTTAATCCATCAACCATGGCGGTCGGACCGTGATGCGACCCACCGAGGACAAGATAATGTTTAGTCTTCATCAAGGATAGTCGAAAATAATTCTTGCCCCTATAGTACCAGAGAACCACCTCGAAGCCTCTAAAGTGGAGGAGAGTTCCCTCCTGACCATTTGAGATTTCATAGAGGAATTCAAGGAAATCGGTGAGGTATACGCCGTATCGGTGAAGGGCGATGAATCAGAACCCTCAAACATTCATCCAAGTTTAAAACTATTGCTAAACGAATTCAAAGAAGTTTTAGTACTTGATTTAACAAACGTTTGTTGAATCAAATACTAAAACCGTTCACTGGCCAATTTATGGTAGGATATTTTGATGACATCCAGATATATAGCTAGGATGAGACAGAGCATGTGGACATCTCAAACAGGAGCTGCAGGTCCTGCAAGTTAACAAGTTGTACCTCAACTTGAAGAAGTGTAGCTTTTCAACGAATAGCTTGTTGTTCCTAGGATTTGTTGTATAACATCCACGAGCATACATGTGGACAATGAAAAGGTGTGAGCCATTAGGAAATGTCCAATCCCAAAAAACATTCATAAAGTGAGGAGTTTCCATGGATTGACGATATTTTATCATCAATTCGTGCGAGATTTTAGCATAGTAGTCACACCTATTATAGATTGGATGAAAAATGGACCGTTTCAATGGACCAATGAGGCTGACAAGAGCTTTCATGAGATCAAGCATCGGTTGTCCACAACATTAATTTTAGTTCTTTCTAATTTTGACAAGTTGTTTGAGGTTAGGTATAACGCTTCATATGTCAGAATTGGAGGAGTATTATCATATGAAGGCAAGCCGATGCCTTCTATAGTGAGAAGCTCAGCGAAGCCCGAAAGAAGTGGTCGACGTATGAGCTTGAGTTGTACGCAGTTGTTCAGACGTTGCGATATTAGCGACATTATTTGATTCAAAGAGAGTTTGTTTTGTACACTGACCATCAAGCATTGAAGTTTATTAATAGTTAGACTAACGTGAATCGTGTGTATGCTAGATGGGTTTTGTTTTTAAAGGAATTCACATTCGTTCTGAAGCACAAGTCAGGACAACAGAATAAGGTGGTTAATGCACATAGCCGTCTTGCATCACTACTTGTTACAATGACCAATGAGGTAGTCAGCTTCGATTGTCTCAAGAAGCTGTATGTAGACAACGAGAACTTCAAGGATTCTTGGATGAAGTGTTGTAACAACCCACCCCCACACTGTATCATATTGTCCGCTCTGGGCACAACCCGCACGGTTTTGTTCTCGGAATTTTTTCTAAAAGGCCTCATACAGTATAGGGTAACAACTCCACATATAACCACTACATCTTTAAACAACTCTTCCGATGTGGGACAAGTTACGCTACAGTCAACTACAACAGTAGCTCGCCCAAGCCCTCAGGCCCGCCCACATTGAAGCAGTGATCGGGGCGTTACAAGTGTCAAGAATGTCATCCCAATGACCTATATATACAATACAGTTTCATCTTCAAAGGAAATCGATTGTGCATTTCTCAAAGTTTTCTAAGAGAGTAGATTCACGAGCTATATGGAGGTGGCTTTGGTAGACACTTTGGGCCTGACAAGATGCGAGCTCTTGTGGAAGAGCGGTATTACTAACCGCAATTGGTATATGATATGGAAAAAGCAATACAACGTTATCATGTTTGTTAGACTTCCAATGGGTAATATCATAATATAAGCCTCTACACCCCGTTACATGTGTCTGACAGTCCTTAGGAGGATTTATCTATGAACTTTACGCTTAGTCTCTCACGAACACAATGCGGCATGGATTCAGTGTTCGTGGTGGTAGATCATTTCTTCAAGATGACACACTTTATTACATGCAAGAAGACCCTCGATGCAACATACGTGGCGAATCTATTCTTCAGAGAGGTCGTGCGGCTTCACGGGGTCCTCAAGACCATTACTTCTGATTGTGACTCGAAGTTCATTAGCCACTTTTGGCAGACTTTATGGACTCGATTCGATACACAACTTCAGCTCAGAAGTGCCTACCACCCACAGACTAATGGACAGACTAAAGTGGTGAACCGCTCGACTGAAAAATCCTCATTTCAGATTGTTTACGGACGAGTGCTTTGCCATAACTTAACTTAGTCTCTCTGTCCAAACTCTCAGGCATGAGAATTGCAGCAGAACATATGATAGATAGAATCATGGACATTCATGCGGAGGTACAGACCAAGTTACATGCCTCAAACGAGAAGTATAAGGAATAAGCGGACAAACATTGGCGACAAAAAGTGTTCGAGGTGGGCAACCGCGTTATGGTCCATTTACGCAAAGAAAGATTTTTAACTAGGACAAGTTGAAGAACAAAAAGATTGGATCGATACCAATCATCTGAAATATCAATGACAACGATTATGTTGTTGATCTTCCAGACGACATGACGATCTCACGAACTTTTAACATCGCGGACCTGACCGAGTATTATGAACCAAAGTAGGATGAGTTCTTTTGAAGTGGAGGTGACTGATATAGAGTGGGTCGCAGATAGTTTCATGGCCAAGATAGATCAAAAAAGGCCCAGTCAACGACAGAAGTGATCCGGACCGTCAGACCTTAAATCGGGTGTATCTTGCAATTTGGATTGAGTTATTTGACGTACCACCTATGATTTTGGGGTAGGACAAGCTAAATTAGCCAACCAACCTGACTTAGCTAGGTTTTCCATGCCGAATTTGCGAGATCCCATCAGATCGACAGTAGAATTCCATGTTTATTTTCGTTTTTACTATTTTAATAAGTTTTAGCTTGATTATAACTTTTCATTTGTTGGGCTTTAGGAGTTGTGCCCAACATGAAAAATGTTTAGAAAAATTAGAAGAATAATGTGGTTAAGCCACATAAGACACTTACTATAAATAGAAATTTACTATTTACAATAAGTTATGAATTTTAGAGAGTTTTAGTTATAGTTTAATTTCTAAACTTTTTCCAAGTCTTAGTATTCTTATTTAAATGGTTGTAGACTCGTTTATCAATGATAGACAAGTTTTTTTTCATATATTTTAAAATTATTTTTATTCTTTTCCGTATGGATTCGAGAAGTATCGATGAGAAGTCTAAAGAAGCTCCATGGATATGGAGTAGTTATCCTTGAGAAAGACGGTGAAGACCTCGTCACGTTCATCCCTGTGTCATAAACACCAAGAACATGAACGGTCTGATCCGATTACCCATCTTTAAAATGTGGGCCCAGCGGGCCAATACATGATCCATGGACTCCCGCGGTAGGCATGGTACAGCCGTTTTATCGGAGGCTTTCAACAGTATACTACGGCCTTATGAGAAGAATTCGTTATGATGTCGTCCACACAGAATCAAATGCATGTGTCCTCCTAATGGGGCCCACATTCATAACTCTTCCATCGATCACACCCATTGCTTTATGGAGTTGATCATGAACCACTGGCCCATCTGTTTAGGGTTCATGGTTTAGACATTGGTAGGAGTCCATCGGTCCATCCTTACAGCTCATAGTTGATCATGAACCACTGAACCACATAGCCAAGTTTTGTCAGCCATCCGTTGGGAGAAAAAAAAAAAAGTTTTAGATATTGGGAGGGGTCCATCGGTATAGCTTCTAAGGTACGGACGGTTACGATGATTTGACCATATCTCGATATGGACAGGACAAGGAAGTGACGTGAAGATACGGGTCATTTCACATCCGTTCAAGTCCATTTGAGAAAATTTAAATAGACTAAGATTGCTGGGGTTTGAAATCTTCAAACACGACAAAAGTCACCCGTCCATTTCTTATATTTTATATTTAAGGACAGATTCCAATATTTTCTAAGACGACTACACGAGTAAAATAATAAAAAATTATTACTGAAATCCATGCCGTGAGAGAAGTGTATAAGATTCTACCCATGCATCCTGTGGGCCCAAGCTTAGAGATGATCCCACCCAAAAAAAATTAAATAAAGAAAAATAATTTTTTTTTTTTTAAAAAAAAAAGTCTTCTAACTCATCAAATTTAAATGAACTCTTATGGTCACGAGACATCCGTATCGGAATTGGTTGGTGTTGGAAAAACACGGTGGCCTCACTATGATATGTTTATTTTATCCACACCATCCATTCATTTTTTCAGCTCATTTTATGTCATTAGCCCATAAAATGAGGTGGATCCAAATCTTATGTAGACCACACAATTGAAAAGAGTGGTGATTGAACACCTGCCGTTAAAACTTCCCAAGGGCCACAAAAGTGTAGGAGCAAGCTGGTAGTTTTATTTTCACTTCATGTAGGTCTTTGCGACCTAATCAACAGGTTGGATGGCAAATAAATATTACAGTGGGCCCTGGGAAGTTTTTAATTGTGAACGTTCAATCACCACTGTTTCCTATAGTGGGGTCCACCCAAGATTTGGACCTACCTCATTTTTTAGCCCAGGCTCTTAAATGAGCTGGCAAAATGAATGGACGACCGGGATTAAACACATACATCATGATGGGCTGGAGAGCTTTTCCAGCACTGACGTGTTATTGGAGGAGTCAGTACCAAATCCAAGTCCGTATCGGCACTGACGGAAACTGACAGACTGATAGATATAGGTATTGGCGGTGGTCGATACGTACGCCATTTCAAACCTTACAGGATTGGTTACTGCCTCCGGCCACACGCACCTGCAGTTACGTAGTGGGTTTTTATTTGGACGGTGACTCCATTTCAGATATGAGACCCACTCCCAAAGCACTTTGAAAGGAACTCGGCTTCCGTAGTAATCCCTCCCGTTAAGACATCAGTGATCTGGAAAAGCTCAATGACCCATCATTATATATGTGTCTTATCCATGCTATCAGTTCATTTTTCCATATCATTTTAGGACATGAACCAAAAAATGAAGAAGATTCAAATCTTAAGTAGACCCTAATATAAAAAACAGTGGTGACTGAACACTTAGCTAGCATTAAAAACTTCTTAGGACCTACTGGAATGTTTATTTGATATCCAACTTGTTGATTAGGTCACACAGACTTGAGTGTAGGGAAAACACAAATATCAAGTTAATTGTACGAGCCCAACATTTTGGCATGTCATGTGCATAATAAATGGCTCAGATGCCACGCATGCTTGGGGTACATGTAAAGGTGTGTCATGGCCCAGCCAATCTTTCTATCAATAAATATTAATTAAAAAAATTAAAAACTAAAAATCTAATTAAGCAGACCAGACAATATAAGGACAATCAACAATGTCTATGCATCAACTAATGAGAAATGATCATATACAACTATAGTATGTTAAGCTTACCAGGCCACACATGCATATTCGCCTTCCAACAGGTCACATGAGTTGGAAATCCCACTCATTAGAAGGGTAGGAGGAACCGTCATGGAGATCACCATCATAGAGATGAGGCCAATCCACTCAGCTAGTGGACCACACCAACTAAATCAAAATAGGTGTGGTCTACCTTATGATCGGACTAGCGGGTAGCATTAGCGAGAAATGATCCTACACAGATGATGAATTAGTGGGAAAAATCAGGTAGCATTGTAAGCTTAGCAAGCTATGGTTGCAAGTGATGAACGCTAGTTTAAGTAATATGCTGGATTTTTTTAAACTGAGCAGGGAAAGGAGACGTACCTGCATTAAAATGTGTAGTGACCAAAACCCCAATGCTTTAAATCTACTTGGCATTTGAAGCACCGAGAGTACTTATTTATGGAGAGAGAGTGAGAGAGAGAATAAAAAGGAGGAGGAAAGCCAAATACAACTCGAGTTACAATGTAGGAGAAGAAAACCCAATTCCAGCTTGTTAATGAGTTGGGACACAAAATGGGTTCACTTCGTACAGTTGGGGTTTCTTTAGGTTTGGATTGCGTGTTTGTCTTTTGTTAGTTAAGAGCTAGAAAAATCCAGTTGGGAAGCTAAGAAGTTTTTTTTTTTTTTTTTTTTTATAGTATGAATAGGAAAGTCTACTTAAGTGGGATTGGTTTTTCCTAGTATCTACTAAGAGGGAGGATATGTAATATGAATTTTAAAAATTTAGGGGATTTTTATCACAAAATTCTTGGCAATTGACATTTTACCAGATAATGCCTCTACCACTTGAAATTACTGGGTGGTGCTTTTGGAGAGAGGAAATTACAAAAAAAGAAAAAAGAAAAAGTAATCAACTAATTTTTCTTGTTTCATTTTTTTAAGTAGTGAAAGTTTGGACTTGTAGGGCCCACCTAGTATGTCTGAAATATTCAACCTGTACAACATAAGGTGCCTTACATGGTGGTCACATGAACAAATAATCCGGTTGATCAAATCATCAAATGGGTTGCAATTGAGTGTAAATGTTTTAAATGGTGTATATTATTTTTTATGGTTTGATTGGCCTTATAATTGGATCCTTGATAATTTTGGTTTATCTAATAATAATGTTGTTTGCACCTACTGATGGGTTGATTTTACTATTCTCAATCCCACATTATAGAGAAAATATAAGCAAGGGCAGTAGTGTTAGAGATGTACATGAGCCGAACTAAGTCAAGCTCGGCTCGGTTCGGCTCAGCCAACAGGCTACCCTAGCTTGAACTTGGCTTGGCTTGGCCAGCAGGCTACCCTAGCTTGAACTTGGCTCGGCTTGGCTAGCAGGCTACCCTATAGCTTGAACTCAGCTTGGCTTCGACGTCGGCAGCTCGGCTAGCTCAAGTTGAGTTCGAGCCGAGCGTGAGCCTACGAGTTGAGTTTGAGTATACATTTTTAGGTTTTTTAGTGTATATAATATATACTATTTATTAATATATATATATAATTTATTTAAATATAAATATTTATATTGAGTGCACCCGCTCCCAGTCAAATTGATTTGAACGTACCAAGTTACGTTCTGAGTCAAGTGGAGTCGAGCACAGTGTAGCACGGACTTGATTTGAAAATTTTTCGAGTGAAAAAAAAAATTAGCTCTACTCTGCTGGAACTCAGTTTTGAGCCAAGACGAATCGAGTTTTGTTTTAATCCAGTCGAGCAAGTTAACCAAGCTACTTCAGTTTGTGTACAACTCTAACTAGCATAAATTTACCTCAAAAAAAGCATTCCCAGGTGATAGCGGTTTTGAAGGCAGTATTTGGTAAATTAATAATGTTCTTAAAAGGAAATTTCCTAAAAAAATTCCTCAAAAAAGAAAATACAAAAAAGCAGAGTTGTATAGGTTGTCCGAGTTTGGAGCCCCCAAAACGAGAAGGTTTTATGTGATGAGGCATGTACAAGGTTGAGACCCAGAGAAATTGTATGGCAAGTGTGCATGCAGTTTCTACCATCGATCCAAACTGTTGATATGATCAGTGGACCCACTTTGATGATTAAGAGCAAAAATGGTGGGCCACATTCCAAATCAGATCTTTTTATTTTGACCATACATCATGTGGGTCCCACCATTGATTGCCTGTCATTCAGAAAACGCACTTTTTAAGGAAGAAGATAAGAATAAACGTCCAAGTTCGTTTTGCCTAGACTCAGGATGCAGCGTACATCACTGGGCCCACATGCTGAATAGGTTTGTCAATAGGATGGGTGGCCTGTTGGGCTTCCAGTCCCGGGCACTAGGGCTGAAAGTAGGGGGGTTGAATTGGGTTGGGTTGGTGCTCCTAGCCTAACCCAAGGTTCCTATACCTCAACCTTAACCCAACCCAATCTAATCTTGGGTTTAGAATTCTCAACCCAAGTCCAACCCAAGGGGACTCGATCGAGTTGGTCAGGTGGTTACGTGCTAATATTTTCATTATTACATTAGTCTATTATTTTTTCAATAGACATCTTATTTTTTGTACCTAAGATTTTATTAATTATATATATAGTTATTTACCGTAAAGAATTTCATTTTTTTTTCTAAACAAGCAAGCTAAAAGATCTAACAACTGCTTTTTTAAAAGTCATGTTGTTTAGCTCGCTTTTTTGGGAAAAATCAATGTTGTTTAGCTTGAGTCAACGAAAATATTTGGGGATGAATTTCCTTTGTTTTCAAAACGGACCATCCACATTCAATTATAATTTATATTAGCTTGAGTCAACGAAAATGATGTGGACCAATGAAATGGGATGAATTTCCTTTGTTTTCAAAACGGACCATCCACATTCAATTATAATTTATAAGTAATTTATATATTGATCGGGTTCGAGTTGGGTAAGGCAACCCGATACCTTAACTCGTGCCCAACCCAACTTTTATCAGGTTGGTGTTTGTATAACCCAAGCTCAAGACTGAACCCAATACATCATGCCCTATCCCAACCCAATGTGGGATCGGTCACAGGTGGGTTCAGCCCTATTGGCCACCTCTGGCCGAACTTGTGCTAGGGCATCAGGACCAACTGCCCGGGCTGAGACTGGGTTGGGCCTTTGTTGAACAAGGCAGGCCCAGACAGAGCAGCTTGGCCCACCCTAACCTGGCCTGTTGAGACCCCTAATAATGAGTATCCAAATGATCTGAACCGTCTATGTTGTGGGCTCTATAACATGGATGATTTTGACCATTGCCAATATCTGTAAATGAGTTTAGAACAACAAAAAGGAGATTTTTAATGGCTCCCATTTAACACTAAAAATCACAACTTAAGATCATCGTTGAGTTCTTAACAAGGGAAAAATAGTTTATTTGTGGTAGTAAGATAAATATGAACGGTTCAAATCAACTAAAGATTTCAACTCAATGTTGAATCATGAGTCACGCGCGAGAGCCGCAAAATACGACTTGGGTTTTGCACCCTACTGAAGATAGATTTTCTACGTGGGGCGACGGCGCCGACATTTCCTACCCACACGAATGGTCGGTTGGATCAAGCTGATAATTAGCTGATATTTGTATCTTCTGTTGATCCAGGTGATCGTGACCTTATCATCAGGTTGGATTGCAAATAAAAATTACGGTGGGCCTTTGGAAATTTTAATGGTGGCCATCCAATCACTATTGTTTCCTATGCTACGGTGTGATCCAAGTAAGATCTACATCTACTGGTCTAAAATAGACGCAGGAAGGACGTGAGGTCGACGAGGGAAGGATGTGAGGTCGAGCACCGTCTTCCTCAATAAGATAACTATTCCGAATCTACGGAACTTCTCTGGACTCTTCACAGAGACTTCTCGAATCTACGAGGAAAAAAAGTAGAAAATATAAATAAATTCTAATAAATTTGAAATTGATTAACGAATTAATAAAAACGAGTTCACAACTCTTAAAATAGGGGTACCAAGCAATGAGAAAAATATCAAAATCAAACTACAACTAAAATTCATAGAATTCGCGACTTACTATAAATAGTAAACTTACTATTTATAGACGATCATGATGTCTACTAGTGCACAAGGTTTGTCCTCTTAATTTTCATAAGCTCTTTTCACGTTGGACGCAACTCCTAAAGCTTAACGGATGAAAAGTTATAATCAAACTAAAACTTACTGTTTATAGTAAAAATGAAATTAAAATACGGAAATGACCATCGATCTGGTAGTATTTCACAAATCCGGCATAGGCAACCAGGTATAGCGGGGTTGGTTGGCTAAAGTAGCTTGTTCTACCCTAAAATCATATATTTTACTTCAGATAACTCATTTCAGATTGCGAGATACACCCGATTTAAAGTCCAATGGTCTGGATCACTTCCGTCATTGATCGGGTCTTTTCTGATCCATCTTAGCCATGTAACTATCCAAGACCAACTCAACATAAAAAATGATATAGAAAAACGAGTGAAGGGCCTGGATATACAAAAACATATACATCAAGGTGAACCCCACGGTCGGCGCCGCACCACGTTGGGTGAAGCCAGGCCGCATCTTATATCCTTTGGTAATCACACTTTCGGATTATCATAGAGATTACTCGCCTTCACTTTCCGGCAGTTAATCATGACCGTTAGCAGTTTTTCTTAACTGTTAGCTTTGTATCTTGAATTAATTTTCAGCCACAGAGGTCTCAGTTCATACAAACTGCCCTATGCACTAGTTTGAATTGCACACAGGAAGTTCCTGTTGTTTGAAACTATGCGAGGACGGCAGAGATGCTTGTGACAAATCCACACTGCCCATAAGTTTCGAAAGACGACAATTAGAAAGTAATCTAAAAATAAGAGATCCAAATCTTAGGTGGGCCACACAACATGAAAGAGAAGGAATTGAACGTTCAATATTGGAAACACCGTGGGGGCCACAGAAGTTTTCTATCATGATAATATTTTTTGCCTATAGTTTATCTGATTGATAATAACCATATGAACCGTTTGGATCGCATATAGACATTATGATCGGCTTTAGGGAGGTTTCAACGGCTGACGTTTCCGTTTTCACTGTTTCGTGTGGTGTGGCCACTTGAGTTTTGAATCTGTATGATTTTTGGATTCCTGTACTATTGTGGTCTCTCGGAACTGATATACGGAGTTGATTTATCATAAGACATCTCTTTGGGCCTCACATAGCTTCCAAACAGAGGCAATTGGTGGCTCTGCCATGCACGTGTTCTGCACTTTAAAACCTTTTAGAAAAATCACAGGATACTCGCCAGATGTATTGTACGTTCGATCTTCTCGGGATTTGAGTTCTGACGGGTGGTCCCACTCTCAGTAATTCGAGTTGAATGAAACATAGACGTACGCTTCTATTATCATTTGCTGTCCCTCTTCAATTCTAGCGTGGAAGTTACCACGTACCAAAAATTCCAGATGTTATCTGAGCCGTAGGTTTCTTCATGTTAAAATCAGCCAGTTGTACTCATCAGGTGGGCGATAACGGTGTCCACAGTCATGTGACCCATCCCAATGACGGGATCAACCTGATTTTTGGGCCACGACCTGGATGATTCTGCACACAGGAAGCGGATTTCCTGCGAAACTTAGGTAGTGTCCATCGTGATGTTTTTTAAAAATCTACTCCGTCCATCCTTTCTGTGAGCTCCTTTTAGGACTTAGAGCCAAAAATGAGCCGGATCTGATACTCAAGTGGGCCAAAAAGTTAGGATTGAACGTCCATATTTGAAATATTCATGGGACCACAGAAGTTTTGAATCAGTATAATATTTGTGTTATCAGTTCATCCTATCAGTTCATCCCAGTAAGAATGACGCTATGAACGGTATGGATGGCATGTAAACATCACTGTCGACCTAGGGAGATTTCAACGGTAGGAATTTCCCTGCCCATCTTTTCCTTTAGTGCGGCGTATTTGACTCTTGGATTCTGCTCATTTTTTCTTTCAAGTCCTAAAATGAGCTCACAAAACGGATGGACAGAGTGGATTTCTCCAAAATATGACGGTGGGCCCCACCTAGGTTTCCAGCACAAGTACTTCCTGCTAAAGCCTTTCGCAGGACATCCGCGTCACTGTACACATGCAAACGATAGGCACACGTGGCAATTTGTTTTGCTTAGAGTTGAGCGGGCTATTTAATGTGGACGCGGATTTCCTGCGAAAGCCTTTCGCAGGAAGTTCCTGCGCTGGGAACCCAGGTGGGGTCCACTGTGATGTTTGTGAGAAATCCTCTCCTCCCATCCGTTTTTTGAGTTCATTTCAGGACATGATACCAAAAATGAACCGTATCCAAAGCTCAAGTGGGCCGTACTAAAGGAGAATGTGGTTAGGTAAATTCCTACCGTTGAAACCTACCTGGGTTCGACAGTGATGTTTACATGCCATCCATGCCGTTAATAACTTCATTCCTACTGGTATGCACTGAAATAACAAATATTAGTATGATTCAAAACTTCTATGGCCCACGAATATTTCAACTGTTGACGTTCAATTATCACATTTTCGGCCGACTTGAGCTCTTGAAAGGGTTCATTTTTGATATGATGCCCTAAAATGAACTCACAAAACGGTTGGACGGGTAGGATTTCTCACAAACATCACAGTGGGCCCACCTGGGTTCCCTGCGCAGGAGCTTCCTGCGAAAGTCCTTCGCAGGAAATCCGCGTCCATTTAATGTAGGCAGTTGGAGTACTTGAGTCCCCACACCACTGATGGCCAGCCAGCGCAAACAAGGACTAGAAATAAATACAAAGAACACAAGAAATAGAGCAGATAGACGGTCCAAAAAAAAAAAAAAACATTTTTACTACTAACGCTAAGTACATACTAACCAAAAACTCTCATATTACAGAAGGGACGCCAAAATGCCCACTCTCTCGCACTCTAAGAAGGAGAAAAAAAATTAATAATAAAAATACAAGTCCTACAGTAGATGTATGTGTAGTGTAAAGGAGGAATGGATTCAAGGAACTGGGTATGATTTGCTATTACACATGCATTTGTAAGCCATAGGACATGTCTCTGCCTCTTCCAAAGAAGCGCACATGAAGCTCACCATCACTAGCCGGCATGGCGTGCATGACCCACATGCATGCGAGCAATCAGGCAATCTAGAGCCTGCAATCTCAAGAGTCCCGGACCTCATCCTCCTCTCCTGGTTGTGGTAGTAGACTTTTCCCATCGAAGTAGCAGCATCTCCACCTGTTGGCCGTGTTGGATGATGATGGCTGTGTCCTGTCAAGAGAGAGAACAAAGGACACAACATGTTTATTACACTGTCCTTTTCCATATATATGAAACTAATTACGGTGCAATGGCAAGAATATGATTTGGGTTCACGACATTGTAGTGATTGGATCATCCTAACCATCCAAGCTGAGTGACCATCAAACGAATGGTTACAATGGCCATTTTAGAGTTGATAAGTATAACAGCTATATATGTATACAGTTGTATAGTTACCTACAAGATATACTTGAAAAATCTAGTAGATACAGCAGATTATAGTTTTATCTACTCTCACGTGCATGTACATGTCAGTGGACGGTTAAGATTTGAAAGAAGAGATTAGAAGAGAACATACGTGAGTGAGACCGTCGAATGGGTCTTGATAATGCAACCATTGGAATAAGGAGAAGAAGCCCCAGAACGATAGCGCTGCTCATGCAAAACCTCATAGCTATGGATTGGCTTTTGTTAATTAAGTTGGGGATGGTTGGAGTGACTGAGAGAAGATATGTTTATATATATATAGGAGGAAGGACAGGAGGAGTATTGAAGTGCATCACAGGCGGAGTATGTTGGTTGGGGGTGCAGATCACATGAAGAGAGAGAGAGAGAGAGAGAGAGAGAGAGAGAGAGAGAGAGAATTCAAAAAAACAAAAGGAAACTATTGGTGAACCGTACAAAAGGTCATAGTTTACGTGAGTAAGAGATGGGGGAGCAGAAGGAGTCATTACTGAGGGAAGTTATGAGTGCTTCTGCTCCCTCAAGTGACAAAACCCCACTCTCTCACTATGCAATGAGAATGTTACGTGTGATTGCTTTTACTCTCTCTCTCTCTTTGGCAAAACCCCACTCTCTCATTAGTCAGTATGCAATGAGAATGTAATGTGTGATTGTTTTTATTTCTTTCTTACTTTTCTCTCTCTCATGCGTGGGTAAGTGACACGAGTGAGTGAGATCCAGGCCATTCCTAGTTTCGGGGCGTGGCTTCAGTGGGATCCTGGGATCCACCGAGGTGAGTGGATCCCTGACTCTAGGCCCACCGAGATGTATGTATCTTCATCCAAGCTGTCCATCCATTTTGATGGCTGATTTTAGGGTACGATCAAAAAAGATAAGGAGACCCAAGTCTAACGTGGACTACACCACAAGATTAAAAACTTCTCGTGAGCCGCAAAAGTTTTGAATCAAGCAGATAAGTATCTGGTAATTCCATCAGGTCTTAGTGACCTTATAAACCGTTTGGATGGAAAATAAACATTTCAATAGCCCCCAGGAAGTTTTTAATGGTTGGTATTCAATCACCACTCTTTTCCCATGGTTTGGTCCACCTAAGATTTGGATCCGCTTCATTAATTTTTTCAATCAAGCCTAAAATAAGCTGATAAAACAGATGGACGGCATGGATGTAAGGAGCATACATCTCAGTCAGGGATCCACCCACATCAGCCCAAGCCGTCTCTTGGGATTTTTTTTATTATAATAGACCTACAGAATAACATTAGCTCTAAAATAGGCAATTTCCCGTGGGGCAAAACTTTTATAGGCTCGATATGAGATTTTTCTTCTTCTTTTTTTTTTTTTAAAAAAAAGACTAAATTACCATTTTGACCACCTGACCGCATATGGCCTAGCTTGCAAATGACTTTTGGAGAAGAGGAGATTGTGTGTCCAGCAAAGCCATAAATGGGACCACTACTTGGGAGATTTGAACAGTTCATTCGCTTCGATGCATCCTTAGATACCAGAGGGCGTTGATTTTATCTTCTTCCAAGGCCTTTGTGGTCTCCAATAGAGATAACAGTGGCATTTTTCTTACCGTTGTTTACTCCAATATAGTCTATCCCTGATGTCTTCTTTCTCGATTCTTGGAGTCATGCCCTAAAATTATTTTACTGAGATAATGGTCAGAATGGATTTCAATAGAGTGCACGGTGGGCCCCATGGTTTCATTCCCTAAGCATATATAAGGGGTCGGACCCACATTCTAACACATTTTCAGGTTTTTGGATTTTTTTTTATTTTTTTTTTATTTTTTATTTTAGGGAGTGAGGACCACCTCCATCACCAATTTGAGAGATAGAGAGAGGGGGGACCACCAGCACTACCGAATCAAAGAGAGGGGACCACCACCACTGAAGGAGGAGGTTAAGACCGTTGCTTCAACATCCTTGGGACCCACTTCGACAATCATCCAGCGTGTTTATAGTGACAGTACCTTCATTCCAACGATATTCTAGCAACATTTTGAGGTGATAGTATCTTCAATCTGGCAACAATCTTCATACCATCGATCGATTTCAAGTTTTTAAAATTTTCCTTCAAGGGAGTGCAGCTAATATGGCGGGTAAAGGTAAGAGTACAAAGCGTGAATGTTTTTTAAAGGTTTGCTAGTGTGGATTACACGTAGGTATTGTCGATCCCTCAGCCGGTATTGATCCCGCTTGGGCATTGTGGATCCCACCTGGCCCACTGTGGATACCACTTGGCGATTGTGGATCGATCCAACCTGGGCATCCTTTTTGTGGATGTTGAATGAATGGATGTGCATATGGATGTGTTTTTGCGTTGTGAGTGTTGAATTCTATACCTAGGTGGGATCCACAATCACCAAGTGGTATCTATAATGGACCAGGTGGGATCCATAATGCCCAACTGGGATCAACACTTGTTGATGGATCCACAAAGTAAAAAAACCCTTCATAAAAAAACATTTACACTACGTATTTTTACCTATACCCGCCATATCAGTCACACTCCCTTAAAGAAAAACTTGAAATAGATGGATGGAACGGAGATTGTCGCCGGATTGAAGGTATTATGACCTCAAAATGTTGTCAAAATAAAGGTATTGTCACCATAAACACTCTGTAGGATTGTCAGAGTGGGTCTCACAGAGGTGGACACAACGGTATTAACCACCTTCTTCAATGGTAGTGATGGTCCTCTCTCTCTCTCTCTTGATTCGATAGGGGTGGTGGTCTCTCTCTCTCTCTTGATTCGATAGGGGTGGTGGTCTCTCTCTCTCTCTCTCTCTCTCTCTCTCTCTCTCTCAATCTCTCAACTTGGTGGTGGTGGCAGTGGTCCCCTCTCTCTTGATTCGGTGGTGGTGGCAATCTCCTCTCTCTCTCTCTCTCTCTCTCTCTCTCTCTCTCTCTCAAATCGGTGGTGGCGGTGGTTCCATCTCCCTTAAAAAAATCTAAAACCCTGAAAAATGGGTTAGGGTGTGGGTCCGACCCCACATACATGCCTAGGGAATGGTACTATGGGATCCGTCATGCATCTCCATTGAAATTCATTCTAACCATTAGCTTAGTGAAATAATTTTACAGCATGACCTTAAGAATCGGTGAAGAAGACATCAATGATAGACCACACCAAAGGAAGTAGGCCAACAGAGAAAGGCCATTATGCTCTCTATTGGGGGCCATAGAGGCCTCGGATGAAGACGACATCAACACCCTCAAATATCCATGTAACATCCTGGATTTTCACTATTTTGGATTTCCAAAAATCCTTAAATTTTTTATGTAATTAACTTATATTATCACTTACTGACCAATGGCACTCAATGTTAGTTTATACACATGTGATACCAGTAAAGAACAGCACAAGTCCGATTAATCAACCGTAGGATGCCATCGAATCCGCCCGATCACTTGAACATCAAGTTTAGCCCCATGATTTACTCACGTTGGGCCCAAATCTAACCGGCCTATCGCCAACTAATCAAGATAATCATAACTAAATTAAATATCTAACCGAAGCCGAATCAGCTAAGGCCCGGATCTTGACTAATAGACCAAATCAACCCCGTTACTCGTTTAGCCTAAAACTGACGGTTTAGAGTAATCATGACCAAATCTCCACTTTCACTAGCTATAAATAGGCCATACTATGAACATAGTTAATATAAACCCTAATCATTGCCCACGAGAAATTTCAATACCTAATTCATTATAGAAATGCCCCGATTTTTCGAACAAGCTCTAAACCGCTCGTTAGTGGGCCACTATTTCCAAAACTATAAAATAATGTCCGTCTTACTGGGATCGACGTCCATCGCGGGAGTCGGACCTAGGTACTGTCTAGAACCGCTCAACTTGAGCCAAAGGACGAGTGCATGAGAAGTGCAAATACCCTAAAAGAAGAAGTTGAAACTTAAGTGAATTGGGTCGTCCACTCTTATGCAAAGTTGAGGATTTCGGACCATCGGTTTACGACCAAACTTCTCACGTGGAGTAACGATATTTTCATACTCATATCTGTATAGCCGCGGCCTCGATCGACCATCGGTGACTGTTGAATAAACTTCTAATCATATCTGTCGATCAGTGCATCCAAATGGCGGGTTGATCATATCCATATGTAGATCATCATTAGGGCCAACTATCCAATGGTGGGTGTTGACTCATACGCCCCGTAGTGGCCCCCAAAAAACACTCCCCGAGGACTAGTATAGTAAAAACCCAACCCTTAGGGCAATTTGTACTAAATCTGACATTATAAAAGGGCCTCATTTGGGCACCCCCTCTCCCCATACGAATTTGCCCTAGAGCAAGAGAAAAAAAAAGGGAGAAAGGGAGAAGAAAAAGAGGAGAAAGGAGAAAAGAGAGAGACCTTGGGGTGTGGGTGTTGGTGCACCTTCGCCCTCTCATCCCCTCTTTAGTCGTCTCGCTGTAACCGGAGTCGTCGTTAGAGCTTTCCTGACAATGGTTAGATGTAAGTGTTGAATCTCAAATATAAGTTAGGGTTTCAATAGTTGTTTATCCCAAATCTCATAAGCTTGTATGTTTGTTTAGGTCTTTCAACAATTTTCTCTAAAAACCTAACCCTAGGAGCTCAAAATCGGAGATTTCTTCTTAAAGGTGTTGACTATTACTCTTAAGTGGCTAGCACCAATTTTAGTATGAATCTAATGATTATGAATGTGTGAGTGATGTATTTGGATAATCTAGAGAAAACCTAGGAAAGACCACACCTTTGATCCTCTCAATTAACATGGAATGGTTATGGAATGTTTGTTGTCTCTTACATGATTGGGTATGAATTTGATGATTGCATGTTCATGTCTTGTTTGATTCTTATACAATGTTTCCTTATAGCATGTATGGTGCATTAACCCTTGTGCATTTTTGTACTATGAGATATATGAAATTCTCGGCTTTCTCACTAACCCACACAGCACACATGCACATTTATTTTATAATATTGTTAGTAGTTTACACTTATAACGAATTCTGAATTTATATGTTTATCACGTGATTACACGATATCACTTGTATAAGATGATATTTCCTAACTTGTTGACGTGCTATTGAATACCATCAAATCCCTAGGTTGGTCAGGAAACTGAGGTGAGAGAAGGTAGTCCCGTTGATAGGACTATCTTGAGGCTGAACCAACGGATTTGGGCTAATGCGAATGGGTGACAGTAGTTGGACTACATGGGTCGCTTGTACCCGATGTCGTCCGTCACGTACTCGCCTAAACTCGCATGGTCTGGTCCACTTACTGACCAACCATGTTTGTTAACCTTGTCTGCTCACGCCTGTATGGAACCTGGAACACCCTTCAACCATTGAAGCCCATTGATAACATCTGAAACTGATCCACTGACTCAAGAGCCGGGTATGGTGGAATGGGACACTGTGTCCAAGCTGTCGACCTATGCTGGGGTGACGAGCCTCCCCGTAGTGACCGCGAGCGATCCCTCTTCTTAACACTCCCCATGTGCTTGAAATCGGGGATGGGAACCCGATGGGATCAAGGTTCGTGGGGTTCTGGCCTGGCACGTTGAGGGGCCTTGGCCTCGCGACCAGTTTAGAGTAATGATACGTGGGGTGTACTAGTTTCCTCAATTTGCTGGATGAATGGAATTAATTAAAAACTCGGCTAACACAATCACAATCGCATCGCACTAGTTAGGTTGGCGACTCAGCAG
Organism: Magnolia changhungtana; assembly: GCA_030180095.1. NCBI lineage: Eukaryota > Viridiplantae > Streptophyta > Magnoliopsida > Magnoliales > Magnoliaceae > Magnolia > Magnolia changhungtana. Next base: position 262,354 of record JASAUF010000053.1, on the reverse strand, counting down.
TTTAGGTCGCAATGAGGGTGGTTGGTCATGCATGATCGTTAGACGAAGTCACTCGAGGGAGTGTTGTTGTGAGGGCATACATCATATCATAATACATGCATATGCATTAACAAGATTAGTTAGGGATCTATAAATGTATGCCTTTCATTAAATTCATTGTATAATTTATCCTTGTTGTAACTTAAGGCTAATTGTAACAACCCAAAAATTTGGGTGCGAGTTTACCTGTATGTAAGAATGTACGATTACACTTTTACACTTGTTCAACTGTACACTTATAGATCCATTAATATTTATGTAGTTTAACTTGAGTCTCAACCATAGAAAGTAATTTTCACCCCTAGATTACATCAACCGACTATTGATTAGTAGGATAAACCCCTGAATACCCTAGTATTCTCACCCGTTCATCAAACCGACCGTTAAATTAACTATTTACCACTAGATGAGGATATCTAACCGACCACTTTGAATTTGGATCACTTGATCAAAGTAAAGTGACTACTAGAACTTTATATCCACTCGTATACACGTCAAATTAACATTTTGAACCGTTCACCTTGTCAATTATGAAAATGCTTAATTTACCGTCAAAATCATGATCTACATATTTTACACCTATGAACCAATAACTTGAATCTAACATTATACATTTCTAACATAGATCGCATTAAAAAACTACTTTATACGTATCCATTTACAAAAATGACCGTACAATAACCCATAAATATGATTAACATTTTAACCATCTAATTATTTAAAATTTAAACCATCAATTAATCATCCATCACAGTAAGATCTACCAACTGGGTCATCCAAATATTTAAATGAACCATTCATTAGGTAGATCATAAGGTATACATCAAAACTACTGGTTAATTTTTACATAGGATGTCGATAGACATTGTTTTGAGTTATAAATAGACATAAGCCGTTAAATAGGCATCTTGGTCATCCCTGAGAGATCAAAGCCCAAACTTGGTCTATTTGTAGAGCACACAAAATGGTAATCTTTGGTAAAGTTTCACTCTAAATAGATAGTCTGAATAGAAAATATTTAAGTTTGAAAATATTTATTAGAAATGTGAGATATAACTCACCCATCTCCATTAGCCCAAGTTTCTTCAAGGCTACACTAATAATACTCTATAGCTATCGTCCACTTAGTCCAATATCAATCCATCCTTCACCGTCCACCATCTGTTAAGCCAACATATTCATGATCTGGGTCATTCATCTACTAGCCAAGAAGCCGTCAACAATCCATATTTAATCTTAGGGGTTTCCTGTCCTATCATGCAGATCAGTACCGGAATATTATATTTGTCTCATCCTTCAACCGATAACGTAACATGATATAATGAAGTGGATGGGCGGAGTAGATTTCTCATAAGCAACAGGATAAACCCTACATATCAATGGAAAATAAATACGTAAAAACTCCAACTTTTTCCGATTCCTTAAATTTTAAAATTTTAAAAGTTTATTTTTTTTTAAAAAAAAGATCAAACCGGTTGCGACCTCCCTTATCGTTATCTTATCTATCTTATCCGAGCAACTCTCTTTTCTTTATAAGGATGGACATTTCTTGCCGATCAAAAAGAGGAAAAAAAAATAAAAATAAGAGAAAAGATAAAATGAGAGAAATTAGTGGAAGAACGGCTTGCACAGGTTAGTATTTATTTTATTTTAATTTAGATTGTTATTTTTAATATGTTATTATGCTTTGGGTTTATGTGATGGACGATGTAGATCTACCATGGGTGCAATGCATGTGCACATATATTAATATGTGCACATATGCACAATGCACCTTGGAACACCTTACGCATGTAACAAGAATTAAAAGGAAACACGTAAGTTTTTTTTTGTTTATTTTACTTGAATTACATATTGGAGTTATTTTGCATATGTAGCCCGATCAATTCAGTCCATTAGGTTCTAAGGACCAAAATATGGAAAACCTCTAAAAATTAGGCTTAATTAACATTTTGGTAGGCCATAATATGTAAAATAGAATTCATTAGGCACTCACCGTTGGAATATCCATCGGGGCCGCAGGGAGTTCCGATGGAGATACCAATTATTTTGACTATTAAAAAATAATTGGGTGGACCAATGAACAAATTGGATCTTACATAGAAAGTTATGAGGGTTTGAAATAAGAAATACATATGTTTTAATGGTGGAAGAACGGTCAGTGTTGATTCATGGTAGTATGATCCATCAGAATATCGAATCTACCTCATTTTTCTACTAATGTCCTGAAACTATGTTAGTAAAGTGGTGAATGGAATAAATCTTATGCACACATATTATGTATGGGTCATCATGACAAAAGTGTATCAATAGAGTGGATGTAAAAACACTCCAGCGTGCAAAAGTGAGTTGGGCTATTTACGTTACCAGAATTAATCCAAATTTATGGGCCTTATATGCAGGGCTTTCTTGATGTATGTATCAAATCCGTATCGTCTAATAATCTTGTCATTAATTAAAAGTCTAGGGGTTGAAAATTTTATTCGAAAGAAAACTCATGTGGATCACATCGCCTTAAACAGTGAAAATTAAATGGGTACCTTCGAATATTCTTATGGGCCACAAAGTGTTTTTTCGAGTAGATTTTTTAGGCTTGTCCTTTATGAGGAGATTACCTATCTCATTCATGGTTTAGATTTTCATGGGACCTATCAAAAAAATTAAATAAACAAATAAGTACAAAAAATAAAGTTGGATTGTCAGCGTTGAAACCAAGTGCGGCTTTTAACGTTAGAAACCATCTTGGGTCATCAGATTGTGGACTCACAGTGATGTATACATTGTGTCCAATCCATCCATTTGATTTGGAAGGTTATTATGGGTTAAGAGTGTAAATTTAGGACATATCTAAAATGTGTGTGACCCATACAGAAAGAAAATAATAGTAGTTGTATAATAATCGTTTACATTATTACAGGTCCCACATATTTCAAATTAGATTGGAAATTTTTCTCAAAGGTCAATATAGCAATTGTAACCATATAATCAATCCAGATCCCTGTAAGTAGGACCCACATAAAAATAAATGTGTGTTAGATATATATATATATATATATATAATATAATGTAACTCCACCTTCTGATGCACAGTAAAATTTATATAAGTTGCATGCATGTCTAGGACAAAATATACATAGGCTAAATTATGTATCATTATGACATGCTATTAGAAGATCCAAGCCATCCATGTGGTGGGTCATCTTATAAGATATCTAGTGTGTCTTTTGGGCCGAGATAGATAAGATGAACCCTATCTATTACGTATATTACTTGAGTATCACTCCCATATAAGACCTTAATAAGTAATCAAAACAAATCAAATACTTTATGAGTTTAATATATATATATATATATATATATATATATATATATATTTAATATTATGGTGTACTGCATATGGATTATTTATAGGTATTTTCTGATCCACTCCATCGGATTCCTCTCTAAATCATCAGGTGAGTAATCCCAACATGTTTCCTCTCCATATGATTAAAATAATTTGTTGTTGTGAATGACTTGATTAAATTGTTTATAAACTGATTTGTGCTGAGATATTCTTGGATTATGAACATGTGAAAGGCCTCTCATAAGGAGAGATGTATTTGACTGTTGATATGATTACTGCCGCATCAAACATTCATGCATGGCATCATTAATACTCTTGTGCGATTACCTAGGGGACAACCCATTGTACCCACTAGAAGCCCACTATATGTGAAAGCCTGCCTAATGGGGGGGATGCGGGCCTTGTCCATGCCTACCAATGGTAGAAGCCCGCCGAGTACGGATGCGGGTTGTCGATATCCAACTTAAGCAAGTGGATGGTTTATATTTATACCCACTTGATGCATCATCAGTATCATTCATAGCATACGCTTTAGTTATTTGCATTGTATTTCTGATTTTTATGCTTTACTTGTATGTATTATTTTAATTGTACTGTGCACGAACCATGATGGGTTCACTCACTGAGCCTGGCCAGCTGACGGTTTATTGATGGAAAAACCGTACAGATGGAATTGAAGCAAATAGAACGACTCAAGAGTAATAATATGAAGCCAAACTAGTGGATGATCCACAGGATCAGTGGCCGTATTTAACTGAAGACGAGCTTACGTCGTTAGACCAGTAGAATAATTAAACCAGACATTTGTTTCCTATTATTATTTTATTTCTGTTTTAGAATGACTTTAAATTTAAATTTTGTTTTATTTTTTTAATAACTTGATGATTCCAATGACTTAAATAAAAGTCTCAATTTATTTTATTTTATTTATTTTATTTTATTTTCTTTTGATGTGTGGTGATGAATGTTTGAGACTAGATCAAGTTGACATGAATGTATTGATAGAGGTTAATGGGAACATAAAATTTAGATTTTATTGTACATCTATTAAATAATGTGACCCACTGGTTTAAGTACACTAAGTGTACGAGTCGTGGTCTATAACTCATGTCTGAGGGTGCACACTCAGTACGTGAATTTCGGGGCGTGACACTAATAGTAACCACTAAGTTAGCTACTCACTCCCACTCTGGGATAGTGTTTTAAAACACCAACCAGACCCTTTACTAGATGCAGGTGAGGCGGAGCTCGACGAGCCGAGCGAGGTGAGCATGGATAGGGAAGAGGAGCTTCCCTACTCCCAGACTTTCGACAAATCCTTCTAGTCTAAGTTCGGGCTACCGCGGGGTATGGGCCAGGGCTCTAGTCACTTTGAGTCATGTATGGGTGGGACTAGTTCCCTATTTAGATGACATGAGATTTGTGGTTTAGATACTTTTATATTTAGCGACAGTCGATACTGCTTTATGATTTACTTACACTGCATGCCTTGCTAAACTCTCCATTGTTTATGAGATCATCCAAATGTAATTAAAATTTGAAACCCATTAAGGCACCCATGGCAACTAGGAATTTGGGAGCCGAGTTCCTACACAGCCCCCGAAAACCCACGGTGTTACAGATGGTATCAAAGCAATGGTTTGGATTAAATTGGGCTATGAATTATGAACTTGCCATAACGCATTCGCTGACGTAGGAGGGAGCGATCGAACTTAAAGACATCTATAAGATCTCGAGATCATGCCATTTGGCAAGTCCAAAGACTAAAATGTTAGGGTTTACGAATAGAAAGACTTGGACTCTGCAAAGTGACCCAAATCACTTCTAATTGGAAGGTTGGACGATTTGAGTCGACCTGACCTAAATGCGATAGGTTCAAGCTACTGAAGTAGCTTGTGCGATCCCAACATCTAGTGTATCCTGGCCTAACGAATAGGTGGGGCCCTCCCACACGTGGGGACCCCCTCCTTGCCTCTCCAAGCTCCTTAAAGGCCCTAGGGGCTTCTCCCTATGGTCATTTCTAGCCAATCCTACCCCTTTCACCCTCAATCATCACCCCGTTTTCTTCCCAAGCTCTCAAAACTTAACCCCTAAGTCTCAACTCCTCATTCTAACCCACTTCTTTCAAAAAAATCTCACTTTCCACCACTTTATCCTTCTAATTTCTCTAAATACTTTCAAATTGGACACAACTACAAAGCTCAAAGATGAAAAGCTATAATCAAATGGATTGAAAATTTACTATAAATAGTAAAAATGTAAATAAAATGGATTTTTTACTATTAACCTGATGGAATCTTGTGAAATAAGTAGGTTATTTGGATAGAGTATCTTCTCCTACCCCAAATTCATATATGAAAAGGCCAAGCTAAATGTCCTAGAGGGGGGGGGTGTGAATAGGACTATGCCAAATTTAAAATAAAATTAGCGGAAATAAATTAAACCAATAGCCTTACAATATGAATCAATTCACAATGCTAAATTTTAAATCACCTTGATAAATAAGTATTGAGAGATTGATACAAATTCGTTCTAAGGACAACCTTACACCATAATAAACAAGGGCTTATGGTAGGACAACCTTATTTCTAGAACCTCTTTTGGATCAAGGACTCGATTTTAATATAAGTAAATGAAATAGCAAGGAATTGAAATTAAATGCGTAAGTATAGATCTAAATTATTACAACAATCCCCACACTTGCTTGAAATGTAAATAGTTACAACATTCACATCCACTTGTACATTCCACACAATCGAATGATAAAAGATATGAAAATTAAGCAAGCATTCAATCCACAAGGCAAAGAGTTATAGTGGTTACTTTGTGTGTACACCAACCTGTCTTTCAACAAATGTACCACACCTAGTTACTCCACTCTAATATCCTCACACAGGGGATATTAGCGTTCACTATCAAATAGGTTTTCACAGTTCACCAAAAACCTTTACAATTGTGTCTTTTTCACTTGGGCTTACACAATTCAAAAACCCCTCTTTTCTCGAGTTTTACGGTTTTCCTCGGACAACCAATACAATGAGATTTTTCTCGGTTCAACCTCAAACAAAACCAAAAGACAATGAGATTTTTTCTCGGCTTAACCTCAAACAAAACCAAAACTAAATAAATTTTACTGAAATTGTAAAATACCCGGATTTCTCCTTTTCGTAGCGGAAATCAGGTAGAACCAATCGGAGTAGATGATTGAATGTCAAAGTTCAATTTCCAATACTCTCATTCATAAGGTTCTAAATTCTAATAGATTTTAGATTTAACTCGTTGGGCGTAGCTATATTTGATTTTGATTCCAAGAAGAAGGAATAAGATAATTCCTCTTTTCAAATAAGATTGGAATATAGAAACAAAATCAAATTAAATAAGTTAGCAAAAAGGAATATTAAATAAGCACAATGTAGCTTAAAATAAACACAGACTTATCTCAGAGTGATCACTTGAAAATTCTTGAATAGAATAGAGTTGAAGTGTGAAAACTCTGAATTTCGTGTTCAATTTATAGAAGCAAAAATCGTTCCTACGACTGGTCTTAGAAACCTTCGACTGGTCGTAGCTCAATGATTTTTGAAATATTGAGCGCGATCTTTGAAAGTCGTTCCACGACTGGTCGTGAGTAGCCTACGACTGGTCGTGGGTCACCTACGACTGGTCGTAGATCCTTACGACTGGTCGTAGGACCATAGATTACTTTGCTGGACTTTGAGTCGTAGCTCCACGACTGGTCGTGGACGAGTCGGCCACACCTACGACCGGTCCGAAGGACCTCCAGGATCGGTCGTGTGGCGTACTCAAAAATTCCGAAAAATCTTCAACTACTTAGGACTTTGGTCGTGGAATTTCTTGGACTAGTCGAACCAATGCCAGGGCCCGGTCGAACAAGAGCTAGGACTAGTCGTAGAATAGACCAAACTTACGTAAAATAAATATTTGATTTATGTATCCAAAATGACCTACTTAAAGGGTCAACCTAAGGTCATTCAAACCTGAATCATGTCGTATGGACATTGAACTTCAACCATTCAACGAATATAGATTGTTTGAACCATATCAGGCTTGAGATCTTGAACTTGTTGTAGCTTCAAACTTGAGATCTTCATCAGCATAACAACTACTTCATGCATTGCTTATTAGTCTTGAAGTCATGAGTTGTTTCTTAAGACTTGAACATCAACATTGTAGCTTCTTGAGACTTCAACATGTACCTTCTTGAACTTCAATATGTAGCTTCTTGAAAAGTTCAACTTGTAGCTTCTTGAAGTATTTATGCAGTGTCTTGAATTCATATAAATCATCATACAAGCACAGGACACAGATAGATGTTTTGACACATCAAAATTTGACAACCAAAGAAGCATGAGACCATAACACTTACAATCTCCCCCTTTGTCAAATTTGTGACAAAACACCCAAGTAATAATACTTCCAATAGACATAAGAGAAGTACAAACACAACAGGTTCACAATAGAGAAGCATGCACAGTTATATAGATATCATTCTCCCATAACTACCCCTGAGAAGCTTAACTCCCCCTGAGTAATAGCCTGAGTAATAGGAGCACATCTTAAAGATTAAATTCAAATAAATCAAAAGCCTCCAAAACTTCTCCCCCTTTTTGACACAAAATGACAAAGGAAGAAGAGCATCAATGTTCACTCCCCAAGTATAGGGTTGTGATGTAGTAATAAACTCGGTAAGACCGAGGTCGAATCCACAGGGACTGAAACCTGTACGCTTTCTAAAAATAACCAGATCTAGAACTAGGCTAAGATGAAATCTAAACCAATTATAATTTGAAGAATAATGATGAAATATTAATTTAAAACTTTAGGAAAAGTCAGAGAAGGAAAACTAAGGATTCAGAGGATCCACTTGTAGAGATCAGGGAGATCTTATGCCTGTATTACAAATCAAGAAAATTAACTGAACTGCCATTGACATAGATGTCAAGAGATGAGAGGTATATGAATTAGGATGGATTCCATCACCAAACCATGCCCAGGAGACAAAGCAAACAACAGAATTAAACTAATTACCAACCAATCAACATGTTTATGAAGGTTAGGAAAGGGTACCGACATCCAACCATGCCCAGGAGACAATGATGAACAACAGGGCTTCCTGACGTCATAAACATAAAGAGGAAAAGAACATGCTCAAAGCCATTGCAGACCCATTGTAATTTTAGTCACAACAGACCATTAAAGACTGAAAACATCCCTTTAATAAAAACCCAAATCAACATCAAATTCAGTCTAAACAAAGGCACAAGCAAAGAGGCCTCCCATCACGCTACAAGCTTCACCTCTTAGCCCTAGCTAAGAGGTTTAGCCTGACATGGGAAGGCTCAACATCTCTCAAAAATTAATACTAAAACATGAGATAAATGAATAACCAAAAAGAACAAACTCTTCTCCGTGTCTCTCTCTCTTTCCAGTAGTCACCTCCAAATTAATTGTTATCTCCCGAGTCGCCCTCTTTTACATCTCAGGGTCTCTCTTTTATAGCCAGCAAAGGACGGTGGCTGGGCACTTTTAGAAATTCCTCCTGCGAAAGCTTTTTACGCAACAGGGAGACGTGCGGAAGAAAGGAGGGAACAGCTGCGTAGAACTGGTTTTTAGAGTGGTTAACCGTCCTTCCATCCAATCCGACTTCTTGGGTGTGGTCAAGACCACCTTCTTGAAGTTTTAGACGGTCCGGATCATTCGTCGATCACAGACGGTGTGCTACTTCCTAAATTTCCTAATTACGTGGACGTACGTTGCTTACGCACGTCAGCCTGCTATGAACGCTGTGGGGCCCACAATTGACATTGGTGAAGAAATCCACTCCGTCTATTGGTTCGACGTCGAAATTTCGGTCAAAATTGCACGGTTTTAAGTCGTCCTTGACGCGGCCCACTTGAATTCCTCACTGCCGTCCATCTTCCGTTTGGGACGATCAAAACCCGATCTTCGCGTATTCTGAAAAAGCGCCATCTAAGCGTTGGTAATGGGGACCATGTGAGACTGATGGACGGCCCAGATCCTCCAGAAGGTGGACTGTCGTGGCCCATTGAGATCGTCCGATCTCTCTGTTCTGCGAACGTTGTACCTTCGCACGGGAGTCCGCTGATTGTGTGATGGGGCCCACTTCATTGACGTTTTGAGAAATCCATTCCGTTCATTGCATTTCTGGCGAAAAACCGTTCAGACTTCATCGGTTTGCTTCAAAACCGTGGTGGCCTGAGTTTCTATTCAACCGTCCGTCCGACGTTTAAACGGCTGAGATCCCATTTCTTTTATCTTTTTCAAATTCCGTCAGCTAGGCCGTAGTGACATGGGCCATAGAATTCTGATGGAAGGTCCGGATCAGATTGTTACAGCACGGTGGTGGGCCACGAAGAGCATCCGCAGCCTCTGTTCGCAGCAAGTTTCATACGGCAATTGCCGTTTTTTTTTTCTTTCCTTTTTTGAGCGAGATCGGGTCATCGTCGGTTTGACCTGATCTCGTTTACAGTGCACAGCGAGTGTGTGCATATTTGTGCACTTGCACGTCCTGATGTGAGGCTTCCTGGGTCCGTGGGAGAAATCCGCTCCATCCAGTCCTTTTCTTATCTTATTTAAGTGGTTGATACCAAAATTGAGGCCAATCCGCATAGCATGTGGGCCCCAAATAGCTGACTTATGGGCTGGTTCGTTCGTTGGGCTATTTCCACCAAGATCCAATGGTTGATTTTTGACATGTACGGTTAATCTGTGGTCCCCAGGCCATGTATGCAGTTTCGAGCCGAACGGATGGTAGAAACCCTGTGATTTGCATTCTGGCTGACTTTCAGGCCACTTGAACTTCAGTTTCACGATTTTCCCGGGTCTCTGGCATGTAATTCCGTTGATCTTGGTCCCATGGAGTCCATCCCTTGTTGTGGTGATTTCAGAGCATCAAATACACACTTTTAGCACCTTTTTGTAGTCCACTATTGTAAATGTACCTTGCATCACAAACACGATTAAATTAGGATTTTAAACGGTGGCATGTTCATAAATCCGGTAATAACTGAGGTCTAATATGCAATATTTGACCCTCAACACAACCCCCAACCAGCATTTTGCTAGTCCCGAGCAAAATATGCGAAAATTAAGTTGAGAATTACGAGACAATTCTTGTGAAGCCGAGTGATATTTTGAAAAACAATCCAGATATGAGAAATCTTAAGATTCATGAATATTGATTATCAATTTCTCCTGGTCTCTAATGCACGGTGAATTTCATAATCAAGTTCAAATATTAATCCAATAACTAGAATAATTTTAAACATTGAATTCCATGGGTGTATAGTGTAATCCCGACTTTCAACATTAATATTCAATTCTTTAATTCAGGATTTCGTTGGTAATCAACAAGAGAATTCATGATAACCAGAACTTGCCTCACAGATCATTCTTTCATTTTTCTAGTTTTTTTTTTTTTTTTTTTTTTTTTTTTTTTTTTTTATTTTAAAGACTATGGGAATCAAATTTTCACTTATAGGGAGCAAACCTATAGTAAAATTAGTCGCCCAATTCTTTCCAATTGTTAATCATGAAAATCAAATCCACACCTATAGGGAGCAAACCTATGGTGCAATTCTTGTTTATACCCTGATGGCCAAATCTTTTAGGCTGGTTTCTTTCATGCTCAGTGATTACTAGGTTAATCATTCAATTTCAAACTGAAATCTCAATGTGTAAGCGAGATGTGACATGTGAAATCATGACTCAATCGATGTTTACAACTTCTAATTATGGATTAATAATTCAAACTTAACTGTGAAATCTACCGAGCAACTGAATCCAAGAGTAGTAAATCACCAACATAACGTATCTTGAAATTCTAAATCCAGGATAGTCGTCAAAATCACTTCAAATGCACAAGAATTTCCAGAAAAAATTTAAAAATTTTCAGCTCAAGACCAAGAAAACACTGATTAGGTTACCTAATCTCCCACCCCCAACCTAAAATCTACATTGTCTTCAATGTAAAAGATATGAGCATGGAATGCAGATGGGACAACGAAAGTAAAAGAGAAGTGATGGGAAGATAGTACCTGAATGATGAATCGTGAGAGGCTTTCCAAGAGATCTCAACATGAGAGCGGGTGAGCACGAGAGAAAAAACCACACAAAAAAATAACAAGAAATAAAATCCTACCTATACCACTTTCGCAGGTGCTCTCAATTGCATTTAGCACATGCAACAAGCCTTTAAACCCCTAGGTTGCCCCTAGTGGACGAGTTATAGTCTCGTGAGGGTTTGCAGTAATGTTACCCACAAACATTGAACTAACTAGGAAAATGAAATAAATGGAAAAGAAAAGCTGGGTTGCCTCCCAGGAGCGCTAAGTTTAACGTCTTCAGCCAGACAACTACAGCAACTACCCTAGTCCTAAGAAAGCGATAAACCTACCTATACCTCCATCAGACTAGGAGATCAGTCCTGGTAGACAGGATCAGTCAGAGGCATGGACATGTCCTCTGAATCAAATTTCTCGACAAATGGCTTTAAGCGATGTCCATTTACTTTAAATTCCTTGCCATTGTCGGGATCTCTTATCTCGACGGCCCCATGAGGATATGCAGTAACAACAATGTAAGGGCCGGTCCAACGAGATCGAAGCTTACCCGGAAAGAGATGTAATCGAGAATTATACAAAAGGACTTTCTGGCCTGGCGTGAATGATTTTCGTAGAATATGTTGGTCATGAAACGCCTTCATCCTGTCCTTGTAAATTCTCGAATTCTCGTATGCGTCGTTCCGGATTTCTTCAAGTTCATTTAATTGAAGTTTGCGTAGCGAGCCGGCGTTGTTCAGATTGAAATTTAAATTTTTGATTGCCCAGTAGGCTCTATGTTCCAACTCCACAGGTAAGTGGCAAGCCTTCCCATATACGAGTCTAAAGGGAGACATTCCAATAGGGGTTTTAAAAGCAGTACGGTACGCCCATAAGGCATCGGTCAATCGAATTGACCAATCCTTTACTGGTCGGGGTTAACCGTTTTCTCCAAAATGTGTTTGATCTCCTATTAGAAATCTCGGCTTGCCCACTTGTCTGTGGGTGGTATGGGGTGCTCACCTTATGAGAGATACCATATTTCTTCATTAGACTCTCGAATGACCTATTACAAAAGTGTGAGCCCCATCACTAATGATGGCTCGAGGCGTTCCAAATCGGAAAGGATGTTTTCTTTTAGGAATTTAATGACCGTGCGATGGTCATTATTCGACATGGAATCGCTTCACCCATTTAGTGACATAGTCTACGGCAAGCAAAATATATAAATTCCCATAAGATTGGGGAATGGTCCCATGAAATCGATGCCCCAAAGAATCAAATGCCTCTATGATAAGAATGGGATTCAAGGGCATCATATTTCGACGAGACAATGCTCCCAATTTCGACAACGCTCACAAGCTTTACAAAACTCATGAGTGTCCTCAACATAGTGGGCCAATAGAAGCCACATGCATAGAATCTTGGCCGTGGTCTTTTTGCAGAAAAGTGACCACCACAGGCCTGTGAGTGACAAAAGGAGATGACACTCTGATGCTCATCATCTGGCACACATCTCCTCAAAATTTGGTCTGGACAATATTTAAACAAGTATGGATCATCCCAGAAGAATTTGCGTACCTCGGTGAAAAATTTCTTCTTATCTTGCGCAGTCCAATGTGTCGGTATGGAACCTGTAGCAAGATAATTAGCAATATCAGCGAACCAAGGTGACTGGGAGACTCTAAACAGTTGTTCATCCGGGAACATGTCATTGATATGGGTCGCCTCAAGGGAATCGGAGGTATTAAGGCGAGAAAGGTGATCGGCCACTACGTTCTCTACTCCCTTTTTATCTTTAATTTCCAAATCAAATTCTTGGAGTAGACGGATCCATCGTATCAAGCGGGGCTTAGAATCATTCTTAGAAAGAAGATACTTCAGTGCCGCATGATCCGTATAGATAATGATTTTGGATCCGATCAGGTAGGACCTAAATTTGTCCAAGGCGAACACTACGGCTAAAAGTTCCTTTTCTGTAGTCGAGTAGTTCACTTGGGCAGGATTTAAAGTCCTACTCGCATAATGGATGACGTAGGGCCTCTTATCTTTTCTCTGGCCTAGAACCACTCCAAGAGCATAATCAGGCGTCGCACATAAGCTCAAAAGGAAGGCTCCACGTCGGGTGGGCGCATGATGGGTGCGATGGTTAACATGCCTTTAAGCTTGGTGAAAGCTTCCGGCATTCCTCGGTCCACTCGTATGGAACATCCTTTTGAAGAAGATTACATAAAGGACGAGAGAGGAGACTAAAGTCCTTTATGAATCGCCTGTAAAATCTTGCGTGTCCTAAGAAGGATCGCACGTCCCTGATATTCTTAGGTGTAGGTAGATTAGAGATAAGATCGATTTTTGCCTTATCTACCTCAATTCCCTTGGACGAGATGATATGTCCAAGGACAATCCCCTTATGAACCATGAAATGGCACTTCTCCCAATTAAGTACCAAGTTCTTTTCTTCACATCTTCTCAGCACACATTTAAGACTTTCCAAGCACTTGCTGAAAGATGAGCCATAGACAGAGAAATCGTCCATGAAGACCTCTAGATATTGCCCCACCATATCAGAAAAGATACTCAACATACATCGCTGAAAGGTGGCAGGGGCATTACATAGTCCAAATGGCATCCTTCGGTAAGCAAAGGTGCCGTAGGGACATGTAAATGTGGTCTTTTCCTGGTCCTCAGGGGCAATTTCAATCTGATTGTAGCCCGAATACCCGTCAAGGAAACAGTAATAGGAATGACCAGCTAGCCTTTCTAAGATTTGATCAATGAAGGGCAAAGGAAAGTGATCCTTCCTTGTGACGGTATTCAATTTTCTGTAGTCAATGCACATTCTCCAACCAGTAGTTACTCTGGTTGGCACGAGTTCATTATTAGCATTGGCTACGATGGTGATACCGGACTTCTTAGGAACCACCTGAGTTGGACTCACCCATTGACTATCAGATATAGGGTATATGATACCTACATCCAATAGTTTAAGAACCTCGGCCTTAACCACTTCCTTCATGTTTGGATTTAGTCTACGTTGTGGTTGCCGAGCAGTCTTTGCATTTTCCTCAAGATATATGTGGTGAGTACAAATCGAGGGATCGATTCCTTTGAGGTCCGCTATCGTCCATCCAAGGGCTCTTTTTTATGTTCAATGAGAGTAGATATGAGCATACTCTCCTGTTCTTTCTCCAGGTGGGCAGAGATCACCACCGGGTATGTCTCATCTTGACCTAAATAGGCATATTTCAAATCAGAGGGCAAAGGTTTTAGGTCAAGCTTCGGTGCCTTGAGGTTAGACGGTAGAGGCACTACATCGGTTGTGGCAATTCTTCAAATTGTGGCCTCCACCTAGGTTAACTTCAAGTACGGTGCAGATATCAAGCAAGGCACACATCTCCCTAATCATATCATCATCAAACTCATGGGAGTGGGCCAAGCACGTCTCTAAAGGATCGAGAGGATAAGGTAAGGGGTGTCCTATCTTCCACGAAAGTATCGATCATGTTAATGTCGTGGACATCGTCATCATCCTCTCGCGTTCTTTACCGTTATTGAAAAAGATGTTCGACTCCAATGTCAAATTTCCAAAAGACATAGTCATGACACCATTCTGCAATTGATGATTGCATTTGATGTGGCAAGGAATGGGCGACCAAGAATGACGGGAATCTGAGTGCTCATGTTGTTGATGGGTTCGGTGTTCAAGATGATAAAATCTACAGGGTAGTAAAATCTATCGACTTGGACTAACACATCCTCAATAATCCCTCTTGGTACACGAACAGTTCGATCGGCAAGTTGTAGTGTGGTTAGGGTAGGTTTTAACTCACCCAATCCTAACTGTTTGTATACCGAGTAGGGGATTAGATTGACGCTCGCTCCCAAGTCAAGAAGTGCGTGATCAATTCGATGGTTTCCGATTACACATGATATGGTTGGGCTACCGGGATCCTTGAATTTCTGTGGCACATCTTGCTTCAGGATGGCACTCACTTTCTCAGTCAAGAAGATCTTCTTTTGAATGCTTTCTGCCCGTCTTTTGGTCGTACATAGGTCTTTCAGAAATTTTGCATATGAAGGAATCTGTTTTACGACATCAAGTAGAGGAATGTTGACTTTCACTTGTTTTAACACCTCCAGAATATCCTGAGAGTTAGAAAGACGTTTTGGTGCAACCAACCGTTGGGGGAATGGAGCAACTGGCTTCTCTAGAAGTTCCGGTTCTAAATTTTGTGGGACATCACAAGATCCATCATTATTGTCCTCTTCTGGTTCTTGAGGCTTTTCGGGCCTAACCGGAAGGGTTTTATCAATGATCTTCCCACTCCTAAGAGTGGTGATGGATTTAGCGTGTCCCATTTGATTTGAAGAGCTGGGATCATTTATCTCGTATTGCGGTTTAGGATTGGGGAGCGGTTGTGCAGGAAGCATCCCCTTTTCTATAACCGTCATACGTGAATCTATTTTCTGCATAAAGTCTGTAAGTCCACGCACTGCCTGAGTCAGCTCTTGTATGGAATTTTGAACCGGTTCTTCTTGAGGTTTCCCCTGATTTTGATTTTGATTAAAGAAATTTTGAGGGGTAGCAGTTTGTCCATTCCTCCAACTAAGATTTGGATGATTTCTCCAACCAGGATTGTATGTATTGGAGGTAGATCCATTGAAAGGTCTTTGATAGTTATTTACGGCATTGGCTTGCTCATTCAACACTCCTCGAAAGGCAGATATGGTAGGACAATTTTCAGTTGTGTGAATGTTGCAATCACAGATGCCGCAAACAATTTCATTAACCTTCTCCTTCTTTCCTTCCATGGCCTCGACTCTTCGAGTGAGATTAGTCACTTTAAAATTCACATCGTCCTCTTCTTTCAGGAGATATACTCCACCTTTCTCCTTAGATTGAGTTGGCCTAGGCGTGGTGTTTGATTTTGGGTAATGGTCCCATGATTATGCATTCTCGGCAAGTCTATCGAGGTAATCCCATACCTCATCGACCTCTTTATTCATGAATTCACCATTACACATTGTCTCGACCAGTTGGCGCATGAAAGATGTCAGTCCATCATAGAAGAAATTTGTAATGCGCCACATTTCAAAACCGTGTTGTGGGCACGAACTAACAAGATCCTTGAACCTTTCCCAACATTGGTAGAATGTTTCATCTTCCTTTTGGGCAAAGTTCATGATTGCCTTTTTGAGGGTAATTGTTTTATGGTGTGGGAAAAATTTCTTTATGAATTCCCTCTGCAAATCATTCCATGTGCCAATGGATCTAGGACGCAGTGAATGTAACCACGTCTTAGTCTTCTCTTTCAAGGAAAAAGGAAAGAGTTTCAGCCTGATTGTATCCTCGGATACATTGGGAAAGTATAAGGTGGCTATGATCTCATCGAACTCTTTCAAATGTAAGTATGGACTTTCTGATTCAAGCCCATGGAATTTAGGAAGGAGTTGGATAACTCCTGGCTTGATGTCCATATGTCCCGTGTTTTCGAGAAAAATCATGCATGAGGGCGTGCTCACCCCGTCGGTTGTAAATAATCTCGTAAGGTACGAGGCGGGGGTGCTTGAAGCACCTCATTCTCATCATGTACTTCCTCATCCATCTGTTGAGGTAGTGCTTGAGGTTGATTTTCAGCCATAACCTCAATTAACTCAGGGGAATTCGAGCGGTGTCTAATCCTGCGATGGACAGTCAACCCCTCAACTAACCCTCCTTCAGTCAAGAGACGTCGAGTGTCGTCACGGGCCCACTTGGGCATGAAACACTCGCAGCCCTCAGTTAAATTCTAAACCTAATCCTAAGAAAGAAAATCTGAATCTAGAAGGAAAAGAGGGTTGGAAGGAGATTACCAAATTGGAGTCCTTAAGCTAAAGACCTGCAAAACAAAACAAAATAAGTTAGTTTCAGAAGTAAACCAAATCTAAAGAGTTAGAAAATCTAGAAAATTAGAAAGAGTTTACCAAATTAGAAGTTCTATCCTAACAACCTACAGAATAAGAAATATGTTAGTTCTATGAATCAAATTAAAAAAAACAAAATTAAAATTAGTAAAATCCTAATCTTAAACTAATTCTAAATCCAATTAATTTCAGAAAATCGTAGCCGTCAGTCCCCGGCAACGGCGCCAAAAACTTGTTCACTCCCCAAGTATAGGGTTGTGATGTAGTAATAAACTCGGTAAGACCGAGGTCGAATCCACAGGGACTGAAACCTGTACGCTTTCTAAAAATAACCAGATCTAGAACTAGGCTAAGATGAAATCTAAACCAATTATAATTTGAAGAATAATGATGAAATATTAATTTAAAACTTTAGGAAAAATCAGAGAAGGAAAACTAAGGATTCAGAGGATCCACTTGTAGAGATCAGGGAGATCTTATGCCTGTATTACAAATCAAGAAAATTAACTGAACTGCCATTGACATAGATGTCAAGAGATGAGAGGTATATGAATTAGGATGGATTTCATCACCAAACCATGCCCAGGAGACAAAGCAAACAACAGAATTAAACTAATTACCAACCAATCAACATGTTTATGAAGGTTAGGAAAGGGTACCGACATCCAACCATGCCCAGGAGACGATGATGAACAACAGGGCTTCCTGACGTCATAAACATAAAGAGGAAAAGAACATGCTCAAAGCCATTGCAGACCCATTGTAATTTCAGTCACAACAGACCATTAAAGACTGAAAACATTCCTTTAATAAAAACCCAAATCAACATCAAATTCAGTCTAAACAAAGGCACAAGCAAAGAGGCCTCCCATCACGCTACAAGCTTCACCTCTTAGCCCTAGCTAAGAGGTTTAGCCTGACATGGGAAGGCTCAACATCTCTCAAAAATTAATACTAAAACATGAGATAAATGAATAACCAAAAAGAACAAACTCTTCTCCGTGTCTCTCTCTCTCTTTCCAGCCGTCACCTCCAGCCAATTGTTATCTCCCAGCCGAGCTGCCCTCTTTTACATCTCAGGGTCTCTCTTTTATAGCCAGCAAAGGACGGTGGCTGGGCACTTTTAGAAATTCCTCCTGCGAAAGCTTTTTACGCAACAGGGAGACGTGCGGAAGAAAGGAGGGAACAGCTGCGTAGAACTGGTTTTTAGAGTGGTTAACCGTCCTTCCATCCAATCCGACTTCTTGGGTGTGGTCAAGACCACCTTCTTGAAGTTTTAGACGGTCCGGATCATTCGTCTGATCACAGACGGTGGCCCGCTACTTCCCGGAATTTCCGGAATTCGTGGACGTACGTTGCTTACGCACGTCAGCCTGCTATGAACGCTGTGGGGCCCACAATTGACATTGGTGAAGAAATCCACTCCGTCTATTGGTTCGACGTCGAAATTTCGGTCAAAATTGCACGGTTTTAAGTCGTCCTTGACGCGGCCCACTTGAATTCCTCACTGCCGTCCATCTTCCGTTTGGGACGATCAAAACCCGATCTTCGCGTATTCTGAAAAAGCGCCATCTAAGCGTTGGTAATGGGGACCATGTGAGACTGATGGACGGCCCAGATCCTCCAGAAGGTGGACTGTCGTGGCCCATTGAGATCGTCCGATCTCTCTGTTCTGCGAACGTTGTACCTTCGCACGGGAGTCCGCTGATTGTGTGATGGGGCCCACTTCATTGACGTTTTGAGAAATCCATTCCGTTCATTGCATTTCTGGCGAAAAACCGTTCAGACTTCATCGGTTTTAGCTCAAAACCGTGGTGGCCCACAGGTTTCCTATTCAACCGTCCGTCCGACGTTTAAACGGCTGAGATCCCATTTCTTTTATCTTTTTCAAATTCCGTCAGCTAGGCCGTAGTGACATGGGCCATAGAATTCTGATGGAAGGTCCGGATCAGATTGTTACAGCACGGTGGTGGGCCACGAAGAGCATCCGCAGCCTCTGTTCGCAGCAAGTTTCATACGGCAATTGCCGTTTTTTTTTTCTTTCCTTTTTTGAGCGAGATCGGGTCATCGTCGGTTTGACCTGATCTCGTTTACAGTGCACAGCGAGTGTGTGCATATTTGTGCACTTGCACGTCCTGATGTGAGGCTTCCTGGGTCCGTGGGAGAAATCCGCTCCATCCAGTCCTTTTCTTATCTTATTTAAGTGGTTGATACCAAAATTGAGGCCAATCCGCATAGCATGTGGGCCCCAAATAGCTGACTTATGGGCTGTTCGTTCGTTGGGCTATTTCACCAAGATCCAATGGTTGATTTTTGACATGTACGGTTAATTTGTGGTCCCCAGGCCATGTATGCAGTTTCGAGCCGAACGGATGGTAGAAACCCTGTGATTTGCATTCTGGCTGACTTTCAGGCCACTTGAACTTCAGTTTCACGATTTTCCCGGGTCTCTGGCATGTAATTCCGTTGATCTTGGTCCCATGGAGTCCATCTCTTGTTGTGGTGATTTCAGAGCATCAAATACACACTTTTAGCACCTTTTTGTAGTCCACTCTTGCAAATGTACCTTGCATCACAAACACGATTAAATTAGGATTTTAAACGGTGGCATGTTCATAAATCCGGTAATAACTGAGGTCTAATATGCAATATTTGACCCTCAACAATCAATAATAATGAAAATAGGAGTTGATTCAAGAGAACATAGTGCATAATTAAAAAAGTCAGTAAGCATGTAAAGTTCAGTAAAAAAAAATATTACAGACCCATAAAAATTCAGTTAAACCACAAGAGGGAGCAGGATTAGATGGATCAATTTTATGTAAACCCTTAGCAATTACCTCATATATTTATGTAAATATGAAAATTGCGTGTCTTGGTAACACGAATTTGAGCCACCGCTCTTAAAGGAATTCAATCTCTCATCAAAATCGGAAGGTTGAAAATTAGGATCATCACCAGTCGATTCAAGTTCTTCAAATAAATCATCCATATTCACGTCTTCGGGAAGATCATTAGCTTGAGCATTTCTGCTTTTCCGAAGACCACTTGCTGAAGATCCACTTGGCCATCACCAATTCTAAATTCATCTTGTTAAGATTGGAATTATTAAAAGGAGATGATGGATGGGTTTTTCTCTAGTAGGCATAGCCACGAGCATATGATTTGCCAGCATAGTCAATAAATAACCAAAGGGTATATCACTATGTCCAGGATGGTGACGAGACAAAATAATGGAATGACAAATTAAAGAAGGTAGACATATTTTTGCACCGTAGACTACAGAATGCAAAACACGAACCATGAAAGCGGAAGAGTTCGGTTTTATTACCGAACGTGGATAAAGATTTGAGATGAATATCCTATGAAGTACTCTGTGTCTGGGTAACAAATACCTTGAGGGAAGTACATGACCTTTATGAGTCCAATGAACATCCAAATTACATAAATCTCTAGTAAGCATTTTTCGTTCAGATTTTGAGAGACTGTCATGTAAAATATGAATTGGAATGCTCTCATCATTGATAGGTATTTCCATAATGTCAGCAATCAAATGTCGATCCACTAAAAACAATCCTTCTTGAGTATCATAGGCACCGTGGAACCTTAAGTTCCTGGAAACCTTTTTAGGATAATCGTTTAATCATAGGCACTGTGGGAGACTCACCACCCACTAAAATATTATAAATGTGAAACTTGAAATTTTTTAAAATTTTTGATATATTCTAAATGTTAATAATAATCGGACTATGGAATTATAGAACTATACATTTGCGAAGTATTCGCGGCTTAACCCAATTCTTGATCCTGAGTGAATATAAACGGACTCACTGCTTTGACCGAGCAGAAGACCACGATCTACCAGGACTAAGAAGGGATACAATGATCTTTCTACCCTGGTCAGGCAGAGAATCGACGTATGGGATCAAAGCTTACCACAACTATCTTTCCGTATTAGCCCAATCATAAAGATTAAAATATACCGCCCTTGGGTAAACTTTATCATCAAACACTTAGCACGATAATGATGATTTTGACATTTGTTTTCAAACCTCAAAGGTGAAAACTTTTAAGGGGGGTAGATCATAATGAGCTAGGCTAGTGTATTTATTATATACCCTAAAACGTATATAAACCCGAAACCTACAAAACTTAGGCAAAAGAAAAAATAACATCTTTACTTACTACCCTTAGGCAATTTCAGGGACGAAATTATTTTTAAGGAGGGTAGATTGTAACATCCTAGATTTTCACTATTTTAGCAGCTCAACAGAACTACAAGAAATACCACTTTTAGCGACGAAAATTTTCGTCGCTAAAAGTCAAATTTTCATGACTAAAAACTTTTAGCGACGAAAATTTTCGCAAATAAAAGACCGATGTATAAGGGTTTTATCGTAAAAAAAACTAAATCGCCACTAAATGTAACCTTTTTAGCAATGAAAATTTTCGTCGCCAAAAATATTTTCGTCACCAAAAATATTTTCGAAGCTTTAAATCGCTTTGGTTTAGGGTTTAGGTAAACTTTATCATCAAACACTTAGCACGATAATGATGATTTTGACATTTGTTTTCAAATCTCAAAGGTGAAAACTTTTAAGGGGGGTAGATCATAATGAGCTATGCTAGTGTATTTATTATACACCCTAAAACGTATATAAACCTGAAACCTACAAAACTTAGGCAAAAGAAAAAATAACATCTTTACTTACTACCCTTAGGCAATTTCAGGGACGAAATTATTTTTAAAGAGGGTAGATTGTAACATCCTAGATTTTCACTATTTTAGCAGCTCAATAGAACTACAAGAAATACCACTTTTAGCGACAAAAATTTTCGTTGCTAAAAGTCAAATTTTCGCAGCTAAAAACTTTTAGCGACGAAAATTTTCGTCGCTAAAAGACCGATGTATAAGGGTTTTATCGGCGAAAAAAACTAAATCGCCACTAAATGTAACCTTTTTAGCAATGAAAATTTTCGTCGCCAAAAATATTTTCGTCACCAAAAATATTTTCGAAGCTTTAAATCGCTTTGGTTTAGGGTTTAGGTAAACTTTATCATCAAACACTTAGCACGATAATGATGATTTTGACATTTGTTTTCAAATCTCAAAGGTGAAAACTTTTAAGGGGGGTAGATCATAATGAGCTATGCTAGTGTATTTATTATACACCCTAAAACGTATATAAACCTGAAACCTACAAAACTTAGGCAAAAGAAAAAATAACATCTTTACTTACTACCCTTAGGCAATTTCAGGGACGAAATTATTTTTAAAGAGGGTAGATTGTAACATCCTAGATTTTCACTATTTTAGCAGCTCAATAGAACTACAAGAAATACCACTTTTAGCGACGAAAATTTTCGTTGCTAAAAGTCAAATTTTCATTTGTGGAACTTTTAGCGACGAAAAATTTTCGTCGCCGCTAAAAGACCGATGTATAAGGGTTTTATCGGCGAAAAAAACTAAATCGCCACTAAATGTAACCTTTTTAGCAATGAAAATTTTCGTCGCCAAAAATATTTTCGTCACCAAAAATATTTTCGTCGCACAAAATTCCTGATATACACCTGTGAACAATATATTTCATCATATTCATCCTGATATACACCTGTTATACAATATATTTCATCATATTCACATTCACATCCATCTAAACCCAAACATAAACTACATTCATCCAAACACAAACAATCTTATCCGCATCACATTCATTCACGCATAAATACATATAAGCTTAACATCATAAACAAAAATACCCTACACCTAAACCTAAACCTAAAACCTATAACCTAAATGTAAAACCTAAAACCTAAAACCTTAACCTTAACCTTAACCTTAACCTATAACCTATAAGTTTAGGTTTAAGAAATGGGGTTCGGATTCGGGATCGGGTTTAAGTGTGGTTAGGGAGTTGAGATTAAGATTAGGTATAGGTTTAGGGATTTGAGAATACATTAAGGTTTAGGTTTAGGAAATCATGTTCGGGTTATAGGTTTAGGTTTAGGTTAGGTTATAGGTTAAGGTTTAGGAAATTGAATTTAGGTTATAAGTTAAGGTTATAGGTTAAGGTTTAAGTTATAGGTTGAGTTTTAGGTTTAGGCTAAGGTTATATAGGTTTATGTTTAGGTCATAGGTTTTGAGATTTGAGAAAAGGTTTAGATTAAGGTTTAGGAAATCGAGTTCGGGTTTAGGATCGGGTTTAGATTTTTTCAAGTTAAGGTTTAGGTTTAGGTTAGGGAGTTGAGATTAGGATTAGGTGTAGGTTTAGCTTTAGGGATTTGAAAATATGTTAAGGTTTAGGTTTAGGTTAAGGTTATAGGTTAAGGTTTAGGTTATAGGTTAAGTTTTAGGTTTAGGTTAAGGTTATAGGTGTAGGTTTAGTTTATATGTTTTGAGATTTGAGAATAGGTTTAGGTTAAGGTTATAAGTTTAGGTTTAGGAAATCGGGTTTAGGTTTGGGTTTTCAAGTTTAGGTTTAGGTTTAGGTTAGGGAGTTAAGATTAGGATTAGGTGTATGTTTAGGTTCAGGGATTTGAGAATACGTTAAGATTTAGGTTTAGGAAATCGGGTTCGGGTTATAAGCTTAGGTTTAGGTTAGGTTATAGGTTAAGGTTTAGGAAATTGAGTTTAGGTTATAGCTTTAGGTTATAAGTTAAGGTTATAGGTTAAGGTTTAGGTTATAGGTTAAGTTTTAGGTTTAGGTTAAGGTTATAGGTTTAGGTTTAGGTTATAGGTTTAGGGATTTGATAATAGGTTTAGGTTAAGGTTATAAGTTTAGGTTTAGGAAATCGGGTATGGGTTCGGAATCGGGTTTGGGTTTGGGTTTTCAGGTTTAGGTTTAGGTTTAGGTTAGGGAGTTGAGATTAGGTTTAGGTGTAGATTTAGGTTTAGGGATTTGAGAATATGTTAAGGTTTAGGTTTAGGGATTTGAGAATACGTTAAGGTTTAGGTTTAGGAAATCGGGTTCAAGTTATAGGTTAAGGTTTAGGTTAGGTTATAGGTTAAGGTTTAGAAATTGAGTTTAGGTTATAGGTTTAGTTATAGGTTTAGGTTTAGGTTTAGGTTAAGGTTTAGGTTTAGTTATAGGTTTTGGGATTTGAGAATCGGTTTAGGTTAAGGTTATAAGTTTAGGTTTAGGAAATTGGGTTCGGGTTCGAGATTGGGTTTAGGTTTCGGTTTTCAAGTTTAGGTTTAGGTTTAGGTTAGGAGTTGAGATTAAGATTAGGTGTATGTTTAGGTTTAAGGATTTTAGAATACGTTAAGGTTTAGGTTTAGGTTTAGGTTTAGGTTATAGGTTAATTATTAGGTTTAGGTTAAGGTTATAGGTTTAGGTTTAGTTTATAGGTTTTGAGATTTGAGAATAGGTTTAGATTAAGGTTATAAGTTTAGGCTTAGGAAATCGGGTTTGGGTTCGGGTTCAGGATCAGGTTTAGGTTTAGGTTTTCAAGTTTAGGTTTAGGTTCAGGTTAGGGAGTTAAGATTAAGATTAGGTGTATATTTAGGTTTAGGGATTTGAGAATACGTTAAGGTTTAGGTTTATAAAATTGAGTTCGGGTTATAGGTTTAGGTTAGGTTATAGGTTAAGGTTTAGGAAATTGAGTTTAAGTTATAGGTTTAGGTTATAAGTTAAGGTTATAGGTTAAGGTTTAGGTTATAGGTTAAGTTTTAGGTTTAGGTTAAGGTTATAGGTTTAGGTTTAGGTTATAGGTTATAGGTTTAGGTTTAGGTTATAGGTTTTGGAATTTGAGAATAGGTTTAGGTTAAGGTTATAAGTTTAGGAAATTGGGTTCGGGTTCGAGATCGGGTTTGGGTTTGGGTTTAGGAAATCGGGTTCTGGTTCGAGATCGGGTTTGGGTTTAGGTTTTCAAGTTTAGGTTTAGGTTTAGGTTTAGGTTAGGAGTTGAGATTAAGATTAGGTGTAGGTTTAGGTTTAGGGATTTGAAAATACGTTAAGGTTTAGGTTTAGGAAATCGGGTTCGGGTTGTATAGGTTTAGGTTTAGGTTAGGTTATAGGTCAAGGTTTAGGAAATTGAGTTTAGGTTATAGGTTTAGGTTATAAGTTAAGGTTATAGGTTAAGGTTTAGGTTATAGGTTTAGGTTTAGGTTATAGGTTTTGGGATTTGAGAATAGGTTTAGGTTATGGTTATAAGTTTAGGTTTAGGAAATCTTGTTCGGGTTCGGGATCGGGTTTAGGTTTGGGTTTTCAAGTTTAGGTTTAGGTTTAAGTTAGGGAGTTGAGATTAGGATTAGGTGTAGGTTTAGGTTTAGGGATTTGAGAATACGTTAAGGTTTAGGTTTAGGAAATCGGGTTCGGGTTATAGGTTTAGGTTTAGGTTAGGTTATAGGTTAAGGTTTAGAAAATTGAGTTTAGGTTATAGGATAAGTTTTAGGTTTAGGTTAAGGTTTAGGTTTAGTTTTAGGTTATAGGTTTTGGGATTTGAGAATAAGTTTAGGTTAAGGTTATAAGTTTAGGTTTAGGAAATCTGGTTCTTCTCCTGGATCGGGTTTAGGTTTGGGTTTTCAAGTTTAGTTTTAGGTTTAGGTTAGGGAGTTGAGATTAGGATTAGGTGTAGGTTTAGGTTTAGGGATTTGAGAATATGTTAAAGTTTAGGTTTAGGAAATCGGGTTCGGGTTATAGGTTTAGGTTTAGGTAATTAGGTTATAGGTTAAGATTTAAGAAATTGAGTTTAGGTTATAGGTTAAGGTTTTGGTTATAGGTTAAGTTTTAGGTTTAGGTTAAGGTTATAAGTTTAGGTTGAGGTTATAGGTTTTAAGATTTAAGAATAGGTTTAGGTTAAGGTTATAAGTTTAGGTTTAGGAAATCGGGTTTAGGTTCGGGTTTTCAAGTTTGAGTTTAGGTTTAGGTTAGGGAGTTGAGATTAGGATTAGGTGTATATTTAGGTTTAGGGATTTGAGAATACGTTAAGGTTTAGGTTTAGGAAATCAGGTTCGAGTTATAGGTTTAGGTTTAGATTAGGTTATAGGTTAAGGTTTAGGAAATTGAGTTTAGGTTATAGGTTAAGGTTATAAGTAAAGGTTATAGGTTAAGGTTTAGGTTATAGGTTAAGTTTTAGGTTATAGGTTAAGGTTTAGGTTTAGGTTTAGGTTATAGGTTTTGGGATTTGATAATAGGTTTAGGTTAAGGTTATAAGTTTAGGTTTAGAAATCGGGTTCGAATCGTTTGGGTTTTCAAGTTTAGGTTTAGGTTTAGGTTAGGGAGTTGAGATTATGATTAGGTGTAGGTTTAGGTTTAGGATTTGAGATTAGAATTAAGTGTAGGTTTAGGTTTAGGGATTTGAGAATATGTTAAGGTTTAGGTTTAGGAAATCGGGTTCGGGTTTACAATCGGGTTTACGTTAAGGTGTAGGTTTAGGTTTTAGGTTTAGGTCATAGGTTTAGGCTATAGGTTTAGGGTTTAGGTTTAGTTTTAGGTTTTAGGTTTAAGTTTATGTTATAGGTTTATATTTAGGTTATAGGTTTAGGTTTACATTATAGGTTTAGGTCATAGGTTTAGGTTTAGGTTATAGGTTTAGGTTTAAGTTTAGGTTTAGAGAATCAAGTTCGATTTCGGGTTCAGATCGGGTTTAGGTATTCTCTAGTATTATCTACTATGGAACCTAGTATTATCTACTACATACTAGTAACATACAACCAATATTGGGGCACCATACCATAAGCTACAAGAATTTCATGTCCCCCTAAACAAGGTATCCTCCATTGATAACATATAGATATATATATATATATATAATAAGTTCTTTACTTTCATTTACATTTGCAGATACATTCATCATCCATCCAAGAAAATTTATATCCTCCATTGATATAAATGAACCTTGTCATTTGACCAAGCTTCATCAATGTCTCCCATTCAATTCAAAATCTACGCATCTAGGTGAAAGGGAACAAACATTTCACATACCTGTGCTCCAAGAAACTCGCACCATAATTTTCCCACTCGTTGATATCTCCCAATGCCGATACATGCAAAAAATAGGAATTGAGAACCTTGCAGATTAATAAGGCTAAAAAGAGAAAGGAAGCAGGGGAAAGAGTTTGCTAAAGGCTCCATTTCATGCATCACAAGTCTTCTTTCCCAAAGCACTCAATACTTTCTTTTTAACTTTAGCATAGTAAACAAACCAATGAGATTCCAATCTTCAAAACAATAAAAGATAATAAAAGAAATAAACAACTAATATGGGAAGCTGGCACACCTGCAAGCTTCACTGTGAAGAGTCCAAAAACTTGTGGGAAAATTCCTTGCAAAATGTCATTTCGTCCTGCAAATACTTTGAAGAAGCATGATTGGAACATGTAGCAAATAAAAAATTGAAAGAAAAAACATAATGAAGAAAAAAAAATTGTAGAAAATATTTTAAGATCATTTTAATGTCATGAAAAAAAAAATCTCTATTAATTAAGAGGGGGAAGGTACATGAGAGACCGGTTTTAATGGATACAACAAGAAATTTATATGTCAGGAATATGATTCCAGGTCAACAAACAAGAACAAGTGATGCTGAACTTTGCTATTCATCCCTTCTTTTCGCCAGTGAATATGTGAAATCCAAATTACAAAGAAACAAAAATTGAATGTATCAATTGTAGTTCTCATGCATAAGGAGCCTTAGAACTTAAGTAGTGAATGGTTTGGAAATTTGCAAGGACTAATGAGAAAAAAGACTGGGCTGAAATCCAAGTAGTTAAAATAAAATTCTCAGGTAGATTAAAATTCCAAGTAGAAAAAAGACTAGGCTGAAATTAAATGGATTTCTGGAGTTCTTGTCAGTAGAACAATGATGCTCAGCTGCAAGCAACAAAATTAAAAGTGAAACTTATAACATGTTTCAAATGGAAAATGAAATTGAGCAATGCTACAAAGATTAGGTTGATATAAATTTTGAATACTTGTACATAAAGTTTAAGAGCATGTTTGGTGGATGGTTGAAAATGAATTCATCTTATTTTCGTTATTCATAAATATATATTAGATATCACATAAAATGAGATTAAATCATTTTCATTGCAACCAAACAGGTCTTAATTATATTCTTGATAATAATATATAATAAATAAATATCTAACAAGCATCATATAATCGGCCTATTGAACATAAAGTAAAGAAACTTCTCTGCCTTGACATTAAATAATGGGTGTGAGTAAGAGTATGTTTTTAAAACATATATTCTCTCTTGGTTCCAATCACCTAATATATAAGAAAATGTATTCTAGTAGCTAAACTATGACCTAAACAAAATGAATATAAATGCTGCCAGACATAAGAAGAAATCTCTGCAAAGACATGTCCATAAGATAGATGGTCACCAAGGATACCTAATAGGCCTATTGAACATATATAACAAGCATTTTATTTTGGTTACAACTCACATTGGGTGTGGGCAACATTGTCATACCAATGTAAGAAGCATTAATTAGATTCAACTTTTCATGTAGAAATAAGCTTTCTTACTTGTTCATAGATGCTTCTATCCTTAGTGTTGGCATTTATCATCTATCATTGCTTCTCATCTAAGGCATTCTAAGTGTCCGGTTCCTGTATGATGATATATCAACACTTGAACAACTTGCTAAGTTAGTTCAATATTAGATACATATTAGAGAAACAGGAGCAAATCTTGATTGTAACTTTGCAACAGAAAATGATGGTTAACATTAAGTAGATAAACCAGATGCAGCTGATAACTATTATAGTTTCATTCATACAACCTAGATCACACATTGTTCCTACTATCCAAGCTTCATTCGAAATAAAATCTTTGAAACAATCAGTGTAATGACGGAAAGAATAAACATAATTTATAATAGAAGCAAAGGAAATAAGAACTACCAAAGGATAGAGCAAAGGTTAGTGCATTATCAAACTGATTCAACATATCTGGCCAACTAAAATTCATGCACCTTAGAGAAAAAAGGATCCACACAATTCAGGAGCTCTATACCATCTTGTTGCAACATAATCCTATAAGCAAGGGAAATGTAATAAGTCCAATAATTTAGGAGCTCTAAAACATCATATTCTTGGACTTGTACCAGCTTTAAAAAAATAAGTCGAAGCCAACTACATATTCTTGGACTTGCATTCTTTTATAAGCACCATAGATGCAATCATGTTTCATGGACCATTCATAAAATACACATATTGGAGATTATATTGCACCACCATTGCTAGGCTTTTGATGCCATAAAGTTAGTAAGTGCCATACACACACGCATGTTTATATGAACCCCACATTTGATTGATGGTTCATATTAAAATATTGCAATTGCTAATCTTGGCAATCCTTCCATGGGGCCCGCCTTTTCCCATGTCTCTCAACTTTCAAGATATACTTCCATTAAAGATTCAGGGCTAGACAATACTTGTTAATAATATTTGAAGAGGTATGATCATTGATATGGATTTTTCTATCATGTAGGCCTCATCTTTGATTGCTCGCACATCCCAATATCACTTTCTCCAAACAATCCAAGCTAGCCATCTAATTCATGATCAAGAAATTGGATGATTTTGATTGATAGTATTGACAGAGATCTGATCCTTAATCTCAACCATCCATTGGTGAGATCCACCTTGAAGTTTAGTTTTTCATCTTTGTCAGTATCTCTTTCCCTGATAAGCAAAAAAGACAACAATCAGCAATAAAACGGGCCAAGGTTTATGTGGAATCTACTTTCGTACCAACGTAGTGGGAACCAACTACTAGTTATAAAATTCAAACAAAAGAAATAGACAAAGGATACACCTTCTGGGAAAAAAACACAAGCTGTAACACCTTATTCAGCCATGAGATTTGCAGAAAATGAATTTACATTCGAGACAAGCATTTAAAGCATTCTTTAAAAAAAAAACAGGAACCTTATTCTTGAATCTTGATATCAGAAATCCATAGTTATTGCAAGAAAGAAACCTTATGCTAAAGAACCCCTATGCTTGGAAGACAACTAGTTGTGAAGAAGGTGACCCATCTTATGAGTGGAACAACCTGATTTTTTAACCATGTGACCTTGTGGGGCCCAAATTTTCAACAACATAGATGTCCTGCACATGTTCCACATTGGCTCCAGAGATGGATTGTACATTAAGCTAAACTACAACTGATTGTAGGAGATCATTTGCACTTATAGATTCCAGATAGATTTAATTAATGTTTGAGACAGAGCATCAAACTTCTCACACAACTGAATTACATCAAAACCACAATATCCCGTCTATCTTTCTAAATGAATTCCACAAACATCTTAGTACAGTTAATGATTTCCACACAACAGAATCTGCTGAAACAACAGAAAAAGGGAAAAAATGATTGCAATACAACAATATGTAAGAACAAATTCAAACAAACTTACATTATCATACTTTAAACTATAAATAATAAATAAATAAATAAACTTCAAATCGATAATGACAAAATGGAAACTAGAATTTACCAAAAGTAAAGAGATTGGTGCTCCAATTCTCCTTGATCGGCAAAGGTTTTCCAGTTTCCAGCCTCATTTCGGCAATTGAAGAGCTTATGAAGAATGGTATCTTGAATTGTAGCTTCCAACAACAGAGAGATCGAAAATCCCCATAAAAGATTTTTTTTAAATGAATGTAGAATTAAGAAGTTTAGGAGAGAGAGAGAGAGAGAGAGAGAGAGAGAGAGAGAGAGAGAGAGAGATTTAAGATCTAAGAGATTTAGAATTTCCGAAATGAAAGAATAGGGTTTTGTGAATTAGGGTTTTGGAGAGAGATTCAGAGAGGAAAAGGGGATTATGGTAGATGATTCGAGAGGATACAATATTCTTGAGAGAGATATAGAGAGACCTTACATCACGGCTTTTTTAGGGCACGGATTGGGTACCCACCAGTATGGAGCTATAGAGAGAGAGAGAGAGAGAGAGAGAGAGAGAGAGAGAGAGAGAGAGAGAGAGAGAGAGAGAGGAGGAGGAGGAGGAGGAGGAGGAGATGAAAGGATTTTTTTTAAAGAGACAGAAAGGGAGTGGGAGATGAAGGGTTTTTTTGGGCGCGCCTCCATTTTGAGAGCGCGCCCAAATTTGGGGGTTTTTTTATATGACTCTGTGGACCCCACCATGATGTGTGTCACACATCTACCCCATTAGTCAGATGCATCATCCCATGGTGGGCCCAGGGATTAAAAATTAAATCAATTTATGACTTGTGTGGGCCACACCACATACAAAAGTTGAGAGGGGCTACTCTCCATTAAAACGTTCATAGTTATTTTTTAGGCCAACAGAGATGTGGTCCATAAATCTAGCCCATCCATTATGTGTGTGCCACTTGGATGAGGGCTCATACCAAGTTTCAGATGCATCCAAATTTCAGGTGGGACCCACCAAGTGCTTTTATATGTTTTAGGCATGTCTTCACATGATTTTAGATGGTATGGCCCACCAAAGTTCCGTATACGGCTGATTTTTGGGATATCCCATAATTTAAAGGGGACCCATCAAATGCATGGTGTTGATGTTTGACACACATCATGGTGGAGCCCACACAGCTTGACCTCAGGGGGACAGCATGGATTAAACACATACATCATGGTGGGGCCCCACAGAGTAAATGAAATTAGGATTTAAAAATGATACTAAATAAAATTATTTAATTAGGATTTTAGAATGAAATTAAGACTAATAATATCAAATATTCTTGGGAATTTCGAGGATCCTGTAAGGTCTGGACATATCACATGACAATATATATCTCAGGTGGACCACACCATTAAAAACTTCCTAGGGTCCAATGTAAGGTTTATTTGCTACTATTAATGAATGGATCAAGCTGGTTTTTGTTTTTTCCCATCATCTGGACCTGTATGACCTAATCAACAGATTGGATGTCAAATAAAAAGTACAATGGACCTTAGGAGGGTTTTAATGGTGGATATCCAATCACTATTGTGTTCATGTGGTGTGGTCCACCTGAGATTTATATCCCTCTCATTTTTTGTATTAAGCCCTAATATGATATGTAAAAATGGATCGACGGCATGGATGAAACACATACATCATGGTGGGACTCACGGAACACCGACCACCGACCATGGGGCTGGTGTCAGGGGGAGTAGCCAATCCATTTCCCTCTTGGACGCCCTACGGTGACGTCACCAAGTTTAAAACCCTCCTTATTTGTTCCCCTTATTTGTGGTGTGGTTCATTTAATTAATCTTTGGATATGAATCATTTTTCGGATAATTCTCTAAAATGATCTCGAAAAATGGATGAATAATGTGGGTTGATTCCGAATTTACGGTTAATCCAAAACTCAAGTGGACCATGCCACACGAAACAGTGTGGAAAAATGATTTCCACCGTTGATACCTTCCTTGGGCCCATAGTAATGTTTATTTGACATCCAACATGTTCATAATATCAAAAAGAAATCAATGAAGAGAAAATATAAAAATATATGAATTATTGTAGGCCAACTACGATGACAGTGTAAAATCCACCCCGTCCATCATTTTCTCCGATTCATGATAG
Source organism: Magnolia changhungtana (assembly GCA_030180095.1). Classification (NCBI taxonomy): domain Eukaryota; kingdom Viridiplantae; phylum Streptophyta; class Magnoliopsida; order Magnoliales; family Magnoliaceae; genus Magnolia; species Magnolia changhungtana. The sequence goes on along the minus strand of JASAUF010000053.1, from coordinate 229,470 downwards.
AATGAGATCTAAAAAATCAGATAGATCCATTGTCAAAGAAATGGAGAGAAGATACCACCATTTGTACCAAAGTAGCCCATGGACGGAGTGGATCTAAGTTGTACATCAGGTGAGTCCCACCGTGTACGTCTTTGATTCCAGCCTACTACTCAAGTGGATCACATATTTGTCTTCCCCAACCTTCAAACAACTGCCCCAAGCATATTAGCTATAGAACCTCGCATCACCCATATGCCCATAGTTACTTGAATCACAGTTTTTTTTTTTGTTTCTTTTTTGTTGGAAGGTATAATCTCAACAAATGATTCAAGAAGACTTCAAAAGCCTTGAAGCAGATACTAGAAAGTCAGATCTTTTGGCAAGAATGAAGCCAAATTAGCACCATATATAACACGATGATCTGCAATAGCATTCACCTGCAAGCATTCACAGTTTTGCCTAGGTGAGAGTTTGTAGAAGGCTTAAGATTGGAGGTTCCAGGCTTCCAAATAACTAACCAAGCAGAATATTTCTCACTTGCACATTTGACTTTTCACATCAATTTGGTCATCCTTGGCAGCAACTACAGTTAGTAGGGATGCTCCAATGGCCATGATTGCACCCTGCAGAACAGTCCATTGCAAATTTGGCAGTCAGACTCTCAATTGAAGAGGGGATAGTGTATTTAATTTTAAAAAACTAAAAAATAGAATCCCCTCGTTTTGTTTTTTTATTTTTCCTTTTCTCAAAGTGGGATTATGTATTTGATTTACGTGGTGCAATATCCAGGGAACTTCTTGAGGACACAGGAATCAGGAAATTCAATTTTCACCCATGGCATAGAATTGCAAGCGTTCCCTACACTTGTTAAAATTAAATGACACTAGCAATGCCACCGGTCCTTGGGCCAAGACATGACCCTGACTGCTTGTTGAGTGGACTGCTACTGAATTAGTTTAGTGAGTGTTTACACAAAAAAATATAATCATAAGACATCTACAAAAGTGCACTTCTTGCACGAATTACCTCAAATTTACAATACCTGTATATTACCAAATAATTATGAATGTTTTAATGGAGGGTAACCCCTCTCAACTTTTGTATGTGGTGTGGCCCACAATTATCACAGATTGACTTGATTTTTAATCCCTGGGCCTACCATGGAATGGTGCATCTGACTGATGGGGTAGATGTTTGACACGCATCATGGTGGGGCTCACACTACTCTCCCCACTATGGAGATTTCAAATAAACATTATGATGGGCATTACGATAGTTTCAACGGTGGGAATCACTCTCCCTGCTGTTTTCTGTGGTGGGGTCCACTACATCTTTTTATGTGACTCATTATTTGGCATGCCCTAAAATAATATCTCAAACTAGATGGACGGTGTGGATACAACACATACATCACAGTGGGGCCCACACAACTTGGTGACGTCACTTCAATAACCAACACGCTACTCAACCTGTTGAAGCGCGCCCGCCCGTGAGACTCTTTCTCTCTCTCTCTCTATCTCTATCTCTGTCTCATGCCCTCTCCCTCCTCTCGCTCTCTAACTCTCTCTTCCTCTCTCTTTGATCTCTCCATACGATCCTCTCTTTGTCTCTCTCGCATCCTCTCCCTCCTCCCTCTCTCTGTCTCTCTCTGATCTCTCTTGCGGTCCATTGCCGAACACCCTACCCACACACGCCCTCTCTCTCTCTCTCTCTCTCTCTCTCTCTCTCTGAAGCTCGGTTGAAGGTCATGAACGACAGTGAGGTATCTCTCTCTCTCTCTCAATCCCAATATCGATTTAGGGATTTGGGGATTGAAGTACTCAAGGATTTGGGGATTTAGGGTGTGTTTGGGCAGTGGGATTAGAAGGGATTAGGTGGGATGGAATTGCAATTGGTCCATGTTTGGCACTGGGCCCCATGATTGGAAACCCCCTAGAAAAGGAACTCCCATGATTAGAAACCCCCTGGATTCAAAACCCCCGTGATTAGAATCCACGGTGCCAATTGACCCTAAGGGACTGTTTGGGAGTGTGGATTTGGAACCCCCTCGATTTGGAATGGGAGGTGTTCTTATCATGATCCGGTTGCAATCCAAGTGGTGCCTCTTGCTGGTGGCTGTTCTTTGGCATGTGTGGTCACATGGATGTATTCTAGCAGACATTCATCTTTGGATTTTCGAAATCCAATCTCATGTATGATGAAATAAGGTCTGTTAGAGATTTGCTAAGCCCATGTACAAGGCCTACCCTCTAATGGCATCACATGTGCCACCATGGCAAATAATGCAATATCAAAGCCATCCATCAGGTTGGTCCAGCTTTCAAGATGTTCTCACCCAAAAAATCAGGCTGAAGGAGTAGAGCATACATACCATCCTAACAGTGAGCATCTGAGTAGTAAGCAGTGCATAGGCTGGCTCCCATTGTGAAAATGATCATATACAAAAAAAAAAAAAAAAATCACCTTGGTTCACTCATCATGTTGTGTATGCATACAAGTTGCATTTGGACTATTGGATACTTGATCAAATCCATCTGTAAAATGGTCTTTTTTCATAGCTGTTTATTTTCAAACTATTGATGGATGGTTAGAATGACCTAATAAAAGTGGTGATTTAGCACCATAAGCGATCCATTATGGAGCCAATTGAGTATACGAATCAAATTGTTGATTGCACCTTTCTTTTCTATAAATTATAAAATGGTCCAATAAGTGTGATGTTTTCATGATAGTCCATGAATATGTATGCTTGATCTAATGGACAGTCCAAACCCTATGGTTGGAATGTTCAACTGTCCTGATGGACCCTGATATCACTGCATTTTTGGTATCAGCGCCTTGTGATCATATACAGTATGTATTTGTGTGCCTATATACATGCGATGGAATTGAATTTGTTGTCGCATTACATTTTTCTTTCTCGTAGGTGCCACTAAATTAGATCCTTTTATTTGGCAAGGTTTTTGAAGTTGTTTTGTTTTAGATGGATAATGTGCATTATATGAGTTGAAGGTTTTGTTAACATTGCTCATGTTATGGGATTATCTGTGATGAATGCATGCATGTTGAATAATGTTATTGGCTTTTACAAAGCTTGTGAAATTATTTTGATTTAGTTGGGGTAATGTGCATTATATGATTAACCCTTTTAAGTTTGAGGTTTAATGTCACTCTCATTATAGGACTGACTGTGATGGAGGCATGCACATCAAATGACGTTATTTGCTTTTACCATTGTTGGCAGTCTTGTCTGCTGATTCGTGATGTATATGCATTTAGAGAGTTGACATTTATGCCTCCGTGTTATATATATATATATATATATATATATATATATATATATATATATATATATATATATATATATATATATATATAATTCCTTTGGCAACCAACCATTACAATATCTATATATGGATGAAGGCATAAAAACAAGGGCTTTTGTAATTGCCATTTCTCGATTATATATACGCGCATGCAGATTTAATTACACCTAGTTTTTGCAATTGTTAGTAGTTCACATGCTTCTTATATCCTGCTTGTTTTATCCTTGCATCACCCATATGCCCATAGTTACTTGAATCGAAGATTTTTGGGGTACCTTGTATACCCCATCCACAACATGACATATCATTGCTAGGTTTGGGTCACCAGAAGGTCTGTTGTCTATGTAACTCATTGGCTGAGTAAGGTGCTTGATTGAACATTGCAAAATTTTCTCCGTAGGGTATATCTAGGATTCTAGATGTCTCATTCTTAGCCATTCTTGCAGAGAGTGTGCCAATCAAGACGGTCAACCGGCAATGCGCGTCTGGACTTCAAGCAGTAGCAGATGTTGTGGCAGCAATAAAGTTTGGTTTTTATGAAATTTGTAAGTTAATTCTCTTGAATATGCATGTTCATGCTTATGAAAATGTTAGTCTTCGAGCTTCTCTGATGATATTTCTCTTCTAAAAATTCATAGGCATAGCAGCTAGAGTTGAATCCATGTCCATCGATGTTGGAGCTCATAAACCTACTTTCAATCCTCAGGTATTGCTAATCGTTTTATTAAAATTATGTTTCTTCTCATAGATAAACAAGCATTATGAATGACTGATTTACTGGAGCTCTTTAATTTTCTTTCTTCAAGAGATTGTGCAAAACAATTTCAGTTCCACCCATCTTTCCAAAAAAAGGAAAGGAAACTAGCTTGTAAATGAAATGCATGGAATGTAATCTAAAATCAAAGGGTAGAATTAAAAATGGAGAAATTTCATTTGCAGAAAATCTCAATTTGGTAGATGCCCATATTCTCTATCAAATGCTAGTAAGATTTAAAGTACTTTATCCTCTTCAAAAACATTTGGTGATTACAAAAGTTTAATTTAAGGGTATTTAGGGGGGGCAACATGTCATCTCCACCTGGGTGTGTTTGGATGGACTATCAAATGCAATTGCAATTATTCATCTAATGAGGAATTGCAATTTCATTAGTTTCAAGTTGGACTTGAAATGAATGTAGCTGGAATTTGATGGTTAATCCCTCAATACAAATACTAGGAAACATGGTTATTTTCTGTCATTTCCTCTTGATCAAACTGAACACTGACAATTCAATTCACTTGTGCATCTAAACACATGCATCCTCAAATGAGAAAAACTAAAAAAATAGAATTGTAACAAAAATAGCAGAATTGATACAATTCTTGGCATTGTTTCATCAGATCCAGATAGTAAACCCATGGATTAATTTATAGTGTTTGCATGTACTTAAAACAGCTACATAACCATCTCACTAAGCATTTAAAATCACTGGAAGAAGAAGAAGAAGAAGAAGAAGAAGAAGAAGAAGAAGAAGAAGAAGAAGAAGAAGAAGAGAGAGAGAGAGAGAGAGAGAGAGAGAAGAGAGAGAGAGAGAAGAGAAGAAGAAGAAGAAGAAGAAGAAGAAGAAGAGAGAGAGAGAGAGAGAGAGAGAGAGAGAGAGAAGAAGAAGAAGAAGAAGAAGAATAAGCAGGAGAGAGAGAGAGAGCCGATAAAAACAGCCTTTTTCTTTTCTTTTCTTTTTTTTTTTTGATAGAAAGATACTAACAGTTCATAGAAATCCTTTTCATTCAATCAGACCCATAGAAGTAAAGCCATGAATTTAGATTTTTTATGGCATTTACATGTACTATAAAGAGCTATGCCAATCTCCCACAAGCATTGGTATCACTATATATATATTAAAGAAAAAAAGGAAAAAACAGAATCATAGCAATGACACAAATCACACAATCCCAGCTATTAATTCATCAGCCAGACTACAAGAACCTTGAATTATAATGCTTTATATCATTCACATGCACGAAAAAAAGAAAGACATACATATGCATTTCAATCACTGAAAAGAACCATAAGCATAGGAAAAACATAAGAATTCAAATAAAATCAACAATCATTTCTTCAAACCCCAATTCCAAAATCTTGATTGGAGATGCATTTTAAAGTGTTACATATTTCCCATAAGCAATTAAATCATTAAAAAATAATAAATAATAAAAAACTGAATCATAGTAAGAGCAGCACAAATCACATAATCCCACGCTGTAAAATGTTGAATTAATTGAGAACTAATCGCCTACAGGCGCCTGCATCACTATTTGTAGTACTGGGTCCATACACATACATATTTTTAGTACTGTCAAAAAGTGGTGACTTGGGCAACTCCGATATTTTCAGAAAACAAAGGAACATGGGCTTTTATTTCTTATCCTTTTTTTTTCCATTGTTGTTAGAATCATTCCTTGCAACTTGGAATTGTGATCCTATAAATATTTTTAGGCAGTCTAGCAAGTTGTTTTGATCCAAGCGTCTGCTCTATTAGCTGTTCTTTTATATGATATCATCTTCAACCGGAAGGATTTCCATCTTGATTTTATTGTTTTGTTTGGAATTACAGCATGTTCACTGACTCTTGCAAGAGGCTAAGGATCATGAAGGGTTTAGAGGCAATTAGACTAGGTAGGTTTACAAGATTTAGACAACATAGCATGCCATGTGGTGTCGGTAGCTTGTTTTCATAATTACCAAGATACCACACTCCTTAGCAACCACCCAATGGCCCACCAGCCCATTGGTGGGTTAGTGTTGTACTACATGCATCTCCCTTTGCTCTCAACCTCAAAAAATGACCAAAATGAGTGATGTGTTGTGTCTTGGTGGCCTTTCTCATCATTCATAATTGCACTTTTGATTGTTCCTTTGAAGAGATCTGTTGTTTTCGATCTAGTGGGAGTTAGTTCATTCATTGAATAGAAATAGCATTGAACTAGGTGCTGTTGTGAATGAGGTGTAGCTTGGAAGTCACACAGATCATAAGATACTAACATTTTGATTTGGCCTGCCAAATTCAGCTACTTTCCATTTTCTTTCTAATTGTACATTTCATGGTAACTCGAGGAAATATTAGGATTATCTGATAAGTGCAATTTTAAGGTTATAATCCTTCATAAGGTTAGTTTCTTATCATTGTTGAATGCTTTATTAATATCTTTTGTACATTCATTCATTGAATGGGATCTTATTAATTCATGTTATATACTCTTTTATGGTGATTCCAATGCATTAGGACTACCTGATGAATAGTCTGGAAGATTGGCTTTCATCCATAAAAAAATAGATGCCTACCTTATTTTTAAATCTATTAGCTCAAAATTGATGGAATAGACCCGGATGTGCGCCAGAGCTATCTGGATGTTGAGCGGGGGTCCCTGGAAGATGGGAACCGTTGTTATGACCATGATGAAGCTGTCAATTTCCTATGGACAGCATTGGAGAGGCCTGACCATTTGGATAGATCGTGTTTATGTATTTGCTCGAAATTAATGGAGCAGACCCGGATGTGTGTCAGAGCTATCCGGATGAGCGGGGGTCCCTAGAAGGTGGGAACCGCTGTTATGACCATGATGAAGCTGTCCATTTCCTATGGACAACATTAGAGGGGCCTGACCATTTGCGCTGATAGCCGTGTTTATATCTGTATTTGCAGGGACGACACCCTTAACCTAAACCACACCCTAAACCTATAACTATAGCCTATAACCTGAACCAATAACCTACACCTACAACTTATAACCTATAACCTAAACTCAATTCCTTAAACTTTAACCTATAACCTAACCTAAACACATACTTATAACCTAAATCTATTCTCAAATCCCTAACCTAAACCCAAACCCAAACCAAAACCTATAACCTTAACCTAAACCTATAACCTAAACTTATAACCTTAACCTAAACCTAAACCTATAAACTAAAACCTAAACCTATAACTTAAACCAAAACTTATAACCTTAACCTAAACCAAAACCTATAACTTAAACCTTAACCTATAACCTATAACCTATAACCTAAAACCTATAACCTAAACTTATAACCTTAACCTAAACCTAAAACCAAAACCTAAACCTATAACTTAAACCTATAAGCTAAACCTAAACCTAACCGTAAACCTAAAACCTAAATATATTCTCAAATCCCTAAACCTAAACCTACACCTAATCCCAATCTCAACTCCCTAACGTAAACCTAAACCTAAACTTGAAAACCCAAGCCTAAACCCGATCCCGATCCCGAACCCGAACTCGATTTCCTAAACCTAAACCTTAACCTATTCTCAAATCCCTAAACCTAAACCTACACCTAATCCCAATCTCAACTCCCTAACCTAAACCTAAACCTAAACTTGAAAACCCAAGCCTAAACCCAATCCCCCGACCAGTCACCCGATTTCTTAAACCTAAACCTTAACCTATTCTCAATTCCCTAAAGCTAAACCTACACCAAATCCGAATCTCAACTCCCTTACCTAAACCTAAACCTAAACATGAAAACCCAAGCCTAAACCCTATCCCGAACCCGAACCCATTTCCGAAACCTAAACCTTAACCAATTCTCAAATTCCTAAACCTAAACCTACACCAAATCCTAATCTCAACTCCCTAACCTAAACCTAAACCCGATCCAAAACCCGAACCCATTTCCTAAACCTAAACCTTAACCTATTCTCAAATCCCTAAACCTAAACCTACACCAAATCCTCATTGCAACTCTCTAACCTAAACCTAAACCTAAACATGAAAACCCAAGCCTAAACCCGATCCCGAACCCAAACCCGAACCCGATTTCCTAAACCTAAACCTTAACCTATTCTCAAATCCCTAAACCTAAACCTACACCAAATCCTAATCTCGACTCCCTAACCTAAACCTAAACCTAAACTTGAAAACCCGAACCTAAACCCGATCCCGAACCCGAACCCGGTTTCCTAAACCTAAACCTTAACATATTCTCAATTCCCAAAGCTATAACCTATAACCTATAACCTAAGCATAAACCTAAACCTAAACCTATAACCTTAACCTATAACCTAAACCTATAAGCTTAACCTAAACCCAAAACCTATAACCTTAACCTAAACCAAAACCTATAACCTAAACCTTAACCTATAGCCTAAACTTATAACCTTAACCTAAACCTAAATCCAAAACCTAAACCTATAAACTAAAACCTAAACCTAAACCTAAACTTATAGCCTAAACCAAAACCTATAACCTTAACCTAAACCAAAACCTATAACCTAAACCTTAACCTATAACCTATAACCTATAACCTATAACCTAAACCTAAAACCAAAACCTAAACCTATAAGCTAAAACCTAAACCTTAACCTATTCTCAAATCCCTAAACCTAAACCTACACCTAATCCCAATCTCAACTCCCTAACCTAAACCTAAACCTAAACTTGAAAACCTAAGCCTAAACCCGATCCCGAACCCCAACCCGATTTCCTAAACCTAAACCTTAACCTATTCTCAAATCCCTAAACCTAAACCTACACCAAATCCTAATCTCAACTCCCTAACCTAAACATAAACCTAAACATGAAAACCCAAGCTTAAACCCGATCCCGAACCCGATTTTCTAAACCTAAACCTTAACCTATTCTCAAATCCCTAAACCTAAACCTACACCAAATCCTAATCTCAACTCTCGAACCTAAACCTAAACCTAAACTTGAAAACCCAAACCTAAACCCGATCCCGAACCCGAACCCTGTTTCTAAATGTAAACCTTAACCTATTCTCAATTCCCAAAGCTATAACCTATAACCTATAACCTATAACCTAAACCTAAACCTAAACCTAAACCTATAACCTTAACCTATAACCTAAACCTATAACCTTAACCTAAACCCAAAACATAAACCTAAACCTAAACCAAAAAACCTAACCTAAACTAAACTTATAACCTTAACCTAAACCTAAAACCAAAACCTAAACCTATAACCTAAACCTATAAACTAAAACCTAAACCTAAACCTAAACCGAAACTTATAACCTAAACCAAAACCTATAACCTAAACCTAAACCAAAACCTATAACCTAAACCTTAACCTATAACCTATAACCTATAACCTAAACTTATAACCTTAACCTAAGCCTAAAACCAAAACCTAAAATCTATAAGCTAAAACCTAAGCCTAAACCTAAACCTAAACCTTAACGTATTCTCAAATCCCTAAACCTAAACCTACACCTAATCCCAATCTCAACTCCCTAACCTAAACCTAAATCTAAACTTGAAAACCCAAGCCTAAACCCGATCTTGAACCCGATTTCCTAAACCTAAACCTTAACGTATTCTCAAATCCCTAAACCTAAACCTACACCAAATCCTAATCTCAACTCCCTAACCTAAACCTAAACCTATAACCTAAACCTATAAGGTAAAACCTAAACCTAAAATCTAAAACCTAAATGTATTCTCAAATCCCTAAACCTAAACCTACACCAAATCCTAATCTCAACTCCCTAACCTAAACCTAAAACTAAACTTGAAAACCCAAACCTAAACTCGATCCCGAACCCGAACCCAATTTCCTAAACCTAAACCTTAACCTATTCTCAATTCCCAAAGCTATAACCTATAACCTAAACATAAACCAAACCTAAACCTATAACCTTAACCTATAACCTAAACTTATAACCTTAACCTAAACCTAAAACCAAAACCTAAACCTGTAACCTAAACCTATAAGCTAAAACCTAAACCTAAACCTAAAACCTAAATGTATTCTCAAATCCCTAAACCTAAACCTAATCCCAATCCCAATCTCAACTCCCCAACCTAAACTTCTAAACCGGATCTCGAACCCGAAACCTAAACCTTAACCTATTCTCAAATCCCTAAACCTAAACCTACACCAATCCCAATCCCAACTCCCTAACCTAAACCTAAACCTAAACATGAAAACTCAAGCCTAAACCCAATCCCGAACCCGAACCCGATTTCCTAAACCTAAACCTTAACCTATTCTCAATTCACAAAGCTATAACCTATAACCTAAACCTAAACCTAACCTAAACCTAAACCTAACCTAAACCTATAACCTTAACTTATAACCTTAACATAAACCCAAAACCTAAACCTTAACCTAAACCAAAGCCTATAACCTTAACCTAAACCAAAACACTCGTAACCTAAACCTTAACCTAAACTTATAACCTTAACCTTAAAACCAAACCTAAACCTATAAACTAAAACCTAAACCTAAACCTATACCTAAACCTATAACCTATAACCTAAACCTATAACCTCAACCTAAACAAAAACCTATAACCTAAACCTTAACCTATAACCTATAACTTATAACCTAAACTTATAACCTATAACCTAAACCTATAAGCTAAAACCTAAACCTTAACCTAAACCAAAACCTGTAACTTAAACCTAACCTAAACTTATAACCTTAACCTTAACCTAAACCTAAAACCAAAACCTAAACCTACACTAATCCTAATCTCAACTCCCTAACCTTAACCTAAGCTTAAACTTGAAACCCAAACCTAAACCCGATCCCGAACCCAAACTCGATTTCCTAAACCCTAAACCCTAAACCTATTCTCAAATCCTAAAACCTATACTTATAACCTGAACCTAAACCTAAACCTGGAGGAGCTGGCGAGGCAGAGGGAGGAGCAGGAGAGGCAGAGAGAGGAGCAGGAGAGGAGGATAGAGGATCAACTGGCGGGGCAAAGGAGAATGGAGGAGGAGTTGGTGAGGCAGAGGGAGGAGCAGGAGAGGAGGATGTAGGAGATGCTGGTGGAGCATGAGCGACGGATGACGGAGATGTTTCAGGCTTTCGCTACACGCTTACCCACCGATGCTCCACCACCTCTGCCTTCATCTTTGTGATTTTTTGTTTATTTGTTTATGTTAATTTTACATGTATTTATGCGTGAATGAATGTGATGCAGATAAGATTGTTTGTGTTTGGATGAATGTAGTTTATGTAGTCTGGGTTTAGATGGATGTGAATGTGAATATGATGAAATGTGTATATCAGGATGAATATGATGGAATATATTATTAACATGTGTATATCAGGAATTTTGTACGGATTTTGAGCTAGAATTTTTTTTTTTTTTAAAAGAAACTTTTGGCAACGAAAATTTTCGTTGCTAAAAGATATGCTAGTTTATTTTTAGCAGTGAAAATTTTCGCTGCTAAAAGTCCTGTACACTACAAGACTTTTAGCAGCGAATATTTTCGCTGCTAAAAACAGAAAGTTTTTTTGTAAAGGCTAAAAGTTAAAAATTTTTAGCTGCGAAATGTTTCGCTGCTAAAAGTTTTATAGTGTTTTTTAGCGATAAAAATTTTCGCCGCTAAAAGTTTATATAGTTTGGGTTTAGATGGATGTGAATGTGAATATGATGAAATGTATATATCATGATGAAAATGATGGAACATATTGTGAACAGGTGTATATCAGGAATTTTGTATGAATTTTGAGCTGGAATATTTTTTTTAAAAAAAGAAACTTTTGGCGACGAAAATTTTTGTTGTTAAAAGATATGGTAGTTTATTTTTACTAGCGAAAATTTTCGCTGCTAAAAGTCTTATACAGTACAAGACTTTTAGCAGCGAATAATTTCACTGCTAAAAACAGAAAGATTTTTTGTACAATTTTAAGGTCAAAAGATGAAAATTATTAGCTGCGAAAAGTTTCACTGTTAAAAGTTTTATATATTGTTTTTTAGCGACGAAAATTTTCGCCGCTAAAAGTTTATGTAGTTTGGGTTTAGATGGATGTGAATGTGAATATGATGAAATGTGTATATTAGGATATATATGATGGAATATATTGTTAACAGGTATATATCAAGAATTTTGTACGGTTTTTGAGCTGGAATATTTTTTTTTTCAAAAGAAACTTCTGGCGATGAAAATTTTCGTCGCTAAAAGATATGTTAGTTTATTTTTAGCAACGAAAACAGAAAGTTTTTTGTATTTTTTAGCGACGAAAATTTTCGTCGCTAAAAGTTTTAGAAAATGTTTCGATTCTTTAGCGACGAAACGTTTCGTCGCTAAAAGTGTCATATAGGATTTTTAGCTGCGAAAATTTTTGCAGCTAAAAGAAATTTATTCCAATTCAAAGTAAAATGTTTGGAGCATTTAGCGACGAAAATTTTCGTCGCTAAAAGTCTAATGCATGATTTTTAGCTACGAAAATTTTCGTCATTAAAAGTTTCGTCGCTACAAGTACACTTTTACCGACAAAAATTTATTTCATCGTTAAAAGTGACTTTTAGCGAAGAAAATGTGTTTCGTCGCTAAAAACCCTCTTTCTTGTAGTGACCTTCTAAACATTTGACTTCCTTACAGTACAATTGAAATTATCCAACTCCTGTGAATGTGCACCATAGATTGCTTTTTTAGTATCCCTGCAAAAGCTACAATAAAAGATAAGAGGTTAACAAAGGCATGCAAGGAGTAAGAACTAAGAAAAGAGGTACTATCTGACGCTCAATCAAAAGAATGATGCATTTCTTTTTTTTACCCAACAATGGCACAGGTAAGCCCACTTTGTGCAGCCTATGCTGTCAATCTGTGGGCCTAATCATGGGATGGGCCATTCCATAATATGTTTCCTATCAAATCAGGCTATCCATCCAAGGAAAATGGACAATTACAACCAATGGTACACATTTAACAGGAAGCAAACAAAGTTCGGATCATTTGATGGCAGAGATTTTTGGGGTATCTCCCATCAACCATGAGACTCACCATTTGAAGTATGAATGATTTGGGTAACAAAATCTTGGCCCCATATTTCCAGTTTATTGAGCTGGGAGGATGCTCAATCAAACATTGTGCATTTTCTCTATGAAGAGGCAATAGGGTGACATGTGAATGAGGATATAGTATCACGCACCTGCATGCTTCCTTGTTGAATCTCTTCTCATTAATGCCATACAAGTCTTGAAATATCTCTGGTTCAACTCGACAAAAATATGGTCTGTCTACAATAACAGCTAGAGACAATGTCAACATTGAAGAACTATGCAACCAAGGCACATACAACAAGCAAAGAGTTCTCACCAGGGTAAATGGAGCATGTACGTGTGGTTTTCTCATAGTGTATGCACCATCCATCAGGACCTACCAAACTCCTATAAAGCTGCAATTCATGAACATATGGAGGAAAAAAAATATTGGAGGTGAGAAATAACTTAATATTATATTCAACATTTTATCAAAGACGCATGTTCTGTAGTGTGTGTGTGTGGGGGGGGACTTACGGGCCTTGAATGAAGGTGATTTGGCTTAATTTCAAAGATAGGCTGCTGCTAAATGCCTTAACTATTTGTAATGTTTTCAGTTCATTTAGATTACTACAGAACTAAACAATTTCACTACAAGAAAACCCACTTTTACCAACAAAATTTTTGCGAACGAAAAAATTTCATCGGTAAAAGTACGTTTTTACCGACGAAATTCTTTTTCATCGGTAAAACTGCACTTTTACCGATGAAATTTTTTTCGTCGGTAATAATATTTTTGCCGATGAAAATTTTCATCGGTAAAAGTATTTTAATTTTTAAGATAGAAAATTTTCACGCTATTTTGAAAATTTCGCAGTAAGACTTACTGACGAAAATTTTCATTGGTAAAAAGCACAAAACCACTTCTACCGACAAAAATTTTCGTCGGTAAAAGTGTTATGTTTTTAACGTAGAAATTATCGCCCTGAGTTTTACCAACGAACTAAAACCGTCGGGAAAAATGGTTTTATCGACGAAAATTTTTGTCAATAAAAGTGTTGTTTTTAACTTAGAAAATTTTGCCCTGAGTTTTACCAACGAAAATTTTTGTTGGTAAAAGTATTTTAATTTTTAAGATAGAAAATTTTGGCGGTGTTTTGAAAATTTCAGGGTAAGACTTTTACTCACGAAAATTTTCGTTGGTAAAAAGCACAAAACCACTTTTACCAACGAAAATTTTCGTTGGTAAAAGTGTTATGGTTTTCACTTAGAAGTTTTCACCCTGAGTTTCACCGAAAAACTAAAACTGTCGGGAATAATGGTTTTATCGACGAAAAATTTCGTTGTTAAAACTATTATGTTTTTAACTTAGAAATTTTTGCCCCGAGTTTTACCGATGAACTAAAACCGTCGGGAATAATGGTTTTATTGACGAAAATTATCGTCGGTAAAAGTGTTATGTTTTTGTCTTAGAAATTTTTGCCTTGAGTTTTACCAGCAAACAAAAACCGTTGGGAATAATGGTTTTACCGACGAAATTTCCGTCCGTAAAAGTATTTTTGTAAGACTCATATCCTAGTCTGTACCATTCTGTTGGCTTCTGCGGTCCTACCGGTCGAATTCCGGCAATTCTTGACTCGCATCCGACGTTGCGCGCCATCCTAAGCCGAGTCCTGCATACCAAAGTCGGCTCGAACTGAAACTTGTATCCTAGCGACCTCGCCGTTGCCGCGGTTCCAACGCTGCGACTCGCGCACCGTACTGATGCCTAGGTTGGAAGATGTTTGTTTGCGTCCTTTCCGAAGAAACACCGCATGTTGTGAATTACGAGGAAATCTCTACGAGATGTCTCATCAAATCATGTCAAGTACACACCATGTTATGAGTACAACAATCCATCCCTCCGTTTTCACAAGTCAACTCTCTCTCTCTCTCTCTTAACCATCCCTCTTTTACAAAAATCAAACCAAACCATACCTCCACATCACCCTTCCTTACAACCACCATGTCACCCATCCTTATCACCCCATCACTCCTCTCTCTCTCTCCCTCATTTCTCAAAATCTCTCCCAAGCAACATCATACGTCCAAGCTCTCTCCCTCTCCCCAAACACCAAGTGTGGCCCACCCTCTCATCTCTCATCCCCACCATCAAACTCCCATCTAGCTCCATCAAAAGTCAAGCAAAGGAGCTTAGGAGGCTAAGGAAGCAAGGTGAAGGCCTAGAGGTGGGTGATCCACCATTGATTTCAATTTTTGTACACACTTGTTGTGGGACCCACATTGATGTATGCAATGCAGAGAGGGGCCCATAGTGGCGGGGTCCCTCTATCTCGCCGTTTCTCTCTCTTTCTCTCCCTCTCTCTTCCTCTCTCTCTTGTATGGATGGTGTGTGTGTATGTGGCCCATCACGAAGTATATATTTTATCCACGCCATCTACCTTGTGGGACCCACCTAAAGGATCCGTTGGATGGACAAACACAAATATCGGCTCTTCTTGAGCTGGTGGGTTCTGCACGTGAGACCCATTTGATAACGGATTGGCTAGTGGGCATTGCAATGTGGGCCGCACCTTATTTGAGGTATGAGATTTATCCCCACCGTCCATCAGAAATGGTGGGATTTCACCATGAAAAAAAAATGTCCAACACACTGGACTATCTTGTTAAAAAAAAAGAAAGGAATGTATATGTAATATATATATATATATATATATATATATGATGAGGTGGGCCACACGTGTGGACCCACCAAGATACATACCTCATATATGCACCGTCCAGATCATGAGACTATCTGGATGGTGGCTTTTATTATAATATAATATATTATATTATAGGATATGATATATATATATATATACTATTGGTGGGCCACGTGCGTGGGACCCACCACTGATGTAAGTTTATATGCACGTCGTCCACTCATCAGACGGGTGGAGTCCACCGTGATGTATATTTGCATCCACACCGTCCGTTCATTTACACGAAGCCCCACATGATGTATGAGTTCTTCCAGCGTCGTCCATCCATTTGTAATCCAGACCACCCAAATGGACGATGGGCGCTGACTGGCTAATCTACCACACCACTTATATAGCTGTTGTTTCCAGTAGCAAATTCTGTGGGCCCCTGGACAGATTGGATGTCAAATAAACATTGTAGTGGGCCCCTGGCCCACTTGATCTCATAAACAGGTTGGGTGCTAAATAAACATTCTAGTGGGCCCCTGGTCCCGTGACCTTTTGAATAGATTGGATGAAAATAAATATTACAGTGGGCCCTACCCTAGGCCCATGTAACCTTATGAATAGATTGGATGAAAATAAACACTTCAGTGGGCCCTACCCTAGGCCCATGAGACCTTATGAGAAGGTTGGATTGAAAATAAACATTTTGGTGGGCCCCCTATTCATGTGGCCTTATCAACAGATTGGATAGTAAAATAAACATTATGGTGGGCTTCACATGAGGCCCACTTGGACGCATATGGGCTCATGTACTTAGGCCCATCTTGATGTATTTTTAGACCCATTATTAAGGCCCACTTTGATATATATGGGCTCATGTATTTAGGCCCATCTTGGCATGTATATAGGCCCAATGTTGAGGCCCACTTTGGTATATATATGGGCCTATGTATGTAGGCCATCTAGATGTATGTATAGACCCGTTGTTGGGGCCTACCTTGATATATATATAGGTCCACGTTATGAGGCCCATTTGAGGTATTTGTGGCCTATTGTTGAGGCCCACTTGATATATAAGGCCTATGTGATTAAGCCCATTTGATACACATAAAGCTTATGCTATTGGGCTCATTTTAATGCATTCTAAGGCCCATGAGTGATGGCCCATTGCAAAGTACCTAAGGCCCATTAGTGAGGCTCATTGAGGTGGCCCACTTGATGAATATAAGGCCCATATGATACAGCCCAATTGATGTAATTAAGGCCAATGGGGTGCAATTAGGTCCATTGCAATGCGTAATTCCTCTGTGGTGTATATAATGATGTTTATAACGTTCTCTTCGTTCTGATTTTCTTCATCTCCTCTCGCGCCGTCTCCAGCAACAAGATAACGATGCTTTGTTATGTCTTCCCTCCAAGGGGGAAATCTTAGAGGCGATCAAGAGTATCCCAACGGATGGAGCCGTGGATCCTGACGGTTTCTCTACCTCCTTTTTCCAAAGTAGTTGGAGCAT
Organism: Magnolia changhungtana; assembly: GCA_030180095.1. Taxonomy (NCBI): domain Eukaryota; kingdom Viridiplantae; phylum Streptophyta; class Magnoliopsida; order Magnoliales; family Magnoliaceae; genus Magnolia; species Magnolia changhungtana. Next base: position 212,219 of record JASAUF010000053.1, on the reverse strand, counting down.
TATAGGTGAAGATGTTCACAAAGCCGCCATAGCCTTCTTCTCCAAGGCGCCTATCCCCAGAGTTTTCAAGTCTACTCTCATTTGCCTAATTCCTAAATCTCCCTCAGCATCCAAATTCTCTGATTTCAGGCCAATTAGCCTTTGTAATGTGTTCTATAAAATCCCTGCAAAGACTATATCTAACTGTCTTGCTTGTCGCTTGCCTAAGCTGATTTCTCAGGAGCAAGGAGCTTTCGTTAAAGGGAAATATATCGCAGAAAACATTGCGCTAGCCCAGGAAGCGATGAGAGAGATCAACAGGAAAGTTAGGGGTGGAAATCTTATCCTTAAGCTGGATCTTGAAAAGGCATATGACAGAGTAAATTGGGCTTATCTCAAACAAGTTCTTCTCAGATTCGGTTTCAACGACAAAAGCGTGAAGCTCCTCGAAGAATGCTGGACCAATAATTGGTTCTCCGTCATTATCAATGGCGAAGCAACCGGTTTCTTCAAAGCATCAAGAGGACTCCGTCAGGGAGACCCTCTATCCCCGACTCTTTTCATCATTGCAATGGAGGCTTTCTCTACCAATTTGTCTAAGCTATTTGAGGAAGGTCACTGCCTTCCATTTCAGTTCTCGTAGGGTAGCCCCTCCTTGACTCACCTCCTGTATGCATATGACATGTTACTATTCCTGAACGCCAGTAAATCTTCGCTTAGAGTGATGAAGAATTTTCTGCACATCTTTCAAGCGGCGACAGGTCAGAAAATCAACGCAAATAAAAGCAGTTTTATTTGTTCTTCGAAATGGACTGCTTCAAAAATCAGGAACACGAAAGAAGAGCTGGGCTTTGCCAGAGCTAGAGACGGTATGATTTACTTGGGGGCCCCACTGCTCAGGGGTAGAATTAAGTCTTCCAACTTTCAAGGCTTAACGACCAAAGTCAGCAATCGAGTGGCGGGCTGGGCAGCTAGACACATTTCTCAGGCCGGTCGAGCGACGCTAATCCGTCATGTCTTAGCAAGATACCCTATTCACATAATGGCAGCTTTACATATTCCAGCCCAGGTAATTAGGAATTTAGAGAGTAAGTTCGCCGACTTCTTTTGGGGATGGGCTGAAGGCAGAAAGAAATTCCATAGGATTGCGTGGCGAAGAGTTTCCAAACCAAAAGAAGAGGGGGGCCTGGGAATCCGAAATCTTCGTGAGGTTTTAAATGCCCTCCGATTAAAGCTTGCGTGGATTGTTAAAAATGGAAATTTGCAGGGGCCGTGGGCAAAGCTGATGCGTCATAAATATGTCAACGATTTGCAAGAGACCCTTCTAGCGTCAGCCCAGTATAATGCCTCTCCTATCTGGAAAAAAAATCAAGGGGTTCTTTCCTATTATCCAAGAGTATTCACACTGGACAGTGGGACGTGGAGAAGCAAATGTCTGGAGAGACAGATGGTGCGATTTGGGTCCGCTGGAGCAGTATGTAGAAGGACACATCCTTATCCATTTGCATGATCTTCAGGTGAAAGACCTTTTGGGCAGGGCAGGGCCGTTACCTCCATCCAGGGTATTCCATTTCCTGCCCTAGCATATAATAGATGAAATTTTCTTAAGGGGTCTATCAACTTTCGAAGACCTGGCTGAGTGCATTTGGTCGCAGGATCCTTCAGGCACGTTCACTCTGCAATCTGCGTGAAAGCTGCTCAGAGGTTCTGAAGATTCGGTCACGTGGGGAGACTGGATTTGGCATAACAGTTTGCCCCCTAAAATATCTGTGTTCATTTGGAGGCTCCTGCAAAAGGCCATCCCGGTGGACAGCAGAGTCCAGGCAAAAGGTATAGCCCTGGCCTCGAAGTGTCGGTGTTGCCATCAAGAAAATTCTTATCAACACAGCAGGGAGACGATAAATCACCTCTTTTTAGAGGGAGTCCAGGTGGTGACAATCTGGACGCATTTCGAAAGGTTGTGCGGTGTCTCCGCTTCTTCCAGAATTTCAGTTTTTGTTAGAATCCTCCACTGGAGAAGTGCTAACGCTCCGGGCTCCGCTTCTCATCAGATCAGATTCATCCTCCCCCTCATTATTCTCTGGGAACTGTGTAGAGCCAGGAATGAAGCAACCTTCGGTGAGAAGACGATGAACGCCCGACACTCTATTCATCGGATCAATTGGTGGGCTTCCCAAGCTATTCAAAACTTTCAACGGCTGGGTCAATCCTCTATTAGGGACAATCAACCGTCTTTTTCCCCTTCTCCAAGGAAACCCAGATCTTCTTCCTCGGTAATCAAATGGTTGCATCCAACCCCTGGTTGGGTAAATTTGAATGTTGATGGGTCTGCGAGGGGAAACCCGAGTAACTCTGGCGGTGGTGGTATCTGCAGGAAGGACGACGGATCGATGATGTAACGACCTGTAAATTTTCGTACATTGGGTCGAGTACCACCTCGACCAGAAATCAATTAGGATTAAATCCTTTAGAAATTTAACAAAGTTAACTAAGTACTAAACTCAATTAGCCATGAAATCCGTTGGGATCGCTTTAAATACGATCTGCAAGACCCAAAACTTGCAAAACAAGTGACGCTAGGTTACCCTAAAGTTTAGAACCAAACTCATTTCCCGACTGCTCTCGGGAATGAAACGAAACTTCGTATTAGGTCTAGATCGTACATCGGAAGTCCGATTAACACGAAGCTAAGGAACTAGGACCGCCTCACTGGACTTGACAATCATCTCAAAAATCAGCTCCGATCGATGTCCCACGGCCATTTGTTTCGATCCGGAGCAAGGGAGTGTGAAAAATACTATTCCCATCCTAATAAAAATATCAGGAATAGTGATCTAGCATCGTTCGGTTGCACGTCATTATTAAGCAACCTGACCGTCAGAATCAGACCAAATTACACCCTCGGATTAAGAAAAATTTCAGGAACATTTACATGTACTTAGAATTTCTGATCGTGGCCCACTGACTGTTGAACTGAAAGTGGTCCGCCACGTGCGATCTGGGAATCCGATCAAGTCGAAAACATAATCCCACATAAATCCATAGATGGTGAGCTTAAGTCTGACGTTTGGCTCAAGGAGGGCCACCAGAACCACCCTTTTGAGCTAGAAAAGTGGCAAAATGCCTATATAAGCAGTCACCCTTGAACCTGAGTCTATTTTGGAAATGTTTTTGGCTATAAAAGGGGCTTACAACAGCCCCTCTCACAGCCATACGAATTTGGGAGAAAAACCCTAGAGAGAGAGAAAGAAAAGAGAGAGAAAAGCTTGGAATTTGTCGCTGATCTTCCTCCTACTGCTTTGGGTTGTCGCACGGCCTACACCGCCCCGTTCTAGGTGTTTTTCCGGCGGTATCCATCCTATTTGAAGGTAAGAAACCCTAACCCTAGGTCTGATTTGATGTAAGTTCGTTGTAGGGTATGTAAAGGCTAACCGATTCCGCTCTTTAGGCTAGAAAACTCCCGTATACGGAAGCTCAACGACCCTTGCTGATTCGTTGTGATTCCAAGGGCAAAGGTGAGGACTTTAAGTGTATAAGTTACAGTTTTCAACGCTTTCAATGTCAGATAATGATAGATTCATGATCTGCATGTAAATGCACATGTACAAAGTGCTTTCCGTTTCCTGTTTCGATTAACGTTGTAGAATATGGAATTTCACATATTCTTGGTATACATAGAAATACCGTACACGTATTTTTTTTCGGAAAATGTTTGACATGTTTATTTAATGTATGATTATATGATATATGGATGAAATACTAATTTGGCGAAAGGAATCGTTGAAATACATGTTCATGTGTAAATGTTACGTATGTTGAAATTGTGTATTCTAGAAATACCGTATATGTATTTTTTTTGAAAAAATGTATGACATGTTTATTTAATGTATGATTATACAATATATGTATAAAATACTAGTTTGGCGAAAGGAATCGCTGAATTACATGTTCGCTTGTAAATGCCTAGTATGTTGAAATTGTGTATTCTAGAAATACCGCATATGTGTGAATTTTGGAAATACAATTGTAACGATTATTTGCTGTATGATTATGATATACATGGGTAAAATACTCACGTGGCGAAGGGACAGCCCTAACACGTATTTTGCTAACATACATCATGTATGTTGGAATAGTATATTCTAAGTGTTTGTGTAGATGCTTGTGTGTGTAAATGCTTGAGTGTTAGTGCCTTAGAGAGGTGCCGATATAGGATTCCCGACTCCCTTAGGGACATGTAGGATCCCCTCCATGCGGTGGTTCGCTATAACCACTCACTTGTGATGTGTATGTAATCGTATCCCTATGTGTATAGTGCTTTACAACATGCTTTACAACATACTTTACTTTATGCTTTACTTCATGCTTTATAACATGCTTGCTAACATGCTTGTATTGCTTGTTTATCATGCTTTACTCCACATGCTATTGATGAGAACTGTTTGAGTTTGGGACTATGCCTATAGTCCAAACATTCGGTACCAGACTTGAGATTGTGGCTGAGATGCATGTCACCACAAAGGATGTGTCTGGCGAACCCGAGTCGTACTTCGGTTGGCGATAGTGGTTGGCCACACGGAGTGTTTTTGCGCTCCATATCACCTAACTGGTGGTGCACTCGAGCTAGTCAGGCTCGTCAAGTAAACCGAAGTGTATATGTGTGTTCACCATGTTTGGTCGCTACTGCTTGAACCTAGGGTACCAAACTTATCAGTGGCGATCCCGTTAATAATGGTACCTCGATCGGCTAAGACGCATGAGCCGGGCATGGTGGTATGGGACACTATGGTCGAGCTGTCGGCCTACGCTGGGGTCATGTGCCTCCCCGTAGTGACCATTGTGTAACTAGACTCGTGAGCCGAATACGGTGGTATGGGACACTGTATTCGAGCTGTCGATACTTACGGCGAGAGCCGAGTACGGTGAGACCTGTGCTCGTGCTGATGGGCGACGAGTCCTCCGTAGTATCTTCGAGTATACTCCAAGTGTCTGTGATTGGCGACGAGTCTTTCACAGCAACTAGAGTATGAGTTGAGTTGAGTACGGTGAGACCTGTACTCGAGCTGACGGCTAGTGATTGAGCTAAGTACGGTGAGACCTGTACTTGAGCTGACGGCCAGCAATTGAGCCGCATACGGTGAGATCTGTATCTGCGCAGACGGGTGACGAGCCCTTTGCGATGCCTTCACTACGCTTCTCAAACCATAATATCGTATGAGAATAGCTAGGATTGACGACCCTAGAATGGATCATGTTTGGGAATGATACAAGGGAGGTACCTTAGTTTCCCAATACTGCTATTTGAAATGGACTAATAATAACTCGGTAATCATGATCATCATCGCACCGCATGTGCTTAGTAGATGTGGCGCACTGAGGGAGTTAAGCATTCGCGAACGTAAGATGATGTCGCTTGAGGGTGGTTTGGCAAGGGCATACAGCATCATGTCATTTCATTTTCGCACTTAATAAGAGTAGTTAGAATTGTTTGATTTGTACTGCTTTATCATTACTGCTTGATTGAATTGATAACATGTTAACCTATGCTTTATTGTTTCACTGAGTTATCTACTCACTCCCACGTTACGGGACGGTGTTTGCAACACCCACCGGACTCTGTCAGCAGTGTATAGATGGTGCCTCGGTTCAGAGCCGGGCCCGACTTCGAGGAGGATCAGATGAGTTCTCCTTTATGCGACTCGACGGCTATGCTTAGGCCGACTGCATCGCGGGGATTCCAGGCTTATCTACGCGGATTGTATTTTGAATTTTTGACTTAGAAACAATACATGTATATTGGTACTCAGTTAGTACTCATACTCTGGAGTTCACAAAATTTTATTACTTTACATACTTCGAATATAAAATTTCAGTCTTCCGCTTGTCTTTATACAATTGAACTGGAGTATGATTTGCTGTTTTGGCATAATCTCATTCATGTTTATTGCTCTAACTCAGACAACATTTAACCATCATTGTGTATGTTGCATAAGTGATGCATTGGAACTCGGGAGTTGAGTTCATACTCGACCCCCGATTTTCAGGGCGTTACAAGTTGGTATCAGAGTATGATTTTGATTAAACCGGACCTAAGTTATGTCCCCACTACGTAAGCTGACGCATTATACTTAGGAGGGTGCGTAAAATTATAGAAACAGTCTTAGGGTCTCCCGATTTCGCCGATCGGCGAAATCCATTCAAAAACGGACGCGTTGATCGAGTTTGTACTCGATCCAGACCGCACATACGTACTCTAAATCACTCCTAGACCGTCTATTGACGTGTCCAGGTCACTATCCACCTAAAATCAGCTGTTACAAATAAAAAAAATCAGATTAGTTCAGAAAATTCTCGGGACCAACCGTTTTGGCACTAAACTGAGTCGGGGGCCCCTCCACGTTAAGTCACTAACCCCCCAGATCGAACCAGGGTGCATTTGGCACCCTAGGCACGTGCCAAACTGGTCCCCACCGCGGCAGCGCAGTTCCGGCCAAGTCCGGCCGCGGCGCCCGGCTCGGGCGGCGGACATGGTCTGGCCGGTTTTCCGGCGAGGTTCCAAACGTGGGATCGGTCGGCCTGACCCCCTCTACCCCCTGGCACGTGCCAAATTGCAAGTTGGTTAGGTTTTAAGGGGCTGGAGCACCCCTCTTCCTCATTTCACCCATTTTCCAACACCTCCACACCCATTTTCGATTTTTCTCAAAAACCCATCCTCCAAACCTTCAAATCTTCCATTTTCTTCCATAACTCACACACCCCAACCTTCCACAACAGCCCTAGCTTCCTCCTTTCCCCATTTTCTCAAGTTGGAGCTCTCATACCCCTCCTTGGAGCTCAAAAATTGGGTAATCTACTAACCCATTCCATTCTCTTCTTGTTTCTCCTTCATTTCCTACCTCTAGTGCTCCTTCCACACCCATTGGATTGTTGTTTGTGGAGGATCAAGGAGATCAGCCCCTTGTTCCCCCATTTTGGCAATTTTTCATGGCCCTCCTTGGTGTGGTGGCTACCATTTTTTCCATTTCCTCCATCCTATCTCTCATGGGAAAGAGGAAAACCGCGGCCGATGACGCCGGCCCAAGTAGGCCAGCCCATTCCTGAAGAAGATCCGATGTTGGGGCCGGCACAAGCACCGTGCGGGAGTTTAGGTCGAAGCGAGACCTGGATCCTGACCATCCCGTCGGAAATGCTTATCCGATAGGCATTGAATATGGGCGCTTCGCGGGCCGCAAGGTTGTGTTTGAAGCTCATGTGGATGAAAGGATGTTCGGGCTACACCCGATGATGGACCACTTGGTGGATATCGGATGGAATTCTATATTTGAAGGCGAGTCTCCTGCATGTGAGAACACGGTTCGCGCCTTCTACGCTCATATCATAGATTCATCGTTGGAGCCTCTTCAGTTCACTGTCTCTGTGAGGGGCATAAGACGCACAATCACTGTGGATGAGGTGGTTCGAATCACGAAGATTCCCCGTGGTCAGGTGCTTCCTAGCGATGACTTCTCCAGGAGTGCGCGAGAAAGGGATCGCGCACGCGATACCTTTGTGGTCGCCGGTTACTTGAAGCGAGGAAATTGTATTGCGGCGACAAAGATGACCGAAGACTTCCGTTTACTCCATCACATTTTCACATACAATGTATACCCACGGTGGGGTAACCGCACGGAGTGTACTCGGTTGATGGTGGACTTTCTGTATAAGATGGGACGCGGGGACAACATATGCCTGCCCACATTCATCCTATCCCAGATAGTTCATGTTGTTCGTTCTGCCAGGAACGATCTTTCGCTCCCATTTGGCCGTCTGATCTGCAGGATGGCTCGTGATGTAGGCTACAGATTGAATATGGAGGATCTTGCACCAGTCCGAGTCATAAGTGAAGCGACATTTAAGAATATGAAGATCGGCCCTCAACAGCGGCAAGCCCGACTCGACGAGTCTGAAGATGAGTCGGATAGCGCCGGCGAGGAGAGTGTTGACCTCCAGGCAGAGAGTGATGAGGAGCATGGTGATGACATACAGGAAGAAGAATCTGAGGCTCAGGACACCGAGGAGAGTTCACCCCCTACAGCTCAGGAGCAGGGTGTGGATCGAGATGCTTTTGATGCGCGATTGACCCGTCTTGAGGAGGGGCAAGCCGCCCTGCAGCAAGAGATTGGTCAAGTTCAAGCCAAGCTTGAAGAGAATGAAGCCTACATGAAGAAGAGTTTCAAGAAGATGTCCCGTACGTTAAAGGCCATCCTGTGTTGTGCGCAGGACAAGAATGCTCCTCCTCCACCGCCTACTTCGGATGCTTAGTCATCCATGTTGTTGTATGTTGTGTTTGCTTTGGTTACCGCGATAGGCAGTTTATGTTTTCATGTAGATGAGTAGTAGATAGTAACATGTTTTAGGTGTTTGATGTAGTGGATGTAATGGCTATGATGTGAATTCTGTCGTGATTCATGTAACTCTGTATTCCATGTATTATGACAATTTTGGGTAAATGAAAAGCATATAGCCTCTTTTGTTTTGATGATGTATGGAATGCTTAAGTGCTTTATGAAGTGTATTGTGCCTTATCTCACAAATGATTCTACCCTATGTTGTATAGGGCATGCCGCGACAGTATACGCGGAGCACGGCACATTTTCTTCTGACCGGCTCTATGGACCAGACTCCTTCTGGTAGTAGCGGTCCTACGGACCGAGGGTTGGGATCTGATCAGCCTCCTGCTGGTCCTATCGGTGGACAGCCACCTTATATGCCCCCGGTCCGTGAGCAGTATCGGCCGTCTTCTTCTGCGCAGCATGACTCTCAGGCTGTTCCGTCGACTGATAGGTTTGAGCAGCAGATGATGATGATGCATCAAGAAGACATGCGACGAAGAAGAGCAGAAGAGCATAGATACAGAAGAAGCGGCACTCAGCAGCCTTATGGCCACTATCGCTGAGGCCTTGTCCCGTGGTGGTAGTGCGACTCCACCTACGACATCTGCACATCCTGATGAGCATTCTGAGCCTCCTGCTCAGGTTGAGGATGTGCCTCTGCCCCATCCGTCGTACCTCCTACTGGAGAGGTCAGTACTCGTGGTTTACTCGAGCGATTTCAGCGCTTGAGGCCTCCCTCATTTATGGGTTCTCACAGGCCGAGGAGGCGGAGTTCTGGCTTGACCATATTTCTAAGATGCTTCGGATGCTACATTGCTCAGAGGCAGAGCAGGTGGAGCTGGCCGCTTTCATGTTTGAGAGGGAGGCCAGTTTATGGTGGGACAGCGTCGCGCACGGTCCGCAGTAGATTTCGTGTGGACCTGGGAGGCTTTCGAGTCTCGGTTCCACGAGAAGTACTACCCGCAGACGTATCGGCATGAGCGGGAGGATGAGTTTCTGCGCCTCAGGCAGGGAGGCATGACGATCACGGAGTACGAGCACCGCTTCACAGAGTTGGGCCGCTTTGTCCCGACTATACTGGTGGATGAGCAGATGCGGATGCGTCGTTTTTCCTTGGGTTTGCGACCGGAGATACGGTCGAGGATTTGCTGCCTCAGTATCCCCACCTACGCGGCATTGGTCCACATGTCTATGACGGCCGAGCAGGATGTGGACCGATTGGCCAGATCGCGTGGTGCTATGGTTGCGAGGCCACGCCAGGATTTGCAGAGCAGGCCTATCTTAGGCAAGAGGCCACGTGCTGATTCGCCCCCCAGGGCCGCAGCACCTGTTGTTCCTGTGAGACGCCCGTTGGTGACCTGCACGTATTGCGGGAAACCAGGACACCCTGCTGAGAGCTGTTTCTCGCGCATGAGGGCTAGCGGATTTGCGCCACCGCAGAGATTGGATCGCCCTTATCCACAGGCCATATCAGCTCCACCGCTACAGACTGCTCCTGCACATCCTTCCTTCCGACCTCCTGTGTCGCGCTTCAGGCCGCCACAGCGACCCTTGGCTCCTCAAACCCGCCAACGAATGGCTCGCGTGCACACGCTTATTCCGAGGCACCGAGACGTCGATTTCGGCACCGACGACTTTTGAGGGTACGCTCATGTTCATGGTACTCCGCTTTTTATTGGTGGACACCGGGTCCACTACTTCTATTATTTCTTGTGGGGCGGTGAAACGTCTATCTTTGCATACGATTCCCACTAAGGGAATGAGACTCACTACGGCTACCGGGACCTGTTCGGATGTCACACGGTTCTGCGAGGGTTGCTCGATAGTTTTGGGTAGCAGCACAGTGCTCGTCGACCTTATTGTTGCCCTGCTATGGCACTACGACGTTATACTTGGCATGGATTGGCTCGCCAAGATGAGGGCGGAGATAAATTGCGATGCTCGGATCGTGACTGCCTATGGACCTGACGGCACAGCTTTCACATTCCCAGTGCAGGTCAGTTGGCCCTGTCGAGTTGATTGTTATGCTTCTTTACTTGTGCCGATTGATGGTCCGACACTGGAGGGTACGCAGTGGTTTGGGAGTTTGTTAGAGTCTTTAAGACTATCCCTGGTTTACCTCCTCGGTGTGAGATTAATTTTATGATTGACCTTACGCCTGGTGCGATGCCCATCTCGTTGCCGACTTATCGTATGCCTCCATGTGAGATGGAGGAGCTGCGGAAACAGATTGACGAACTTGTAGAGAAAGGTTTTATTCGACCTAGTGTGTCTCCTTGGGGAGCACCCGTGTTGTTCGTGAAGAAGAAGGATGGGTCGCTACGGTTGTGTATTGATTGACACAGTAGGTTGAACCAGTCACGGTGAAGAACAAGTATCCTTTGCCCAGGATTGATGATCTGTTCGATCAGTTGAGGGGGGCGAAGTATTTCTCAAAGATTGACCTTTAGTCAGGGTACCACCAGTTGCGCGTGAGAAAGGAGGACGTGCAGAAGACAGCCTTCAGGACGTGCTTCGGGCACTATGAGTTTTTGGTGATGTTGTTCGGTCTGACGAACGCACCAGCCGTGTTCATGGATCTGATGAACCGGGTATTTCGGCCCTTCCTTTACCGATTCGTCATCGTCTTTATCGATGACATCTTGATATACTCCACGAGTCGGGAGGAGCACGAGGAGCACTGCGAGCGTGTGGGTACGTTGGAGAAGAACCAGCTTGTTTGCGCAATACAAGAAGTGTGACTTCGGCAGAGGAAGTCAAGTTCTGGGACATGTAGTGTCCAAGGATGGGATAGCAGGACCTTGCTAAGGTAGCCGCGGTTCGAGATTGGCGGCACTGAGTCGATTCGAGGTGAGGAGTTTCCTTGGTCCGCATTTGGGTATTACGTACGTTTCATTCGGGATTTCTCGAAGATCGCCAGCCATTGTCTCGCTTAACTCGGAAGGACCGAAGTTCGCCTGAATGAGAAGGCGGAGGCGCCTTTTAAGGAGTCCGAAGGACAAGTTGACGTCCGCCCCAGTGCTAGTATTGCCGAGCAAGAGGTGAAATACACGGTATACCGACGCGTCTCGCGTTGGTTTGGGTTGTGTGGCCGATGCGTGCATGATAGGGTGATTTCGTATGCCTCGAGACAATTAAGGAAGCACGAGGAGAATTCCCTACACATGACCTGGAGTTGGCAGCTGTCATCTTTGCATTGAAGCTCTAGAGACATTACCTCTACGGTGAGGAGTTCGAGCTTTTCTGCGACCACAAGAGCCTTAAATACATATTCACACAAAGGGATTTGAATATGAGACAGGCCGATGGATGGAGACCTCGAAGGACTTCAAGTTCGAGGTTTCCTACCATCCCGGCAAGGCGAACCTTGTGGCGACGCGCCGAAAGCGACAAGAAGGCGATTGCATTTGCGGCACCGCCGATGATAGCCGAGTGGGACATGATGGAGTTTGTGCGGGACTTCGAAAGGAGACTCACCGTCGAGGAGCCTTTTGAGTGTGTTGCGCACGTTCGGTGCGGCTACTTATTGACGACGATTGTTGAGGCCCAAGAGGGCGATATACGGTTGTCCGAGCTTCGAGAGCAAAGGCTAGCGACGCCGTGGACTCCGAGTGGAGAGTTAGTTCGATGGGGTTTACGATTCAGTGGCCGCCATGTGTTCCCGATGTGGTCGACTTGAGACGCGAGCTTCTCGAGTCCGCCCATAACTCGAAGTTGCGATGCATCCCGGTAGCACGAAGATGTACCAGATATGAGACGGACGTATTGGTGGGATAACATGAAGGCCCACATTGCTGAGTATGTGTCTCGATGTCTGACATGCCAGCAGGTCAAGGCAGAACATCGCCGACCTCCTGGACTACTTCAGCCCATGCCTATAGCGGAGTGGAAGTGGGACTTCATCTCCATAGACTTCATATCAGGGTTGCCGAAGACGAGGATGGGGCACGATTCCATTTGGGTGATTGTGGACCGGTTGACCAAATCGGCCCATTTTCTCCCTATCAGAGTTGCGAACTCTGCAGACGAGCTGGCTAGATTGTACATAAGGGAGATCGTCCGTCTGCACGGGGTTCCTTTGGATATCATGTCGGACAGAGACACGCGGTTCACATCTATCTTCTAGACTCGTATCCAGGAGGCAATGGGTGTGAAGTTGAAGTTCAGTACGGCGTTTCATCCTCAGACTGATGGGCAGACAGAGCGGGTGAATCAGATTCTGGAGGATCTGTTGCGAGCATGTGTGTTGGACTTCAAGGACAGCTTGGATGACTGTCTTCCGTATGCAGTTCGCCTACAACAACAAATTCCACGGCCGCGACTATTGGCATGACGCCATATGAGGCTCTATATGGTCGACCTTGTAGAGGCACCGCACTGTTGGGCGAGAGGTTGGAGAGCGTAGTCTGATTGGCCGGAGTTGGTACAGGTGACTACAGAGAAGGTAGACATTATCAGGCGTCGATTACTCATAGCGCAGAGCAGGCAGAAGAGTTACGCCGATACGAGGCGGCGACCGCTGGAGTTCGAGGTCGGGGATCATGTGTTCCTTCGGGTTTCCCCTATGAAGGGAGTCCTTCGGTTCGGGAAGAAGGGGAAGCTCACACCGAGGTTTATCGGTTCATTTCAGATACTGGATCGAGTGGGTGATGTGGCGTATCGTCTATCCTTGCCTACACCACTTGCTTCCGTACACAATGTATTTCATGTGTCTATGCTGAAGAAGTACGTTCCCGATCCTTCGCATATCATCAGATGGGAGCAGGTACACCCGAGCAAGGATGCTACATATGAGTTGCGCCCGACGCGCATCCTTGACAGGAAGGAGCAGGTACTGCGTAGCAAGGTCATCCCACTTGTGAAGGTACTTTGGACACATCATTCCGAGGAGGAAGCTACCTAGGAGACTGAGGCCGAGGTCAGAAAGAACTACCCTCAGATTCTCGAAGACTACGAAAAGGTATAAATTTTGAGTACGAAATTTTTTGTTTAAGGGGGGTAGATTGTAACGACCTGTAAATTTCCGTACATTGGGTCGAGTACCACCTCGACCAGAAATCAATTAGGATTAAATCCTTTAGAAATTTAACAAAGTTAACTAAGTACTAAACTTAATTAGCCATGAAATCCATTGGGATCGCTTTAAATACTATCTGCAAGACCCAAAACTTGCAAAACAAGTGACGCTAGGTTACCCTAAAGTTTAGAACCAAACTCATTTCCTACTTTGCTCTCGAAATGAAACGAAACTTCAGTATTAGGTCTAGATCGCACATCGGAAGTTCGATTAACACGAAGCTAAGGAACTAGGACCGCCTCACTGGACTTGACAATCATCTCAAAAATCAGCTCCGACCGATGTCCCACGGCCATTTGTTTCGATCCGGAGCGAGGGAGTGTGAAAAACACTATTCCCATCCTAATAAAAATATCATGAATAGTGATCTCGCATCGTTCGGTTGCACGTCAAGATAAGCAACCCGACCGTCCGTCGAATCGACCAAATTACACCCTCTGATTAAGAAAAATTTCAGAACATTTACATGTACTTAGAATTTCGATCGTGGCCCACTAACCGTTGAATCGAAAGTGGTCCGCCACGTGCGATCTGGGAATCCGATCAAGTCGAAAACATAATCCCACGTAGATCCATAGATGGTGAGCTTAAGTCTGACGTTTGGCTCAAGGAGGGCCACCAGAACCTCCCTTTTGAGCTGGAAAAGTGGCGAAATGCCTATATAAGCAGTCACCCTTGAACCTGAGTCTATTTTGGGAATGTTTTTGGCTATAAAAGGGGGTTACAACGGCCCCTCTCACAGCCATACGAATTTGGGAGAAAAACCCTAGAGAGAGAGAAACAAAAGAGAGAGAAAAGCTTGGAATTTGTTGCTGATCTTCCTCCTACTGCTTTGGGTTATCGCACGGCCTACACCGCCCCGTTCTAGGTGTTTTCCCGGCGTTATCCATCCCATTTGAAGGTAAGAAACCCTAACCCTAGGTCTGATTTGATGTAAATTCGTTGTAGGGTATGTAAAGGCTAACCGATTCCGCTCTTTAGGCTAGAAAACTCCCGTATACGGAAGCTCAACGACCCTTGCTGATTCGTTGTGATTCCAAGGGCAAAGGTGAGGACTTTAAGTATATAAGTTACGGTTTTCAACGCTTTCAATATCAGATAATGATAGATTCATGATCTGCATGTAAATGCACATGTACAAAGTGCTTTCCGTTTCCTGTTTCGATTAACGTTGTAGAATATGGAATTTCACATATTCTTGGTATACGTAGAAATACCGTACACGTATTTTTTTTGGGAAAATATTTGACATGTTTATTTAATATATGATTATATGATATATGGATAAAATACTAATTTGGCGAAAGGAATCGCTGAAATACATGTTCATGTGTAAATGCTACGTATGTTGAAATTGTGTATTCTAGAAATACCGTAAATGTATTTTTTTTGGAAAAATGTATGACATGTTTATTTAATGTATGATTATACAATATATGTATAAAATACTAGTTTGGCGAAAGGAATCGCTGAATTACATGTTCGCTTGTAAATGCCTAGTATGTTGAAATTGTGTATTCTAGAAATACCGCATATGTGTGAATTTTGGAAATACAATTGTAACGATTATTTGCTGTATGATTATGATATACATGGGTAAAATACTCATGTGGCGAAGGGACAGCCCTAACACGTATTTTGCTAACATACATCATGTATGTTGGAATAGTATATTCTAAGTGTTTGTGTAGATGCTTGTGTGTGTAAATGCTTGAGTGTTAGTGCCTTAGAGAGGTGCCGATATGGGATTCCCGACTCCCTTAGGGACATGTAGGATCCCCTCCATGCGGTGGTTCGCTATAACCACTCACTTGTGATGTGTATGTAATCGTATCCCTATGTGTATAGTGCTTTACAACATGCTTTACAACATGCTTTACTTTATGCTTTACTTCATGCTTTATAACATGCCTGCTAACATGCTTGTATTGCTTGTTTATCATGCTTTACTCCACATGCTATTGATGAGAACTGTTTGAGTTTGGGACTATGCTTATAGTCCAAACATTCGGTACCAGACTTGAGATTGTGGCTGAGATGCATGTCGCCACAAAGGATGTGTCTGGCGAACCTGAATCGTACTTCGGTTGGCGATAGTGGTTGGCCTCACGGAGTGCTTTTGCGCTCCATATCGCCTAACTGGTGGTGCGCTCGAGCTAGTCAGGCTCGTCAAGTAAACCGAAGTGTATATGTGTGTTCACCATGTTTGGTCGCTACTGCTTGAACCTAGGGTACCAAACTTACCAGTGGCGATCCCGTTAACCATAGTACCTCGATCCGCTAAGACGCATGAGCCGGGCATGGTGGTATGGGACACTGTGGACGAGCTGTCGGCCTACGCTGGGGTCATGTGCCTCCCCATAGTGACCATTGCGCAACTAGACTCGTGAGCCAAATACGGTGGTATGGGACACTGTATTCGAGCTGTCGATACTTACGGCGAGAGCCGAGTACGGTGAGACCTATGCTCGTGCTGACGGGCGACGAGTCCTCCGTAGTATCTTCGAATATACTCCAAGTGTCTGTGATTGGCGACGAGTCTTTCACAGCAACTAGAGTATGAGTTGAGCCGAGTACGGTGAGACCTGTACTCGAGCTGACGGCTAGTGATTGAGCCAAGTACGGTGAGACCTGTACTTGAGCTGACGGCCAGCAATTGAGCCGCATACGGTGAGATCTGTATCCGCGCTGACGGGTGACGAGCCCTTTGCGATGCCTTCACTACGCTTCTCAAACCATAATATCGTATGAGAATAGCTAGGATTGACGACCCTAGAATGGATCATGTTTGGGAATGATACAAGGGAGGTACGTTAGTTTCCCAATACTGCTGTTTGAAATAGACTAATAATAACTCGGTAATCATGATCATCATCGCACCGCTTGTGCTTAGTAGATGTGGCGCACTGAGGGAGTTAAGCATTCGCAAACGTAAGATGATGTCGCTTGAGGGTGGTTTGGCAAGGGCATACAGCATCTTGTCATTTCATTTTCGCACTTAATAAGAGTAGTTAGAATTGTTTGATTTGTACTGCTTTATCATTACTGCTTGATTGAATTGATAACATGTTAACCTATGCTTTATTGTTCCACTGAGTTAGCTACTCACTCCCACGTTACGGATGGTGTTTGCAACACCTACCGACTGTCACAGTATAGATGGTGCCTCGATTCAGGAGCCGAGTCCGACTTCGAGGAGGATCAGATGAGTTCTCCTTTATGCAAGACTGACGGCTATGCTTAGGCCGACTGCATCGCGAGGGATTCCGGGCTTATCTACGGGATTGTATTTTGAATTTTTGACTTAGAAACAATACATGTATATTGGTACTCAGTTAGTACTCATACTCTGGAGTTCACAAAATTTTGTTACTTTACATACTTCGAATATAAAATTTCAGTCTTCCGCTTGTCTTTATACAATTGAACTGGAGTATGATTTGCTGTTTTGGCATAATCTCATTCATGTTTATTGCTCTAACTCAGACAACATTTAACCATCATTGTGTATGTTGCATAAGTGATGCGTTGGAACTCGGGAGTTGAGTTCATACTCGACCCCCGATTTTCAGGGCGTTACAGATGATTTTTGCCTTCTTCGCGGGTATGATTTTAGAACAAATAACCTCAAAGAATTGCGGGCTGTTTATGACGGTATGGTCATATACTTACAAAAAAGTTTGGATAAGGTAATCGTTGAGACGAATTCAAAGTTGGCAAAAGGTATTCTGCTAGGAGAAACAAGGTGCCCCTGGAAATGGAAGCCTTGGGTTGATAGAATTAAAGCTCTTAAAAAGTCCGGTTTCTTTCCCTTCAACCACATTTTGCGAGAAGGTAATGGTCTGGCGGATGGTTTCACTAAAGAAGGGAGCAGATTGCAGGTTTCAATTATTCACGATCATGTCATCTCCATTCCCAGGGAGATTAGGGGCCTGATCTTCCTAGATAAGGTGGGGCTGGGAACAATTCGTTTTGTTGCTTAGCCTCCTTGTTCTGGTTTCATCCCTGTAGTCTCTATGGATTTTGGGTAGTCCACCCCTGCAGATTGATTTTATCTAGTGGAGTGGAACCATTTTACATACCAAAAAAAAAAAAAGAAGAAGAACCAGTGTTGTTAGTAGTCAAAAATAGTATAGGTTTTTGAGCTATTAAGTTGACACGATAGGTGTCGTCCGTTTTCTTTTTGTTCGGACCCTCCCGAATCCTGTACATGTTTCAGTTGAATGAAATTCAAGAAATAGTTTGTTTAAAAAAAATGTTTATAAGGAGTAGTGCCTTGGGAACAATGTTGGTTTGCCGTCCACATTGTAAAGATAATGTTGGTTAAATGTCTGCATTGTCACACTCCCTAAGGCTCACTGATAGGCCCATACTTGTAGTAAGTAGGCCGTCTAGGCCCATCTATGTGATACGCAGATCCCATCCCTATATACATGTTTAGTATAAATCTATGATTCATTATCATACGCATTATATGTATGACTGATATGAGAAGTGACTCATCATAGCATATGCCTTCAGGTGAACTATTTATGGGCTCCCTGATAGGCGGAGTTGCCCTACATGAGCGCATGGTTCACGCAGGACTATTGCATAACTGGTAATGTGACTCATGCACTTGCATTGTGTGATTGTAGTTACTGTATGCCCTAGCGACACTAGGGCTATAGCCTCCACAGACACATCGTGGGTGGCTGGATTGGATATCGAAAATATTTGGTTCTAACATACGGGCGCCATAGATGTCCCTGGGTGAAAATCCCTAAACCCGATGGTACCAGAGGATGACTCCAACGTCGAGACCGAGTGGATAAACGAGCGCACGAGGGCCATATACCAGTAGGCCGCATCTCCCACTGTGTCGTGGTCGATTAGAAAGGGGCGTGACCTTACCCGCCTGAGTGAGGGGGCAATTTCTAGGTTGAGTTTGACCAACTTGAGGAATCGGTCCGCTATCGACGAGCCGGGCCCGATATTGGCAGGTAGATAGTGAGGTCTCTTTCGCTCTTCCAGTTGTGCGTTCGGATAGGGACAGCAAGTTGGCGTAGAGTGTACTAGACCCCGGTGATTATCCAGACTAAGAACTATACTGACTTGATGCTTTAGTGAGGAGCTGCATTGATATGTAGATATGGTTTGGCATGCTTGACTTGCATTATGCATCGCATGGCCTTGACATGGCCGATAGTATTCATATCTTGCACCGCATAGCCTTGGTACGGCTGACTGCATTCATATACTCATCAGCATGTTTCCGCATTACTCTGACCTTGCATTCTGAGCACACTCATATTGCATACACACTTACACTACCCTCTAAGTTTTCTATAAGCTTATGCACGATTGATGCATGCAGGTGACGCCAGGACGCAGCCGTAGTCTCACCGCAGTTGGAGCGTACAGCCGAGCTTTTGGAGTTTTTGTCATTTTCAGTATATTGTATTTCTCTTTCATACGCCTTGTACTCAAAAGTTTTTGATCATAGTGGATTTTGTGATGGTGTTTTTGTGGTTATTGTTCATGGGTTATGCTTGTGGTTATGCTCATTACAAATCAAATCATGTTTGAAATCCTCCTTGTAGCATCCCAGGATCGGAACCTGGTATATGGGTGCCAGGAGCCGAGAATGGGGTATTCTGGAGGCTGTCGGCGCCGGATTCGGCGATCAGGAATTTTGTGAGCCCGGTTGTCGAGTTCGGGGCGTGACAATTTTAATTTTTAAGACAGAAAATTTTGGCACTATTTTTAAAATGTCACGGTAAGACTTTTATCGACGAAAATTTTTGTCGATAAAAAGCACAAAACCACTTTTACATTTTCGTCGGTAAAAGTGTTATGGTTTTACCGATGAACTAAAACTGTCAGGAATAATGGTTTTACCAACGAAAATGTTCGTCAGTAAAAGTGTTATGTTTTTAACTAAGAAATTTTCACCCTGAGTTTTACCGACGAACTAAAACCGTTAGGAATAATGGTTTACCGATGAAAGTTTTCGTTGGTAAAAGTGTTATGTTTTTCACTTAAAAAATTTTCCATTTATTTTTCTATATGATTAATGGTATTTGTCCAAAAACTGAGGTAGATTTAAATCTCAAGTGGACCACATACAGAGTTGATTGAATGCTCATCATTAAAAACTTACTGGGACCACAAAAGTTTTAATCAAGTTGATATTTTTTATTTTTATTTTTTGGTAATTTGCCTTCATCCAGGTTTGTATGACTGAGGGATGTCAAATAAACATTACAATGGGCCCTGAGAGGGTTTTAATGGTGGAGATTCAATCACTACTGTTTTCCCATGGTGTGGTCCACTTGATATTTAGATCTGCCTCATTTTTAGGAACAACTCCTAAAGTGATCTGTAAAAATAAATGGACGGCGTGGATATCAAATAAACATTAAGTGGGCCCTAAGAGGGTTTTAATGGTGAAGATTCAATCACTACTATTTTCCCATGGTGTGGTCCACCCGAGATTTAGATCTGCCTCATTTTTTAGATTAACCGCTAAAATTATCTATAAAAATGAATGGACGGCATGGATATCAGTAAAAATGGAGATTCAACCCATTAATTGGACAGTTAGGATTGTCCCCAAATTGTACTTTTTTTCATGCAACTAATTAGACATGAGACAATCGATATCTTTTCATGCCATTGATTAGACGGTTGAGATTAAAAGTAAGAACTAAATGATGGATCAAGAGATTAAAATATTCTATCTCATTAAATACCATAAACCATCTCTCTTTTCTTTCATTTCATTTCATCTCCAACAGCATCCTCTGGCAGTGGGTGATGAAACTATGTGAAGACATCCTAAAAAATATAAAAGCACTTGGTGGGGCCCACATGAGTTTTGGATGCGGTTAAAACTTGGTCTGACCCCTCATCCAAGTGGGACACACATAATGAGTGGGTTGGATATGTGAATCACATTTAGGTAGGCCCAATATATGATTATGAATGTTTCAAGGAAACCCTTCTCCACTACATTTAGGTGAGTTACTCGTTACCCTTACCAGAGTAAACTCTGTGGGGTCCATCATTATTTATTTATTTTATCCACTCCATTCATCCATGTTAACAGATAACTTGAGGTCTAAAGAACAAAAAGGAAGCATATCCAAAGCTCAAGTGGACCACACCACATGAAATAGTATGATTGAACCTCTACCATTTAAAATTTCTTGGAGGCCATAGAAGTTTTGGATCAAGCTGATGTTTGTGTTTTCTATTCATTCATTTATTTTTGATATTATGAACAACATTTAACCATTTTTGGACAATCTAATCAGTTCAAATTGAAGAGTAAATAACTTCAGATGTTTAAATCAAATTTCACTAAATTTGTTGATCAATCTTGGTATGCCCAATACCTTTTCTCATATGTAGCCTGATTGAGGCGAGTAACTAGTCAAATTGAGGGTATTGATCAGTAAAATAGAGTGAATGGACCAGACGTGTAAAATGGGTCATGTGAATCATCTGTATATGAAACTCAAGCGGGCCATACCCTCTAAAACTATGTGAAGACATCCTAAAAAATATAAAAGCACTTGGTAGGGCCCACATGAGTTTTGGATGCGGCTGAAAACTGGTCTAACCCCTCATCCAAGTGGGACACACATAATGTGTGGGTTGGATTTAGGCAGACCCAATATATGATTATGAATGTTTTAAGGAAACCCCTCTCCATTATATTATGTGGTTTGGCCCACCCAAGTCATGGATTGACTTTATTTTTAAGTTCTTGGCCGACCTAAGTCATGGATTGACTTTCTCCATACCGTTCAATGCTTTTCTCAGATCATTTTAGCTTAAGTGGACTATAAAGTAGGGACTGAACGTCCACCATAAAAAATAACATTCATAGAAGTTTTGGATCAAGCTGATGTTTGTGTTTTCTCTTCATTTATATCTTTTTGATATTATGAACATATTGGATGTCAAATAAACATTATTGTGGGCCCAAGGAAGGTATCAACGGTGGAAATCATTATTCCACACTGTTTCGCGTGGCATGGTACACTTGAGTTTTGGATTTACCGAAATTTTGGGATCAACCCACACCGGTCATCCATTTTTTGAGATAATTTTAGAGAATTATCTAAAAAATGAATCATATCCAAAGATTAAATGGACCACACCACAAATAAGGGAAACGTATTGGCTACTCCCCCTGACAGCATCCAATGGCTAGTGGTTGGTGCTCTGTGAGCCGTACCATGATGTATGTGTTTAATCCATGTCGTCTATCTATTTTTAAAGATCATCTTACAGTATGAGACCAAAAATGAGATATATCCAAATCTTAAGTGGACCACATTCCAAGAAACAGTGTTGAATGAGCGTCAATCATTAAAAAACATTTTGAGGCCATAAAAAGTTTTGGATCAAACTGATTTTTGTTTTTTCACTTCATCTAGTCCTGTACGACCTAATCAACATATTGGATGTCAAATAAACAGTATAGTGGGCCTTAGGAGGATTTTAATGATGGATATATAATAATTTTATAATTTATTATGTATATATAAAAGAAAAGGTTTCATATGGTCAAGCTCATGGGAACTTCTCATACGGTCGAGCTGTGTGGGCCCCACCGTGATGGGTGTCGAACATCTACCCAATCAGTCAGATGCACCATTCCTTGGTGGGCCTAGGGCTTAAAAATCAAGTCAATCCATGACTTTTTTGGACCACACGACATACAAAAGTTGAGAGGGGCTACCCTCCATTAAAATATTCATAATCATTTGTTGGGACCACCGAGATGTGGTTCACAAATCCAGCCCATCCATTCTGTGTGTCCCACTTGGATGAGGAGTCAGACCAAGTTTCATATGCATCAAAATTTTAGGTGGGCCCCACCAAGTGATTTTATATGTTTTAGGCATTTCTTCACATGATTTTAGATGGTATGGCCCACCTAAGTTCTGTATACGGCTGATTTTTGGATATCCCATAATTTAAAGGTGGCCCATCAAATGCACGATGTTGATGGTCGACACGCATCACAGTGGGGCGCACACAGCTTGACCTCATGGGAAGTTCCCATGAGCTCCACCGTACAGAACCTTTCCCCTCTATTAGCTACCCCTTCTTGCTCGTGGGAAGGTTTTCCTCTCTCTCTCTCTCTCTCTCTCTCTCTCTCTCTCTCTCTCTCGACTACCCCCTCTTACCACCTCTCTCTCTCTCTCTCTTTCTCTCTCTCTCCTTTCATGTGAGAGAATGCGGCTGGGGAAGATGATGGGTTTTGGACAGGATCGTGTTAGGTGGTGCGCAATCAGGACTGGTGGTGCGCGATTGGGATTTTGTCGGAGTTTGGGGTGGTGACAATGGGGTTCTTGGTGCATGATTGGATCTAGAACTAGTGGACGAGGGTCTATCTGGGCTAATTGGGTTCGCGGTGGCGAGCCGGAGATGAAGCAGGAAGCTGCTGCGATTTGGGTTGTCGAGGCTATTGTGGGGTTTGCTAGAACGAGGTTTGCAGATTGGGTATGGGAATCAAAAATTGGATAGGGGTTTGCAGATCTGGCCATTCATAGATCTGTGGCCACTAGAAAGAGGTGATCTCCATCTCTTATCTTTCTTTTCAGGTCTGTTCCCTTATGGCCTTTTTTTTCTTGAAAAAATCGTTCCTTTTGAGCTTAATCTTGAAATTTCTGATTTCTATTTCTCTTATTGTCAGTAGATTTAGGTTTTTGTTCAAAAACAAATTTTTTTTAATTGTTCTAATTAAAACAAAAAATTTCTATGCTTTTACTTTGATTGCTAGAATTTCTAATATGATGGAGAGGGTGGATAACTGAGGCCGTATTGCCTCATCTGCATCAGTAAATCCTTAGAATCCCGAGACTTCACATGGTTTGGGTCCACAACCCGCTAGGCCCGAGGAAGATCAGGCCTCTGCTTTGAGCATGATAGATGTGATACAGGGAGAACTTAGAACTGCCTATGCTTCTGCTATAAGTAGTGAATCTAGAGTAGGTTGGAGTAGGCCCCATAAATTCACTAACGTAAAGATATTTTCAGAAGAACCTTTTTGGAATTTAGTTTCAGCAATGTGGTACATTCTTTCCATTATATTTCTTCTAGTTCTATAGGATCTTCATATATATTGAAGATTGTATAACTCGTAAAAATTCAATTTTTATTGATATAGGATTTTTTTTTTTTTTTATTTCTTATAATCAGTTTCTTAAGTACAGATTCTATTAATTGATTTATTTAAAAATATTTGGCTTCTATTGATCTTTTCTTATTGTCTTGGCATGAGGTGAATCTCAAAAAGGAGTTGCAAATCCCATGGTATTTATACTTGTTGGCAGGGCTCTAGGCTATATGGGAAGAAGAAATCATAAGTGTTTTATAAATTTGAGCAAGAGGTTGGGTCGTGTTAAAAGCCATAAGCATAGAGCCTTGAGCTTTTGTGAGGGAATTAATTATTTTTTTTCATGTAAATAGTTGGAGTGGTTCTCACCCTCTCTTTATATAGTCTTTTTCTTTTTAGTGTGCTTTTGCTACCTTAAAAAAATCATTTTATTGTAGCAAATGCAATGTTATCAACTTTATGGCTTTGAAAAGTATGATGCTTCTTTAGGTCTTTTCGTGCTTGCTTCTGCTTTTGTTAACGTTTACGTGCATTTGGATGCACTCTTGAAATGAATTGTGCAACATTATTCTAATGAGGAGGAAATAAGCAGATTGTGACTTCTTGAGTATTCACACTTAAAAAAGATTGGGCTACAAAATGCAATCATGTTACTTTAAAGTTGGATTTAAAAGGAATGTAATTGCAACTTCTTCCAAAGTAAATGGTATTTACTGTGCTTTATAATTTCAGTTTCTGAGACAGACGGTATGAATACAAAGGTCTTAATAAGGTGCAACAGATTCAAAATGCAACAAATATACCTCTGTTTTTCATAATTTCCATTATGTGGCCATTTTAGTATTCAACTGTGAATGTAGGGCCACAGCATGGTGTATTTGAATATGTGGCCTGATTTTTGCAGGTTTGTAAAGAGGAAACTAGATGAGTTTGTTTTCCTTGGGAATCAACTATAGGTTTCGTATGCTACTCAATTCGAGTCTCTTTCTGATATGAAGGAGAAATTGGAAGGCAGGAGAAAAGAAGTTCTAAGCCCACTAAACTGTGAGCTTCTTCTAAGAATTGCTTTTAATGGACACCATTTTGAATTGAGGAAATACACAATGTTCAGTCAACTAATTTTACTAAGACCAACAAATTGTACATGTGTTCGCCTACCATTTGGTGATCCATAACTGTCCAAGTGATCGCTTTAAAGGAATATAGATACACTAGTAATGCAACCCACATCACATATAATGTAATATCAACATCTTAGTCATAATCAACTCAAAATCAACCTAGTACATAGAAGGAATATAGATACACTAGTAATTCCCCTCAATATCTTCATATGGATGTTTCTTGCTTTACTTACCTTTTATGTTACTTTTAAATGTATTAGCTCAAAATTGATTGAGCAAACCCGGATGTGCGTCAGAGCTATCCGGATGTTGAGCGGGGGTCCCTGGAAGGTGGGAGCCACTGTTATGACCATGATGAAGCTGTTCATTTCCTATGGACAGCATTGGAGTGGCCTGGCCAATTAGACAAGCCGTATTTATGTATTTGCTCGAAATTGATGGAGCAGACCTGGATGTACATCGGAGCTATCCGGATGTTGAGCGGGGGTCCCTGGAAGGTGGGAACCACTGTTATGAGCATGATGAGGCTGTTCATTTCCTATGGATAGCATTAGAGTGGCCTGGCCAATTAGACAAGCCGTGTTTATGTATTTGCTCGAAATTGATGGAGCAGACCCGGATGTGCGTCGGAGCTATCCAGATGTTGAGCGGGGGTCCCTGGAAGGTGGGAAGCGCTGTTATGACCATGATGATCCATTTCCTATGGACAACCTTGGAGTGGCCTGACCATTTGGACAGGCCGTGTTTATGTATTAGCTCAAAATTGTTGGAGCAGGCCTTAGTATAACCCTAAACCTAAACCTACACCTAAAATTAATACCTAAAACTAAACATCATGGTGGGGACAGTGCCCCCGATGGTTGATTCCTTTTTGGGACCCACCATGGTGGTTATTTGAGATCCAACCTGTTGGTAAGTTCACACAGACCTAGACCTGAAGAAGGAATAACACAAATATCAGCTTAATCGAAAACTTTTATGGCCCCAATTCATTTCGAGGTCTACTTGAGCTTTGGATCTACCCCAAAACCTAAACCTAAACCTATTCTCAAATCCCAAAACCTATAGCCTAAACCAAAACCTTAACCTAAACCTAAACCTATAACCTTAACCTTAACCTAAACCTTAACCTATAACATATAACCTATTATAGAGAATGCTAGTGTATTGTATTGTGTAGTGTGTGTGGTGAGTGAGTTCTTTTTGTGTATGTGTATTATATGCTTTATCATAATAAAATAGTATGTGTTAGGGCAAGCAAGCCAAACACATCAACTCTCCCAAACTCTTCTTCTTCTTCTTCTCTCTCAATATGCTCATCCCTTCTTCACATTATCCTTACTAAATCCTTCTCTACTTGGTATCAAAGCAAAGATCCAGGCATTCAGCATCCAACAGGTTGAGAGGCGACACGTCACCTTGCTGACGTCAGCGTTGTATGGACGTATGGCCTCCGTTTGAGCTGAAAGTTTAGGGGTTTGATAGATCTTGATTTTAGAAGATTTATCATGATTTTTCTAGAATTTATTAGATCTCTTTTCATGGTTTTTTGGGCGAAATAGAGAAATTCAAAAATCAGTTCCAAATTTCATTTTTCTTCGATCTACGTCAAATCGGTAAGCTTTTCTTTGGTTTCTTTGCTTGAGATGGACCGAAATCTTCCTCCTAAGCTATCTATGGTAGATTTTTTACTCAAGATCAATGTTTGAGAGGTTTTTAACCTCAAATGGGGGTGCGGCTGGGCCGTTTTTCACTCAGACAGGCCTCTTTTGACTGCGTTTCATGATTTTTTGGATGACTGATATTGTTTGAAGTTTATCTCTTATTATCTTGAATAATTGAGGGAGATAGAGTTATTTAAATCAGTCCTTCTTGGCATAGGAGGTCTCTTGGCATAGTTTTCTTTCTCTCGGACTCTACTATGGCTGACAAAGGGCCCTCATCTCTTGGCATAGAGTCTCTTGAACCCAACCCCTTGTTGATTACCTCCATTAGGTTGAATGGTGACAACTATCTTCAATGGGCATAATCTGTAAAAGTATTTTTAGGAGCCCGTGACAAGTTGTCGTATATTTTTTATGATCCCCCAAGCTCTACAGATGTTACTTACAAGTCTTGGACAAAGAAGAATTATCAAGTTATTGCATAGTTGTTGAATAGCATGGATTCCTCGATTAACCACCCAGTGATGTTTTTATCCTCGGCTAAAGGCATTTGGGATTCACTTCATGATATGTTCTCAGAATCTCAAAATTTTTCACGGGTATTCCAGCTTATTCAAGAAATTGGTCGGTTTCAACAAAACTCCAGATCCTTAAAAGACTACTACTCGACGCTTTGGGGTATGTGGGATGAGTTGGATATGTATCAGCCTCTTCCTTTCAAATGTAAAGAGGATCATGACATTGCTCATAAGCAACGGGATGATACTCGTATCATGCAGTTCCTCGCTGGGTTGAGTTCTGATTATCTGCACGTTCGCGATCAAGTTGTTATGTAGGATCCTCTTCCCCCATTGACGACAGTTTATGCCATGTGTTAGCGTGTTATGGCCTCTACTCTTCCTTCTCATTCATTTGTGCCACCCGAGCGTTCGGCGCATCTTGCTGGCGATCATTCCTCCCTTGGTCTTCGAGTACCATCCTTGAGCTCAGGGCGCACTCCTGGTTTTGCTGGTCATGGTAGAGGCCGCGAGGGAAATCGTGGTCATGACACATGTAGTTTTCGTGGTCGTGGTGGACGTGGACGTGGACGTGATGGTTCCCTCATTTGTTCACATTGCGGTGGAACTAATCACACTGTTGATTATTATTGGCAGCTACATGGTCGTCCTACATATGCTGCTGCTTCTGTTGCTTCCACTATTACTTCTGAGATACAGTCTTCCATCCCGACGGCTGAGCAGACTACTTCAGGGGAGTCTCTTATCATTTCTCAGGCGGCATATGGTGTCCTTATGCGGCTTCACATTCGGGATCTTCCTCAGCCTTCTCATGCAGCTTTGGCCCAGTCAGGTACCGCCCTTCTTGCGTCATCCTCTCCTACCTCCTGGGTCATTGACTCTGGAGCTTCCTCCCATATGATTGGTAAGTTGCAATCATTTTCTTCTTATTCTCCTTCATCTACCACTCAGTATGTCACAATCGCAGATGGAACCCAATCTCCCATCTCTGGGATTGGTTCTATCCCTCTCTCTTCTTCCTTGTCTTTGTCCTCCGTATTACATGTGCCTCATTTTCCATTAAACTTATTGTCTGTTAGCTCTCTTACTAAATCACTCAATTGTTTCATCATCTTCTTTCCTTCTTATTGTTTGTTCCAGGACCTACAGACGAAGAGAGTAATTGGTGGGGGGCATGAGCAAGGAGGCATTTATCTTCTCGATGATACACCTGTTGCCGCTTCTAGTACCATTTCTCTAGATCGAGAGTTCATAACTTGGTGGCATTGCCTCTTAGGCCACCCATCCATTGCTAGATTGAGACTTTTGTTTCCCTCCTTATCTGTCACTAAACCATTATGTTGTGATATTTGTGAATTGTCTAAACATCATCGTGCTACGTTTCCTCTTAGCTCTTCTGGGAGAAAATCTCAACCTTTTCTTTTGGTTCACACGGATGTTTAGTGACTGGCTCCGGTTACCTCGAATTTTGGATTAAATATTTTGTTACCTTTATTGATGATTATTCCCACATGACTTGGATTTATCTTTTGAAATCTAAAAGTGAAATGTTTGATGCGTTTAAAGTATTTTATCATGAAGTGCACGCTCAATTTCATTATTCCATCAAATCCCTCCATTCTGATAATGAGGGAGAATACATGTCTACTGCCTTTCTGTCCTTCTTGCAGGAACGTGGTATTTTGTTTAGGACGTCATGTGCTCACACTCCACAATAAAATGGTATTGTAGAACGAAAGAATCGTCATCTTCTTGAAGTTGCTCGCACTATTCTGCTTGGTATGCATCTACCCAAACATTTTGAGGGTGATGCTCTTTTAACTGCTACTTTTCTTATTAATCGTATACCATCACGTATTCTATCTTACAAATCTTCGTTTACTATATTGTATCCTCATGATAATCCATTTCCTCTACCACCTAAAGTTTTTAGTTGTACATGCTTTATTTAAATTTTGGATGGGAGTAATGATAAACTTAGTCCAAGGGCGATTAAATGTCTTTATAGGGTATACTCAAAGTCAGAAATGGTATAAATGCTTTGACCCATTGATTCGCAAGAAATATGTCTCTGCTGATGTCACTTTCTTTGAGGATCTTTCTTTTTTCTCCTCTGCCGGCCGTTCCCTTTCTGATCCTCTTGCGAGTCAGGGGGAGTATGACTCTTATCCTCTTTCCACTAGTGATCATGGAAAAACTCTTCTCCCCTCTATTCAACATCCTGTTGGTGATATGGGTGAGCCTAAGCCTCTGCGGGTGTATCATCGTCGAGATAAATCTTCACAAGCTCAGTCATCTACCCTTCCGCTCACTTTGGATGTTAGTTCAGGTGAGTCTCCTAACTCGAGTTTAGACTTTCCCATTGCCTTGCGCAAAGGGTCACGATCTTGTACTCAACACTCAGTTCATATGATCATCTTTCACCGTCTTTTCAGTCATTTGCAGCTTCCCTTTCATCATAGACTATTCCTAGATCTCTCTCACATGCTCTTCAGAGTCCTGATTGGACAAAGGCGATGATGGAAGAAATGTTTTCTCTTGAGAAGAATCATACTTGAGATCTTGTGCCACTTCCTGTAGGCCATAAACTTGTTGGTTGTTGATGGGTTTATACAATCAAGTTTCTTCCAGATGGCTCAATTGATCGCTATAAAGCCCGTCTTGTTGCTAAAGGTTACACACAAACTCATGGTGTGGATTACTTCGAGACATTCTCTCTGGTGGCTAAGCTTAATTCTATTCGCGTTGTGCTCTCCTTGGCCGTTAATTTATCATGGCCCTTGTTTCAGCTTGATCTTAAGAATGCATTTCTCCATGGGGACCTTGTAGAGGAAGTTTACATGCATCAACCTCCTGGCTTTGTTACTTCTCACAACCCTGCACTTGTATGTCGGTTGAAGAAGGCTCTTTATGGACTCAAACAATCTCCACGTGCATGGTTCGAAAAATTTAGTCAGGCTCTCTTGGAGTTTGGCTTTGTTCGTAGTCATGCCGATCATTTTCTCTTTATATGTCGTCGATCGACAGGCATCATGGTTCTCATTGTCTATGTGGATGATATTGTTTTGTTTGGTAGTGATTCTACTAGAATGAGGGAGATCAAAGAATTTTTGAAGACCAAGTTTGAGATCAAGGATCTTGGTCCTCTTCGCTACTTCCTCGTAATTGAAGTTGCTCGCTCATCATCCAAATTGGTCTTGTCACAACGAAAATATGCACTTGATCTGCTCATGGAGACCGGCATGTTAGGGTGCAAGCCTGCTACCACTCCCATGGATACTTCACAGAAGCTTCGACCAGATGATGGTTCTCTTCTTACATATCCCGAGATGTATCGATGACTTGTAGGCCGGCTTATTTACCTAACTATTACTCACCCAGATCTCTCTTTTGCGGTGGGGGTTGTTAGCCAATTCATGTAAGCTCCCCGCACTTCTCATCTCACGGTTGTCTACCGCATACTTCGGTATTTAAAATCAGCCCCGGGTCTTGGCCTCCGCTTTCAGTTGCATGGTCATCTTCATCTTTCTGGTTATTCTTATGCTGATTGTGCAGGTAGTACTTTTGATCGCCGCTCTACATCCGGCTTCTGTACCTCCTAGGTGGTAATCTTATAACCTGGAAGAGCAAAAAGTAGCCAGTTATTGCCCGGTCCTCGGCTGAAGCAGAATATCGTGCTATGGTTCATGCGACGTGTGAACTCGTGTGGCTTCGCAATCTTCTTGAAGAACTTGGCTATCCTCCTTCGGATTCTATTCCTCTTCACTGTGACAATCAAGCGGTCATCCATATTGCTCGTAACCCAGTTTTCCACGAGCGAACCAAGTATATTGAAGTCGACTGTCACTTTATTTGAAAGAAAATCAGTTCTAAGGAAATTGTCACTCCTTTTGTTCAATCTGGGGATCAACTTGCTGATGTTCTTACAAAATCTTTGAGTCGAGATGCTCTTCATCATGTTCGTGACAAGTTGGGCATGATCAACATCTATGCTCCAACTTGAGGGGGAGTATAGAAAATGCTAGTGTATTGTATTGTGTAGTATGTGTGGTGAGTGAGCTCTTTTTGTGTATGTGCATGTGCACACTTCCCTATTCTCCTGCAGTGTATTATATGCTTTAATAGTATGTGTTAGGGCAAGCAAGCCAAACACATCAACTCTCCCAAACTCTTCTTCTTCTTCTTCTTCTTCTTCTTCTCTCTCAATATTCTCATCCCTTCTTCACATTATCCTCACCAAATCCTTCTCTACTCCTATAACCTAAACCTATAACCTATAAGCTAAACCAAATTTCCTAAACCTTAACCTATGAACTAACCTAAACTTAAACCTATAACCTACACTTATAACCTAGACCTAAACCTATTCTCAAATCTCAAAACCTATAGCCTAAACCTAAACCTAAACCTATAATTAACCTTAACCTAAACCTATAGCCTAAACCTTAACCTTAACCTAAACCTTAACCTATAACGTATAACCTATAACCTAAACCTATAACCCATAACCTAAACTCAATTCCCTAAACCTTAACCTATAAACTAACCTAAACGTAAACCTATAACCTACACTTATAACCAAAACCTAAACCAATAACCTAAACCTAAACCTAAAACCTAAATGTATTCTCAAATCCCTAAACCCAAACCTACACCTAATCCTAATCTCAACTCCCTAACCAAAACCTAAACCTAAACCTAAACTTGAAAACCCAAACCTAAACCCGATCCCGAACCCGCACCGATTTCCTAAACCTAAACTCAATTCCCTAAACCTTAACCTATAACCTAACATAAACCTAAACCTATAACCTACACTTATAACCTAAACCTAAACCTATAACCTAAACCTATAACTTAAAACCTAAACCTAAACCTATAACCTAAATGTATTCTCAAATCCCTAAACCTAAACCTACACCTAATCCTAATCTCAACTCCTTAACCTAAACCTAAACCTAAACTTGAAAATCCAAACCTAAACTCGAACTCAAACCCGAACCTGATTTCCTAAACCTAAACCTATAACCTAAACTCAATTCCCTAAACCTTAACCTATAACCTAACCTAAACCTAAACCTATAACATACACTTATAACCTAAACCTAAACCTAAACCTATAACCTAAAACCTAAACCTACACTTAAACCTAAAACCTAAATGTATTCTCAAATCCCTAAACCTAAACCTACACCTAATCCTAATCTCAACTCCTTAACCTAAACCTAAACTTGAAAACCCAAACCGCCTAATCCCGAACCCAAACCCGAATTTCTAAACCTAAACCTTAACCTATTCTCAATTCCCTAAAGCTATAACATATAACCTAAACCTAAACCTATAACCTTAACCTAAACCTAAACCTAAACCTAAACTTAAAACCTAAATGTATTCTTAAATCCCTAAACCTAAACCTACACCAAATCCTAATCTCAACTCCTTAACCTAAACCTAAACTTGAAAACCCAAACCTAAACTCCGAACCCGATTTCCTAAACCTAAACCTTAACTTATTCTCAATTTTCCCTAAACCCTAACCTAAAACCTAACCTACACTTATAACCTAAACCTAAAACCTAAACCTAAACCTAAAACCGAAATGTATTCTCAAATCCCTAAACCTAAACCTACACCTAATCCTAATCTCAACTCAACTTGAAAACCCAAACCTAAACCCGATCCCAAACCCGAACCCGATTTCCTAAACGTAAACCTATAACCTAAACTCAATTCTCTAAACCTTAACCTATAACCTAACCTAAACCTAAACCTATAACCTACACTTATAACATAAACCTAAACCTATAACCTATAACCTAAACCTAAACCTATAACCTAAATGTATTCTCAAATCCCTAAACTTAAACCTAAACCTACACCTAATCCTAATCTCAACTCCTTAATATAAACCTAAACTTAAAAACCCAAACCTAAACCCGAACTCAAACCTGATTTCCTAAACCTAAACCTATAACCTAAACTCAATTCCCTAAACCTTAACCTATAACCTAACCTAAACATAAACTTATAACCTACACTTATAGCCTAAACATAAACCTATAACCTATAACCTAAATGTATTCTCAAATCCCTAAACCTAAACATACACCTAATCCGAATCTTAACTCCTTAACCTAAACCTAAACTTGAAAACCCAAACCTAAATCCAATCCCGAACCCGATTTCCTAAACCTAAACCTTAACCTATTCTTAATTCCCTAAAGTTATAACCTATAACCTAAACCTAAACCTATAACCTAAACCTAAACCTAAACCTAAAACTTAAATATATTCTCAAATCCCTAAACCTAAACCTACACTGATCCTAATCTCAACTCCTTAACCTAAACCTAAACTTGAAAACCCAAACTTAAACCCGAACCCAATTTCCTAAACCTAAACCTTAACCTATTCTCAATTCCCTAAACCTTAACCTATAACCTAACCTAAACCAAAACCCATAACCTACACTTATAACCTAAACCTAATCCTATAACCTAAACCTGTAACCTTAACCTAAACGTAAAACCTAAACCTAAACCTAAAGCTAAATGTATTCTCAAATCCCTAAACCTAAACTTATAACCTACAACATTAACATAAACTTATAACCTAAACCTATAACCTACAACATTAACCTAAACCTATACTTATAACCTAAACCTATTCTCAAATCCCTAAAACTATAACCTAAACTTAAACCTATAACCTAAACTCAATTCCCTAAACCTTAACCTATAACCTAACCTAAACCTAAACCTAAACCTATAACCTACACTTATAACCTAAACCTAAACGTAAACCTAAACCTAAAACGTAAATGTATTCTCAAATCCCTAAACCTAAACCCATAACCTACAACATTAATATAAACTTATAACCTACAACATTAACCTAAACCTATACTTATAACCTAAACCTATTCTCAAATCGCAAAACCTATAACCTAAACCTAAACCTTAACCTAAACCTAACCTTAACCTATAACGTATAACCTATAACCTATTACCTAAACTCAATTCCCTAAACCTTAACCTATAACCTAACCTAAACCTAAACCTATAACCTACACTTATAACCTAAACCTAAACCTATTACCTAAACCTATAACCTAAACCTAAACCTAAAACCTAAATGTATTCTCAAATCCCTAAACCTAAACCTACACCTAATCCTAATCTCAACTCTCTAACCTAAACTTGAAAACCCAAACTTAAACCCGATCCCGAACTCTATTTTCTAAACCTAAACCTTAACCTATTCTCAATTCCCTAAAGCTATAACCTATAACCTAAACCTAAACCTTAACCTAAACCTAAACCTAAACCAAAACCTAAACCTTAACCTATAACCTAAACTTATAACATAAACCTAAAACCTAAACCTAAACCTATAACCTAAACCTATAACCTATAACCTAAATGTATTCTCAAATCATTAAACCTAAACCTACACCTAATCTTAATCTCAACTCCCTAACCTAAACCTAAACCTAAACTTGAAAACCCAAACCTAAACCCGATTTTGAATCCGAACCCGATTGATGTAATAATGTAGCCCAATCACATGGCAACAAACAAGAAAATCTTGCTTTGTTGGCAAGCATACTCGAACTTAAGCATCACAATGCATCTATTTCCATCTCCACTATCTCTTATAGCATAGATTATTTGAGATTTAGATTTATCTCATTTTTAGAGTCATGTCCTAACACAATATGATAATATTAATAGACAAGGTGGATTTGTCACCAACATTATTTCAAAACCCATATAACTTCTCCTTATAGGAAGTTGGGTAGTGCACATGCAGCTTGAATCCATCAAAGGAGATAAGGATTACCTCTCATATGTTCTCTCTCTTTTCATTTGTTTTTTTCCATAGGATTGTTTATTTTGTGGTGTCTGCTCACGTACAACATTTTTATCATGTTAATATCATTATAAGTGGCCTAATCTCACCTTTCTAAAAACAACTAATAATAATTTCTACCCGATGAGAAATCACCAAGTACCATTAGGCTCAACCCAAAAGGATAAATTAGCATTTTCTTTCTTTCTTTTTCTTTTAACACACAATCACACACCAGAGTCGCTTACGGCCACAATGGGTACTTGAACTCGTGACCTTGTATTGAAACTATTTTGAATCTACCATGAAGGCATGAGTAAGGACCTAGGTGTGTGTGCACAGTCAGCGATGTGTTCACCACACTGAATTTTGTAAGCCCCACCAGGAAATAGGCTATGAATAAGTTTTTGTATTTTATTTATGATGTTAAACTTATATGTATTTATGCGTAGATGAATGTGATGTGGATAAGATCGTTTGTGTTTGGATGGATGTAGTTTATGTTTGGATGGATTTACGTCGTTTGGGTTTAGATGGATGTGAATGTGAATATGATGAAATATATTACATAACAGGTGTATACCAGGAAGAATATGATGAAATATATATTGTGAAATGTGTAAATTAGGAATTTTGTGCTAGAATTTTGAAAAGAAAAAAGGAGACTTTTACCTACGAAATATTTCGTAGGGAAAAGTCTCATCCAAGTCTCATCCACATTTTTACCTACGAAAATTTTCGTAGGGAAAAGTTTTATATCATTACCTTTAAAAAAATTCGTCGGTAAAAGTTTTGTAAATATTTTTACCTACAAAAAAATTTGTCGGTAAGAGTTTTTAACTTATTTTTTACCGACGAAAAAATTCGTCGGTAAAAGTTTTATAAATATTTTTACCTTTTCGTCAGTAAAAGTTTTGTAAATATTTTTACCTACGAAAAAAATCGTCGGTAAAAGTATCTTACCGGCGAAAAATTTCGTCAGTAAAAGTCTTACCTTTACCGATGAAAAAAAAAATCGTCGGTAAAAGCCTTTACCTTCGGTCTTTTACCGACGAATTTACCGAAGAAAATTTTCGTTGGTAAAACCTCTTACCCACAAAAAATGTGGATTTAGCGACGAAAATTTTCATCAGTAAAAGTGAGTTTTCTTGTAGTCCAATAGATTTATCATAGTGCTTCAAGGGAGATTTAGCTCACTAATCAGTTCTTTTATTCATTCTTTATTTCTCTCTTTAGAATTGCTTTAAACAACTTATCAATGGAATGAATGCTCCAGTGGAGAAATTTCTGAAAACCAACATCTTAAATGTTATAATTGATGGGTTTTTTTGACCCGTCGTCGACCGGTCGTGAGCCCCGCTCGACCGATCGAGGGTTGGTCTTGACCAGTCGTAGGAGTCAAGCCGTGGCACGACTCAAAGTCCAGCTACTTTGGGCTATTTTTCTCCGGGGTGCTCAACCGGTCGAAGGATGTACTCAACCAGTCGTAGGTTCGTCACGACCAGTGGTAGTTACGCAGATTCATTCTGCGATTTTGCGTGGATTTCGTGTCGCAAGTCCTTTCGCAACTTGGATGCGGAAAGGAGTTTCCTAAAACTTTAAATAGGAGGTACCTGGGGCTTTCTAGGGACAACAAGAGGGTTTTCTAAAGCTTTACAAGGGATTTGTTAAAGGGTTTAGGGCTATCAAAGGTGAGAGAGAGAGAAAAAGAGAGAGAGAGAGAGAGAGACAGAGAGAGAGAAAGCTTATAGAATGGAGATTATGCTCATTGAGGTTATCTACAGTGCAATCTATATCTCAGCGCTTTTATGTCCTCATAATCGGTGAGATCTCTACATTTTTCTTTATTTCTCTCATTGTTTATCCACTCCTGCGTGAGTGAAGAAGGTTGTAACGTTCTACTTCATAGTGGATTGTTGATTTGGACGAGGTCCCGTGGTTTTTACCTCTTTGAGGGTTTTCCACATAAAAATCTCTTGTATGGTATGTGATTGATGCATTGATTATTTTCATTGCTTTATTATCCATAATTCTGGTTTGTTCTGGAGGGCTAGATCCTAAGGTTTGGTGCAAGGCCCCCAACAAAGTGGTATCAGAGCTAAGTTCATTGAACGGGTAGGATCGGTTTTGAATTATGGAAGGTGGCTCATCAAGGATGATCAGCCTCAATGGTTCTAATTGGACCGTATGGAAGGCTAAGATGGAGGACTTTCTTTATTATAAGGACCTATATTCTCCAATTTTAGGCATATCAGCAAAATCCAAGGATATGTCTGATGATGATTGAAAGAACATGGACAGAAAGGCTGTGGGGTTTATTAGACAATGGTTGGATGATTCTGTGTTCCACCATGTGTCTAGGGATACCTCAGCCGCTAGCCTATGGCTGAAATTAGAAGGGTTGTATGAGAGGAAGACAGTCGGTCATAAAAAAATTTTGATAAGGCAACTTGTGAATCTCAAGTTCAAGGATGGTGGTTCTGTGGCCGAGCA
The DNA here is from genome assembly GCA_030180095.1 of Magnolia changhungtana. Taxonomy (NCBI): domain Eukaryota; kingdom Viridiplantae; phylum Streptophyta; class Magnoliopsida; order Magnoliales; family Magnoliaceae; genus Magnolia; species Magnolia changhungtana. Next base: position 175,024 of record JASAUF010000053.1, on the reverse strand, counting down.
CATGAATGAGGTCAGTAATATAGTGAACCAACTCTCCTCTATGAAGACGGTCCTGGATGATGAATTGTAGGCTTTACTTTTGCTTAGTTCATTGCCTGACAGTTGGGAGACATTGGTGGTATTTCTAAGTAACTCCGCGCCAGACGGAAAGATATCCATGGAACAGGTAACTAGCTATCTCTTCAATGAAGAGACAAGAGAGAAGTCTTAGGGGTCTACTCAACAAGAGGCCCTTTTGACACAGGAACGGCGGAGAGGAAAGATCAGGAAGGGTGGGAAGGCCTGAGATCAATCAAGAGGCAAGTCGAGTAACAAAAAGGATATTGATTGCTACAATTGTGGCAAGAAGGGCTACTACAAACATGAATGTCGTGGTAAGAAGAACGACAAGAAAGGAAAAGGGAAGGAAGATGAATCAGATTCCACTGCGATTGCTTCAGATGGCGACGTTGTAGTTATTCTTTCTACAGATCATGATATATGTCTCACGGCTACTAGTCAGGACACCGACTGGATGATAGACTTGGGAGCTTCTTTTCATGTGACTCCACGTAGGGACTTCTTCACAAGCTACAAGTCAGGTGACTATGGGACCGTGAAGATGAGAAATTCTGGCGTATCGAAGATTGTAGGGGTCGGTGATATTTGTGTGAAGACTGATGTGGGCTGCACATTGGTTCTCAGGGATGTGAGGCATATCCCAGACCTTCGCCTCAACTTGATGTCAACGGGAAGATTGGATGATGATGGCTATGAAAGTCGGTTTGCTGGTGGGCGATGGAAGCTCATCAAGGGTTCATTGATTATGGCCAGAGGAAAGAAGTATTACACCCTTTACAAAATAAGTGTCAGTATGTGCAAGGGTGGGTTGAACGCAGCGAAAAATTCAGCTATTGACATGTGGCACAGGCTTCTAGGCCACATGAGTGAAAAAGGGCTTTAGCTACTGATCAGGGTCAAATATTGCATATCAGACCCCGATTATTGCCCTATTTTACGTACATGATACAGCCTAACATCGGATTTTAATTATGTTTTTGGTATAGGATGGAATCAGGAGCGTTGATTGAAAATTAATGTTAAAAGCGTGGAATTGACGTTCCGAAGTCACCAGAGCACGGGATGGACTCCAGAGAACCAATGGTGACGATTTTACACGCCTGGGATCGGAGGAAAGCAAGCCAAAGGGGCTCGAAAAGGGTCCAGAATGCAAGATCACATGGTTCCCGCCACCCGATCAGTTCGAAACTTCATACATGTGATGGGGGCCGTGAATTAACCGTACATATTAAATTTCAGCTATTGATGATCTCCGGAAGTGCTCCAACTGACAAATCAGCCCACAAATCGTTGATTTCAGGCCCACCTGAGATTTGGAAATGCCTCAAACTTGGTTTTAGCAGATGAAATTATATGAAGAAGAAGATGGACGGTACAGATTTCTCATGAACAATGCAGTGGACCCCACATGCATGAGGAGTGTGCACACTACACGTTTGCACTTGCGGTGCACCATACCCATGTCTCGATCAGCGAAGCGCTGACCCGCGTCATATCCCTCAAAACTGAAAATTTCGCCCGCCGTCCGGCGTCCCGCAAGCCGATCATCGCGCCATGGCGGTTGTGGGTCCCACTCTGTGTCCAATTAGACAATCCAAACCGTCCATCCACTTCCCCGGGGCGGTGTTGCCCACGCCTAGGTGGCAAAAATCGAAATGAAAGCAGATGTCAGATCCCAGCCGTTCAAACATGCAATGGACGGTAATTTCAAATCTTCTGTGGACCACACCTAAATCAAACAAAAATGTGTACTCCCGACCGGATTTTCGTCCTCCATCCAATGGACGGAGTGGATTTCTCAAAATAACATCACAAAGTGGACCCCACCATCTTCGCAATGAAGGAGATCCGCGTCCGCACAGAAAGCACGGCCGCCGGCCGTTTTGCGGAAAGACAAGGGCCCCACCCACAACCGTCCGGCTAATCCGATCCGTCCATCGTGTGAGGGCCATGAATACTACAAAACCATGCCGATAGTTTACTCCCATGCGTACACACGTGCGTGATACAGAGGCCACAAAAAGGCTACCCAAGCGACGTTCAAACCGATCTTTCGAGATTTCTTCTCGTGGGCCGCGCCAATGGACCTTCAAAACCACTCATTCTTGATCCGAAATTTCGTCCTGAATCCAATGGACGGGTGGATTTTCCGAAAAACCTCTCGTGGTGCCCACCGATCACGGCTGCGAAAATCGCACTTCGAGTCCGTCTTCACGACTCGCCACCAATTCCACCATCCAAATAGCCTATAAAAGGGAAGTTTTGGACGTGGGAGAGGTATTCATATCCAGGAATTCGAGATCCAAAGCCAGGAGAGGAGAAAGAGAAGAAAGAGAAGGAAGAAGAGAGAGAGATTGTTCTTTGGTGTTTCGTTTTATAAATTTTATTTAATATTTTTTTATGGATTTTATGGGTCACTAATCTCTCAGCTAGGGCTGAGATGAAGCCCCTAATTTGATCAGCTCTTGTTTGGTTGATTTACTTTGAATTTTAATTAATTTGTTTCTTTCTCTGAGTGGGCTTTACGGGTTTAAATTCCATACTTCTCCATCTATGAACTTGATCAAAGTATATAGATGGATGTTGTTTGGATGCTTATTACATGTGCTTGGGTCTGATCAAGAACAAGTTTCCTATAGAGGAAGAAACAGGGTGCTTTAATGAATGTACATTCCATGTGCCCGACCAAGGACATGGGATCTGTTATTCATGGCATTGCTCAAAGAATTAGACAACAGATGTCTGATTTAGGACAGATTGTGCTTTCTCTATTTAAGTGGTATCAATCTATATCAAGGTGAATCAACAAACAAAACAAGGGTTAGGATAGTTAGGGGTGGATTCGAAAGTCCTAGTGCTTTCTCTCTCGATTGAATTTTCTTCCTGCTTTTAATTGTTTTTCCTAAAATTGTGCTTAGCGTTTAGTTCATTATTCATTGATTAGTTAAGAAGAATCACAGATTTGAATTGTGACAACCAAATTCGTGGGATTCGACCTCGATCTTACCGAGTTTATTACTACATCACAACCCTATACTTGGGGGAGTGATCAAGTTTTTGGCGCATGCTTCGGATCAAGCTTTCGCCCAAATTGAATTTAGGATTCTCTCTTATCATAATTCATAGCTTAGGATTTTACTAACTTAGGTTAAAGTTTAATTTTATTTTATTTTATTTTTAGAAATTAACCGTTGCTTAGATTTTTCTATCATTATTTTAGAAACCTAAATTTGTTTTTTTTTTTTTTTTGTTTACAGAATTGAGGAAGAAAGCTACTAAGTGAGGAGAAGCTTCTTAACACCAATCATCTCATTTTTTTCCTGGTTCTTTCTTCCCATTCTCACTTACATAGTTTTAACTTGTTTTTTTTTTTATAGCATAATTTCTAGTTCTAGTTTTCTTTCTCTTAGGTTGTTACTTAGTTTATGCTAGACGTAGATCTCTAGATAAAGAACTAACACCGTTTGATCCTCGAAATAAAAGAACACCATGTGAAAGATTGAGAAATAATTCTGAAATGGCGACCGAGACCGAAGTTAAGGCTCTCAAAGATTATTCACTCCCCGTCCAATTTAATGCGCCTTCATGCATAGTGTTGCCAACCACTACTAAGAAAGACACTTTGAACTTAAACCCGGAGTCATACAATTGTCGCCATCCTTTTATGGATTGGACAAGGAGGACCCATATCATCATGTGAAAGAATTCTTAGACATTTGCTCCACTTTTAAGTTCCAAAACTTCTCGACGATTCAATCCGCCTACGTCTATTTCCTTTTTCTTTGAAGGATAAGGCGAAAGCATGGTTGAATTCTCTAGAAGTTGGAACTATCACTACATGGGACCAACTGCCTAAGAAGTTCTTAAATAAGTTCTTCCCCGTTCACAAAACCAATGCCCTCCGTAGAGAAATTACTAACTTCACACAAAAAGAGGGCGAGCACTTTCATGAATGTTGGGAAAGATGGAAGGACTTGCTTCTTAAATGTCCTCACCATAGTTTTGAGAAGTGGCAACAAGTGCAATACTTTATGACGGTCGACACCCCAGAACCGTCGCATGGTTGATGCCACCAAGTGGAGGGTCCTTCATGACCAAAAGCGATACCGAAGCATGGAAATTTTTGAAACCTTGTGTGAAAACTCCCAAAGAATGGGACTATTCAGATAGAGGTGAAAGAAGTTCCCAACCACAAAAGAGAGGTGGTATATATGAGATAGAGTCATGCCGTAGTTGTGCGCCAAACTTGATAACCCGACAAAGAAAGTTGATGCTCGGTATTAAATAATGGACCTCCACAAACAGCTCAAGTGGAGGCATGTGCCACATGTTCTAGTCCCGCCTGCCTTGTCCATCCGGGGCAAGATCCCCGTAACTTCTCTCTCGAACAAGTTCATGCTATGAACACTTTTCAAAAACCTGGGAATGATCCTTACTCGAACACATACAACCCAGTGGTGGGCTAGGCATCCAAATTTTTCTTGGGCAAAGGGACCACATCAAGGAGGACCATCTCGGAAATCCTCCCATGCAACCGCACCTCCAAGTTGGCACAACAAATTCCACAATATCAACAACCGCCTACACAATCAAGGAACCCATCTCTTGAGGATACACTTCATCTTTTTCATGCAGAGTTCTCTCCAATTTCCAAAAAGATACCCAACAAACCTTATCGGCCAACCAAAGAAAGCTTACATGCAAATGCACAATCCATTGCTAAGTCGGAAATACAAATGGGTCAACTAGTCACACATTGAGTGAGAGAGAGAAGGGCAAGTTCCCTAGCCAACCCGAGGCTAACCCAAAGGGACAAGATGAGATTGGCTCTAATTCTAACCAAAGGGCAATATCATGAACAAGCCAAATCGACATTACCCTTAGGTCAGGCAAGCAGATTGATAATAGAATAGAGATGCCTGGGGATGAATCAAATTCTAAAACAAAAGATCAAGATGAAGCAGAGAGTCATACCAATGCATCCAAAGTTCAAAAACTCTCTCGACTCTCTAGGAGCCACTAATATGCCACCTTACGTGCCCAAAGCACCCTTTCCTCAACGTCTGGCACCAATGAAGAAAAGAAATAACTTTGATGAAATCTTGGATGTGTTCAAAAAGTGCAAGTCAACATCCCGTTGCTTGACGCTATTAAACAAGTCCTCGCTACGCTAAGTTTCAAAGATTTATGCACTCAAAAGCGTAAGCGCATGTTCATAAGAAGGTCTTCATTGCAGAGCAAATTTCACCCATGATTCAACATAACACTCCTCCTAAATTTAGGGATCCAGGAGCTCCCACCATTTCTTGCATGATAGGAGATCATAAGATCGGGAAGGCATTACTTGATTTGGGGGCGAGCGTTAATTTGTTACCTTATTCGGTTTATGAGCAGCTAGGACTTGGCGAGTTGAAACCGACTAAGGTAACATTACAACTGGCTGATAGATCTGTCAAGGTACCCCGAGGTGTTATTGAAGATGTGTTAATCCAGTTGATAAATTTTATTTTCCAGTGGATTTCATAGTCATTGATACTCACTGCTCGTAATCTTCATAGTCGATCCCGGTCATTTTGGGTCGCCCATTTTTGGCCACATCTAATGCTATTATAAATTGCCTAATGAAGTTATGAAATTGTCCTTTGGTAACATGAATATTAAACTCAATGTTTTTAATGCGGACAACAATCCGCAGATTTGGATGACATATTTGAAGTGGACATGATCGAGCCTTGTGCAGGACTCCTTCCGTATATCTTTTGAAGATCCACTTGAGACCTGCTTAGCACAAGCTGGCATGGACTTTGACATCGATAGTCTCATCCATGAAGTCAATACACTGCTCGACTCTACTCCTATCTTAGAGACTGAAAAATGGAGAGCGAAAGTGGAACCTCTTCATCTCTCTGAGACGCCTCCTGACAAAGACAGTTTCGAACTCGAGAAGATAAAGAGCGAGCAGTCGCTTAATTTTCTTAGAACATATAAGGCAAAGAATTGAAAGGAAGATAGTGGAAATACAGGAGTATGCTCCCACGATATGCATGGATCATGTCAGTGGAAATGTCGCATCAATCGAAAGGAAGCGTGATCCTCACATGGAAGAAGTCGTGCGAGCGTGTTCTTAAATTATTTGACGACAAGTGTCAGTTACCTCCTTGCAGATAGCACAGCTCATGGGAACTCACATCACTTATCTGGGATTGGTTAATTAAGGTGGTAAGGTAATTTCTTTGACGGACCTTGGTTATAACGATTATTTCATTCATGGTCCGTTCTGGTCTGGCTGAAGACGTTAAACTTAGCGCTCCTGGGAGGCAACCCAGCCTTTTGCTTTCTTGTATTGCTTTTTCTTAGTTATTTCAATGTTTGTGGGTAACATTATTGCAAACCCTCACGAGACTACAACTCGTCCATTAGGGGTAACCTAGGGGTTTAAAGGCTTGTTGCATGCGCTAAATGCAATCGAGAGCACCCGCAAAAGTGGTATAGGTAGGATCTTCTTTTTTTTTTTTATTTTTGTTATTTTTTTTTGCTTCATTGATTTGATTTCTCTCTTGTGCTAACTCACTTTTACGTTAAAATTTTTTGAGAAAGCTTCTTAATTCTCCGTCTAGGTACTATCTTTTCCTCATTCCTCTTTTATTTTCGTTGTCCTATATGCATTGTATGCTTATTTCTTTTACATTGAGGACAATGTAGATTTTAGGTTGGGGGTGAGAGATTAGGTTACCTAATCAGTATTTTCTTGGTCTTGAGCAAAATTTGTGAAAATTTTAAAATTTTTTCTGGAATTTCTATTGAATTCAAAGTGATTTTGAAGGATAGTTGTGATTTTAACATTATAAGATACTTGATGGGTAACTTATGACTCTTGGATTTGGCCATCTGCTTGATTTCACAGTCAATTTTGAATTGTTAATCCATGATTAGAAGGTGTAAACATTGATTGAGCCATGATTTCCCATATCGATCTCACTTGCACATTAACTTTTCAGTTCGATATTAAATGGAAACTTGTAATCGTAGGCATGAAAGGAACCACCAGAAATTTGTTAACGCCAAATAAAGAAGAATTGAAAGAGTTAGTCACATAATCTTCACCATAGGTTTGCTCCCTATAGGTGTGGATTTGATTCTCCATAGTTGACATATGAAAAAAAAAAAAAAAAGTTAAGCGACAAGTTTTCGCCATAGGTTTGCTCCCTATAGGTGAGAATTTGATTTCCCTCAGTTGCGTTACTGCTCGTAAAGAAAATCAAAAGATGATAACATGAAAAGTTAATCTGTGAGATAAGAGTTGGTTTCAAGCTTGGTTGTCATGTATTACTAATGATATCATGAAATTGACTATTGGATCTCATATTGATTGTAAGTCGAGATTATACTTTACACTCGTGGAACTCAATGTTTAGGAATGCTCTAATTGATGGATTAATATTTTGAACTTGATTATGAAGTTTATCTTGTAGCTTGATTCCAAGAGAAAATTCCACACACCAATCATGAATCTTAGAATTTTCACATCTCACTATCTGTTCACAAGTCACTTGAGTTTACAGAATTATCTTTTATTTCTCGAATTTATTTTTCACATGTTTTGCTTTGACTAGCAAAATGTCAAGTTGGGGTTGTGATCAGGGTCAAATATTGCATATCAGACCCCGATTATTGCCCTATTTTATGTACATGATACGGCCTAACATCGGATTTTAATTGTGTTTTTGTTATAGGATGGAATCAGGAGCGTTGATTGAAAATTAATGTTAAAAGCGTGGAATTGACGTTCCGAAGTCACCAGAGCACGGGATGGACTCCAGAGAACCAATGGTGACGATTTTACACGCCTGGGATCGGAGGAAAGCAAGCCAAAGGGGCTCGAAAAGGGTCCAGAATGCAAGATCACATGGTTCCCGCCACCCGATCAGTTCGAAACTTCATACATGTGATGGGGGCCGTGAATTAACCGTACATATTAAATTTCAGCTATTGATGATCTCTATGAAGTGCTCCAACTGACAAATCAGCCCACAAATCGTTGATTTCAGGCCCACCTGAGATTTGGAAATGCCTCAAACTTGGTTTTGGCAGATGAAATTATATGAAGAAGAAGATGGACGGTACAGATTTCTCATGAACAATGCAGTGGACCCCACATGCATGAGGAGTGTGCACACTACACGTTTGCACTTATGCGGCAGCACCGTACCCATGTCTCGATCGAATGCGCGCCGACCCGCGCATATCCCTCAAAACCGAAAATCTCCACCTCGCGTCCGTCCAGCCGTCCGCAAGCCGATCGCGGTCGGCGGTTGTGGGTCCCACCATCCATCCAAATGGAGACAATCCAAACCGTCCATCCACTTCCCGGGCCATTGCCCACGCCTAGGTGGCAAAAATCGAAATGAAAGCAGTATGTCGATCCCAAAATTGCTCAAACATGCAATGGACGGTAAGTTCAAATCTCTCCAGTGAACCACACCTAAATCAAACAAAAATGTGTACTCCCGACCGGATTTTTCGTCCTCCATCCAATGGACTGAGTGGATTTCTCAAAATAAACATCACAAGTGGACCCCACCATCTTCGCAATGGAAGGAGATCCGCGTCCGCGTAAGCACGGCCGCCGGCCGTTTTGCGGAAGACAAGGGCCCCACCCGTCAACCGTCCCTACGGCTCCCGATCCGTCCATCGTGTAGAGGGCCATGAATACTACAAAACCATGCCGATAGTTCCTCCCATGCGTACACACGTGCGTGATACAGAGGCCACAAAAAGGCTACCCGCGACGTTCAAAACCGATCTTTTCGAGATTTCTTCCGTGGGCCGCGCCAATGGACCTTCAAAACCACTCATTCTTGATCGAAATTTCGTCCCCGAATCCAATGGACGGGTGGATTTTCCAAAACACCTCTGTGGGGCCCACCGATCACGGTTGCGAAAAATCGCACTTCGAGTCCGTCTCACGACTGCCACCAATTCCACCATCCAAATAGCCTATAAAAGGGAAGTTTTGGACGTGGGAGAGGTATTCATATCCAGGGAATTCGAGATCCAGAAAGCCAGGGAGAGAGAAAGAGAAGAAAGAGAAGGAAGAAGAGAGAGAGATTGTTCGGTTTGGTGTTTCGTTTTATAAATTTTATTTAATATTTTTTTATGGATTTTATGGGTCACTAATCTCTCAGCTAGGGCTGAGATGAAGCCCCTAATTTGATCAGCTCTTGTTTGGTTGATTTACTTTGAATTTTAATTAATTTGTTTTTTCTCTCGAAGTGGGCTTTACTGGGTTTAAATTCCATACTTCTCCATCTATGAACTTGATCAAAGTATATAGATGGATGTTGTTTGGATGCTTATTACATGTGCTTGGGTCTGATCAAGAACAAGTTTCCTATAGAGGAAGAAACAGGGTGCTTTAATGAATGTACATTCCATGTGCCCGACCAAGGACATGGGATTTGTTATTCATGGCATTGCTCAAAGAATTAGACAATCTGTATGCCCGATTTAGGACACGAGATTGTGCTTTCTATTTAAGTGGTATCAATCTATATCAAGGTGAATCAACAAACAAAACAAGGGTTAGGATAGTTAGGGGTGGATTCGAAAGTCCTAGTGCTTTCTCTCGATTGAATTTTCTTCCTGCTTTTAATTGTTTTTCCTAAAATTGTGCTTAGCAGTTTAGTTCATTATTCATTGGATTAGTTAAGAAGAATCACAGATTTGAATTGTGACAACCAGTCCTCGTGGGATTCGACCTCGATCTTACCGAGTTTATTACTACATCACAACCCTATACTTGGGGAGTGATCAAGTTTTTGGCGCCGTTGCCGGGGACTGTTTCGTTCCAAATTGAATTTAGGATTCTCTCTTATCATAATTCATAGCTTAGGATTTTACTAACTTAGGTTAAAGTTTAATTTTATTTTATTTTATTTTTAGAAATTAACCGTTGCTTAGGATTTTTCTATCATTATTTTAGAAAACCTAAATTTGTTTTTTTTTTTGTTTACAGGAATTGAGGAAGAAAGCTACTAAGTGAGGAGAAGCTTCTTAACACCAATCATCTCATTTTTCAGGTTCTTTCTTCCCATTCTCACTTACATAGTTTTAACTTGTTTTTTTTTTAATAGCATAATTTCTAGTTCTAGTTTTCTTTCTCTTAGGTTGTTACTTAGTTTATGCTAGGACGTAGATCTCTAGATAAAGAACTAGCACCGTTTGATCCTGAAATAGAAAGAACACTGCGTGAAAGATTGAGAAATAATTCTGTTGAAATGGCGACTGAGACCGAAGTTAAGGCTCTCAAAGATTATTCAGCTCCTGTCCAATTTAATGCGCCTTCATGCATAGTGTTGCCAACCACTACGGCAGCACACTTTGAACTTAAACCTGCAGTCATACAATTGCTGCCATCCTTTTATGGATTGGACAAGGAGGACCCATATCATCATGTGAAAGAATTCTTAGACATTTGCTCCACTTTTAAGTTCCAAAACTTCTCAGACGATTCAATCCGCCTACGTCTGTTTCCTTTTTCTTTGAAGGATAAGGCGAAAGCATGGTTGAATTCTCTAGAAGTTGGAACTATCACTACATGGGACCAACTGTCTAAGAAGTTCTTAAATAAGTTCTTCCCCGTTCACAAAACCAATGCCCTCCGTAGAGAAATTACTAACTTCACACAAAAAGAGGGCGAGCACTTTCATGAATGTTGGGAAAGATGGAAGGACTTGCTTCTTAAATGTCCTCACCATAGTTTTGAGAAGTGGCAACAAGTGCAATACTTTTATGACGGTCTGACACCCCAGAACCGTCGCATGGTTGATGCCACCAGTGGAGGGTCCTTCATGACCAAAAGCGATACCGAAGCATGGAAATTTTTTGAAACCTTGTGTGAAAACTCCCAGCAATGGGACTATTCAGATAGAGGTGAAAGAAGTTCCCAACCACAAAAGAGAGGTGGTATATATGAGATAGGAGTCATGCCAGAGTTGTGCGCCAAACTTGATAACCTGACAAAGAAAGCTGATGCTCTGGTATTAAATAATGGACCTCCACAAACAGCTCAAGTGGAGGCATGTGCCACATGTTCTAGTCCCGCCTGAGTCTTGTCCATCTCAAGCATCCCTGAACTTCTCTCTCTGAACAAGTTCATGCTATGAACACTTTTCAAAAACCTGGGAATGATCCTTACTCGAACACATACAACCCAGGGTGGGCTAGGCATCCAAATTTTTCTTGGGCAAAGGGACCACATCAAGGAGGACCATCTGAAATCCTCCCATGCAACCGCACCTCCAAGTTGGCACAACAAATTCCACAATATCAACAACCGCCTACACAATCAAGGAACCCATCTCTTGAGGATACACTTCATCTTTTCATGCGAGTTCTCTCCAATTTCAAAAAGATACCCAACAAACCTTATCGCCAACCAAAGAAAGCTTACATGCAAATGCACAATCCATTGCTAAGTTTGAAATACAAATGGGTCAACTAGTCGCCACATTGAGTGAGAGAGAGAAGGGCAAGTTCCCTAGCCAACTCCGAGGCTAACCCAAAGGGACAAGATGAGATTGGCTCTAATTCTAACAAAGGGCAATATCATGAACAAGCCAAATCGATTACTACCCTTAGGTCATGCAAGCAGATTGATAATAGAATAGAGATGCCTGGGGATGAATCAAATTCTAAAACAAAAGATCAAGATGAAGCAGAGAGTCATACCAATGCATCCAAAGTTCAAAAACTCTCTCGACTCTCCAGAGCCACTAATATGCCACCTTACGTGCCCAAAGCACCCTTTCCTCAACGTCTGGCACCAATGAAGAAAAGAAATAACTTTGATGAGATCTTGGATGTGTTCAAAAAGTGCAAGTCAACATCTCGTTGCTTGACGCTATTAAACAAGTCCTCGCTACGCTAAGTTTCTCAAAGATTTATGCACTCAAAAGCGTAAGCGTAATGTTCATAAGAAGGTCTTCATTGCAGAAAGCACTCACCTCCATGATTCAACATAACACTCCTCCTAAATTTAGGGATCCAGGAGCTCCCACCATTTCTTGCGGCATAGAGATCATAAGATCGAAGGCATTACTTGATTTGGGGCGAGCGTTAATTTGTTACCTTATTCGGTTTATGAGCAACTAGACTTGGCGAGTTGAAACCGACTAAGGTAACATTACAACCGGGCCGATAGATCTGTCAAGGTACCCTGGGTGTTATTGAAGATGTGTTAATCCAGTTGATAAATTTTATTTTCCAGTGGATTTCATAGTCATTGATACTCAGCCTGTTCAGAATCTTCATAGTCAGATCCCAGTCATTTTGGGTCGTCCATTTTTGGCCACATCTAATGCTATTATAAATTGCCGGAATGAAGTTATGAAATTGTCCTTTGGTAACATGAATATTAAACTCAATGTTTTTAATGCGGGACAACAATCCGCAGATTTGGATGACATATTTGAAGTGGACATGATCGAAAGCCTTGTGCAGGACTCCTTCCGTATATCTTTTGAAGATCCACTTGAGACCTGCTTAGCACAAGCTGGCATGGACTTTGACATCGATAGTCTCATCCATGAAGTCAATACACTGCTCGACTCTACTCCTATCTTAGAGACTGAAAAATGGAGAGCGAAAGTGGAACCTCTTCATCTCTCTGAGACGCCCCGACAAAGACAGCTTCGAACTCGAGAAGATAAAGAGCGAAGCAGTGCTTAATTTTCTTAGAACATATAAGGCAGCAATTGAAAGGAAGATAGTGGAAATACAGGGAGTATGCCCCACGATATGCATGGATCATGCTGTGGAAATGTCGCATCAACTGAAAGGGAAGCGTGATCCTCACATGGAATAAGTCGTGCGAGCAGAAGTTCTTAAATTATTTGACGACAGTGTCAGTTACCTCCTTGCAGATAGCATAGCTCATGGGAACTCACATCACTTATCTGGGATTGGTTAATTAAGGTGGTAAGGTAATTTCTTTGACGGACCTTGGTTATAACGATTATTTCATTCATGGTCCGTTCTGGTCTAGCTGAAGACGTTAAACTTAGCGCTCCTGGGAGGCAACCCAGCCTTTTGCTTTCTTGTATTACTTTTTCTTAGTTATTTCAATGTTTGTGGGTAACATTACTGCAAACCCTCACGAGACTACAACTCGTCCATTAGGGGTAACCTAGGGGTTTAAAGGCTTGTTGCATGCGCTAAATGCAATCGAGAGCACCTGCAAAAGTGGTATAGGTAGGATCTTCTTTTGTTTTTCTTTTTGTTATTTTTGCTTCTGTTGATTTCTCTCTTGTGCTAACTCACTTTTACGTTGAAATTTTTTGAGAAAGCTTCTTAATTCTCCGTCTAGGTACTATCTTTTCCTCATTCCTCTTTTATTTTCGTTGTCCTATATGCATTGTATGCTTATTTCTTTTACATTGAGGACAATGTAGATTTTAGGTTGGGGGTGAGAGATTAGGTTACCTAATCAGTATTTTCTTGGTCTTGAGCAAAATTTGTGAAAATTTTAAAATTTTTTCTGGAATTTCTATTGAATTCAAAGTGATTTTGAAGGATAGTTGTGATTTTAACATTATAAGATACTTGATGGGTAACTTATGACTCTTGGATTTGGCCATCTGCTTGATTTCACAGTCAATTTTGAATTGTTAATCCATGATTAGAAGGTGTAAACATTGATTGAGCCATGATTTCCCATATCAGATCTCACTTGCACATTAACTTTTCAGTTCGATATTAAATGGAAACTTGGTAATCGTAGGCATGAAAGGAACCAGCCTGAGAAATTTGTTAACGTCAGTTTATAAAGAAGAATTGAAAGAGTTAGTCACATAATCTTCACCATAGGTTTGCTCCCTATAGGTGTGGATTTGATTCTCCATAGTTGACATATGAAAAAAAAAAAAAAGTTAAGCGACAAGTTTTCGCCATAGGTTTGCTCCCTATAGGTGAGAATTTGATTTCCTCGGCATAAGTATCGTCAGAAAGAAAATCAAAAGATGATAACATGAAAAGTTAATCTGTGAGATAAGAGTTGGTTTCAAGCTTGGTTGTCACGAATTACTAATGATATCATGAAATTGACAATTGGATCTCTTACTGATTGTAAGTCGAGATTATACTTTACACTCGTGGAACTCAATGTTTAGCAATGCTCTAATTGATGGATTAATATTTTGAACTTGATTATGAAGTTTACTGTAAGCTTGATTCCAAGAGAAAAATTCCACACACCAATCATGAATCTTAGAATTTTCACATCTCAGCTATCTGTTCACAAGTCACTTGAGTTTACAGGAATTATCTTTTATTTCTGAATTTATTTTTCACATGTTTTGCTCGGGACTAGCAAAATGCTGGTTGGGGGTTGTGATCAGGGTCAAATATTGCATATCAGACCCCGATTATTGCCCTATTTTATGTACATGATACGGCCTAACATCGGATTTTAATTATGTTTTTGGTATAGGATGGAATCAGGAGCGTTGATTGAAAATTAATATTAAAAGCGTGGAATTGACGTTCCGAAGTCACCAGAGCACGGGATGGACTCCAGGGAACCAATGGTGACGATTTTACACGCCTGGGATCGGAGGAAAGCAAGCCAAAGGGGCTCGAAAAGGGTCCAGAATGCAAGATCACATGATTCCCGCCACCCGATCAGTTCGAAACTTCATACATGTGATGGGGGCCATGAATTAACCGTACATATTAAATTTCAGCTATTGATGATCTCCGGAAGTGCTCCAACTGACAAATCAGCCCACAAATCGTTGATTTCAGGCCCACCTGAGATTTGGAAATGCCTCAAACTTGGTTTTGGCAGATGAAATTATATGAAGAAGAAGATGGACGGTACAGATTTCTCATGAACAATGCAGTGGACCCCACATGCATGAGGAGTGTGCACACTACACGTTTGCACTTGCGGTGCACCGTACCCATGTCTCGGTCAGCGAAGCGCTGACCCGCGTCATATCCCTCAAAACCGAAAATCTCAGCCGCGGCCGTCCAGCGTCCGCAAGCCGATCGCGGTCGGCGGTTGTGGGTCCCACCTAGTGTCCAATTGGACAATCCAAACCGTCCATCCACTTCCTGGGGCGGCTGTTGCCCACGCCTAGGTGGCAAAAATCGAAATGAAAGCAGATGTCAGATCCCAGCCGTTCAAACATGCAATGGACGGTAAGTTCAAATCTCTGGTGGACCACACCTAAATCAAACAAAAATGTGTACTCCCGACCGGATTTTCGTCCTCCATCCAATGGACGGAGTGGATTTCTCAAAATAACATCACAGTGGACCCCACCATCTTCGCAGCGGAAGGAGATCCGCGTCCGCGTAAAGCACGGCCGCTGGCCGTTTTGCGGAAGACAGTGGGCCCCACCCGTCAACCGTCCGGCTAATCTGATCCGTCCATCGTGTAGAGGGCCATGAATACTACAAAACCATGCTGATAGTTTACTCCCATGCGTACACACGTGCGTGATACAGAGGCCACAAAAAGGCTACCCGGCGACGTTCAAAACTGATCTTTTCGAGATTTCTTCTGTGGGCCGCGCCAATGGACCTTCAAAACCACTCATTCTTGACTGAAATTTCGTCCTGAATCCAATGGACGGGGTGGATTTTCCAGAAAACACCTCTGTGGTGCCCACTGATCACGGTTGCGAAAATCTGCACTTCGAGTCCGTCTACGACTCTGCCACCAATTCCAGCCATCCAGCAGCTATAAAAGGGAAGTTTTGGACGTGGGAGAGGTATTCATATCCAGGGAATTCGAGATCCAAAGCCAGGGAGAGGAGAAAGAGAAGAAAGAGAAGGAAGAAGAGAGAGAGATTGTTCGGTTTGGTGTTTCGTTTTATAAATTTTATTTAATATTTTTTTATGGATTTTATGGGTCACTAATCTCTCAGCTAGGGCTGAGATGAAGCCCCTAATTTGATCAGCTCTTGTTTGGTTGATTTACTTTGAATTTTAATTAATTTGTTTCTTTCTCTGAGTGGGCTTTACGGGTTTAAATTCCATACTTCTCCATCTATGAACTTGATCAAAGTATATAGATGGATGTTGTTTGGATGCTTATTACATGTGCTTGGGTCTGATCAAGAACAAGTTTCCTATAGAGGAAGAAACAGGGTGCTTTAATGAATGTACATTCCATGTGCCCGACCAAGGACATGGGATCTGTTATTCATGGCATTGCTCAAAAGAATTAGACAGTCTGTATGCCCGATTTAGGACACAGATTGTGCTTTCTCTATTTAAGTGGTATCAATCTATATCAAGGTGAATCAACAAACAAAACAAGGGTTAGGATAGTTAGGGGTGGATTCGAAAGTCCTAGTGCTTTCTCTCTGATTGAATTTTCTTCCCTGTTTTTAATTGTTTTTCCTAAAATTGTGCTTAGCAGTTTAGTTCATTATTCATTGGATTAGTTAAGAAGAATCACATATTTGAATTGTGACAACCAGTCCTCGTGGGATTCGACCTCGATCTTACCGAGTTTATTACTACATCACAACCCTATACTTGGAGAGTGATCAGCTACTAGAGAGGAAGCGGCTCCTTCCAGACGTGACAAGTACACCTCTCAAAACCTGTCTTGATTATTTATCAGGGAAACAACATAGAGTTTTATTTATTAAATCTGCTTCTCATGTTAATAAAGTGCATGCATTAGATTTGGTTTATTCTGATGTTTGTGGTCCTATGAGGACAAAAACCTTGGGTGGGATATTGTATTTTGTTACTTTTATAGATGATGCATCTAGGAGGGTTTGGGTTTATGCTTTGAAATCCAAGGATGAGGTCTTTGGTGTGTTTAAATTGTTTCATGCTATGGTCGAGAGAGAGACGGGTAGATCATTGAAGTGCATCCGCACTGACAATGGTGGTGAATACATTGGCCACTTTCATGAGTACTGCAAGTCCCTGGGTATGTGGCATAAACAGACAGTTCCCAAGACCCCCCAACATAATGGTGTAGCTGAGCGAATGAATCGCACCATTGTTGAGAGAATCAGATGCATGTTAACCCATGTGAAATTTTTCAAGACGTTCTAGGGAGAAGCAATGCACATGGCAGTGTATTTGATAAATAGGTCTCCATCAACCTCATTAAATGGAGAAGTACCTGAGAAGATGTGGACTGGAAAGGATCCATTGTACAGTCATCTCAGGGTGTTTGGATGCAGGGCATCCGTTCACGTACTAAAGGACGAGAGGTCCAAGCTCGATATGAAGATCGGGCAGTGTGTGTTCTTAGGGTACGGTGATGAAAAGTTCGGTTACAGATTGCGGGATCCAACCGAAAGGAAGCTCATCAGGAGTAGAGATATGGTTTTCTTTGAAGATCAGTGTATAGAAGACATTAGTAAGCCAGAGAAGAACCAGCCTAATTCAGGTGAGCTAGAGGACATAGATCCAGTTACTCCTCCCGTGGTGCCTGATGACGGGGGAGTATAGCAAGGTGCAGAGGACGAGGGAGTTCTTTCAGAAGATGGACCAGGGGAGCAGCCCCCACTTGATCCACCTGTTGACCCACAGGTGAGGAGGTCATCTAGGGACAGACAGCTGTCCAAGAGGTACTCGCCACATGAGTACATTATGCTGACTGATGAGGGAGAGCCAGAAGATTATTCTGACAGCCTAACCGACTAACATAAGGAGTGGTTGAAAGCTATGCAAGAGGGGATGAAATCCTTGCATAAGAACCACACCTATGATACGGTGAAACTGCCTGAGAGTAAGAAAGCTTCGAGCAACAAGTGGGTGTTCAAAAAGAAGATTAAGCAGAAGAATTCACAAATGAGGTTCAAGGCCAGACTTGTGGTGAAAGAGTTTGGTCAGAGGAAAGGTATAGACTTCGAGTATATATTCTCACCAGTGGTGAAGATGACATCCATACAGGTGTTCTTGGGTTGGCGGCTAGCATGGATCTGGAGATAAAGCAGTTAGATGTTAAAACTACCTTCCTCCATGGTGACCTGGAAGAAGAGATCTACATGCACCAACCAGAGGGATTCGAAGCCAAGGTTAAAGAGCATATGGTGTGTAGGTTGAGGAAGAGCTTGTATGCGCTGAAACAAGCTCCATGGCAATGGTACAAGAAGTTCGATTTGTTCATGTTACAGCATAGGTATGACAAAACGGAGTCGGACCACTGTGTGTTCACGCGCAAGTTCTCAGATGGTGATTTCTTAGTTCTGCTGTTATACGTTGATGACATGCTCATCATGAAGATCGACAGGCTGAAACAAGAGTTGAGCAAGTCTTTTGCGATGAAAGACTTGGGTCTGGCTAGACAGATCCTAGGAATGGAGATAACCGTGACAGAAGCAGTAGGAAGCTTTGGCTATCACAAGAGTGGTATATTGAGAAAGTCCTAGAGCAGTTCAATATGAATGTAACAAAGCTGGTCAGTACTCCGCTGGATGGTCACTTCAGATTGAGCGACAGGCAAAGCTCCAAGAAGAAGGCAGAGGTGGATGAGATGCAAAAGATACCCTACACGTCAGCGGTAGGAAGTTTGATGTATGTTATGGTATGTACACGCCCAGACATAGCATATGCGGTTGGTGTTATCAACCGGTATCTTGTCAATCCTGGCAAAAAGCATTAGGCAGCGGTTAAGTGGATACTGCGGTATCTAAGAGGCTCATCCAGGTTGAGCCTATGCTATGGTGATGAAAAACTTGTGTTAGAGGGCTACACAGATACAAATATGGTAGGTGATATAGACTCCAAGAAGTCTACATCGGGGTTCATGTTCACGTTTGCAGAGGGAGCGGTTTCTTGGCAGAGCAAGCTACAGAAGGTCGTAGCATTGTCGATGACAAAGGCCGAGTACATTGCAGTCAGAGAGGCATGTAAAGAGATGTTTTGGATGAAGAGGTTCTTACAGGAACTTAGCCTGAAGCAGGAGGAGCACATGGTCTATTATAATAGTCAGAGTGTTATACACTTGAGCAAGAATCCAAGTCAGCATTCCAAGTCGAAGCACATAGAGATTTGGTATCACTGGATCAGGGATACTTTGGAACAGAAAGTGTTACAGCTTGAGAAGGTCCACATGGACAATAATGGGTCAGACATGATGACCAAGGCTTTGCTCAAGGGTAAGTTTGAGGTTTGTAGAAACCTGACTGACTTAAAGAAGGTCGATCCCTCCTGGGTCAAAAAGGGGGAGATTTGATGGATTTTTTTGACCTGTCGTCGACCGGTCATGAGCCCTGCTCAACCGATCGAGGGCTGGTCTCTACCAGTCGTAGGAGTCGAGCCGTGGAATGACTCAAAGTCCAGTGACTTTGGGCTATTTTTCTCCGGGGTGCTCGACCGGTCGAAGGATGTACTCGACCGGTTATGGGTGGCTCTCGACCGGTCGTAGGTTCGTCATGACCAGTCGTAGTTAAGCAGATTCGTTCCGCGATTTTGGTTAGATTTCGTGTCACAAGTCCTTTCGCAACTGGGATGCAGAAAGGAGTTTCCTAAAACTTTAAATAGGAGGTACCTAGGGCTTTCTAGGGACAATAAGAGGGTTTCCTAAAGCTTTACAAGGGATTTGTTAAAGGGTTTAGGGCTATCAAAGGTGAGAGAGAGAGAGGAAAATAGAGAGAGGAAACTTATAGAAGGGAGATTATGCTCGTGGAGGTTATCTACTGTGCAATCTATATCTCAGCGCTTCTATGTCCTCGTAATCGGTGAGATCTCTCCATTTTTCTTTATTTCTCTCATTGTTTATCCACTCCTGCGTTAGTGAAGAAGGTTGTAACGTTCTACTTCATAGTGGATTGTTGATCTGGATGAGGTCCCATGGTTTTTACCTCTTTGAGGGTTTTCCACGTAAAAATCTCTTGTGTGGTGTGCGATTGATGCATTGATTATTTTCATAGCTTTATTATCCATAATTCTGGTTTGTTCTGGAGGGCTAGATCCTAAGGTTTGGTGCAAGGCCCCCAACAATGATACCCATGGGTACTGCATGAGTATGGATCTTTCACTTAAATTAAACACTAAAACATCAAAGAAGACACGATGTGGATATACTTCCAAGTGTTTTGGTGTTTAGTTTAAATGATAATAAATCCTTCAAAAAAAAAAGGATAATAAGCCAAAGAGAGGAACCGTAGGAACCATGATCACCTGGTGATCCAAACCATTGATATGATGCATCCCACCATGAAAAGGAGATACCTCAATGATCTTTCAGATTGGAAGATCCTAATTCCTAACTGTTGGAACAATGACCTGGAAATAGATGATTAAGGAGATAAGACACAGTTGTTGACATTCAGTAGACCAACAATCAAAGTGTTGGGATTGTCCGATCTAAGAAACCTTCAACACATTTGTTAGAATACAACCCCAACAAGCACGACGTGTCCCATGCATGTATGAGATGTGGCATGCTTGGTGCAAAACTGCTAGATGTCATTATTTGTTAATGAGGTATGCATGTCTAAGCAAGAGGTGTACCACTACCTCCACTACCACTACATTAGATAGTGCTAAAAGCAGAGTTCCTATGGAGGTTGCTACATCTACCTGAAGAAACACCAACACGATGAGACATGCACACATGCACACGCATGCGCGCGCGCACACACACACTGCATTTTCATTGCTAATATCCCTCATGGGTACCTTAAGGCTAGTTTGCAGGTGGTGTTTGATCATTTGAGGATATTGCTGATATTTTTATTCGAAAGAAAAAAATCTAGGGAAGAGATGAGTTTACCTTCTTGTAGGTATCAGTCTCGCTACAACTATCGCTAGCCGGGATACAAAAACAATATCAATATCGTCGATAACCAGAAATGCGGAGAAACATTGGGAAACATAGGGAAAATTGTAGAATTTTTTAGTGAAATTTCAGGAGATGTTAAAATACATATAATTGCATATTTAGGAATAAAAAATTTGTAAAAAAAAAAATGCATACATAATAAGTTTTCATTTAATGGGGGCCTAAAAGCATGTGTTGCCATAAGAAATCAATGCAACCATCCCATCTATCTATCCAACAATCCATCCCATCTATCCATCTAACCTACCATCCAAACATCCATTAATATTTTAGAATGTCGACAACACACAATATTTTGTTGAGAAATCGTCGACGATTAGAAAGGAAATGAAAGGTTGCGGTTTCGATATCTCCCATATTGCGATAATGATAATAGCACGATATTATTGATCTTCCATAAATTGAATACTGCATACAACCAAGAGACCATAAAAAATTGAAATGGAATATTTTTTAATAAGCAAAATTTTGGCAATATTATCAAAATATTGTTGATACATTAGTGATACAAGTGACACATGGAATTTATGTTATATGGGTCGTGGTTGTCATGTTATATGGGTCGTGGTTGTCATGTTATATGGGTCATAGTTTTCATGGGTCGTGGTTGTTATGTTATATGGGTCATGGTTGTCGCGTTATATGGTCATAGTTGTCATGCTATATGGGCCGTGGTTATTATGTAATTTATGTTGTGGTTGTTATGTTATATGGGTCATAGTTTTCATGGGTCGTGGTCGTTATGTTATATGGGTCGTGGTTATCATGTTATATGAGTCGTGGTTGTTATATTATATGGGTCATGGTTGTCATGTTATATGTGTCGTGGTTGTTATATTATATGGGTCGTAGTTTTCATGAATCGTGGTTGTTATGTTATATGAGTCTTGGTTGTCATATTGCATGGATCTTAGTTTCACGTGTTCAATTCCTTTTATACTAAACCATTGGTACCCTATCTTAAGGCCCCACAATGGAGTGATCCGATCCATCCACCTTGTCGGTCAACTCGTCGTGGGCCCAAAAAGTCCTGACGTGGGCAGTGTACACTTCTAACAAACATCACAGTGAGTCTGAAAAGTTTCAACAGTCGCCATTATTTTTTATTATGTGCACCATGCGAGCACTGGATCGAGCTAATATTTGGGCCCTAACCCTAAAATGACATGGCAAGAAGTATCGGCGGCATGGATGAAACACATACATAATAGTGGGGCCCACAGACCACCGAGCACTAGCCATTAGCTGGTGGCAAAGGGAGTAGCCAATCTATCACTTTCTCGGTGGTTGAAACAGAAGGTACTCCAGGACCGTACGACTTCTGAACCAAGGACAATGGTATTTTTATTCAAAACAATATCCAAAAGTTGTCAGAAAGCGACTCTTGAAATATCTAAAACCTCGTAGCTCTTGAGATAATTTAACCACACTTTGAGGTCCATAAATTACTCACCTTCACTCTCCGGCAGTTAATCATAACCGTTAACAGTTTTTCTTTAACGGTATCTTGAATAAATTTTCACAAGGTCTCGATTCATATATAAAACTGCCAACCATGCTCGGCCCTCGGATATCCCTGTGACGAGTCCACTCCATCCACGATAAGATGGGAATCCAAAAATAGGAAATCCAAAATCTTAGGTGGGCCACACAACACGAAAGAGAAGTGATTGAACGTTCAACATTGGAAACACCGTGGGGCCACGGAAGTTTTGTATCATAATGATATTTTTGCCTATAGTTTATCTGATTCATAATAACCATATGTTTGGATCGCACATAAACAATATGATCGACTTCAGGGAGGTTTCAACGGCTGACGTTTCTGTTCTCACTGTTTAGGGTGGTGTGACCACCTGCGTTTTTGAATCTGTATGATTTTTGGATTTCTGTATTACTGTGGTCTCTCGGAACTGATAGACGGAGTTGATTTATCATAGGGCATCAATTTGGGCCTCACATAGCTTCCGAACACAGGCAATTGGTGGCTTTGCCATGCACGTGTTCTGCACTTTATAACCTTTTAGGAAAATCACAGGATACTCGCCAGATGTATTGCACGTACGATCTTCTCGGGATTTGGGTTCTGACGAGTGGTCAGACACCCAGTAATTCGGACAACTCTGTCGGCTGCCTTCCATTTGCCGAGTTGAATGAAACATGGACGTACGCTTCAATTATCATTTGTTGTCCCTCTTAAATTCTAGTGCGGAAGTTACCACGTACCAAAAATTTCAAACGTTATCTGAGCAGTAGGTTTTTTCATGTTAAAATCAGCCAGTTGTACTCATCAGGTGGGCCATAACGGTGTCCACATTCAATATAGTCATGTGACCCATCCCAATGACTGGATCAACCTGATTTTGGGCCACGACCTCGATGATGCTGCACACAGGAAGCAGATTTCCTGCGAAACTTAGGTAGTGCCCACCGTGATGTTTTTTAAAAATCTACTCCGTCCATCCTTTCTGTGAGCTCCTTTTAGGACTTAGAGCCAAAAATGAGCCGGATCCGATAATCAAGTGGGCCGAAAATGTTAGGATTGAACGTACACATTTGAAATGTTCGTGAGAACAGAAGTTTTGAATCAGTATGATATTTGTGTTATCAGTTCATCCCAGTAAGAATGACGTTATGAACGGTATGGATGGCATGTAAACATCACTGTAGACCTAGGGAGATTTCAACGGTGGGAATTTCTTCCCGCCCATCTTTTCCTTTAGTGCGGCGCACTTGATTCTTGGATCCTGCTCATTTTTTATCTCAAGTCCTAAAATGAGCTCACAAACGGATGGACAGAGTGGATTTCTCCAAAACATGACGGTGGCCCCACCTAGGTTTCCGGCGCAGGTACTTCCTGCTAAAGCCTTTCGCAGGACATCCGCGTCCCTGCACACGGGAACGGATTGGCTACTCCCCCTGACACCAGCCAATGGCTGGTGGTCGGTGCTATGTGGGCCACACCATGATGTATGTGTTTCATCCATGCCATAAATCTGTTTTTACAGATCATTTTATGATATAAGTCAAAAAATGAGATATATTCAAATCTCAAGTGGACCACATTACAGGAAACAGTGTTGAATGAGGGTCGACCATTAAAAACATTTTGGGGGCCATAAAAGTTTTGGATCAAGCTGATATTTGTTTTTTCTCTTCATCTGGTCTTGTATGACCTAATCAACAGATTGGATGTCAAATAAACAGTATATTGGGCCATAGGAGGATTTTAATGGTTGATATCCATTCACTATTGTTTTCATGTGGTGTGGTCCAAGTGAGATTTATATCCCTCTCATTTTTGGGATCAAGCAATAAAATGATCTTTAAAAATGGATGAAACACATACATCATAGTGGGGCCCACAGAGCACCGAACACCAGCCACGGAGCTGGTGTCAGAGGGAGTAGCCAATCCGTTTCCCCTGCACACATGCACACGATAGGCACACTTGGCAATTTGTTTTGCTTGGAGTTGAGCGGGCTATTTAATGTAGGCAGTTGGAGTTGAGTCCCCACACTACTGATGGCCAGCGCAAACAAAGACTAGAAATAAATACAAAGAACACAAGAAATAGAGCAGATAGACAGTCCAAAAAAAAAAATACATTTTAAATACTAAAGCTAAGTACATACTAACAAAAAACTCTCATATTACAGAAGGGACGCCAAAATGCCCACTCTCTCGCACTCGAAGAAGGAGAAAAAATAATAATAATAATACAAGTCCTATAGTAGATGTATGTGTGGTGTAAAGGGGGAATGGATTCAAGGAACTGGGTATGATTTGCTATTACACATGCATTTGTAAGCCATAGGACATGTCTCTGCCTCTTCCAAAGAAGCGCACATGAAGCTCACCATCACTAGCCGGCATGGCGTGCATGACCCACATGCATGCGAGCAATCAGGCAATCTAGAGCCTGCAATCTCAAGAGTCCCGGACCTCATCCTCCTCTCCTGGTTGTGGTAGTAGACTTTTCCCATCGAAGTAGCAGCATCTCCACCTGTTGGCCGTGTTGGATGATGATGGCTGTGTCCTGTCAAGAGAGAGAACAAAGGACACAACATGTTTATTACACTGTCCTTTTCCATATATATGAAACTAATTACGGTGCAATGGCAAGAATATGATTTGGGTTCACGACATTGTAGTGATTGGATCATCCTAACCATCCAAGCTGAGTGACCATCAAACGAATGGTTACAATTGCCATTTTAAAGTTGATAAGTATGACAGCTATATATGTATACAGTTGTATAGTTACCTACAAGATATACTTGAAAAATCTAGTAGATACAGCAGATTATAGTTTTATCTACTCTCACGTGCATGTACATGTCAGTGGACGGTTAAGATTTGAAAGAAGAGATTAGAAGAGAACATACGTGAGTGAGACCGTCCAATGGGTCTTGATAATGCAACCATTGGAAGAAGGAGAAGAAGCCCCAGAAGGACAGCACTGCTCATGCAAAACCTCATAGCTATGGACTGGCTTTTGTTAATTTAGTTGGGGATGGTTGGAGTGACTGAGAGAAGATATGTCTATATATATAGGAGGAAGGACAGGAGGAGTATTGAAGTGCATCACAGGCGGAGTATGTTAGTTGGGGGTGCAGATCACATGAAGAGAGAGAGAGAGAGAGAGAGTTCAAAAAAACAAAAGGAAACGATCGGTGAACCGTACAAAAGGTGATAGTTTACGTGAGCAAGAGATAGGGGAGCGGAAGGAGTCATTACTGAGGGAAGTTATGAGTGCTTCTGCTCCCTCAAAAGACAAAACCCCACTCTCTCACTATGCAATGAGAATGTTACGTGTGATTGCTTTTACTCTCTCTCTCTCACCCTCTCTGTGGCAAAACCCCACTCTCATTAGTCAGTATGCAATGAGAATGTAATGTGTGATTGTTTTTATTTCTTTCTTACTTTTCTCTCTCTCATGCGTGGGTAAGTGACACGAGTGAGTGAGATCCAGGCCATTCCTAGTTACGGGGCGTGGCTTCAGTGGGATCCTGGGATCCACCGAGGTGAGTGGATCCCTGACTCTGGGCCCACTGAGATGTATGTATCTTCATCCAAGCTGTCCATCCATTTTGATGGCTGATTTTAGGGTACGATCAAAAAAGATAAGGAGATCCAAGTCTAACGTGGACTACACCACAAGATTAAAAACTTCTCGTGAGCCGCAAAAGTTTTGAATCAAGCAGAGAAGTATCTGGTACTTCCATCAGGTCTTAGTGACCTTATAAACCGTTTGGATGGAAAATAAACATCTCAATAGTCCCCAGGAAGTTTTTAATGGTTGGTATTCAATCACAACTTTTTTCCAATGGTTTGGTCCACCTAAGATTTGGATCCGCTTCATTTCTTCGATCATGCCTAAAATTAGCTGACAAAACAGATGGTCGGCAGGGATGTAAGCAGCATACATCTCAGTCAGGGATCCACCCACCTCAGCCCAAGCCGTCACTTGGGATTTTTTTTATTATAATAGCCCTGTATAATAACATTAGATCTAAAATTTTCCTGTGGGGCAATATTTTTTAAGGCTCGATACGAGAATTTTCGTTACGAAATTGTTATTTTGACCACCTGCCCCGTGTTTGGCGTAGCTTGCAAATGACTTTTCGAGAAAAAGAGATTGTGGGTCCCACAAAGCCATAAATGGGAACCACTACTTGGGAGATCTGAACAGTTCATTCGCTTCAATGCATCCTTAGATACCAGAGGGCGTTGATTTTATCTTCATCCAAGGCCTTTGTGGCCCCCAATAGAGATAACGGTGCATTTTTCTTACTATTGTTTACTCTAATATAGTCTATCCCTGATGTCTTTTTTCCCAATTTTTGGGGTCATGCTCTAAAATTATTTTACTAAGCTAATGGTCGGAATGGATTTCAATAGAGATGCATGGTGGGCCCCATGATTTCATTCCCTAAGCATATATACGGTCGGACCCACATTCTAACTCAATTTCAAGTTTTCGAATTTTTTTTAGGGAGAGAGGACCACCGCCATCAACGATTCGAGAGATAGAGAGGGGGGGGGACTTTCAGCACCGCCGAATCAAAGAGAGGGGACCACCACCACTGAAGTAGGAGGTTAAGACCGTTGCTTCAACCTCCTTTGGACCCACTTCAACAATCATCCAGTGTGTTTACAGTGACAATACCTTCATTCCAACGACATTCTAGCAACATTTTGAGGTGATAGTACCTTCAATCTTGCGACAATCTTCATACCATCGATCCATTTCAAGTTTTTAAAATTTTCCTTCAAGGGAGTGCAACTGATATGGTGGGTAAAGGTAAGAGTACAAGGCTTCAATGTTTTTTAAAGGTTTGCTAGTGTGGATCGCACGTGGGTATTGTCGATCCCTCAGCCAGTGTTGATACCGCTTAGGCACTGTGGATCCCACCTGGCCCATTGTGGATACCACTTGGTGATTGTGGATCCCACCTCGGCACCCTTTTTGTGGATGTTAAATGAATGAATGTAAATATGGATGTGTTTGTCCATTGTCTATGTTGAATCGTGCGCATAGGTGGAATCCATGGTCACCAATCCATAGTGGGCCAGGTAGGATCCACAATGCCCAACTGGGATCAACATGAGGATCCAAAAAGTTAAAAACCCTTCATAAAAAAAAATATTCACACTACGTATTTTTACCTATACACGCCATATCAGTCACACTCCCTCGAAGAAAAACTTGAAATAGATTGATGGAATGGAGATTGTCACCAGATTGAAGGTATTATGACCTCAAAATGTTGCTAAAATGAAGGTATTGTCACCATAAACACGTTGTAGGATTGTCAGAGTGGGTCTCACAAAGGTGGACACAACGGTATTAACTGCCTTCTTCAATGGTGGTGATGGTCCTCTCTCTCTCTCTCTCTCTCTCTCTCTCTCTCTCTCTCTCTCTCTCTCTCTCTCTCTCTCTTGATTCGATAGTGGTGGTGATCCCCTCTCCCTCTCGATTTGGTGGTGGTGGCAGTGGTCCCTTCTTTCTCTGATTCAGTGGTGGTGGTAGTCTCCTTTCTCTCTCAAATTGGTGGTGGCGATGGTTCCATCTCCCTAAAAAAATCTGAAAACCTGAAAATGGGTTAGAATGTGGGTTTGGCCCTACATACACGCCTAAAGAATGGTATTGTGGGACCCATCGTGCTTCTCCATTGAAATCCATTCCGACCATTAGCTTAGTGAAATAATTTTTCAGCATGACCTTAAGAATCGGTGAAGAAGACATCAGTGATGGACCACACCAGAGGAAATAGGCCAACAGAGAAAAACCAGTGTGCTCTCTATTAGGGGCCATAAAGGCCTCGGATGAAGATGACATCAACACCCTCAAATATCTAAGCATTCCCAGAAGTGAATGAACAGATTAGATCTCCCAAATAATGGGCCCATATGTGGCTTCATGGGACCCATAATCTCCTCCAAAAAAAGTATTGCCCCACAATAAATTGGCCATTTTAAGGCTGATGTCATTCCATAGAGTTATTACAATAAAAATCCTGCACACTTGATAGATGGGAAAGGATTAAGTGAGACCTCGGCCGCACCCAAGATGGTGTGGCCCTTATAGTGGGGCCCACCTTAATGTATGTATTTTGTATCCACTTTGTCCATCCATTTTTCCAGATCATTTTAGGGCATGATCCAAAAAATGAATCCAATTATCAAGTGGACCATATCATAAGAAACAGTGGTGATTGAACAATTACAATTAAAACATCTTAAGACGCAGGTTAATGTCTCTGTGGTGTTTATTTCCATCCAATCTGTTGACACGTAAGCCGACATAGGGAAAAAAGCAAATATCAACTTGATCTAAAACTTTTGTGGCCTATTAATGATCTATCACCACTGTTTCTTATGGTATGGTCTACCTGATAATTGGGATCTGCTTCATTTTGGGATAATGTGCCCTAAAATGATTAGGAAAAAAGGATGGACAACGTGGATATAGAATACATATATCAAGATGGGCCCCATGGTAAGGGCCACACCGTCTCGAGTGAGGCCAGGGTCTCACCTAATTCGCTTCCCTGATAGATACCATGATTTCTGCCATTGTGCAGGAGATCGGGAATGTCCACAACACCTATTTTAAGCAGTAGTGGCGTGTAAAACAACGAAGCTCGTGGGGGCAACCATGTTGTATATTACTATATGTAAAATCTATTCCATCCATCAAACAAGTGATAAGGGAACACTCATAGTCTTCACAAGTGTGTGGAGTGTTGGGGACCTTGCACAAAACCTTAGGATCTAGCCTCCCAAAACAAACCAGAATTATGGGATAATAAAGCAATGAAATAAATCAAAGCACAAACCACACGACACAAGAGATTTTTACATGGAAAACCCTCAAAGAGGTAAAAACCATGAGACCTCGTCCAGATCAACAATCCATTATGAAGTAGAACATTACAACCTTCTTCACTCACGCAGGAGTAGATAAACAATAAGTGAATAAAAGAAAAACAGAGAGATCTAACCAATCACAAGGACGTAGAAGCGCTGAGATGTTGATTGCACAGTAGATCACCTCTGCGAGTATAACCTCCCTTCTACAAGCTTCCTCTCTCTCTCTCTCTCTCTCTCTCTCTCTCTCTCTCTCTCACACACACACACACACACACCATTGATAATCCTAAACCCTTTAGCAAACCCTTACAAAGATTTAGAAAATCCTCTTGCATTACCTAAAAAAGCCCTAGGCACCCCTATTTATAGTTTAGGAAACTCCCTTCCACACCCTGTTGTGAAAGGCCTCAGATTTCTGCAGTCCGAGCAAGATCCGGACTCAAATCTGCGTAAGCTCGACTGGTCGAGCAGAGTCCTCGACCGGTCGAGCGGTCCACTCGACCAGTCGAGCACCTCGAAAAAAATACATCAATTGGTCGCTGGACTTTGAGTCGAGCCCCATTCGACTAGCCGAGCGACACCCACGATCGGTCAAGCAACGTGGTGAACTACTCCAAATTTTCATCCTGTTGCACTGTCTCTCCTCTGAACCGAGGAGAAAAACCCCATTAAATCTCTCCCTTTCCGACTTAAGAGGAGTTCACCTTCTTCAAGCCAACCAGGTTTCTACAAACCTTAAACTTGCCTTTGAGCAATGCCTTAATTATCATATTTAACCCATTATCGTCTGTGTAGACCTTCTCAAGTTGTAACACCTTCTGTTCCAAAGTATCCCTGATCCAGTGATACCGAATCTCTATGTGCTTCGACTTGTAGTGCTGACTTAGATTCTTGCTCAAGTGTATAACATTTTAACTATTGCAATAGACCACGTGCTCCTCCTTCTAAAAGCTAAATTTCTATAGGAACCTCTTCATCATCTCTTTACATACCTCTGTGACTATAATGTACTTGGTCTTTATCGTCGATAATGCTACAACCTTTTGTAGCTTGCTCTGCAAAGAAACTGTTCCCCCTGCAAATATGAACATGAACCCCAATATAGACTTCCTGAAGTCTATGTCGTCTGCCATATCTGAATCTGTGTAGCCCTCTAACATAGATTTTCCATCACCATAGCATAGGCTCAACCTGGATGAGTATCTTAGATACCGCAGTATCCATTTCACCGCTGCCCAATGTTCTTTGCCAAGATTAGCAAGATACCGGCTGACAACACCAACTGCATATGCTATGTCTAGGCGTGTACACACCATAGCATACATCAAACTTCCTACAGCTGATGCGTAGGGTATCTTTTGCATCTCTTCTACCTCTGCCTTCATCTTGGGACACTGCCCGTCGCTTAATCTGAAGTGACCATCCAGTGGAGTACTGACCGGCTTCATTGCATTTATATTGAACCGCTCTAGGACTTTCTCAATATACCGCTCTTGTGACAGCTAAAACTTCCTGCTGCTTCTGTCACGGGTTATCTCCATTCCTAAGATTTGTTTAGCAAGGCCCAAGTCTTTCATCGTAAACGACTTGCCCAACTCCTGTTTCAACCTGTCGATCTTCTTGATGTCTTTTTCCATAATGAGAATGTTATCAACGTATAACAACGGAACTAAGAAATCACCATCTGAGAACTTGCGTGTGAACACACAGTGATCCGACTCCCTTCTGTTATATTCATGCTTAGTCATGAATGAGTCAAACTTCTTATACCATTGCTGTAGAGCTTGTTTCAGCCCATACAAGCTCTTCCTCAGCCTACACACCATATGCTCTTTGCCCCTGACTTCGAACCCCTCTAGTTGGTGCATGTAGATCTCTTCTTCCAGGTTACCATGGAGAAAAGCAGTTTTCACATCTAACTGCTCTATCTCTAGATCCATATGTTCACTCCCCAAGTATAGGGTTGTGATGTAGTAATAAACTCGGTAAGATCGAGGTCGAATCCACAGGGACTGAAACCTGTACGCTTTCTAAAAAATAACCAGATCTAAAATTAGGCTAAGATAAAATCTAAACCAATTATGATTTGAGGAATAATGGTGAAATAATTAAACTAAAATTTAGGAAAAATCAGAGAAGGGAAACTAGGGATTCAGAGGATCCACTTGTAGAGATCAGGGAGATCTTTTGCCTTGATTAAAAATCAGGGAAATTAACTGAACTTCCTTTAATGTAATTTTGAAAAGATGAAAGGTATATGAATTAGAATGGATTCCATCACCAAACCATGCCCAAGAGACAAAGCAAACAACAGAATTAAACTAATTACCAACCAATCAATGTATGAAGGTTAGGAAGGGTACCGCACATCCAACCATGCCCATGGAGACAATGGTGAACAACAGGTATTCTCGACGTCATAAACATAAAAAGAAAAGAACATGCTCAAAGCCATCGCATCTCATTGTAATTTCACCACAACAGACCATTAAAGACTAAAAACATTCCCGATTTAAATTAAATCAAAATCGTTCAGTCTAAACAAAGACACAAAGCAAAGAGGCATCCCATCACGCTACAAGCTTCACCTCTTAGCCCTAGCTAAGAGGTTAGCTAACCACAGACATGGTGAACTAATCTTCAAAAGAAAAGAAAAGAGAAACTAAAATAGAAAAAAAAATAGAAAAAGAAAACTCTCCCTTGCACTTGCCTCCACGTCCAAGCCTAAGACTCCAGTCCTCCCGATCTCCTTGCCTCCAGACTCCCTCTTTCCTTTTATAAGTTGCTGTTGAAGGTTACTGTTATCCTTGCTGAAGTCGGACTGATGAGTAAACCTACGCAGTGCCAGCGTAACTGGTGGGATCCACATTCAAGTTTTTCCGTGAAATCCAATCCGCTCATTGGAACGCCCTTAAAATTTCAGTACAACTAGGCTATTTTTAGACCGAAATTGGTGTGTCCCACCCATATTTTCATTGCACCGTCAGTCCTCTATTTGGACGAATGGAAACCAATCTCCGCTGTCTTCTAGAAATCCGTCACCATGGCGATGATCACGCCTACGTTCTGGAGGTAATGAACGATGTGGATCATCATACCGATCTTCGCCACGAATGCAAAACGGCCCGAACTCGTCGGCCACGCGCGAACAGAGGTTCCGCACTCCTTCTGTTGTGATGATGTAGGCCCCATTTCGCCGTTATTTTACCAAAATCCACGCCTTCACTTCAACTGCGTTCGATCGAAAAACCGTTTCTAAGGAATATATTTGGAGAAGAATCGGTGCGGCCCACTTGATCTTTATTCTACCGTCCATTTCACGTGTGATCGCAGTTAACACGTGTGTACGTTTTCTTCGGTCAAAAACTTACCTTGGAGAGAGTCACGCCCCCTAGAAACACAATAGACGGTTTAGATCGTCAGAATACATGATATATGGGGCCCACAACCAAAAACCGGACGGTTGAAGACGCCCATTGCGTTTTGGATTCGGAGAAGAAACATCGGTGGCATCCATGTTGCTTTGGTATTAAGAAATCCACTCGTCCATTATATTTACTTACATGAAAAAAGCCTAGGTCGATTTTACTCGGTTTTGGATCTAGTTTACTGATGAATCACGGAGGTTTGTTTAACGCCATCCAACCTACGTCAAACCTTCATGTACACATGTCATCGATAAAATCGGAAACAAGTCAATGCAGTCGGTTTGCCTGCTGGAACTAATGAACAGTGCGGATCATCAAAAATCGTGATTATGGTGGCCCACCAAAGGTCGCTCGGAAGTCCCATTACACAAATTTCAAGCTACGAATCGGGTCGACGACCGGCACCGATTCCATCGGACCCGGTGCATGGCGAGAGCACGTTTTTGTGCACTCCACCGATATAAGGCGGTCCCCACCTTTAGGTATATTTGCGAATCCACTCGTCCATCCGTTTTTTCAGCTCATTTAAGGCGTTGAGACAAAACTTGAAGTAGATCCAGATATCAGGCTGGGCTAGAATTAACAGTTTATGGGCTGATCTTGTTGTTTGAAGCACTTCCACAGGGATCTGGGAGCTGAAAACTGAAATGTATGGTTCATTTAGGATCCCCAGGCCAGATGTAAGATTTTGAGCCAAACTGATGGTGGGAACCCTATGATCTTGCAAGGTGTACCAATTTCGGGCCACTTGAGCTTCAGTTTCTTGATTTTCTCCGATCTCTGGCGTGGAAATCCGTTGATCTTGGTCTCCTGGGGTCCTATCCAATGCCTTGATGATGCTTGAGCGTTGAATCTATATTTTTAGCGGCTTTTTCAATCTACGCTCATAAGTGCTCCCTGCATCACAGACACATTTAAATCAGGCCATTAAATAGCATTATGTTCGTAAATCCAAGCAGTAACTAGGGTCTGATATGCAATATTTGACCCTCAACACCATACTAGCCACCAACCCAAGAAATACCCATATGGATGTCATCTTCACCACTGGTGAGAATATCTCCTCGAAGTCTATGCCTTTCCTCTGACCAAACCCTTTCACCACAAGTCTACCTTGAATCTCATCTGTGAATTCTTCTGCTCAACCTTCTTTCTTGACACCCACTTGTTGCTCAAAGCTTTCTTGCCCTTAGGCAATTTCACCATATCATAGGTGTGGTTCTTATGCAAGATTTCATCTCCTCTTGCATAGCTTTCAACCACTCCCCCTTATGCTCGTCGGCTAGTGCTTCAGAATAATCTTCTGGCTCTCCCCCATCAGTGAGCATAATGTACTCATGCGGTGAGTACCTCTTGGATGGTCGTTCGTCCCTAAATGACCTTCTCACTTGTGGCTCAACAGGTAGATCAAGTGGGGGCTACTCCCCTGGTCCTTCTAAAGGAACTCCCTCGTCCTCTGCACCTTGTTGTACTCCCCCGTCATCAAGCACCATGAGAGGAATAATAGGATCCATGTCCTCTAGCTCACCTGAACTAGGTTGGTTCTTCTCTGGCTTACCAATGTCTTATATACACTGATCTTCAAAGAAAACTACATCTCTATTCCTGACGAGCTTCTTCTTGGTCGGATCTCACAATCTGTAACCGAACTTTTCATCACCGTACCCCAAAACACACTGCTTGATCTTCATATCGAGTTTGGACCTCTCGTCCTTTGGTACGTAAATGGATGCCCTGCATCCAAACACCCTGAGATGACTGTACGATGGATCCTGTCCAGTCCACAACTTCTCAGGTACTTCTCCATTCAATGGGGCTGATGGAGACCTGTTTATCAAATACACTGCCGTATGCATTGCTTCTCCCTAGAACATCTTGGGCAACTTCGCATGGGATAACATGCATCTGATTTTCTCTACAATGGTACGATTCATTTGCTCAGCCACACCATTATGCTGGGGGGTCTTGGGAACCGTCTGTTCATGCCGTATACCCAGGGACTTACAATATTTATGAAAGTCACTAATGTATTCACCACCATTGTCAGTGTGGATGCACTTTAATGATCAACCTGTCTCTCTCTCGACCATAGCATGAAACAATTTAAACACACCAAAGACCTCGTCCTTGAATTTCAAAGCATAAACCCAAACCCTCCTATATGCATCATCTATAAAAGTGACAAAATGCAATGCCCCACCCAAGGTTTTTGTCCTCATAGGACCACAAACATCAGAATAAACCAAATCTAATGCATGCACTTTATTAACATGAGAAGCAGTTTTAACAAATGAAACTCTATGTTGTTTCTCTGATAAACAATCAATACACATTTTGAGAGGTATACCTGTCACGTCTGGAAGGAGCCGTTTCTTTGTTAGTACTTGAAGCCCTTTTTTCACTCATGTGGCCTAAACGCCTGTGCCACATGTCAATAGCTGAATCTTCCGTTGCGTTCAACCCATCCTTGCACATACTAACACTTGCCTTGTAAAGGATGCAACACTTCTTTCCTCTGGCTATGATCAACGAACCTTTAATGAGCTTTCAGCACCCACCAGCAAACTGGCTTTCATAGCCATCATCATCCAACCTTACCGACAACATCAAGTTGAGGCGAAGGTCTGGGATATGCCTCACATCCCTAAGAACTAATGTACAGCCCATATCAATCTTCACACAAATATCACCAACCCCTATGATCTTCGATACGCCAGAATTTTCCATCTTCACGGTCCCATAATAACCTGACTTGTAGCTTGTGAAGAAGTCCCTTTGTGGAGTCGCATGAAAAGAAGTTCCCGAGTCAATCACCCAGTTGGTGTCCTGACTCGTAGCCGTGAGACAAACGTCATGATCTGCTGAAAGAATAACTACAACGTCGCCATCTGAAGCGACTGCAGTGAAATCTAATTCATCTTCCTTCTCCTTTCCTTTTCCTTTCTTGTCGTTCTTATTCTTACAACATTCATGCTTATAGTGGCCCTTCTTACAACAATTTTAGCATTCAACATCCTTCTTGGTACTCAACTTACCTCTTAATTTATCTCGGGCCTTCCCGCCCTTCCTATTCTTTCCTCTCCCATTTTCCTATGTCACAAGAGCCTCTTGCTGAGTAGACCCTTGAGACTTCATCCTTGTCTCCTCATTGAAGAGACAACTGGTTACCTGTTCCATGGATATCTTTCCGTCTGGCGTGGAGTTACTTAGAGATACCACCAATGTCTCCCAACTATCAAGTAATGAACTAAGCAATAGCAAAGCCTGTAATTCATCATCCAGGACCATCTTTATAGCGAAGAACTGGTTCAATATATTGCTGACCTCATTCATGTACTCGACCAGAGAATCACCATCTTTGAACTTGACATTCACAAGTCAACGTATCAAAAAAATCTTATTGTCGGCTGTCTTCCTCTCATACAGCCCTTGTAATTTCAGCCATAGGCTAACAGTTGAGGGCTTTGTAGACACATGGTGGAATATGGAATCGTCCAACCATTGTCTCATGAACCACACCACCTTCTAGTCCATCTTCTTCCAATCATCATAAGACATATCCTTAGATTTTGCTAATATGCCTAAAATTGGAGAATATAAGTCCTTGCAATAAAGCAAGTCATCCATCTTAGCCTTCCATATGGTCCAGTTAGAACCATTGAGGTTGATCATCCTTGATGAGCCACCTTCCATAATTCAGAACCGATCCCACTCCGTTCAATGAACTTAACTCTGATACCACTTTATTGGGGGGCTTTGCACAAAACCTTAGGATCTAGCCTCCCAAAACAAACTAGAATTATGGGATAATAAAGCAATGAAATAAATCAAAGCACAAACTACACGACACAAGAGATTTTTATGCAAAAAACCCTCAAAGAGGTAAAAACCACGGGACCTCGTCCAGATCAACATTCCACTATGAAGTAAAACGTTACAACCTTCTTCACTCACGTAGGAGTGGATAAACAATAAGAGAATAAAAGAAAAATGAAGAGATCTCACCGATCACGAGGACATAGAAGCGATGAGATGTTGATTGCACAGTAGATCACCTCCACGATGATAACCTCCCTTCTACAAGCTCTCTCTCTCTCTCTCTCTCTCTCTCTCTCTCTCACACACACACACACACACACACACACACCTTTGATAACCCTAAACCCTTTAGCAAACCCTTGCAAAGCTTTAGGAAACCCTCTTGCATTACCTAAAAAAGCCCTACGCACCCTTATTTATTGTTTAGGAAACTCCCTTCCGCACCCTGTTGCGATTCCACAGTCTGCACAAGATGTAGACTTAAATCTGCGTAAGCTTAACTGGTCGAGTCGAGCGGCCCACTCGACCAGTCGAGTACCTCACTCGACTGGTCGAGCACCTCGGAGAAAATACATCAATTGGTCGCTGGACTTTGAGTCGAGCCCCACTCGACTGGTCGAACGACACCCACGACTAGTTGAGCAACCCACTCGACTGATTGAGCAGCGCGGTGAACTACTCCGAATTTTCAACCCGCTGCACTGTCTCTCCTTTGAACTGAGGAGAAAAACCCCATCATGGAGGCCTTAAGTCCTCCCTTATCGGTGAGAACCCTAGTTTACACCATCCATAAAAGGATCATCTGGATTTTAAGACTCCTTGGACCACAACAATCTTAACAATGTGAAATTTCTTCACCCCAATGAGTTACACCTTGAATAAGGGGTTTGATGAAAAATGCACCATGGCGACCCTACACATTAAGCTATGTTGTCATCTCATTGCCATTATTCCATGTGATGGCCTACCGGGACTATGGATGATGTTTTTTCACTCCAAGTCCATGGACAATATATGGCATGTGTAAGCCTCACCATCGCTAGTGAGAGGTGATGTGTTGAAAGAGTAGAGGCGAAAAATAAGAGAAAAACATATAAGGTTAAAGAGCATTACAATGTCGTTGTCTTTAAGGTGGTATTCACGTTTAGTATTGGTTAGACTAGTTTGCAAGAGTTTACCAAAAATATGCTTCTAAGATACAATAAGCATCTCTCCTAAATCGGAGAAATGTAGGCTTTGGCCTATAAAACTGAAAAACCACACCCTAAACACTTTTACAATGTACATTACTAACTTTACTATTATAGTTTATCCTATGACCTTTTTCCTGTTTACAATTTATCCTATGAAAAATCTGCAATGTCTACAACTTTTCTAAAATGACCTAAATTGACAAAATGGAGAATGAGAGAAAAGATTGCTTGAATTGTTATGATTCAGAATGACCCAAAATTTAGTTTTTATAGAACCATAAGAGTTACTTTAAGTCTTTAATTTTTCATTAAAAATAAATCCTTTTCAATGATATCTTTTAATTAATGGCATTCCTCCACCATGATTTTTTAATTCAAAGTTTTTTAAGAAATAGGTACACCCATTAACTAAGAGTCACCAATGACTCACAATCCATGAGCCATGGAGATTCACCCCAAGCCCCTTCATTTTCTTCTTCATTTTTCTTATATTTGAATAAATTCAAATTTTTTTCATTTCTTTATTTTTTAAAAAAAATAGAACCCAACATATGCCACGTAGAACAGTAATAAAGAAGTGGCATAGATTGAGTACTGTATTGCTAGGGGTGTACACGAACCGAGCTAGCTCGGTTAGCTCGCTCGACTCGACTCAAAAAAGCTCGATTCGACTCGGTTCAAAGCTGAGTTCGAGCGGAGTCGAGCTGATTTTTTTAGCTCGAAAATGAGTTCGAGCTGGCCCCAGCTCGACTCAACTCAGATCGAACCGAACTCGAATCGAACTCGGATCGCACCAGTTCAGTGACTCGGCTACTTTGATATTGATGTTGCTCACCAAGTGTTTGATGAAATGACTCAACAAAGTGTGGCTGGTGGCAAGGAAGGTATGTATATGAAACAAATACCATTTTTTTCTTGACTTTTATATTGCTTGAAGGTGTTTGATGAAATACCTATAAAACCACCGTTGTTGTTTTATATACAGTGAGATTTTGAAGATGTAGTTCATGCGTTTGTGAAAATGTTGCACAGGCGAACTCAGCTCGATCTTGGCTTGAACTCAGCTCGAACTGGCCCGAGCTGAGCTGGCCAGTCAAGCTCGAGGACCGAGCCAAGCTGAATTCGAGCTGGGGTCAACTAGTGGCCGAGCCGAGTTCAAGTTCAGGCCAGATCAACTCAGTTCGACTCGGTGTACACCCCTAAGTACTGCCCTCCATTGAGCTCCCTTTGCTCATGATGTGGCAGGATTTCATAGGATGGCAGGACATTGTGAGAGATGAGGCCTTAGATACAGATTTGGTATTGCCCTTACTTGGACGAGCCCTTACTTGGACGAGCTCCACTTTTAACATGGTGGTGGGATTTGATAGATGCTACGCTGCAGAGATGTGGCCCAAAATATGTATGTATGAAGGTTGTTGAATTTAATATATACTTTTGAGTTCATCTTTTACCGTGGTAAGTGGTCCAATCAAATTCATTCAGTTCATAATAGAGGGAGTTTAGTTCAAGAAAGGCAATACTCAATTTATGCCTACTCAACTGATCAACTTTCAAATATGCTGTATGGGCCCCACCTTCAATCCATGTCTTCCATTCAAATACGACCAGATAAAAGGCGAAGTAAGTTCAGCCCAAGCCGGCTAAAACTCAATATGGACTCTCATTCCGATAGTGACCCCACTGTATGTATTTTATTCATTACGTTTATCCATTTTGTCAGCTCATTTTATGGCAGGAGTATAAGCATTAGTCATCCAAATCTTATGAGCAATGGTAATTGAAAGCATATCATTAAAAGCTTCTTACGACCTACTGTAATGCCTATTTATCATCCAACCCATTGATTAGGTCATACAGACCTGGATGAAAAGAAAACACAAATACCAGCTTGATCCGAAACTTGTGGCCCCACGAAGTTTTTAACGGTGGTCGTTCACTCAACGCTCTTTCCTGTGTTGGGATTCCCCTGTGATTTAGATGTCTCATTATGGGCTGGTGAAATGGATAGATAGATGGAGTGGATAAAACATATACATCATTGTGGGGCCCACATAGTTTTTCCAGCACATATACATCATGGTGAAAGGGATTATTACGGTATTGCTAGTCCACAGAATCGGCGTCCGTGAAAGAGAAAGGCAACAAGCTAAAAGTGCCGCATGTCAACACCACATCAAATCAGCGTCGTGGACGGTCGATGGAATTGCAATACGCTTTCTTTAAATGAAATGTGGGTCCCACCCATTATTGATGGACGGCTACAGATAGGCATTATTTCTAAGAATGTGAATGGACCGACCCAAACCATTTGAAAAATCCGAGCTAGAGTTGGCGTGATAAGACCCTTGAAGAGGTCGATCACGGCACACTTACCAAGTTGGCACGAATCTGATATTTGGGCCATGTAAATTGTGGGACTTTCAGTGACCATTCACTTCCACAAATGCCATGCTAGTCCCTTCATCAAATAGGCCACATGTCTACATCGAATATAATCAATTTCTAACATCCATTTCATTTCCTTAAAACTAGTATGGCCCCACCTAAAGAGTGTTCCACATCTCAGCCACATGTGCCATGTTGGCACGTATGTTATTGCTTTTGGAGGAACATCCCTAGTTTTACAGGTAGGGTCGTGATTCAGCGAGGGTTAGATCAGATGGCAATGGGTCAGTCTTCTAGATACTAGCTTGAACCATGGGCTGGGCTTGGGCATGGCCTTTGGTTCAACCCAATTTCATACGTACATGTGTTAGACCCAACAAATGTGTCATTCCAATCCATCCATCTTGAATGTAGACCATTACATATATTTCCCTAATATTTTTGCATGTATGGCCCACCTGGCCCCAACCGAATGTTATGCTGTGGCTTGGGTCCAATGTTCTAGGCCCATTCCAGACCAGGCCTTGGGTCAACCCCGTCCATGTGCTAGGGCAGATACATATCCAAGATCCAGGCCATTCATAAGGTAGTCGG
This sequence comes from Magnolia changhungtana, assembly GCA_030180095.1. Lineage (NCBI taxonomy): Eukaryota > Viridiplantae > Streptophyta > Magnoliopsida > Magnoliales > Magnoliaceae > Magnolia > Magnolia changhungtana. The sequence continues at coordinate 134,339 of JASAUF010000053.1, read as the reverse complement.
CAACATGCACATGCTATACAACAAAAATCATAGTACACTCACCAAGTGGGCCACACTTGTTGAATTTGGACCATCGGACTAGTTTTCCTAACCACCTATTTTTCTCAGAAAAAATTAACCAGCCCGATCAGCAAAAGCAACATTATCTTTGGTCCATAGCATTTTCATTGAGAACCTTACTTGATGAATGGCCTGGATCAATCCATAGTCAGGTCCTCCATTTCATTAGCCCAATGAAGCACATTTATCATTTGAAGCTTCCATGTCATGGAGGAAAGCTGCTTGCCATGTTTTAAGATGCATGGACTATCAAATATACCTTTAAAAATCAAGAGAAATGTGGATGATCAAACTGCTAACAAAAATAATAATAACATGATGAATGACACACTCTTCCAGTCCCCAAAAGATTGTTCTCATTCTAAAGACGTGTATGAAAACATAAGCAATACATTCAACAGAAAGAAAGAAGAAGAAGAAGAAGAAGAAGAAAAAAAAAAAGAATCACTACATCATGTTACATACATGTTTAATTTTGTGTTTGGAAACAAATATTACAACTGATTTGTGAGAAATTGAGAAATTTTTTATTTTTTTTATCTCAATTTTCCGCAACCTGACCCATTTCCCCCAAATCTCGAAATCGAAGTTCCAAATCCATAATTTTTCATGAAAAATATAAAGAATCTTAGATTTGTAACCATTTGACACCAGTTTAAGGTGATTTACAACAAAAACATGGATCGAATGGATGTGATATATCGGCACTACACGTGCATTATACATATCGCACAGGTGGAATACAAGATATATCATGGGATATATCGGCTGATATCGTCGATATTTAAAACACTGGTTCAACTGGGTCACAAAGATACCGATGAGAAGAAGATTTGCCATAAAAGATACACAGTGATGCCGTAGGTTTTTTTTTTCTATACAAATTATGCTGTCGGTGTCAAAATTGGAAATAGCTACATCTGAGTTTTGTGTAGGAGAAGGTATCAGCAGCATAGGACTCATCAAACATATGCCCAGTTTGGATTCTGATTCAGAGATTGAAGCATTCCCATGTGCTTCTCTTAGTTACTCCTTATTCCATATAGAGCTTCATATAAGAACATGAAAACTGCAATCTAAATTTAGAAAATTACAGAAAATGGAGTAAATAATAAGGATCAATTTATTTGCATCAGAGATTGAATATATGAGATGTTTCAGACCCACATGTCCATATCTTTCAAGGACGAAACTAGTACATCCCAATTTATACTGGTTTCAAACACCCTTGATTTGTAAGTTTTTTTTTTCAAAAGGAAAAAGAAATTAAATCAAAAGACAAGAAAGAAGAACATTGTGAAAATTTCATTCTCCTTCTGGATGAAATATTTCATACCATGGAACAAGTACCAAAAGATTCCAACCCTGGATATTAATGCAAAGGAAATTACAATTTAGTTCATCAGCATTATCATTGTCTTGTCTCAACTATTTGGGGTCAGGCTTTACTAATCCTAATTCATCCATAAATCCTATCTAAAGGCCTCCACAGCTTCTTATCACCACCTTAATCCAAGTCCTAGGTCTTCTTCTCATCACCTCTTTCCAATCCCTTCAACCATCCCAGTAAACTCTCCATCATTTTATCTTCTGTAGGGACTACTCCTAGGCTACTTCAGATGACCTCATTCTTAATTCTAATTATTTCCATCCTAGTATTGCCACACATCCATCTCGACATCCTCGTCCTTGCAACACTCAAATCTCTGTTGAAGGGTCAAAGTTGTTTTCTAAACTGCAGACACAAAAACCCAAATAACATAGCTGGTTGCTGGTTGAAGTCTACCTGGCAAAATTTCCCCTTAATAAGTTTCATCAGAGCAATGATTGCACAACACTCAAGAAGCACATTTCCACTTCATCCACACACTCTCTACTTTTATTCAAAATGTCCTCATCAACCTTTCCTCCATTTGAAAAATACATCGAATGTAGTGAAACACACTGCATGGATGCCATCTTACCCAGACACTTCCAAATGGGGTTATACCTGTCTCAGACATTTCAATTTTAAATGTGAACACCATGCCCTTGGTTATGCCTGGGTAAAATCTGAGAGCAATGAGAGGAATCACACAAATCCAAAAACTTGATTGCCTTGACTCAGTAATCAAGAAACAGAGATCATTTTGTTAAGAAGCAAAGTGATTAGTCACAACCAAGAAAGATATGTTCCCTCCTCAACTTGAGTGGATTCAACAAATTTCTGATTTTTATATGAATGTGCAAATGTGACATGGTGTTGGCCGCATAAGCTGCCAAATTCCCCAATGACAATAGTGATTTATCTTTTCACTTCCTTCTTTATCCATTGCAATGGTCAATAAAAAAAACATAAATCACTCAAAAGAAATTATTGTACTTATTATATTCCAATATGGTTTATCGATCTATCTGCTGGCTGTTCTCATCAAGGACAGTCATTTTGTAATTATTACAACTCCGAAGGATAATTTGTTCCTTTCCAACAATATCTTGCTCTAGCATTAAAATATCAAAAATTGACTTTTCTGAGAATTAACCACCACCACCATCAATGCTTTCTCATAACTATTTGGGTTTCGCCATGCATTTCAAGGCATACATCATGGACCCTCTTTAAGCCAGGTTTCACGGTGCATCATTACCAGGCTTGTACCCACAAATTACATAATACATTCATTGGACCTAAAAAAATTGCAATTCTGGTGCAATAGAAAGAAAATGCGCACGCACGCACGCGCGCGCGCACGCGCGCACACACACACACACACACACACACACACACACATATATTAGACAGAGAGACGCGCGCGCACATGCACGCACGCATAACGCATATATCGAGAATATATTGAGAATATTATTCCCATATAGCTACACTTATCGTGGAACTAATGTTGAGGAATGCCCTTGCAGAATATCGGGTCTCACTTGAAGCCTGCTAACACCACCAGGGCCAAGATACTAAGCCCTACTACAACGTTTGCACTTGTTTATTTGCACTTAGGGTTTGTTTCGATTGGTAGAAATGGGAAAGTAATTGAGGAAAAGAAATCGATTTCCTTAATGTGATGGTTCCATAGATTTCTTTTCCTGAGATTTCCTTAAAAAGGGCCATTTCATTTTCCTCTCTAAAACCTAATAAATGAAGATCATCCTTTTCGAGAGAACTCTCACTTTTTTTTACCAATGACCATTCCAAATTTCTATTAAAATCATGTATGCTAAAACAAACAGGTTGTTTGAGGATTCTTTTCCACAGATTTCCTTTTACAAAGTTTTTCTGAGATATGACATTTTCCTTTCCTCATCCACTTTTTGGTCCCCACCAGTCCAAACAGGTCCTTGGGGATTACTCAACATTCCACTGCATACTAGTCCACTAATGTGCGTTGCATAAGCCCACAGGCTTGAACCTAAAGAATTTTCTCCATGACTGCAGTTGTCTCCACAATGACTGCAGAATAATCTATGACTATCAAAGCTCCAAGAACAAAAAATACAATGCATAACCAGCTCAATTTAGAAGGGTATTAACAAACTATTGAGGTCCATGCTCTGCAGGGGATGTTCTGCTTGAACATCAAGGCTCTAGTTATATCTAGTCATACAACTCCATCAATTATACAAAGGTAATAGCCAAGCCAATCTGTCACCAACACCAAATAATCTTCCGCCTAATTGAAAACATTATTATGGAAAGGTGAGATTTTAGCAGCTCACCAGAATCTTCTAAACTTCTGGCTTCCTTACAGTACAATTGAAATTATCCAACTCCTGTGAATGTGCACCATAGATTGCTTTGATAGTATCCCTGCAAAAGCTGCAATAAAAGATAAGAGGTTAACAAAGGCCTGCAAGGAGTAAGAACTAAGAAAAGAGGTACTATCTGACGCTCAATCAAAAGAATGGTACATTTCTTTTTTAACCCAACAATGGCACAGGTAAGCCCACTTTGTGGCAGCCTATGCTGTCAATCTGTGGGCCTAATCATGGGATGGGCCATTCCATAATATATTTCCTATCAAATCAGGCTATCCATCCAAGGAAAATGGACAATTACAACCAATGGTACACATTTAACAGGAAGCGAACAGAAATCGGATCATTTGATGGCAGAGATTTTTGGGGTATCTCCCATCAACCATGAGACTCACCATTTGAAGTATGAATGATTTGGGTAACAAAATCTCAACCCCATATTTCCAGTTTATTGAGCTGGGAGGATGCTCAATCAGACATTGTGCATTTTCTCTATGAAGAGGCAATAGGGCGACATGTGAATGAGGATATAGTATCACGCACCTGCATGCTTCCTTGTTGAATCTCTTCTCATTAATGCCATACAAGTCTTGAAATATTTCTGGTTCAACTCGACAAAAATATGGTCTGTCTGCAATAACAGCTAGAGACAATGTCAACATTGAAGAACTATGCAACCAAGGCACATACAACAAGCGAAGAGTTCTCACCAGGGTAAATGGAGCATGTACGTGTGGTTTTCTCATAGTGTATGCACCATCCATCAGGACCTACCAAACTCCTATAAAGCTGCAATCCATAAACATATGGAGGAAAAAAAAATATAAAGACATGGAGGTGAGAAAGTAACTTACTATTCTATTCAGCATTTTATCAAAGAAGCATGTTCTGCAGTGTGTGTGTGAGTGTGTGTGTGTGTGTGGTGGTGGTGGTGGGGGGGGGTCCCTGAGACGTCAGTAGTTGAAACTCACCATCTGCCATTGAGCTACGGGCTTGAATGAAGGTGACATGGCTTAATTTCAAAGATAGGCTGCTGCTAAATGCCTTAACTATTTGTAATGTTTTCAGTTCATTTAGATTACTACAGAACTAAACAATTTACTACCACTTCCAATAGATTTATCATAGTGCTTCAAGGGAGATTTAGCTCACTAATCAGTTCTTTTATTCATTCTTTATTTCTCTCTTTAGAATTGCTTCAAACAACTTATCAATGGAATGAATGCTCCAGTGGAGAAATTTCTGAAAAACAACATCTTAAATGTTATGATATGCATGGGTACTGCATGACTATGGATCTTTCACTTAAATTAAACACTGAAATATCGAATAAGACACGATGTGGATATACTTCCAAGTGTTTTGGTGCTTAGTTTAAATGATAATAAATCCTTCAAAAAACAAAAAAGATAATAAGCCAAAGAGAGGAACTGTAGGAGCCATGACCGAGTGATCCAAACCATTGATATGATGCATCCCACCATGAAAAGGAGATACCTCAACAATCTTCCAGATTGGAAGATCCTAATTCCTAACTGTTGGAACAATGGCCTGGAAATAGATGATTAAGGAGATAAGACACAGTGGTTGACATTCAGTAGACCAACAATCAAAGTGTTGGGATTGTCCAATCTGGGAAATCTTCAACACATTTGTTAGAATACAACCCCAACAAGCACGACGTGTCCCATGCATGTATGAGATGTGGCATGCTTGGTGCAAAACTGCTAGATGTCATTATTTGTTAATGAGGTATGCATGTCTAAGCAAGAGGTGTACCACAACATCCACTACCGCTACATTAGATAGTGCTGAAAGCAGAGCTCCTATGGAGGTTGCTACATCCACCTGAAGAAACACCAACACAATGGGACATGCACACGCACACGCACACGCATGCGCGCGCATGCACACACACACACAACATCTTCATTGCTAATATCCCTCATGGGTACCTTAAGGCCAGTTTGCAGGTGGTGTTTGATCGTTTGAGGATATTGCTGATATTTTTATTCGGAAGCAATCAATCTCAGGGAAGAGATGAGTTTACCTTCTTGTAGGTATTATGATGCGGACACCAAGCCATTCAAAGTATATCAACGTAGGAGGTGTGCATTACCCGTGTCAATGTGGTTAGATGACGGATATAGGTCGGGTCTCTAGAGGTTGAAGACCTTACACGTGTTCATGACATGTGTAAGTTGCTTAAAGGAGACATTTGGACCATTGGATCGCGAGGATGGTGTGATCGGACCGTTGGATCGTCACGGCCCACCTTTCATTACACTACCTTCACGGCACTATCATCGGGGCCCATCGGGCATCTTAAATTTACATTTAGTTTATGAACATTTGAGTTAATTAAGTTTTGATAAAGTTTGTGCACAATTTTGTGCGAATTTCTTTTTTTTTTTTTTTAACTTTTTTTAAGTAGGGGTATTTTGGTAATTTCATGTAATTACGATTTTATAAGGGTTGCCCTAAACCCATAGCATGTTATGTGATGTTTTATGAAAAAAGAAAAAAGAACTTTTTGCTTCTGACGATCTCGTCTTCGACTTCCAGTGATTGGAAGAGGGCGTGAGGCCCAGGTAAACGATTTCTCGTCCCCTACTTCTTTCTCCTTCTCTCTTCTCTCAAGGTATTCTTTTCTTTAACCTCATTCTCTTCTTTTTCTCCTAATCTCAAAAGATTTTCATCCCCACATAAAACCCATCACCCAAATCTATATTTAAAGAACCACCATTTTTTTTCTCTGAATCTTCCAGATTTCCAATCCAGGAAATTTCTATTTTTCTGGATTAGAAAATCCACTTGGATCGTTAAACGGATTGGCAAGACGAAAGTTCTATCTTTCACTTCTGGACCCAATTAAATTCAGATTTTAAGATTCAATACTTGTTTGTGATGGATGGCCCTAATCAATGCTATGTTGCCCTTATTTCCTTCTTGTGTTTATGATGTATAAATCAAGCTGATATTTATTTGTTTTTAAGATTGCATGAATCTGCCCCTCTCAAATAGCATGCTCATTTAAGGTTAGATTAGGCTGTCCTACATCAATTTTGGTATCAAAGCTTAGTTCTTGCATTGGGTCGTCTTAGATCGAGTTATCAAGAGTCTAGATTTTTACTTTATTTTATTTATTTTTTTCTAGGGTTTCATGCATCGCATATAGAGTCTAAATCTAAAATTTTTAGATTTGCATTTTTAAAAAAAAAAAGAGTCTAAATCTGAATTTTTCCACATTTGCATCATTCTAAAGGTTAGGATCATCGGTGTCCATAGTCTTGTGTCAAAACAGTCTCTTAGAGTCATGTTTTAGGAAACCTAAGTTGAGTCTTATTGTGTATGCCCACTCGGACTGGTAAAGGATTTGGTCTACACTCGATTTTCAATATGGAACAGTTGACTGAGATGATGAACACGATCAACCAACGTTTGGCGGTCATTGAGGCACAATCTAGGAACACGAATACCCGTATGGATCAGATAGAAGCATCCCTAAGAGAAATCTCCGACATTGGAGGGGATGAACAGTCTCATGTAGGGGGAGTAGTTGAGGAACGGGTAGGAAATCGTGGCAGAGGTCGTGGAGCACGTGGCCGAGGAGTAGGACGTGGAGGGGCGCGAAATCCGCAACCCGCTGTCGAGTATCAAGACCGTTATGATGTCGATGAGAGGGTCTTAAAGAGTGTTAAAGTAGATGCTCCTAGTTTTGATGGGCGTCTTGACCCAAAAACATTCCTTGATTGGTTAGCGGACATGGACCATTATTTCGAATGGTATGAGATGTCTGAGAACCGACAAGTGCGGTTTGCAAAGATGAAACTTTTGGGTCAAGCTAAATTATTTTGGACAAATACGGAGCGTAGGATTAAGAGATCAGGAGGTGTCCCAGTCGCGCATTGGGTAGAGATGAAGGAGTTATTAAAGGAAAAATATCTTCCTCTCTCTTACCGTCAAGAGCTCCTAGATCAATGGCAAGCATTACGCCAATGATCTATGTCGGTTGCAGATTACATCGCAAAATTTGAGTATATGATGCGGTGTGATATTCAGGAGGATCCCTTAGTGACGCTGGCGCGTTTCAAGGTGAGTCTTCGCATGGATCTGCAACGTGAGCTTATGACCCATGCAGTGAGTGACTTGGATCAGGCTTACCAAGTTATACAGGAGTTAGAGCTTTACCTAAAGTCTCCTGTCATGAGGCGCTTTGAGTCCCGAGACTCTACTGTTAGATCTGGTTTTCAGGGAACCAAACCTAACATTGGAAGTCAGCCTAGGGCGCAGGCTAGTGCACCGCCTAAGCCTAAGGATGATAAGGGAAAAGGTGTCCTTGGTGCCAATCCTGGCAATGGTAGTCATGTGAGATGTTATGAGTGCGGAGGTACAGGTCATTTCGCATACCAGTGCACAACAAAGACTCGCGGGAAAGCCTTAGTCATAGACGAGTCAAATGAAAATGCGGATGGCATGGGTGATTATGAAGTTGAGGAATATCATCCAGAGATAGGTGCTAGTGATTATGAAGAAGAAGAACTGAGATCGCACCACTAGTTTGTAGTTAGATGTGCTTTAAGCGCGCAGCCAAAGAGAGTGATGATTGGCGCAGAAGCTACAATTTTCTACACGTTTATCAAGAGCAGTGACAAAAACTGCAAAGTCATCGTGGATAGTGGTAGTTGCACCAACGTAGTCTCAGCTAGCATAGTCACTCGTTTGGGTTTGAAGCCCATCCCTCACCCTCAACCCTACAAGGTTTCTTGGGTTGACACGTCTTCTATGCCTGTCCCAACAGTGTTTAGTCCCCATCCAAATCGGTTCATATAAAGACATGTTGTGGTGTGATGTTTTACCTATGGATGTAGGTCACATCATTTTAGGGAGGCCGTGGTTATACGATAGAGATGTCATGATTTTTAGTCGTTCGAACGTGTGTACCTTCACGCATGAGAGCAAGAAAATCAAGATTAATCCGTTGCCACCCAAGAGCCACACAGACAAGGCTAGGAATGTGAAAACGAGTGAGTCAAGGAAGGATGTGAGGAAATCTATTCCGAAGTCTCTATATATCATAAATGCAAAAGAGTTTGAGAAAGAGACGGAGGATGATTCGACGGTGTACGCCCTAATGGCTAGGGGAGTTACACCCGAGGTTCATGTAGAGTTATCCCCTGAGGTGACTTCGGTTCTTAAAGAGTACAGTGATGTATTCCCCGAGGATTTACCGGATGAGCTTCCACCTATGCGGGACATCCAACATGCCATTGATTTCGTCCCGAGGTCTTCTTTACCGAACTTTCCTCATTACAGATGAATCTTGAGCATGCGGTTGCATAGGCACAGGTAAATGAGCTCTCGCAAAAGGTTTCATCCGTGAGAGTATGAGTCCGTGTGCCGTACCAGCGTTATTAACGCTTAAGAAAGATGGTATGTGGCAGATGTGTGTGGACAGTAGGGCCATTAATAAGATCACGATCAAGTACCGGTTTCCGATACCGAGGCTTGATGATATGTTAGACAGATGGCCAGATCCACCATTTTTTCCAAGATAGACCTCAAGAGCGGGTATCACCAGATACACATATGCCCTGGAGATGAGTGGAAGACAGCCTTCAAGACGAAGGATGGGTTGGACAAGTGGTTGGTCATGCCCTTTGGCTTGACTAATGCACCCAGTACTTTTATGCGTGTGATGACCCAGGTTTTGAGACCCTTTATGGGGAAGTTTTTAGTTGTTTATTTTGATGAAATACTCATATATAGTACCACTAAAGAGCTGCATCTCGACCACTTGAGACAGGTTTGTAGTGTCCTGAGGGCAAAGAGGCTATGTGCGAACCTTAAGAAATATTTGTTCTTGTCTGATAGAGTTGTCTTCTTAGGGTTCATAGTGTCGTCTGTAGGGATGTGAGCAGATCCAGAAAAAGTCAAGGCCATAGTTGACTGGCCTAAACCGCGGAACATACATGAAGTGAGAAGCTTTCATGGCTTAGTCACATTTTATCGTCGGTTCATTCGAGGGTTTAGCACTATTATGGCTCCCATTACTGATTGCATTAAAAAGGGAGAGTTCATATGGTCTAAGGTCGCAACTAAGGCATTCAAAGATATTAAGGGCAAGATGATAGAGGCTCCCGTCATGCGTCTTCCAGATTTTTCTAAAGTCTTCGAAGTAGCGTGTGATGCTTCAGGCGTAGGTATAGGAGAAGTACTAAACCAAGAGGGTCATCCAGTTGCCTATTTCAGTGAGAAACTGAATGAGGCAAAACAAAAGTATTCCACCTATGACAAAGAATTTTATGCGGTAGTGCAATCGCGACGTCATTCGCGTCATTATCTTCTACCGCAAGAATTTGTCTTGTTTTCTGATCACGAGTCTTTGAGGTATTTGAATTCCCAAAAGAAGCTTAACCCAAGGCATGCCAAGTGGGCAGCGTTTCTTCAGGAATATTCATTTATCCTGAAACATAAGCCGGGATCGAGAACAAACCAGCCGATGCCCATAGTAGGAGAGTGACATTGCTCAACTCCTTGAGTGTAGAAGTTGTCGGGTTTGAGCAATTGAAAGACGAGTATCCCATGTGTCCAGATTTTGGGGGAACATATGTGCCACTCTTAGGTGCCTAGCATAGTTCGGGTGAGTTCGTGCTAAAAGATGGTTTCCTCTTCAAAGGAGACCGACTTTGTATTCCCCGCACTTCTCTCCAGGATTTCCTTGTTTGGGAGCTTCATGTTGGAGGTATTGCTGGCCATTTTGGTCGAGATAAGACCATCGCCCTAGTGGAGAATCGATTTTATTGGCCAAGTCTTAAGCGAGACGTAGCCAAAATTTTAGGGCAATGTCGAACATGTCAACTGGCAAAACAGAAGAAGCAGAATACTGGATTGTACACGCCATTGCCAGTGCCACACGCACCGTGGCAAGACATCAGTATGGATTTCGTGCTTGGACTTCCCAAGACAATTAAAAAGCACGATTCCATTTTTGTGGTCGTGGACCGTTTCTCAAAAATGGCCCACTTCCTCCCTTGTTCTAAAACCTCAGATGCGTCCAACATAGCCAAGATTTTCTTTGAAGGGGTGGTTCGCTTACATGGTTTACCTAAGACCATAGTATCTGACAGGGATGTCCGGTTTACTAGTTATTTTTGGAAGGCATTATGGCATATGATGGGTACAAGACTCCAGTTCTCGTCTGCCTACTATCCTCAAACTGATGGTTAAACTGAGGTTGTGAATCGAAGTCTCGGAAATCTACTACGATGTTTGGTGAGTGAACACATTAAAACTTGGGACTTAGTCCTGCTGATCCGCCGAGTTTGCATATATGAGTTCAGTTAATAGGTCTACGGGTATGAGTCCATTCGAGATTGTTAGTGGTTATAAACCTAGATTACCCATAGATTTGTTACCTATGTCAGTCACTCAGAGGACCTCAGAGTCAGCCGATGCATTTTCCCATCACATTCATGAGTTGCATGCAGAGATTAGGAGGCAGATAAATGCTAGTAATGAACAATACAAAATTTCAGCTGACTTACATCGTAGAATTCAAGAATTTAATGAGGGTGATTATGTAATGGTTAGGATGAGGCCAGAACGGTTCCCACAAGGTACCGTTAAGAAGTTACAAGCACGCAGTGCTGGACCATTTAAGATTCTGAAAAAGATTGGGTCCAATGCGTATGTGATAGATCTTCCACCTCGCATGGGGATTAGTTCAACATTCAATGTGGAGGATCTAATGCCTTGTTCAAGCCATCCCATAGACCCTAATTTTGTTCCAAACCATTGGCCAATTTCTGAATTTTCTTCCCAACCTACACCACCTATGCCTACTATACCTGAGATAAGAGAAGAAATTGAAGGAATTGTGGATGAGCAAATTGTTTCCACTCGAGACGGTGGATTTCAGAGGTACTTAGTGAAGTGGAAGAACAGACCATCATCCGACTGTACATGGTTGACGGAAGCGGAGTTGTAAGGACTAGATCCAAATTTGTTAGAAAAGCACAAAAAGTTTTATCTCACGGAGTCGAGATCTTCGCGATGAGGGGAGTTGATGCTGAACACCAAGCCATTCAAAGTATATCAAAGTAGGAGGCGTGCATTACCCGTGTCAATGTGGTTAGATGACGGATACGGTCGGGTCTTTAGAGGTTGAAGACCTTACACATGTGTTCATGACATGTGTAAGTTGCTTAAAGGAGACATTTGGACCATTGGATCGCAAGGATGGTGTGATCGGACCGTTGGATCGTCACGGCCCACCTTTCATTACACTACCTTCACGGCACTATCATCGGGGCCCATCGGGCATCTTAAATTTACATTTAGTTTATGAACATTTGAGTTAATTAAGTTTTGAGACAGTTTGTGCACAATTTTGTGCGAATTTCTTTTTTTTGAAACTTTTTTTAAGTAGGGGTATTTTGGTAATTTCATGTAATTACGATTTTATAAGGGTTGCCCTAAACCCATAGCATGTTATGTGATGCTTTATGAAAAAAGAAAAAAGAACTTTTTGCTTCTGACGATCTCACCTTCGACTTCCAGTGATTGGAAGAGGGCGTGAGGCCCAGGTAAACGATTTCTTATCCCCTACTTCTTTCTCTTTCTCGCTTTTCTCAAGGTATTTTTTTCTTTAACCTCATTCTCTTCTTTTTCTCCTAATCTCAAAAGATTTTCATCCCCACATAAAACCCATCACCCAAATCTATATTTAAAGAACCACCATTTTTTTTCTCTGAATTTTCCAGATTTCCAATCCAGGAAATTTCTATTTTTCTAGATTAGAAAATCCACTTGGATCGTTAGACGGACCCATTACAAGACGAAAGTTCTATCTTTCACCGGATCCAATTAAATTCAGATTTTAAGATTCAATACTTCGTGTTTGTGATGGATGGCACTAATCAATGCTATGTTGCCCTTATTTCCTTCTTGTGTTTATGATGTATAAATCAAGCTGATATTTATTTGTTTTTAAGATTGCATGAATCTGCCCCTCTCAAATAGCATGCTCATTTAAGGTTAGATTAGGCTGTCCTACATCATATCAGTCTCGCTACAACTTTCGCTAGCTGGGGATATAGAAACAATATCAACATCGTCGATAACTAGAAATGCGGAGAAACATTGGGAAACATGGGGAAAACAGTGGAATCTTTTAGTGAAACTTTAGGAGATGTCAAAATACATATATGTGCATATTTAGGAATAAAAAATTTGCAAAAAGAATACAAACATAATAAGTTTTCATTTAATGGGGGCCTAAAAGCATGTGTTGCCGTAAGAAATCAATCCAACCATCCCATCCATCCCATCTATCTATCCAACCATCCATCCCATCTATCCATCTAACCTACCATCCAAACATCCATTGATATTTTAGAATATTGACAACACACAATATTTTGTTGAGAAATCGTCAACAATTGGAAAGGAAATGAAAGGGTGCAGTCTCAATATCTCCCATATTGTGATAACGATAATAGCGTGATATTATTGATATTATCATTGACAAATTGAATACTGCATACAACCATGAGACCATAAAATTTTGAAATGGAATGTTTTTTAATAAGAAAAATTTTGGCAATATTATCAAAATATTGCTGATACATTGGTGATACAAGTGACACATGGAATTTATACAGTCGAAAATATTGGAGATACATTGGCAATACAAGCGACACTCAGAATTTACGCAGAAAAAAATATTATACTTGGAATTTTTTATACTACCAGTGTTATCGGTATCGCTACCCTTTTTATCACTATCGCTGAGCTGGAGATACAGATAATATCGGGGATATTTAGATAATATCAGGGATGCTTTAAACAATGCTTTCTTGTAGTCATGGATAGAGGGAGGTTCAGTGGGAGGATAATAAGGTGAGAGAAGCAAGGGCCACCGCAAACAGGAATGGTGGTGAGGATGTCTTCTGTTCATTCAAGCATTCCTAGCTATTCTAAAGAGGTTAGATGTGTGGGTTATGGGCAGGGGCGTGATCGGTTCTTCAAAAAGGTATTGGCTACAGCTAATAATATGTTATGGACGGGACGGATGGTTATGTAGTCAAGGTGCCTCCATTGCAGACAGAATATCTATAAAGCTGGATTGGAGTTTGGTATGGGCAGCCTCTCATGGAGGTGTTTCTTATGTGAAGGCTATTATGCAATCAGAAACTCTCTCTAGAATCTCAGTGGCGAGGATGACCCTCATGAGTTTCCTTCTGTCCTTCGGTTCAAGGGAGGAGATGCCTGCCTTTGCCATGGATTCAGCCCTTCACCGTGTGATGTCGCCAGCAAAAATTAAGAGATGGAATCTGGTAGGTCTTGGAGTTTGTAGCCTGGGGATGTATTCAGCATGTGGATGAAGAGGGTATGGAATATCATCTCGACTAATAACTTATGGGCGAAATATATGCAATCCACATAAAAATCCCAAATTTCAGCAGACTCAAGACTGTAGAAGAAGATGCAGGAGTGCTTAAGTTGCATGCTGAATAGATCCCAGTGGCTGATCAGTAGAAGCCATGTGGATGTGTGAAGTCAGGGCCAGCTTAACAGGCAGAGTGTTATGGATGTGGCAAAAAAAGATGCTCAATTGATAAGTTCAACAATGTACAGCATTAGCACGCCATCCAATCTTCTTAGTCTTGATTGGCACCTTCCAAATGATGATTATCAGCTCATGTCAAAGCTGGAAACTCAGGAAAAATTCTCTATCAGACCAGCATGGGATTCTTGTTGCATTCATCACAAGTGGGTCAGCTGGGATGAATGGAATTGGCAGTTTGGCACCTGGTATGCAACACAAGAGTTCTGTTTTCTGCTGGAAAATATGGCATGATGCAGTGCAAGTAGATGATATGACAGGTAAGTGCAGTATTCAGCTTCCTTCCAAATGGCACTGCTGTGCTGAGAATCAGAATTTGAAATGTAAAAGTTAGGATCCCTTGTCTGTCGAAGGGAAGGTGGCTGGGGTTCAATGTGGTAGTGTTAAGTGGGCAGTCCATTAAACAAAGACTGAAAATGGTTCAAAATGGTTAAGGATTCATCTCAGCTGGCTATTCCTTGGTGCCTTATCCCTAGTGTTATATGCTGGGGAATTTGGTTGGATAGGCATTGTAGCAGATTTGAAAGTAAAGCTATGAATGCCAAGAGAATGATTGCAAAAGCAAGAGGATGGCTCATTCAAATATGTCAAGCGATGAAGAGCATCAGAGAGTCCTCATTCATGGAATCTTTTAGCACTGAAAGCTACGAGGATTAACATGGCTCAAGAAAAATCAAGTAACGGAATGGTTACTAATTGGACCCAACCACATGAGGAACACATGAAAGCAATGTATATGGATCCTCGAGTAGCAATTTGGGTCAAGAGGGTGGAGGAATTTGTAGGGACACAACTGGATATCTTTTGTTTACTTTTCACAACTTCTAAAGAAAGGTTTTGAATACTATGGTGGAGGTTCATGCAATTTTTAGTGGGTTGTCGTATTGTGCTACCTTGGGACTAAACAACATCCAGGTGGAAAGCGACTTGAAAATGATTGTAGATTGCCATCGTTGTAGAAATGTTGCCCATTGGAAAGCATGGTATTGGTTGAAGGAAATTTTGTCCAAGGTTCTGGACCTCAACGCACTCTTTTCCCTTATTTCTGAGAAAGTAACCAAGTTGCATATGTGCTAGCTGAGGTAGATAGCTTTGGCACTCTGAGGTAGAATCCACATTTCAAGTTGAAGCTCAAGGTAAAGTCACCTAAATGCCTATCCTTAAGGCATTTTACCCACTTTTCATGTTAACGCTCTTGGTTAAGGCACCTAAAGGCCTATCCTTAAGGCATTCAGAACACTTTTCAAGGAAAAGACACTTAAATGCCTAGTTTCAAGCCCATTTTCCCTCTTCACAAGTTTAAAATGTTGGTAAAGGCACCTAAATGCCTGTCCTTAAGTAATTTGGCCAGCAATCAAGTTAAAACTCTTTGCAAAGGCACCTAAATGCCTATCCTTAAGCCATTTAGTAAACTTGTCATGTTAAAACTTGATGTGTGGCATCTCCTAAAAGCCCATCCTTAAGGCATCTCCCCCATTTTCATATTAAAAATCTATGTAAAGGCACTTAAATGCCTATCATGTGGCCCACTTTTGATGTTAAAATCTAGGTAAAGGCACCCAAAAGACTATCCATCAGGGATTTATACCACATTCATTGTGTGTTATGGCCATGTATTTTGCCTCAACACTCGAACAACCCACAACATATTGCTTCTTACTTTTACAAGTAACCAAGTCGCTGTCAACCGAAATTACTGTAGCCAGAGGTAGACAAACAGTTGGAAAGAAAGCCAACCCATTTTGTGTCAGTATAGGCCTCAATATGAATGTTGTCATGTTTGGAATAAAGAAGACCTCGACCTGGTGAGCCTTTTGGGAACTTTAAGATAAAATAAACTGCATCAAGCTAGCAGGAGTGAGGAATGTGCATAAACTAGCTTACCATGCTAACTGCTTAGGTTTGAGGATGGGTGATAGTAGGATATATTAGTTTCCCAGCTAAGCATTCATATAACCCAGCATCTAGCAAAGGTTCTCCACTGTCAGGTGATAAATGATGATTTTGTTCGATGGGGTATCCGTTGGCCGAGAAGCAAGAAGACCGAGATTTATCAATGGTATACAACTGTTGAGAGATAATAATACCTCTCAGAGAGTGAGCAACTTATATATATATATATATATATATATATATATATATATATATGGGAAAAGGTACAATGCGCTCGAGCTGATTTTAACGTCCCATGAGGTCGAGCTGTGTGGGCCCCACCGTGATGCGTTTCGAACATCAACACCGTGCATTTGATGCGTCCCCTTTAAATTATGGGATATCCCAAAAATCAGCCGTATACGGAACTCAGGTGGGCCATAACATCTAAAATCATGTGAAGACATGCCAAAAACATATAAAAGCACTTGGTGGGGCCCACTTGAAATTTGCATGCATCTGAAACTTGGTCCGAACCCTCATCCAAGTGGGACACACATAATGGATGGGCTGGATTTGCAAACCACATCTCGGTGGGCCCAAAAAATGATTATGAATGTTTTAATGGTGCACGGCCCCTCTCAACTACTGTATGTGGTGTGGTCCACACAAGTCACGGATTGACTTGATTTTTGAGACCTAGACCCACGACGGAATGGTGCAGCTGACTGATGGGGTAGATGTTCGAAACGCATCACGGTGGGGCCCACACAGCTCGACCTCATGGGACGTTAAAATCAGCTCGAGCGCATTGTACCTTTTCCCATATATATATATATATATATATATATATATATATATATATATATATATATATATATATATATATATAGTTGTGATTTATATATATAAGCCCAAGAACCTTGATGTCATATTCCTTGCCCAGCTGTGATTTCAATGACTAAATGACATCAACATCATCCCCCTGACAATAATATCATCAAGATTATCCCAAATTAATTGTGATAAGGCTTAGACGATGATGACGACCACGACAATGATATACAATGGCAATGGAAAGACCAATGACACGCTTGAAAAAGAGAGTATGATCAACAGTGCATGTATCTAAACTTTCACAAGGCATGGCTAAAACGTTCAAACCATGATCTAGGAGATTGTTTTTTGAAGTTTATGGATGTACTCTTTCCCGATAGACAAAAGCAAGACAGAGGAGGAGCCATATTTTTCTTCTAGAAGATCTCCATGGAGAAAGACATTTTTTACATCGAGCTGATGAAGATGCCAAGAGAACTTACCAGCCAAGGAAAGTAGGATTTGCACAGAATTCAACTTGGCAACTGGAGTTCATGAAAATGAAGACCATGGGTTTAGTAAAGCCTTTTGCCACGGGCCCACGACCCGACCTTCGCAGTGATCCACCCCTCCATTGGGCTTATGCTTGATGGTGAAGACCCATTTACACCCTACTAATTTCTTACCTGGAGGTAACTGATTAGATCCCGTGTCTGATTTTTTTAGGGGACTTTTATCCTTTCCACTCTGAATGATAGAGAGCCTGTCTAACACTAGAAAGGATAGAAACATAGGAAGGTTGGAAAGAAATGCTTGGTATAAAGGTGAAAGAGAACTATACGAAACAAATTTGGTAATTGGATGAGCATTGCATGATCCCTTCCCTTTGCATCAAGCAATAGGAAGGTCGGGGGAGCAGAATTGAGAGACATACCTGGTCATGGGAGATTAGATTGAGGGATATAATGATGTCAAGGAGGCTTATCATTCTTCTTCAGATGAGCATATGTCTTCAAGATCGCAGGCTGTTGTAAAGAAGTTGAGCCAAAGCAGAAGTTGAGAACCAATAGCAGAAGAAGGTGAGTCCGGCAATGGTTATGAAAGACAATGAGACGAAGCTAACTCCCCCTTAGTTGGATAAACAAGAGACTTGCAGCAGACGAATAAAACAGTGTCTTCAAAGAACACTACACCCATAGCTACAAATCATCTACTAGGAATACCAGGAAAGTAATATTTGTATCCATAGGAAGAGATCAAAATAGATTTAATTTCCACCCTTGAGTTGCAATTTCTCCCTCAAAACAAGATTTTGCTTCAAACAACTCAAGAGTTGTTCAAATCAGTGTTCAAAATATCGGTATCATGTTACATATCGCACCCTTGGGATACAGATACGAATCTATTATCGCATAGGATATATCGGTTGTTGGAAATATGGGGAAACATTAGGAAATTGGTAGAATTTTTCAATGAAACTACAGTGATTGTAAATAAATAAATAACATCAATACACACTTACAAATCAAAACATTATAAAAAACAAAAAAAAAAAAAACAAATCCACATAATAGGTTTTCTTTGTATGGGGTCCTAATCTATGCATTGTCTAACTGAATTGATGCAAGTATATTCAAAGTGTATTCATATAACTTATAAATGTAAGAAGATGTGTAGAAACACAAGCAATGCATTCAAAAGCAAAAGAAGAATCACTAGATTAGATTACATACATGTTTGATTTTATGTTTGGACACAAAGATTGCAACTGATTTGCGAGAAATTCGGAAATTTTGATTTTTTTTCAATTTTCCGTGACTAGGCCCATCTCCTCCAAATCTCGAAATTGAAGTTCCCAATCCATGATTTTTCATGTTTTGTAACAATTTGACACTGATTTCACATGACTTACAAAAAAAAAAAAAAAAAAAAAAAAAAAAAGGATCGAAAATCAAAAATGCTCACCGGATTGAACATGTGGGATATATCCCACTACTTGTGCGTTTTGTGTCGCACAAGTGGGATACAAGATATATCGTATCGTTGATATTTCAATTTTGTGGTTTTTTATTCTCGCCAATTTCGCGAGTATTTACACACGTGGTATTGATATCGATGATAACATTGATATTATCATCATTATTGTGCATTTGCAGTGAAGGAATGTGGCTAGTATCTCATGATATTTTATGTAGATATTATTGATACTATCGATAATATCAATCGGTACATGGGATTTTTGTATACACCATGTATCTGTGTCAAAAACCTGCAATATAATAATATCAACTAATATTATCAATAATATCAACAATATCAGGAACACAGAACACTACCTAAATGCCTATCCTTCAAATCATTAGGCCATTCATGCCAAACTCTAGGTAAACACAACCTAAATTCCTTTTTGTAAGGCATTCAGCACACATTTTAAGTTCAAACTCCAGGTAAAGGCACATAAATGCCTATACTCAAGTCGTTCAACCTACTTCCATCTCAGAACTCTATATAAAGGCACCTAAATGCCTATCCTTAAGACATATCCCATTTTTCATGTTAAAACTCAAGACAAAGGCACCTAAATGCCTCTCCTTACAGCATTTGGACCACTATTGATGTTAAAACTCGTTAGGTAATTAAATGCACCTAAATGCTTGTCCTTAAGGGATTTATTCCACTTTCCACGTTAAAACTGTAGGTAAACACACCTAAATGCCTATCCTTAAAGAACTTACTGCACTTTTCAATATAAACCTATATGCACATCCTTAATACCCACTTAAGGCATTTAGCTCGCTTTTCGAGATTAAACTCAAGGTAAAGGTACCTAAATGCCTATTCTTAAAGCATTCACCCACTATTCAGGTGCCCAAATGCCTATCGTCAAGGCATTTCACCAACCTTTTAAGTTAAAAGTCAAAGTAAAGGCAGCTAAATGACTATCCACATGGCATTTAACACACATTTCAAGTTAAAACTAAAGGTCAATCCTCATAAAACAACACCTCTAAAGGCATTTAGCAAATGCTTCAAGTTAAAACTCAAGGCAAAGGTACATAAACTCCAGGATAGGTATTTTGTCCACTTTTCAAGTGATTAGTAAGGGCAGCAAAAATTCCTATCCTTGACGCGTTTCTCCGGTTCTCAAGTTAAAAAATCTAGGTACGGGCACCTAAATGCCTACCCTTGAGGGATTTTCCCAATTTCTAAATTAAAAATTTAGGTGAAGGCACCTAAATGCCTATCAATGAGGCATTTTCCCACTTTGCAAGTTAAAATTGAGGATAAGAGCACCAAAATGAACGTTCTTGAGGCTTGCTTGCTTTTCAAGTTTATAAAAAAATTTAAAAAAAAAATAATAATAATAATAATAATAACCCACTAAGTAAGAGCAATAAAATACCCATCTTGAAGGCATTTTACACACTTTTAAGTTAAAAATATGGATAGACGCACTACATTCCAATCGTTGAGACATTTTGCCAATTTTCAAATTAAAAATCAAGGTATCACCTAAACAAGGTAATGAATAACAATACCGGTGGCTAGGGGTGTACACGAACCAAGCTAGCTCGGTTAGCTCGCACGACTGACTCGAAAAAGCTCAATTCGACTCGGTTCGAAGCTAAGTTCGAGCCAAGTCAAGCTGATTTTTTGAGCTCGAAAATGAGTTCGAGCCGAGTTTGAGCAGGCCCCAGCTCACCTCAACTCAGATCGAATCCAGCTCGAATCGAACTAGTTCGGTGACTCGGTTACTTTGCCACTGATGTTGCTCACCAACTGTTTGATAAAATGACTCAACGAAATGTGGCTGGTGGCAAGGAAGGTATGTACATGAAATAAATACCCTTTTTCTCTTCGTTTTTCTTGGTTTTTATGTTGCTTAGAAGGTGTTTGATAAAATACCTATAAAACCATTGCCTTTGTTTGTAAAACAGTGGGATTTTGAAGTTGCAGTTCAGGTGTTTGTGGAAATGCCTCAATGGCAAACTCGGCTCAATCTTGGCTCGAACTCGGCCCGAGCTGGCCCAAGCTGCTAACCAAACTGAGCCGAGCTGGCCAGTCAGGCTCGAGGACCGAGCCGAGCCGAGTTGAGTTCGAGCTGAGGTCAGCCAGTGACCGAGCTGAGTCGAGCTAAGGCCAGCTCGACTCAGTTTGACTCGATGTACTCCCCTACCAGTAGCCATAACAACCGGCCTTATAATCAATAACGATAATAGTGGCCATAACAACTAGCCTTATGGCTGGTACAATACGATGTCCCAAAAAAAATAATGGAAGAAAATGTATCAACCCCATATTGGACCATTACAAGCTCATTATAGCCCCATCTTGGCCCGTTACAGCTAGGGGTGCACATCGAACTGGTAGAACCATGGAACCGGACCGGAACCGACCAAACGGTCCGGTTTGGTCCGGTTTTAGAGTGCACTGGTTCCGGTTCCGGTTCCGGTTCCAAAAATCAACCGATTACATCGGTTCAGTTCTCGGTTGGGGGGTATGTGAAACCGAACCGTGAACCGATCCGTAGAACTGAACCGTGGATCCGATCCATAGAACCGAACTGTGGAACTGAACCTGGAACCGAACCAAGAACCCTTTGATTGTTTCCATATTTGACTCATAATTTATGGTTTATAATGCACCATTTGATTGTTTCTATAAATGTATTTTTGCACACCTTATACAATATCTAAACCATTCATCAAATGGATCACAGCATGAATGGACATGAGCTAGATAATAAAATAAAACATGCAATTGGGCTGAATTATAAAAAGCCCAGAACTATGGAACCGATCTGGAACCGAACCGTTTTTAACAGTTTGGTTCTGGTTCGATTTTAGGGTGCTAACGGTCCGGTTCCAGTTCCAAATATCCTAGAACCGTTAGGAATGGTTCGGTTCCGGTTTCACCCTAGAACTGGACCGAACCAACCCGTGTGCACCCCTAGTTACAGCCTTATATCAGCCCATTACGGGGCTATAACAGCCGTTATAGCCATTACAAGGCCATTACGATCATTATAAGGCCATTATGGGCCATTTTTCAGAATAGGCGTTACAATACCATTTCACATAATGACTACCACTGTTATCATTGCGTAATGGCTGTTACGGCCGTAATGTAACCATTTTTTAATATCATACACCTAAATGCCTATCATTGAGACATTTTGCCCAATTTTTAAGTTAAAAATCCATATGGGGACACCTAAATACCTCTTAATGAGACATTTACTACTTCCATAGTTAAATTTCAGGGTAAGGGCGCCAAAATGCAAATCCTTGAGGCAATTTGCCCATTTCCAAGTTAACAATCTAGGTACAGGCACCTAAATGCCTGACTTTGAGTTACTTTCTCCAATTTTCAAGGTCAAAATCTTGGAGAGGATACCTAAATGCTCGTTATTGATGAATTTTGCCACTTTCTAAGTTAAAATTCTGGACAAGGGCACTAAAATGTCCATCCGTGAGGCATTTTGCCTACTTTTCAAGTTAACAATCTTAGTAATGGCATTGAAATGTCTATTAAGGCATTTCACCCATTTTCAAGTTAAAAATATTCATATTGGCACCTAAATGCCTATCCTTGAGTCATATGGTATAATGTTTAAGTTAAATTTTAACATGAGGGCACCAAAATGACAATCCTTGAGGCATTTTTCCCATTTTCAAGCTAAAAGTGATGGTATGGGCAACTAAATGCCTATTAATGAAACATTTTGTCACTTTCCAAGCTAAAACTAATGATAAGGGCACCAAAATGCCATCCCCTAGGCATTTGCCCCCCTTTTTAAGTTAAAAATCTCAATAGAGGCATCAAAATGCCTATCCTTAAGGTATTTGGAACACTTTTCAAGTTTAAAATCTGGAGAAAGGAGCTAAAATGACAATTATTATGGAGTTTTGCCCATGTTCAAGTTAAAATCTAGATATAGGCACCTATGTTCTAATCCTTGAGGCATTTCACACACTTTTAACATTAAAAATCTAGGTGGGCCAACCTAAATGCCAAATATTAAGACATTTTGTGATCTTCCTAGTAAAAATTCTGGGTAAGGGAACCAAAATGCCCTTTTTTACGCATTTTGCCAACTTTTCAAATTAAAAATCATAGTAAGGGCCTTAAAATCATGGTGTGCTGTAAAGGTTGTTACAAGGCCGTAAAGGCCGTTACGTAAAGGTAACAGCAACAATCATTACACATTATGGGGTCATAACAGTCGTAACAGTTGTTATGGAAAAAAAAAATGACCTGTAACAGTCGTTAATGGCTCGTTACGCCCCCTGTAAAGGTCATAACAACCCCACAATGGTCTATTACAGAGTAAATACAGGTTTTTCTGATTATTTTTTTTCAACATTACAGGACATATAAAGGTTTTTTAGGTTTTTCCTTTCAATAAAAAAGAGGCCATGATGGCCGTTACGGCTCCGTTATGACCCGTAGCCATTGTGGCCACCGTTATTGTTGCGGAATACATTGCTCAAAATGCCTACCCTTAATGCCTCTTGCATATTTTTAAAATTTAAATCTCAATGAAGGCCCCAAAAATGCCAATCCTGGAGGCATTTTTCCTATTTTCATGTAAAAAAAATATAGGTACAAGTACCTAAATGCCTATCCCCTTGAGGCATTGTGCCAATTTTCAAGTTAGAAAAATATAGAGGATGGCACGTAAATGCCTATCTATGAGGTATTTTGCCACTTTCATAGTTAAAAATTTTTAAGGGCACCAAAATGCCCATTCTTGAGACATTATATCGATATTGGGGGGTGTACAGGCCTGGCCAAAAAAACAATAAGATATAAGCATCTTGTATCGGTATCAATCTATATCAGACCACATCGGCCTATATTAGTAAAAGAAAAAATTAAGCAAAACAAAAAAAAAAGGAAAATATTACATTAAGAGAGAGAGAGAGAGAGAGAGAGTATTAAGATATTCAAGAATCTATCTTCTTCTTCTTCTTTTTTGTATTTTGAGCATGCAATGATGGTGTATTAGACCATTCTTTGATGAGAATGTTGTTTGTCGGTTTGACTTGTTGAAAGTCAACTAAATGGGCCCTAATTGAATAAAAATCAAGCATGATTTGGTCAATTAGGGAAGTTAGTCGGATATGCGGGCTTTTACTTATTTCAAAAATTAAAATTATTAAAAGGGAAGTTATCCCTGTGGAGAAAAGAAGTGTGGAAGCATCTTGAAGAGGAATCGTTGAAAATTCTTCAAAATATTCCGGCTCATGATGTTAAAGAAGGGTTGGTTGAGCTATCGGAAGAAGACGGTGTAGAGGAAAATTTATAGAGCAAAATACAATGCTAGATTGAGAGATGAGGAAATTAAGTAGAAGCAATGATCTTGGGCTACTTGATTGAAAGAGGGTGATAAAAATACGAAATTTTTTTCAATCTATGACTAGTGCGTGAGATAGAGTAAACAAAATTTCAAGCTTAATTGTGAAAGAGGAAAGAATCGAAGGGAAGGATAAGATGTGTTTAGGGATGTTCAGTTGTACGAGAATCTTATGAAGAAGGAATGGGAGCGTCCTAGGCTAAATAATCTTTCTTTTGTTTCCTTCTCTAGAGCGGCAGCGGAATCGCTAGAAGGGTCTTTTTCAGAGGATGAAATTAAGAAGGCAATTTCAGAGTTGAGGAAATATAAAGCACCCAGGCTGGACAGTTTTCCAATAGCTTTCTTTCAAATATTCTGGGATATGATAAAGCAGGATTTGATTAAGTTCATAAATGAGGTGATATCAAGCAGAGAATTTGTCAAAAAAATATTGGCATCCAAATTTAGTGTGGTTCTAAGTGAGGTGATATCAAAAAATATAAGATATTGTAAAAAAAAATATCGGCATCCAAATTTAGTGCGGTTCTAAGTGAGGTGATCTCAAAATCCAAAGGGGCCTCTGTGAAAGGGAAACAAATTGCAGATAGTGAACTTATAGCCCATGCATGCATCGATACTTGTACAGAAAAGGTAAGAAAGGTATAATTTATAAGTTGGACATCGAGAAGGCTTATGATCATGTCGATTGCGACTTTCTTGATTATATGTTGGGACATTTGAGGATGAGGGAAAAAAATGGAGAACATGGGTTTAAGTGTGCGTTTGATTGGCAAAATATTAGGTGTTGGTCAATGACACACCAAAAGAGTACTTCTCTACTTCTAGAGGTTTGTGTCAGGGTGATCCATTGTCTCCTTATTTGTTTTTCATGGTGATGGAGGCATTTTGGGAGGATGCTAGAACAAGTGGTAGAAGTATGCTTGGTGGAAGGATTCGGGGTGGACAACTCTAATTTTCAAATTTCACATCTATACTATGCAGATGACACTTTACTCTTATGTGAGGCGGATGAATCTAAAGTAGATAATCTTCGGTTGATTATTACATGTTTTTAGGCAATTTTAAGGTTGAATGTTAACATCAATAAAAGTGAATTGTTGGGAGTGGATCTTTCCAAGATTGATGTTGATGGTTTTGCAAGTCACTTTGGATGTAAGGCGGGTTATTTCCCGTCTTCTTACCCAGGTCTTCCCTTATGTTTAGGTAAACCAGCCAAGCATTTATGGGAGACATCTTTCTTTGGGAGGTAAGCTTACTTTAATTAAGTCGGCAATGTCAAATCTTCCAATTTATTTTATGTCCACCTTTAAATGTCCAAAAGCAGTCATGGTCAAGTTAAAGAAAAATCGCCGAGACTTTTTGTAGCGAGGGGTGGAAGGAAATAACAAAATTCATTTATTAAAGTGGGAAGAAGTGTGTAAGCCACTGAATGGGAGGAACAAGTTTGAGGTGTTTGGAATCAATGAATTTGGTATTGTTAGGAAACTGGGTTTAAAGGTTTGGGGTTAAAGAGGGTAGTTTATGGAAAGAAGTGTTGAGTAGGAAATATGGGGTTGAAGAAGGGAGTAGCAGGACGAAATCTTCTTCTATGTATAGCGCTTCATCATTATGAAAATCGGTGAATTCATTGAAAATTAAGGTGTAGGAGTGGGTGGGTTTTTCTTTAGGCAATGGTAAGTCGATTCGATTTTGGTAGGAATGGTGGTTATGGGATCGAAAGCAAAATGTTTTGTTCCTTCAATTAGCAAGCTTTTCTTTCGAGATAAACATCTTGGTTGATCATTGCTTCTCGGTTCATGGTAAGGATATAATTTGGGCACTCCCTTGTAGAAGAAATTTGAAAGATGAAAGTGGTGGAGGAGTTTATCAAGTTGCTAGACATGCTGTCAAATTTTCGCCAATCCATCTCAGAGGTAGATTCTATGGTGTGGTTAAAAGAAAAATCTGGTAAATTTTCAGTAAAATCCCTTTTTATAATGATTGATGGAGGTTAAAGAGAGGAGTCCAAGTACCACACAGCTTATATTTTGCGTTTTGGTGCTCCTTCAAAGGTGGTGGCCTTTGCTTGGGTAATGGGGAGGGTTCTCACAGTTGATGATTTGCATAAGCGTCATATGATTATCCCAAATGTGTAATTATTATGCTTTCAAGATGGGGAATTGGTTGATCATCTCTTTATCCATTGCTCTTTTGCCACAAAGATTTGGGAAGTTTCTTCAAGCTATTCGGAATCACACTGGTTATCCCAAGTTCAATTAAACAGTTTTTCCTAGCTTGGCATGGAGAGGGCAAAGGTAAAGTTGGGAAGCGGATTTGGCATTTGTATCTTCTAGCGTGTTTACAGAATAGTTGGTCAG